>JAWHQI010000005.1:14550000-15750000 GCA_033032865.1 Dactylorhiza incarnata
GACCGCTGAGACTGGCTGTTCGTCGACCGCTGAGACGGAGTTGAAGCAAGTCGTTCGTCGAACGCAGGAGGCAATTCGTCGAACATAGAATTGAGTTCGTCGAACGCGAAGGCCCGGTCTCGGGAGCCTTTCTGCGAGACCCCCCCTTTCTGCGAGACCGCCCCTTTCTGCGGGACCGCCCCTCGACAGGTGAGCTCGAAGAACACAGGAGAGTTCATCGAGCGCAGAAGGGTTCGCCGAACACCCTTCGCCGAACCTAATATTAGTCTCGCTCGCCTGACCGCGAGCCGTTGGTCGGCACCTTTCTCGCCTGGCCCTCCTGTGAGGACTTTGGTCTACCTTATTACTTTCTTCATAGTATTGATTTCTCAAACCGCACCTCCTTGTCTGGCGAATATCGGGGTTGTACACAATCTCTGCTCTTCGCGAGGCTATTCAGGCTCGCGAAGAAACATCCAACCCCTGGTATTCGCCAGCCTCTTGATGATCTGTCAGGAATCTTTGGTAGGGCCCACCCTGGGGACTATAAATATCATCCCGAGCCTCAGTGACGCACGCCGTCACTCTTTTTTTTTCTTTTCTCCCGTACTGCAGCTGCCAGGAGATGCCGCTTTCCGAAGAAGTTGAGGCTCTCCTGAAGGCTGTGAGAGTTGGCGGGCTACCCTCCACAACCAGGGTCCCTGCCTGGATGAATCGTCCGCCTCCCGCTCAGTCGCCGAAGACTAAAAAGGTGAAAGCGGCTTGCCGAACCGGGGACGACTCCGTGCTGCTAGAATCTTCCCCTGATAACCGCCCCCCGAGAAGGTATGAGTTATTCCTCTAGCTTAGACAATAAATTTGCCTCTGTGATTCATGCTTACCCGCAGGAGATTTTGCCGAACAAGGACATTGGCGAGCTTAGAGGTGGATCTCTCCTAAGTCCGCTAGCGGAGACATATCTCGCTGGTAAGAACGTCGAAGGTACACCCTTAATCTCGCTCACTGACTCTACTTTTGTTTACTATCGGCCTCTTATTTCCTGTTTTTCACAGCCTCGCCCCGGAAGACCCCGGCTCGTGAAGATTTACGGCTTCCGTTTCCGTCCCTTCCTGGCAAAACTGTGGACATGCCAAGGTTCGATCTCCTGGGGAGCGAGGGCACTGGCTGCTCTCGACCGCCAAAGATTCCCCCAATTAACAACGCATCCTACCCTCCTGGCTTAGGCGAATCCCTCTACCCCCACTACAGCAACGTCTTCCAGGGCTGCCCTGAGAGTTCTCGCCCTCCTCTGGGTAAGCATTCTGGCGCCCCCATGCAATGGGCAAACTTAAATAGGTTATCTAACCTTCCCGTAATATTTTGTAGAAAATTCAGAGAATCCTCCTACCGATTCCGAGTTCGAAGATGACGAGGTGTCCCCCCTCCCAGATCAAGTGGAGGATTTCTTTGGGGACCCGCGAGATCCCGAGGCGATGAAGCGGCGAACCGCCTAGTTGCTTCGGAAACATGGTAGGATGCTGCTGTACCTTAATCTTCAAGCGAGATGGGATAGAGAGGTCGCTGAGGATAAGCAAGCTGTTATGATGGAGGAGTGCGCGAGACTCCGAGCCGTGGTGCCTCGCGCCCAAGACGAGGTGGCCACGTCGCCAGAGGTGCACATCGCGAGGATGAGGGATTATGCCTTCTTGATGGATCGAGAGGGCCGTGCGGCCCAGGATTACTATAATTCCAGGGTACCGTCGAGGTCCGGATCGCGGGGTGGCGGCAGATGGAAATGGTTGCCCCACGATCCCCGCTAACTCCTACATTTCTGCGAACTTTTATTATCTGTTAATGCTCGCCGCTACTTTGAACAATCTCCTAATTACTTGCAACTGATATTTGTGAGTTCTCGTTCAGCAGTAATTATTGATAGTCGTTTATTAGCTTTCGCTCGCGATTTGTATGTCTGCATTCTTTCTTTGTTATGTTATTCTCGCAATGAGCCATTCTGCTCTCGCTAAAACTGTCTCGCGATGGGTTCTCTTTGCTATTCTGTTTTCTCATGCTGAGCTTGCAAAGAATTTACTTATGCTAACCTCGCAGGGAGTTCTCGCCCACGATCCTGATGTGACGTTTTGGCTAACCGCACTCAGCGGCGCTTCGGCTTCTTCCCGCCCTTTTACTTTTGCTATAAATAGGCTGTCATAACTGTGTCAACCACCGCATTTACCGTCAACCCTCCTCTCCCATTACTCCGGAGCTCTCGCCTTTCTCCCTCTTTCTTGCGCCATCCTCTTTCTCGCAGGTCCTCAAAATGGTGGGTGACGTTGCCGAATCGGACGGTCGGCGGAAGTGCGCTAAAGCTTTCGCCGAGCATGAGTTTGCGAAGTGTAATCTGACCAAGCAGGAATATTTCACCTCGCTCGCCGAATACGTCCCCCCTGCCTTCGTGGCGCGCCGCCCTAGCGAGGATGAGGCGATCAACACCCCTTTTGCCGAAGAGTTGGCCATTCCCACCGCTCACTTCGCGGTTGGATTGTGCCTTCCCCTATGGCCAGAAATACGTCAGGTACCCATCCTTCTCGCCAAATTCTACATCTCGCCGGATTAAATCTCGCTCGCGACCTACTAATCTCGCCCTGCTTCACTTGCCAGGTGTTCAAACACTTTGGCGTCGTCCCGGGCCAGCTCAACCCGAACGCCATGGCGGTGATCGTAGCATTCGCTTGCTATATGCGCGAGGAGCGCATCGAGTTCAACCTTCCGGTTTTTCGGAAGCTGTTCTCTTTTCGCGCGTATAAAGATGGGACCGCCTACTTTGTGGGCTCGGGTCCCAAGGTCGACGAGACCGTCAACAAGGCCCATTACTGGGCTCAGAAGTTTCTCATCATCAAAGGGAACTTTGGCAACATCCCTTTCTCGCCTGTCCAGTACAACGAGACCACCTACCGCCCCCTGCTCTCGGCGGTCACGACGCTGCCCTGTATCAGTTCTTCTGCAAGAAGAATTTTGAGGTTGTCCATCTTCGCCGCAACCTCGACTCGCTGCTCCCAGTGCTCGCCGGGGAAGGTAATGCTCTCATTCGCTAATTTCCACTATTCCATCCTTTTCTGCGTTAACTCTCGACCCCCCCTCCTTTTTCAGGCGAGCGAGATCTACCCCTCAACCCTCCCTATGCGAGCAAACGGAAGTATGCCCCCCAACTTCGCTCTCGCGACCATGAGAGAGGAGGCTTGCCGTGACTCCATCACCCCGGCTGCGTCATCATCTTGCAAGAGGACAGAGGCCTCCAGCAGCCGGGGCCCATCCCCAAAATCTCCCCCCAAGAAAAGAAGTAAGAAGAGCCAGGGCTCGCTCGTCTCCTCTATGGGAAAGGAGTATTCCGACGCCAACCCTGGCGACATCGATCTCACCATCCTCTCCGAAGGGAGGGAGGTCGACGAGGAGAGCGAGGAGGCTGCGAGGACCGTCTGCCCGCTTATTCCAGTTAACCACTGGAACTTTGTTGGTAACCGGGAAGTGGATGTTCAAAGCTTGTTCGATCTTTGTCCCTTGGGGGTTCACCAGGATTACACCCTCCATAGGAGTGTGATGAGTCCCAAATATATACACATTTATGGACTCATCTGAGCCGATTTTCTAGTCTATGCACTTCACTTTAGACATGTTTTCACTTATATTTGGTTCTCCATGCTAAGTGCACCTTTAGGCCCGTTTTTGGTGTTATTTCGTATTATTCTCCTTTAGTAGTTGCTTTGCATTATTAAGTGCCACTTTCAGTGGCTGGATTCGTGGTTGTGCTGGAACAGGTGTCGTGCAGGTGTTTTCGGTACAATTCTGTACAGGAACACAGCGCACGATCACTGGTTCTATTGCGCACGACCACTGGTCGTGCGCCACTGATCGTGTGCACTTACCCCCTGAAATCTGAGTTCTGTCTTCCTTATCGCACGACCACCTACGATAGCGCGCACGACCACTGGTCGTGCGCCACTGGTCATGCGAACATTGTATTTTATAATTTTCTTACCTTGCAGGCTCCGTCCAGTCAGGCGCACGATCACAGGATGTTAGTGCGCACGACCACTGGTCGTGCGCCAATGACCGTGCGCACTGTTTATTCCAGCGCCTATATATAATCCTGTTCGCGAATTAGGGATAATAGGGCTTCCGGGAGCGGGTTTTCCAGTCCGTACGCCGCCGATTTCCATTTCCAGACACCTCCCCTTCATCTTCTCCGCAAGGGGAAGTCATCTCCGGTCATTCTAGACGTTCCTCCATCATCCGGAAGCATTCTCCACCGTCCGCAAGCACTCAAGCAAGCCCTCTCCATTTCTGTTCGGTGAGGAGGATAGCAATCCTGAGGTAGAAGACGACGGAAGCACGTGGAGAGATTGTGACAGTCTCTCGACGCCGGAAGCACAGTCCGCCCGAGTCCGGAGGTAGCTTGACAAACTGCCATTCCGGCCGTGAACGGCCGTTAGTCTTCGTCCATTGGTTGTCCTCTTCCTCTCCCATTTGTTGTACTTTTGCGAATCATTTTAAACTTGAATATCATGATGTTTGGTTTAAATGCAATGGTTATTTCTTCTCTGTTCTCCAATGAATGTTTGTGATTTGTTTCACCTCCACGCGCTCACTCACTCACGCACGCACACATCGTGTTCGATTCGCGTTAGCAAGAGCTAGCGGCGAGTTGTGAAGAGGTGTTTGCGACCCTCACTTTCCGCACTAGAGACCACTTCATTCGCATGCGCACCGTCCATCCGCCTCACGAACCTCGTCATTGCGGCCGTTGCACCCATCTCGCCTTGCGAAGCGGTGATTTCGACCCGCATTTCTTTTATTGTTGTTAACAGTAGGAAACCCAAATCAAAACTCCACTTTTCGTATTTGTTCCCGCTTGTGTAACAATTGTCACACAACGCATTTCGTTCACCCAACCTGCATTCCTCAAGAGACCCACACTCGGGGATTCTATTCCCAACATTTATTACTTGCGCGACCGGTGCACTTGTCGAAATTATCGCATCAAGTTTTTGGCGCCGTTGCCGGGGAATGTTCAGGCGTGTAACGTCTTGAGTTGTGAGCTTTTGTTACAAGAGCAGTTGTTTTTGATTTCCTTTGTTTTGTTTTCTTTTTGTTGTGACTGTGCATGCAGAGACAAGCCGCGGGGGAACTTGTACCCTTTGATCCAGAGATCGAACGGACTGCTCGCGCACGAAGGTGCGCAGCAGCCGTACAGGCGGCAATGGGTGACAACATAGACCCAAACAATGCTGAACCAAGAGTGCCCGACGTGGGGCAGCACCAACCTGGAGATGAGCATGAGGTAGTGAGGCCTCGACCCAGAACGATGAGAGATTATACCACTCCGACAGCTGGGAGTGTGTATCCGGGATTTGGTCCCAACATTATGAACAACCAGTTCGAGATCAAACCTGCGATCTTGAACATCATCCGGAACAATGCTCAGTTCTCCGGGATGACCAGTGAAGACCCGCACCTGCACCTGGCAGAGTTTTCCGATATCTGCGGAACTTTCCGCTATGCTGGAATACCTGACGATACAGTCAAGCTGCGACTATTCCCATTCTCACTTCGCGACAAGGCTAAGGTGTGGCTCCATTCTATTCCTCCTGGGACCACCGCGACTTGGGATGCTCTTGCATCCAAGTTCCTGGCCAAATTCCACCCCGTTGATAAAATTGTGAGCCTGCGGCGGGAGATTGCCACCTTTCGCCAAGCTGACCAAGAGACCCTTGCCGAGGCGTGGGAGCGCTTTAATGATCTTCTCCGCCACTGCCCGAACCACGAGCTCCAACCTTGGAATGTTATAGAGACATTTTACTTCGCGATCGAGCCCAACTACCGGGCAATGATCGATGCTGCTGCGGGAGGTACTCTAATGAACCATACTCCAGAGGAGGCCCTTCGAATTCTACGGGACACCGCCTCCCACAGTACATTTTCGATGGCCGGGAGAAATGCACCATGAAGCACCCGTGGTCTCTTCGTGGTCGACTCGCTTCCGCCTACATCCGCACCGGCTGCTGTTATTACGTGCGAAGGATGTGGAGGCGGTGGACACCACGCGTATGAATGCTCGGGCAGTGATTTATCAGGTAACTTCTCGAACCTCTCTTTAAACGAATCGGTTAATTTGGTTGGTAATCAATCTAAGGGGGTGCCATTCAATAACACATATCATCCGGGAGTGAGAAGTCACCCAAACTTCTCATGGAACTCCAACGCACCTGGCCAACGATGGGCACCGGGGCAGCATCAGAACGACGCCTACGCCTCCGGGAGCCAACCAAGGCCACCTCATCCGGAATATAACCAAGGCCCCCGGCTCCCAAAAAGAGTAACTTGGAGGAGATGATGGAAAAATTTATGCAAGCGGCTAACTCAAACATGGTTAACCAAACCGCGTCAATACGGAACTTGGAAACGCAGCTGGGCCAATTGGCCCAAGTGCTAACCGAGCGGTCGCATGGGACTCTTCCTAGTAACACTGAAAAAAAACCCAATAGACCAAGGGAAGAGTCTCGGCGACGTGGAAGTGGGTCATCCGCATGAGTTAGTGATCTCCTGCTCCATTAATAAAATAGAGACTAAGGCTTTGTGTTATTCTGGCTCCTCCCGCAACGTCATTGCTTTGCAAGACGTTGATAACTTGCAACTTGAAATTAATACGGAGGAACGGAAATCTCTTGTGCTCGCAAACGGTACCATCATACAATCAGAAGGGGAAGTGAAAAAATGTAGAAGTTATAGTTGATGGGACAGTGGTGGTTGCTGATTTTCAAGTGTTAGGACCCCGGGAGAATCACTCCATCCCCATCTTGGGTGTACCGTTCTTGAAAGAGAGCGGTGCCAACCTTGACTTTTCTGCGGGTTGTGTCCTCCTACCCAATAAGATACCTTTGCCCACTTGTCCCAAGACTATAACTGAAACATCCATTTGCCCTCCTCCTTTTATTTCTGATGAATCACTAAGTTGTGCAGGGGATAAGAAAGGTGATGGATCATCTGAAGGAGAAAAGGAAGTGATATGAAATTTGCATGCGCGGATTTTAGATTTTTAGTGAAAGGTTGAGATTTTCTCCAAAACTATATCCGATAAAGGCAAGTGTACCTTATCGTCTATAGTATAGGATATTTAGGAATATCAAGGTCGTATTCCACGGGGCGCGTTGATTACTTCTACTTCGAGGAAAATCACTATTATTTTATCGACGAAAATTTGAGGTGGTTTGTTTTCGCTAAAATTAAAACTAAATTCAAACTAAATGAAAAGCTTGAACATTGCATGAAAAGAAAGAGAAATTGACATTGCATAAAAAAAAGAACATTACTAAGGAGAGAAAAATTTAACCTTGCATGAAAAGGAAGAAATTACTTAAGGAGAAAAAGAACATGAAAGAGAAAACTAATTTTATTGAAAATCAAAGAACTATTACAAGCCTTAAATTAAGAGTGCTAGGCTAAGGAAAATGAAAGTTGCAAGCTTAAGAAAACTAATACACGAAAGTTACACTACAACATTGCATGAAAAGGGAAGGAGGAGAACATGAAAACCTTAAGAAACATGAACATTAACTTGAAAAAACTCACTCTCAGCTCTAACAGCACCTCCCCATCTCCAAATTTCTGAACCCTGGACTCAAGGAGAGCCTCTGAATTTATAGGCAAAATTTTCAAGTTACACGCCCTCGGTCACGGGCGTGTCCAAGGGCGTGTAATCACTGTAACATTGGATCTGGCAGCGGCGTGGGCTTGGCGTGTCGGCGGCAGAAAAGTTGGACATTACACGCCCGTGTAACATGGTCACGGGCGTGACTTTGGACGTGTGCATTAAATGCGGCGTGGGCTGGAATTCGGCGCGGCGGTAGAGCAGGGATCACGCTGGAAAGTCACGGGCGTGACATGTGGGTCACGGGCGTGACTTAGGTTGACTTCTCGACAGCATCTCCTCGTCTCGACGGCGGCTCCACATGGACGATTCTAAGATTACACGCCCCCGGTCACGGGCGTGACTTTGGGTCACGGGCGTGACCTGGGGCGTGACTTGGTGTGGACTGGTTTAAACAGTGCGGCATCGATTCTGGACTGATCTTCAGCTTACACGCCCTTGGTCACGGGCGTGACCGAGGGCGTGACATGCCATTTTTCCCGATTTGTCCCAAAAATCTGCAAATATCGAAATTAAGCTAAGTTAGAATCAAAATTACAAAAAGAACTACTTATAACCTAAATTTGACATAAAATAGAGAATTCATATTAAATATTTACAAGCTTTTCTATTAAAAAGTTATAAAAATACTACTTATCAAATACCCCCATACTTGAGGTTTTGCTATTCCAGAGCAAAAGTGTGAGACATTATTTATAAGACATCCTTAAAAAATTTTTAATTTAAAACTAAAATTTCATTTAACCAAAAGTTAAGTTAAGAGTAAATTCAAGGGGGAGTTAAGTCCTAAATTATGATGATGATTTGAAAAGAGGGAAAAATGTTTAGGCAATAACTTCTCAAGAAAATTAAGTAGTTTGACAAAATTATAGAAATTATAAAACTAAATTAAATTAAAATTATAAGAACTCTATCTTAAAAGAATCTTAAGGAAAAGTAAATTACTAAATATTGCTCTCTCCATAATTTTCAACTAAAACTAGAACAATGATAATTGGCTAAGGGGGATTTCATAAAATTTGGCATAAGAAGAGAAATTTTTGAATGGAGGAAATGGAATTTATCATGAAATTTCCTTCTCTTTTTTTTTCTTACTCTTTTTTTTTTCTCTTCTAATAAAAACCCAAAATGTATATGGTTTAGGAGTAATGAATTTTATCCTCTTACTCCATGCCATATAATCTTTTCAAATATTTTGGGTGCATATGTTTTAGGGAATAATGAATTTTATCCTCTTATTCCCATGACATATGATCTTTTAATACATTTTTTTTATGCCATCAAAGGGGTAGGGTAGGGGAAAAAAAATCTAGCTAGCTTTAAATCATATTGAGAGCAAATTCTAGTAAAATTAAAAATTCCTAAGATCTAAGAAGTTAGAAGAAAATATAATTAAAATCTAAAGAGGTTTAGGAAATTTACTACAAAATGAAGCCATTTAAAAATAAAAAGAGAAGTCATGCGAACAAAATTCTCTAATCAATTTAAAATCATAAGATGATTCTTAAATCAAAATTACCTCAAATTTAAAATTAACAAACTATGATAAGCAAAATTTCAGCCAATTAAAAACTTAAACATGCTTATAAACATTCTCCACTAGATTTCTAAGAAATCACAAAAACAACAAGGAGGGAAATAAGAATTTTTTGGAATTTTTGATATTATCTTTTTTTTGAATTTTTCTCATTAAAAACTATTTACAAAGAAAGGGAACTAGCTTTAAAACTTAAAAAAAAATTTTTTGCAAGTCTTGGACTTCCCAAGGGCTACCCGGTGAAGGGTTCGCAAGGTACTAGGAGGTGTGATGGGATAAAATCCCAAACGTCCCTTTCCAAGATTTAAATTTTTCTGTTTTCTATATTTTTTTTTTGAGTTTTTGGGTTTTACAAGTGCTAAAATAGAAGAAAACATAAGAAAAAATATATACTTTTTTGTTTTGAAAATTTTCTGATTTAACAACTATTTACAAAAAAGCTATTTACACCCCCATACTTAAAGTTAAACATTGTCCCCAATGTTTAAAACTAAGTATGAAGTAAAGGAGAAAAAAAAAAGTGCAAAACAAAATAAAAAGGCAATGCATGATAAAGGAGAAGGAAGAAAGAGAAGGGGCTTCCCTGATTTTTGAAGTTTGCGCGGGGAAGCGACGATTACCTACAAAATATATTAAAGAACAAGAGAAGACAATAAAAAGATAACTTTGGGGTGCCTCCCAAAAGCGCTTTGTTTAAGGTCGCGTAGCTTGACCCACTTGCCGGTCATATTAAAGGTTGAAAAACAATTGAATCACTCTTTTCATTTGGTAACTCTCCCGGAAGATATAATTTAAGGCGGTGCCCGTTAACTTTGAAGGTACCTTTTTCCGGGTGGGAAATTAAAATTGTCCCATAGGACCAAACCTCTTTAACAATAAAGGGTCCGGTCCATCGGGATTTTAGTTTTCCCGGAAAAAGGCGAAGGCGGGAATTATAAAGGAGGACGAGATCGCCCGGCGAAAAAGTTTTTGGAAATTTTATATGCTTATCGTGATAAAACATTGTTCGCTCCTTATATAATTTATTGCTCTCATATGCGTTCGCTCGCCACTCATCTAATTCGTTCATTTGAAATTTTCTTTGTTCTCCCGCTAGAGTGGAATCGAGGTTTAAAAATTTAAGCGCCCAAAATGCGCGATGTTCTAATTCGACCGGAAGGTGGCAAGCCTTGCCATAAACCATTCGATACGGTGTACACCCGATAGCGGTCTTGTACGTCGTTCGATAGGCCCATAGCGCGTCATCGAGCTTTATTGCCCAATCCTTCCGATTAATAGAAACCGTTTTTTCTAAGATCCGTTTTAATTCTCGATTAACAACTTCAACTTGGCCGCTCGTTTGTGGGTGATATGCAGTGGATAATTTGTGCGTAACACCATATTTTGCTAAGATTTTTGTGAATTGAGTATTGCAAAAATGGGTGCCCCGATCACTCACAATAGCGCGCGGAGTGCCAAATCGAGAGAATAATTTTTTTAAAAAGTTAACGACGACTCGCGCATCGTTGGTGGGGAGAGCTTGCGCTTCCGCCCACCTTGACACGTAGTCGACCGCTACTAGAATATACTTATTTGAAAACGAAGGAGGGAGAGGACCAACGAAATCAATGCCCCAAAGATCAAAAATTTCGCATTCTAAGAAAATGTTTTGGGGCATCTCATCCCGGCGAGAGATGTTCCCCGACCGCTGGCAGCTGTCGCAAGTACTCACAAGGTTGTGAGCATCTTTGAAGAGCGAGGGCCAATAAAAGCCCGCCTCCAGCGCCTTCCTCGCGGTTCGGTTTGAATGATAATGACCCCCGGTGGGTCCCTCATGACAATGACGTAAAATTTTAAGGCCTTCCTCACTCGAGACGCATCGTCTTACTACCTGGTCTGCGCATACACGGAATAAAAAGGGGTCCTCCCAAAAGTAATTCTTTAAATCAGAAAAGAATTTCTTCTTTTGCTGACTCGAGACTTCTTTTGGCAGGACCCAGGCTACTAAATAGTTAGCCAGATCTGCAAACCAGGGGGTAGACGATGAATTAATATTTTCGAGAGCAAGGAGGCGCTCTTCGGGAAATTTATCATTAATGTCAGATTCTATTAATACGTCCGAGGCGGGGTTTTCTAAACGGGAGAGATGATCGGCCGCCAAGTTTTCGGCTCCCCTTTTGTCCCGGATCTCTAAGTCAAACTCCTGCAAGAGGAGGATCCATCGCAAAAGATGAGGTTTGGCGTCCGATTTGCTTAAAAGATATCTAAGTGCGGAGTGATCCGTGAAGACGATGACTTTCGAGAGGGTGATATACGACCTAAACTTATCGAAGGCGAAAACGATTGCTAGAAGTTCCTTCTCGGTCGTGGTGTAATTTGCTTGTGCCGACGTGAGTGTTTTGCTCGCATAATAGATAGGGTGGAAATACTTACTCACCCGTTGGCCTAAAACGGCACCAACCGCAATGTCACTCGCGTCGCACATGATTTCAAAGGGGAGTGACCAATCCGGCGCGACTAGAATCGGGGAGTTTATAAGTTTTTCTTTGATAAGTTGAAAAGCTAAATGACATTCATCGCTAAAAAGAAAAGAAGAATCTTTCTCGAGAAGATGGGTTAACGGCTTTGTAATTTTTGAAAAATTTTGTATAAAGCGCCGATAGAACCCCGCGTGGCCTAGGAAACTCCTAATAGCTTTTACGTTTGTGGGAGGGGGGAGTTTTTCAATTACTTCAATCTTGGCCCTATCGACCTCGATCCCCTTGCCCGAAATTTTATGGCCAAGGACTAGTCCTTCCTTGACCATAAAATGGCATTTTTCCCAATTAAGCGCTAAATTTGTTTCCTCACATCGCTGCAACACGCGCTCGAGATTTTTTAAACAATTTTCAAAAGAACTCCCGTACACAGAAAAATCGTCCATAAATACTTCCATCACCTCCTCCACTAACTCGTCAAAAATTGCCAGCATACATCTTTGGAATGTAGCTGGCGCGTTACAAAGACCGAATGACATCCTTCGATAAGCGAAGGTGCCAAAGGGACAAGTGAAAGTGGTTTTCTCTTGGTCGTCGGGCGAAATCGGAATTTGGAAGTATCCCGACAAACCATCGAGAAAACAGTAGTAGGAGTGACCCGAAAGGCGTTCTAAAATTTGGTCGATAAATGGTAGAGGGAAATGATCCTTACGAGTGGCATCATTTAATTTCCGATAGTCGATGCACATCCGCCAACCCGTAACAGTACGGGTTGGGATCAATTCGTTATTTTTGTTCGCAACTACCGTAACACCACCTTTCTTTGGCACGACTTGTACTGGGCTAACCCAAGTACTGTCCGATATCGGGTAGATGATTCCCGCGTCCAGAAGTTTTATAACTTCGGCCTTAACGACTTCTTTCATGTTAGGGTTTAGCCGTCGTTGAGGCTGGACTGAATTTCGGGAATTATCTTCGAGAAATATTTTATGAGTGCAGAAAGATGGGTTTATACCCTTAATGTCCGATAATTGCCACGCAATTGCGTGGCGGTGCTTTCTTAAGACTATAGTCAACTCAGAAATTTCTGAGTTGCTAAGATCGGATGAAATGATGACGGGTAGCTTAGACTCTTTTTCCAAAAACAAGTATTTAAGGTGAGGGGGGAGTTGTTTCAACTCTAATTCGGGTGGTTCTTCATAAGAAGTCTTGATTTTTAATTTTTCTAAAAATAATGGTTCGGGTGGTGTGGGGTGAGAGACTTCTTCTTCATCGCAAAAGAGCTCTACGGGCTCGGAATCACTATTCACCGATGAAACTAACTCGAGGGATGAATCGAACTCACAACACTCTTCTAAGTAAAAACATGAATCGTCATTTTCTAGCGTGTTCCGCATCGAGGAATTTATGCCGAAAGTAACTTCATCGTCTCCAACCCGTAGGAGGAGCTTTCCGTTACTTACGTCGATAATAGCGCGGGAGGTGGCAAGGAAGGGGCGGCCGAGTATGAGGGGTACTTCGGCATCCTCTTCGATGTCAAGAATGACAAAATCCACCGGGAAGATGAATTTGTCAACCTTGACGAGCACGTCCTCCACTATTCCTATCGGATATTTTAAAGAACGATCCGCTAATTGGATACTCATTCGAGTGGGCCTTGGATTTCCTAGACCTAACTTTTTGAACAAAGAAAACGGCATAAGGTTGATGCTTGCTCCAAGATCCGCTAAGGCGTGTTTTACTAACGAATTGCCAAAAAGACATGGGATGGAAAACTGTCCCGGGTCATTTGCTTTTTTCGGCAATTTATTGAGTACAACCGCGGAGCATTCTGCGTTTAAAGAAATATGCGAAATATCTTCTAACTTTTTTTTATTAGAGAGCAACTCCTTAAGATATTTCGCATATTTAGGCATTTGTGAGATAGCCTTGCAGAAAGGAACATTAATATGGATTTGTTTTAAAACATCTAAAAACTTTTTATAATTTTTTTCGGCGCTTTCATTTTTAAATTTCGATGGATACGGAATATTAGAAGTAGGAGCGCGCGGATTTAAAATAGAAGAGTGCGGAGCTATCGTAGCGGGCAAATTCGAAGATGAATTAAAAGTAGGAGGAGGAGGAGAGGAAATTACCTTGGGTTCGTCCTGTTTTTGAACCACCTCCTTCCCGCTTCGGAGTGTAAACGCGTGCGCGCTCTCCTTTGGATTTTGCTCGGTGTTCCCCGGTAGTGCTCCTTGTTGACGCTCAGAAATCATCTTTGCGAGTTGGCCCACTTGATTCTCTAAATTTTTGATCGATCCGGTAAGGTTCCGGATGGTCGTTTCATTTGTAGCAACATATTTTGCAAAAACCTCTTCAATCGGAGAGAGTTTTTGCTGTTGCGGTGGAAAACCGGGTGGATTATAATTTTGAGAAATCAAATTTTGAGGCGGAGTTAAGTTAAGAAGTTGATTAGGGGGAGGTTGATTTAAATTCATAGGACGCTGAGCATTTCCTTGGTTGCTCCATGAGAAATTCGGATGATTCCTATAGCCCGCATTATAGGTGTTATTATACGGAGCGGTGTTCGGGTTATAGGAAGGCCGAGGTGGATTTCTCATGTAGTCAACATGTTCTTCAATTAAAATGTTATTGGCCCAAGGAGGAGTGGCGGAGAAGCAGACATCTCCGCCACTTGCTTTGTTAAGCGCTCAACTTGTAAAGCCAAATTTGCGTTTGCGTCTATTTCAAAAATTCCGGCAGGCTTATTAGGCCGCACTCGGGGCATGTTCCATTGATACGCATTTGTGGCCATCTCTTCGAAAAGCTCTTGAGCGGCGATCGGGGTTTTATTATTTAATGTCCCCCCGGCGGCCGCATCAATCATTTGCCTCGTTTGGAGATTTAAGCCATTATAAAAAACTTGCACTTGTTGCCAAGTGGCAAGTGCATGGTGAGGGCATCGACGCAAAAGCTCCTTGAAGCGCTCCCATGTGTCATAGAGAGTCTCCGAGTCGATTTGCATGAACGATGCAATATCCGTGCGCAATTTAGCGGTCTTTGAAGGCGAGAAATATTTATTAAGAAATTTTTCCGCCATTTCGGCCCATGTAGTGATGGATCCCCTAGGTAGGGAGCCCAGCCACTGCTTGACCTTAGACCGCAAAGAAAAAGGAAAAAGACGTAATCGAATGGCGTTATCGGTGACGCCATTGATCTTAAAAGTGTCGCAAATTTCAAGAAAGTAAGAGATATGTGAATTTGGATCCTCGTCCGGTTGACCATCAAAGGTCACCGATTGTTGCACCATTTGTATGATGCTGGACTTGATCTCAAAATTATTGTTCGCCACCGTGGGGCGAACAATACTCGATTGTGTGCCTTCCAAATTCGGCCGCGCATAATAGGACATGGTCCGTTGAGCGTCCTCATTAGGATTTGGCTCGTTAAGATTAGGAGGATTAAGATTATGATCCATATTTGCTGCGTTAGTGTCCCCGATCGACTCTTCGGATTCTATTTGATTTCCCTGATCACGAGAACGGCGGTGCCTCAAAAGGGTTCGCTCGATCTCCGGATCAAAAGGAAGAATCGAAGTGCTACCTCGGGTCATACACTAAAAAGAGAAGAAAGGAAGAAGAAAAACTAAAAATATATATTTTTTTTCTTTTTGAAAGTTAGAAAAAGCAAAATAAAATAGAAAGAAGCATGATAAAATTAATAGCTATCCTCTTTTCAAAATATCTACGCAAAGTCCCCGGCAACGGCGCCAAAAACTTGATATGAAATTTGCATGCGCGGATTTTAGATTTTTAGTTAAAGGTTGAGATTTTCTCCAAAACTATATCTGATAAAGGCAAGTGTACCTTATCGTCTATAGTATAGGATATTTAGGAATATCAAGGTCGTATTCCACGGGGCGCGTTGATTACTTCTACTTCGAGGAAAATCACTATTATTTTATCGACGAAAATTTGAGGTGGTTTGTTTTCGCTAAAATTAAAACTAAATTCAAACTAAATGAAAAGCTTGAACATTGCATGAAAAGAAAGAGAAATTGACATTGCATAAAAAAAAGAACATTACTAAGGAGAGAAAAATTTAACCTTGCATGAAAAGGAAGAAATTACTTAAGGAGAAAAAGAACATGAAAGAGAAAACTAATTTTATTGAAAATCAAAGAACTATTACAAGCCTTAAATTAAGAGTGCTAGGCTAAGGAAAATGAAAGTTGCAAGATTAAGAAAACTAGTACACGATAGTTACACTACAACATTGCATGAAAAGGGAAGGAGGAGAACATGAAAACCTTAAGAAACATGAACATTAACTTGAAAAAACTCACTCTCAGCTCTAACAGCACCTCCCCATCTCCAAATTTCTGAACCCTGGACTCAAGGAGAGCCTCTGAATTTATAGGCAAAATTTTCAAGTTACACGCCCTCAGTCACGGGCGTGTCCAAGGGCGTGTAATCACTGTAACATTGGATCTGGCAGCGGCGTGGGCTTGGCGTGTCGGCGGCAGAAAAGTTGGACATTACACGCCCGTGTAAGATGGTCACGGGCGTGACTTTGGACGTGTGCATTAAATGCGGCGTGGGCTGGAATTCGGCGTGGCGGTAGAGCAGGGATCACGCTGGAAAGTCACGGGCGTGACATGTGGGTCACGGGCGTGACTTAGGTTGACTTCTCGACAGCATCTCCTCGTCTCGACGGCGGCTCCACGTGGACGATTCTAAGATTACACGCCCCCGGTCACGGGCGTGACTTTGGGTCACGGGCGTGACCTGGGGCGTGACTTGGTGTGGACTGGTTCAAATAGTGCGGCATCGATTCTGGACTGATCTTCAGCTTACACGCCCTTGGTCACGGGCGTGACCGAGGGCGTGACATGCCATTTTTCCCGATTTGTCCCAAAAAACTACAAATATCGAAATTAAGCTAAGTTAGAATCAAAATTACAAAAAGAACTACTTATAACCTAAATTTGACATAAAATAGAGAATTCATATTAAATATTTACAAGCTTTTCTATTAAAAAGTTATAAAAATACTACTTATCAGGAAGAGTACCAGTCAAGCGGAGAGGAAGAAGTAGACTCTTGGAGAGACTATGATTCCAAGAGAGAGGAGGACAGCAGTCCTAAACATTTTGAGCTGAACGTGATTCGGGACGACGACCCATTATTTTCTTGTATTGAATCATGTAATAAACAAGTTAAGCGTTCCATCTCTTGGGCCGATCCGGTCGTCACTGCGGCGACGGAAATGACGCCTCCCGCTCCTATGAGAGGAGGATCTGAAAACGCTCAACGTTGGCAGTCTCCGACCATTGCTAAACTTAAACAAGAGAAGCGTCTGCGCGATGCGCGCTCTGCCGCTCTCCGTGGCAAGAGGGCGGAGGTTAGGGGAACACTGGGTGACACTAGTGTTGGCCCTAAAGCCTTCACCTCCCGCCTACATGCTATGGGAGACGAGCACCATAAAAGCGCTTACAGCTGATGTACTGTTTATCTCTTATTTTGTGAAACTTTCTCTTATGCACTCTTATTTAATTTCTGCACTCTTTAAACAATTATAATACAGGTATTTGGTCCAGCTTAAGGACATAAAACAAAAGCGCTGCTGGGAGACAACCCAGATTTGCTGTTTTTGTTTTTCTAACTTGTTTCAATTCAGTTTTTATCTATTTTTGCTGCTTTTAGTTGTACCGTTTGCAGGTGTGCTTTGTACTTCGTGTTGGCGGATGCTGCGGATTGTGCACGAAATTAACGCCAATCTTCCGGTATGCTCGATTCTGAGCATTGGGTAACACTTCTCCCTCCTAGCTTTCAGTTTTGTGATGTAATGTGTAGATTAAGTCTGGGGGAGAGCATGTGTTATCCACTATGCGTACGAGTTGCACCGCATGCTAGAAGTTTGTTTATATTTTTCATTACCATCATCATTATTCCACGCTTCATGCACCACTTCACCCACATGAGCGCGTGCTTTCCTATTTGTGTTGTTTCCAAATAAACTATTTTGGTTAGGAATGTGAATTGGGGTGTTAGCTTAGGAATTACTATTTGGAGTGCGATGTTGACTCGAGCAGTGTTCTAGTCGCACCCGCATGCTGCAGTAGAATTTGAGTAAAACTAGATTATTTCTATGCGTTTAATTTATGATTAGTATTTTTGCGTAGTTCTAGATGTGTTATACTCAAATGGTGAATGTGAACGAAATTGGTGATAACCCGGTGTTGTGTGTTCACGAGCACTAGTTGTGTGTTGCTCGAGTCGGGAGGAAGGTTTACCTTTCTCGTGGGCTAAGAACTTGCCCCAAGCGACTCTTGAAGCATGGGTATGAGCGATTCTTTGAGTTAAATATGATGTAGGCCACCTTTTGGCTAGTTTGAGCCTTAGCTTTCCGTGTCCTATTCGCTCACCTTTGCAAGCCAACATTTGTGCCTATCACTTCCTTGTTACAACTCCTCCTCCATTCACCAAGGCCTGAAGCTTTGCCCACTTTCGCAACCAAATAGATGTTTATCTGCACTCATGTTCTTGATTTGGTGTGATTTTTGGAATCTTTGTGATGTGATGAAGAAATAAATTTTATTTGCTGATTATGAACCAACCGGAGGATAAGAAAAAGAAAAAAAAAAATATGATATTGGAATGAAAATCTGAAAAAAATTTGTATTGAAGAGAAATCCTTCCGAGCTTATTAGAAAATCCGTTGGTATTTGTGAAGTAGGCCGTGTGCACACCTAGTTCTCATAATAAGTCTGGGGGTGTGTCACACTAGCTTTGTGCGTGGTTTTGTGTGGTGCAGCGTTCCGTTGACTCAATTTGGTTGCGTAGCCTTCATTTCTATCATTGAATATCACGCCGCAACCTAAGCCCAACTTAATCCTAAAGTCCTATTGATTTATCTCGTGAGTTTGCTAGCGTCGTGGAGAGAGTGTGACCGGGCAAGCTTATGGCTCTCGACGCTGATGGATTTCAGCGGAGTTATTCCTGAACCCCGACCTTGCGTAACACCCTCCTTAGTGGCTTGTTACTTTCACACCGGGCATGATCGCTCAAGTTCTTCACGATTCACCAACTGAGTATTGACAAATCTTTATTTACGCTCTAATACTTTTGTAAATTAGTTAGCATAGTTAGAATCTCTTTTTACTAAATTTCTATTTGCATGCTTCTGTTACTTCGCATTGAACTCCTTTGTGTAATTTTCGTTGTTAACTACCATTTTCACACTCCGTCGAATTCGTTTGCTCGGGACGCGCAAACAGGTAAGTCTGGGGGTGTGATGAGTCCCAAATATATACACATTTATTGTAACGCCCCTGATTTTCGTTAATTATTTTACGTACCCTCTATGTCATAATTTTGGCGTAAGGGCATTATGTCAGCTCGTCTGGTAGTGTTTCGAGTTTTAGCTTAGTTAAAGCTTGTGATTTAGGTCAAGCGTGCGAGATTTCGCGTCGTTTCGAGTTAAAGTGAAGATTTTGAGTGGATATCAAGATTTTAGCTTTGGAAGGCTTTATCTGGGGTTTGGCTCGTCGGAATGGAATTCTGACTTCGCCGTTGGATTCGTAGCGCCGTTTTTCAGCTAGGGTGCGAATTTCATAGAAATCCGAGGTGTTTTGGTCGCCCTCGCAGTTTAAGTAAATTGGGGAATTAATTAATTATTTAAATAACAAATTTAGGTTTATATATAAGCCTAAAGCCTTCCCCTTTCCCTATTCTTCCTCTTCCTCGATCAAAAGCAGCCGCCGAGGGTTAGGGCGAGAGCGGAACTTCGTGGAGCCTTCAACCGGCGATTCCTAGGGCTGTAGTGGTCGGAATCGAGTTTGGTTTGAAGATTTGGAAAGCTCTCGGCGAGATCTTCGTTCTAGCGGTAAGCCTTTCTCGTTTCGTGGAGTTTTGGGAGCTTTGGTGGTGACCTAACCCCTCCTTTTGATCCAAAAAGTTTCAGGAATCTGTGCTCGTGTGTTTCCCTAGCCGATCCATAGCTTTCGGAGCGGAGGTCTTCGAGTTTGCGAGGTTTAAGGCAAGTGGCTTCCTCCTCCTCTTTGTTTGGTTAAGTCGTGGTTTGTCTTTCTCCTGATAGACGCTTGATAAACTGTGGGCTCGTGTTTCGAGCGTCTTGTGTGATAGTTAGAAACCCTAAATTTTTCTTCCCCGCGTAGAGTCCGGGCATTTATCTCCCGGAAGACACCGTCGTTCCCTGAATTTTAGCCGCTGTTTGGTCCCTCTCGAGAAGTCTTTGAGAGTCTCGAGCAGTTGTTTTAGCCAAGTTTTCGAGAAGACCCCTCTACCTCTCGAGAAATGCTTGATTTCTCGAGAAATCCCCTGATCCCTCTCGAGAAATACCTTGTCTTCTCTCAAGAAATCCCTGCCTTCCTCTCGAGAACCCAAAAATCCATCTCTCGAGAAATCCTCTTATCTCTCGAGAAGTTCCCTGTAGTTTTCGAAAAGGAAAAATCCTACTCTTCTCTCGAGAAATTGCCCTTCCCTCGCGAAATTGCTCTTCTCTCGAGAAATTGCCCTTCCCTCGCGAAATTGCACTTCTCTCGAGAAATTGCACTTCTCTCGAGAAATTGCCCTTCTCTCGAGAAACCCTTTTATCTCTCGAGAAGTTCCTTGTAGTTTTCAAGACGTCCTAAACCCTTTTACCACCGCCAGGGGCGCTGCCCCTTGGACCCCGTTAGGGGCTCTGCCCCTAAGACCCCGCCAGGGGCGCGGCCCCTTGGAACCCCGCCAGGTGCGCATGTGATTTCGTTGCGATTTCCATGTTTTAATCTTTTGTCCTCTCTAGTGCACCAAGATGATTGCCAGTGTCCCTTCGGTGCTCCTGATCTTGAAACCCTCTTGGTTGTATTCTTTTACTCGTTGTGGTCTGTTAACATTTGAGTTACTCTTATGATTCATATTGATCGAGGTGTACTTTACCCTGACCCTATTTTCTTAGGGCCTTCCAGTGATTATCCTTTTGGGCTGCGTCCCGTGTTTAAATAAAATTTAAGTAATAAGAACTACTGTCTTTAGCCCTTCACAGTAGTTGTGTTTGGGGGACAGTGGGGGGGGGGGGGGGGGGGGGGAAATGTTATAGCCTTGCACGGTAGTCGTGTTTGGGTGGTTGGGTCTAGTGGTACCCCCACCTGCTTTTGGGCTTGGGGTAGCGGAGGTAGTTAACCGCCCCCGTATAATTTGAGCTGATCAGTCCCTTTAATTGATGAAACTAAATAAATGAACATGTTTGTTCCTCTTTTGGTATATAGTGCACTTGATGCTTGTTGGTTCCTTGTTTGGAGCTCTCTTTCAGTAAATTTGGCTTGGGTTGGTACCCCTTATGCCTTGCTTGTTTTTCTGCTAGTTTTCTGCCACTTGTAATTCCTTGCTGAGGCGTTCTTTGTTTTATTGAATGCCTCAGGTTCAGAGCCGTAACGGCTAGTGGTGTAGCCTGAAGTTCAGAGTTCTGGTAGCTGTTCACCCCGCTGCTGCGAGGTAGTTGTTGTAGTCAGCTCCCTTCTTGTTCAGACATACTAGTTTAGGCCAATGGGTTAGTGTCAAATTGTTGGCGCCCATTGTGCCTCCTTGGTACTTTCTAGTTTATTTGCCAGTTTTATGCCACTACTCTATGATCTGATACATCTTAATTTCTGGGGATGATTTATGTCTAGGTGCATTATAGTTATAAAATGACTTTCTTCATCTCCATATCACATCATTTTAACTGCAAAACCCTTATATTTAAAGTAACCTAAAGGTATTTTCTACACTTATACTACACCTAGACATGAGCATATCATTTACCTTATGTCCTATTATCACGTGCATATAGGACCTTAAAATGAGTCAAATCAAGTATTTTCCGCTGCAAATATAATATTTTTTTTTGGTGGACTAGTTGATCCACGAGCTGAGAGACACAGTTCTTCCCCTAAAACTCTAATAAATGGTTCCCAAATGATAAATTTCCATGTGGTCATGTTTTGAATTAATAAGTAAGAGGTTTCCGCCTGAGCGTATGCAGTTGTCTCCTGCATGACGTGGCATCATGACGCGTATTTTCTCTTACTCTGATATTCTTAAATTCGGAGAAAATGCGGGTTGTGACATTTATGGACTCATCTGAGCCGATTTTCTAGTCTATGCACTTCACTTTAGACATGTTTTCACTTATATTTGATTCTCCATGCTAAGTGCACCTTTAGGCCCGTTTTTGGTGTTATTTCATATTATTCCCCTTTAGTAGTTGCTTTGCATTGTTAAGTGCCACTTTCAGTGGCTGGATTCGTGGTTGTGCTGGAACAGGTGTCGTGCAGGTGTTTCCGGTACAATTCTGTACAGGAATACAGCGCACGATCACTGGTTCTATTGCGCACGACCACTGGTCGTGCGCCACTGATCGTGTGCACTTACCCCCTGAAATCTGAGTTCTGTCTTCCTTATCGCACGACCACCTACGATAGCGCGCACGACCACTGGTCGTGCGCCACTAGTCATGCGAACATTGTATTTTATAATTTTCTTACCTTGTAGGCTCCGTCCAGTCAGGCGCACGATCACAGGATGCTAGTGCGCACGACCACTGGTCGTGCGCCAATGACCGTGCGCACTGTTTATTCCAGCACCTATATATAATCCTGTTCGCGAATTAGGGATAATCGGGCTTCCGGGAGCGGGTTTTCCAGTCCGTACGCCGCCGATTTCCATTTCCAGAAACCTCCCCTTCATCTTCTCCGCAAGGGGAAGTCATCTCCGGTCATTCTAGACGTTCGTCCATCATCCGGAAGCATTCTCCACCGTCCGCAAGCACTCAAGCAAGCCCTCTCCATTTCTGTTCGGTGAGGAGGATAGCAATCCTGAGGTAGAAGACGACGGAAGCACGTGGAGAGATCGTGACAGCCTCTCGACGCCGGAAGCACAGTCCGCCCGAGTCCGGAGGTAGCTTGACAAACTGCCATTCCGGCTGTGAACGGCCGCTAGTCTTCGTCCATTGGTTGTCCTCTTCCTCTCCCATTTGTTGTACTTTTGCGAATCATTTTAAACTTGAATATCATGATGTTTGGTTTAAATGCAATGGTTATTTCTTCTCTGTTCTCCAATGAATGTTTGTGATTTGTTTCACCTCCACGCGCTCACTCACTCACGCACGCACACATCGTGTTCGATTCGCGTTAGCAAGAGCTAGCGGCGAGTTGTGAAGAGGTGTTTGCGACCCTCACTTTCCGCACTAGAGACCACTTCATTCGCATGCGCACCGTCCATCCGCCTCACGAACCTCGGCATTGCGGCCGTTGCACCCATCTCGCCTTGTGAAGCGGTGATTTCGACCCGCATTTCTTTTATTGTTGTTAACAGTAGGAAACCCAAATCAAAACTCCACTTTTCGTGTTTGTTCCCGCTTGTGTAACAATTGTCACACAACGCATTTCGTTCACCCAACCTGCATTCCTCAAGAGACCGACACTCGGGGATTCTATTCCCAACATTTATTACTTGCGCGACCGGTGCACTTGCCGAAATTATCGCATCAGAGTGCTTCCCTGAGGCGCCATCCACCAACATCTTCCATGCCACCGGGGGGGGGGGGGGATTTATGCTCACCCACTTCGGTTGCGTAGTCAGCCATGAAGTCTGCCACCGCTTGGGCCTTGATCGACGTCCTGGGCATGAACGTAACATCGAACTCACTCAACTCCACGGACCACTTCGCTAACCTTCCCGAGTGCTTCACCCCTTCCATGACTTTGCAAAGCGGGTGATCAGTCACTACCTTGATTGAATGTGCCTGAAAGTAGGGTCGGAGCCTCCGGGCCGCCACTACCAACGCGAAGGCCAACTTTTCCAGAATCGGGTACCGGAGCTCCGCCTTCCTCAGCACTCGGCTGACGTAGTAGATTGGGAATTGCCTTCTCCCCTCCTCCCAGACCAATACTGAACTTACTGCCTCCGATCCTACCCCCAGGTATAGGGATCGGTCTTCTCCCGGTCTCGGCCTTTGGAGTAGGGGAGTTTGGGTGAGTTGCTCTTTCAAAGCCTGAAAGGCTCCCTCGCACTCCGGGGTCCATTTGAATTTTTTGTTTCCCCTTAACACCTTGAAAAAGGGTGCACACTTGTCTCCCGCCTTGGAGAGGAACCTGCTGAGTCCGGCCAGCTTTCCAGTGAGGCTCTGAACCTCCTTCGAGTTTCTTGGTGATCCCAGCTCCATTATCGCTTTGACCTTATCAGGGTTAGGCTCCACCCCCGCCGGGGTAAGTAGGTGACCCAGGAATTTCCCTCGGCTTGTGTAGCGCCCCAGGTTTTCTCTTATAATTAATCCAAGCGGGTATGTGAGGGGTGATAGTGGTTAAATGTTTGGTATCATTGTTGCAAAGTTTCGGGGCGAAACTTTTTGTTAGGAGGGGTGGCTGTAACGCCCCGGGTTTTTCTTATAGTCTTTTAAGTGGGATTGCAGTTTGGCAATGTCTTAATTATTAAAATTTATCTTTTGCGTAGTGTTAATGCGAGAAGGCGTTACCGTTTCGTGAGCGTCGTCGTCGCCAAGTTTGCGATAATCGGTATATAAATATGAATTTGAGATTTTATAAGTAGTTAGAAGGTATGTTAATCAATATGTATTAGTTAGTGTAAACTAGTTATTAATTAATATACCTTAGTTACCATATATATATCCGTAATTATGCATATAAGTTATAAGTTAATTTATACCTTTTAACAACAGCAATCCAGGATCGATTAACTGTTGATGTACGATGCTTGGTTTTGTAGACCATTATATCTGTGTATAATTATATAAAGGTATATGTTAACTTATATATATATATATATTTATGCATATATCTAAGAATATATTTATGCGTATAGGGTTTTGAGTTGTATAGGTTTTGGCTGAATTTGATGTATATACCTGATGATATTATATATATATGTGTATATATCTGATAATGGAGTTATGTGTATATTTTCCCCCTCCCCCCCGATGGTTCTTGTTTTTTTCGAGTGAGAGGAGAGGCGAGCTTAGGGCTTCGCCGGAAGCGATGGGCGTCGGTGGCGTAGGCCGTCGGAGGAGGAAGGACCTTCGTTGCCGGGGCTTGTTTCGTCGCCGGAGCAGGGTTGCGAAGGTTCTAGTTGGCTTCGGCGGTGGTGGTGTAGTCTCCCGGCCGTGGTTTTCGCTTCGTCGAGTGGTGTCGGCTCCCGATTCAGGCAAGAAAATCGCCTCTCCTTCTTCCCCCTTCGTTTCTTGTTTGAGATGGTTTAGGAATCATGATTTCCCAGTTTGGATTTTGATTTGGGGGGCTGCTGTATGCTATATAATTCCAGTTGGGTTGCCTTATAGCTTTTCGTATGGGGGCTGTTATTATATTTGTCTTGATCGGTCGGCTCTCGGCGTGTTGGTCGCGATCCGGCGAGTCGCTGGTTGAATCCGAGGCAAGGAAACACTTCCCCTTCCTCTCTCTTAATTTCCTTATTGCCGTTAGTCTTGATAAGGGGAGCGTGCTGCTTGTTCTGTTGCTTGATATATGCTTGACCCTCTCATATAAGCTACTGTTATATGGTTGGATGAAATCTCCTACTTGGTTTTACCCCTTGGTTTATGATGGCAGCTATTTGGTTTTTATTTCCCTTGGATTATGATAACAACTAGTATGCCCCTTGGTTTGCGATAACAGCTACTTGGAAATTTCTTGTTCTATGTTGGCAACTACTTGGTATTTCCTTGGGTTCATGTTAGCAGCTATTTGATTTTTCCCTTGGTTTCGTGTTGATTATGTTCGAAGTTTTGGCAAATTCCCTTGGTTATGCTAGTAATGATCCGATCATGTGTTGAAGTTTAGTGAATCCCCCATGGTTTCATCCTAAAATAAACTCTTGATTTATGAAATTCCGCATCTATATGCTAGGAATTTACCTGGGTATTTGCTAAGTTAAATTTTGTTGGGCTATATGTGGTATTTCCTCTTGTTTGTCAGCAAAGTTTTCTAAAATTCTTAAATAGCAGATTCCCTACCTTGGTTAGCAAACTCTGGATTCTTGTTGGGGGCTGCTATATTCATAATCTATTGTTGGATTTAATTGGGGGCTGTCATATATAATTCTATCCTCGATGTTATGTTCAATTGTTGTTATATGACTGGTGGACCGCCTTCGGGTTGTAATTCTCGATAATTCAAGTTGCTTAATCAACTCATAGTTCAAGCTTATTCTTGTTGTATGTGTTGGAAATTGTAATCACAATTACCTTGATTTGTGAGAAGTCACCCTTAAACTAAGATTGAATTGCATTTGTATTTGATATGCTTTTCCAGTATTGTCTTGCAGATTATCATTGCTAAGTGTAACTCAATGTCAGGTCACAATGGGTCTGCAAACACAGTTTCATACAATGTAATTCTTCATTATATGAAACATGGTGATGACTCATGTGTGATCTCTCTATTGGGGTACACTTCATTTTCAAGACTATTGAAGACTTTGGAGTGCGGTTGCAGCAAGTGTTCAAGAGAAGAAAAGAAAATTGTTGAAAACAATTTTCCTAAGGACATGTCTCGAGAGATCAAGTATGTCTCGAGAGTTCTGACTTGTCTCGAGAGGCAAGTTCTTTGGATCTCGGTATTTCTGTTCTTGATGACTCGAGAGATCAAGCATGTCTCGAAAGACCTTATGTCCGAAATCTTTGTAATGTCTCGAGAGATCATCGAGTTCTCGAGACATCTCTTTCCTGCTCTCTTTGCTTCATATTTCGGGAGATCCCTCATGTCTCGAGAGAACCCTTATGTCTCGAGAATTCTGTTCGAAATATTATCTAATTTGTTTTCTCTGTTCTTGTCGTTTTGTAAACGCTCTCTCCCGATCCTAACGGCTATATTGAGTGCATTTAAGGCCGGTTTATCCCTTAATTGCTTCTCTCTATATATAGGATCGCTCTTGAGTCATTGAAAAATAAGTTTTTCGAATCGTTCTCAAACCCTAATTTCTCTCCCGATCAAAACGAACGTGAAAAGCGCCGCCTCGCCGTCGTCTACGATTGGAGATCGATCTACTCATTGGAGTTGCCGATTTCTATCAAGAAGGATTCGATTGATCTGTGTTCTGATTCTACAATCTCTATTGGATCATTTCGGATTGCCAAAGACAGATTTGAAGGATCGTTGTTCTTCCTCATCGTTCTCAAAAGCCATTCAAGAAAAAGGAAGAAAACACCTGTATTATTCAGATCTGGTATCTTTTTGTTCAAAACCTTTTATCATTTGTTGTAGGAGTTGTTATCTCCGAGTTGTAGGAGAGGTTGTTCTCCGAGTTGTAGGAGAAGTTTTTCTCCGAGTTGTAAGAGAGGTTCTCTCTGAGTTTGTAGGAGTTTGACTCCGAGACTGTAGGATCGTTCTTGATCCGAGTTTTAGTGAGTAGTCAAGTCTAGCTGTGGTGCTAGATTGGCGAGGCCGGCAGTGGAGTACCCAAGTACGGGGAACCACTATAAATTCCTGGTGTTATCTGTGGCTGTGATTTATTTTGTGTGCTGTGCTTTACGCTTAATTTTTTAATTCCGCAAAAGACGTGGAGATCACCTATTCACCCCCCTCTAGGTGATTTAGGTAGGCAACTAGATACTTCAATTGGTATCAGAGGGTCGCTGTTCGTTGCTAGGTTAACACCTTGAACAGGATCCATCCTTCTAGTTGCTAGCAAGCCATGGATAGAGTCAAGGAATCCTCTCTGAAATTTCCCATCTGCACTAAGGCCAACTTTCCTATGTGGAAGGAAAGAGTCCGTTTTTATATGGAAGCTGCAGATCCCAGAATCTTCCAAGTCGTGGAAGAAGGTCCCCATGTGCCAACGACCGCTTCGTCTACAAATCCTACTGTTCAGATACCTAAGAAAATGATGGATTTGACCAAGGATGAGATAGCTCTTGTTGCTCTTGACAAGAAGGCTAAAAACATAATTGCAAGTGCAGTGGACGATTCCATGTTGCAAAACTTAATCCACTGCAAATCAGCCAAAGAAATGTGGACATCCTTGATTGTTCTAATGGAAGGTACTGACGAAGTGAGAGAAGACAGAAGATCCCTACTCAATCAAGAGTATGAGGCTTTCAAGCAGAGTAAGAAGGAGTGCATCGCTGATGCGTACGAGCGATTCTTCAAAATAGTCAATGGTCTGAGGAACTACGACAGGGAGTTCACAAACGGTGAACTAAATGACAAATTCTTGCGTTCCCTAACGAAAGACTGGGATAGCAAAATTGTGGCCATTAGAGAGTTTGGAAAACTGCCAAGTCTAGAACCTCAGAATCTGTTCGGGAAGCTGCTATCTCATGAATTACAAATGAACATCCGAAAGTCTGAAGAGGATGTCAATCGAGCTTCAAGCAAAGAAAGAACCTTAGCTTTGAAGGCAGAGAGTTCAAAGAAGAGCAAAGCAGTGATACCGATCAGAGAAAAGGAATCTGATAATGAAGAAGAATCGGAAGCCAGCTCCTCCTGTTCCGAACTGTCTGATGGGGAGTTCTCTTTGATTTCCCGTCAGTTTATGAAACTGCTGAACAAACGAAGGCACATGAACAACAAGCCGTCTTCCTCGGATCATAAACATTCTCGTCGTGATGGCGACTATCACAGGAAGGGATCAAGCAATAATGACAGGTACAAATCGAAACAGAACAAACATTTTTCTTCTGACATTATTTGCTACTGTTGTAATAAGCCAGGACACATAATTGCTGAGTGTCCCTACAAGAAGAAAGAAGGTGGAAGAAAAGAAGACAAGAAATCCACACACGGAAAGAAGAAATCAGATAGAAGTTTCGTCGCTAAGAAAGCCAAAACTCTGAGCGACAGTGACTCCGATGAGTCGAGTGATGAAGAAGAAGCTTACTTCGGCCTGATGGCCATGTCTGATGATGAAGAAGCACCCCCGTACACCGGAAAGGTAAATGATCACACTCGTCTATCCGATTCTGATTATGCTTCGGCTGAACAACAGAATAACTCCTTAGACGATGAATCTGAGCTCATGTCTCAATATACCAAAATGCTCCAAAGTTTTGACAAGTGCCGAAAGGTTGTCAAAACTCAGGGTAAGGAGATCATGGCTCTCAAGGAGGTGGAATCTAACTTGAGAAAAGAAGTTGAAGAACTTTCTTCTCTCAAAGAGGAAGTCCAAGCCTTGAAAGACAAGATCAAAAGCTCGGAAGAGACTCTTGCCCTGAGAGATCATTCGATAAATGTCTTGGAGGAACAGCTTGCGGCTGAGAAGAAGTTGGTTGAAGCATTCTCTCAACCTAAAACTGTTCTGCCAATTATTGGTACTTTTACCACTAAGGCAAAAGGAAGCGGTTTAGGGCATGAAGCTAGTACTAGCAATTCTTCAAAAAATTCAATTGCTAAGAAGAATGGTCTGGTTGCTAAGAAAGCTACTACCAAAGAAAAAGGGAAAGCTCATCAAGAGCCTGTAGCATTCAAGAGAGTCAAATTCCCTACGAATGCTTATGATATGGAGAGTTCCTATGGTCATTTCACACGACCAATTCCTTTTTCACCTGTGAATGATCATAAGGAATGGGCTCCTCCCCGAAACTTTGGTGATAGTGCTTTTCAAGCACCCTATCAAGAGATTAATCGGAAAGGGTACGGTCCATTTGTTCATGGCCCGAGTGCTAAGAAAGCACCAAAAGTGAATGCTGTTGCACCAAAGCCGAAGAAGACAATACCACCTTGTGTGTGTTGTCCCCATGAGGCATCCTCATCGAAAAGGACTGCTCCTGCAAGAGCTAACGTTCAAAAAGTTAAGCAGGAGAGTGTAAAAAGAAGGTACAACAGATTCGACTGTTGGTGTTGCGACAAAATTGGTCACTTTGCCATTGATTGTTGGTTCAATACAACGTATACTAGGAGACCACAAGTGAATGTTGAAAGGCAGACCACTCGCAATGTTAACATTCATCGTGGTGCTCAACTGACACGGGACCAAGGACCCAAATCTGTTTGGGCTCCTAAGGCGAAATGATTTGTTTTTGCAGGTATGTCCAAAGGCCAATAAAAATCCTATCTGGTACTTGGACAGTGGATGCTCTCGGCATATGACCGGGACAAGAAGCCTTTTGCAAAACTACATTCCAGTTGCGAATGGTCCAAAAGTTATTTTTGGCGGTTCAGACAGAGGAATAACTAAAGGCTATGGTATAATTTCTAATGGTAATGTATCGTTTTCCGATGTAGCTTATGTGGAAGGATTACAACATAATCTGATAAGCATAAGTCAACTTTGTGATAAAGGATACATTATTGATTTTCATAAAGATAAGTGTTTGATAAAGTCGGCTGAAAATCATGAAACGATTTTATCAGGCATTCGCTGTAGAAACATATTTTGTTTAAATTTTCTTTGTATATCATCTTCTACACCAGTATGTCTTTTGGCAAAAGATAGTGCATCTCTTGTTGACCAATGGCACAAGAGATTAGCACATATAAATCTCAAAACTATTAATAAATTGTTTTCTCAAAACTTAGTGCGAGATGCACCAGATGTTAAGTGCATTAAAGATAGACCTTGTCATGCATGTGTAAAAGGCAAGCAAACAAGAGCTACCTTTAAGAGCATTATTGGCAAAGATTCAACCAGGTGTTTATACCTGCTCCATATGGATTTGTTTGGTCCTTTGCAAATTAGAAGTTTAGGAGGAAAATCTTACACATTGGTTATTGTAGATGATTACTCTCGTTTTGCCTGGGTATTCTTTCTGAAACACAAGTCAGATGCCTTTGACACTTTCACTAGTTTTGTCAGGCAAGTCCAGAATGAATTTAACTATTCGGTGGTCAAAATCAGAAGTGACCATGGTACAGAATTTGTATCTGGAGCCATGACAGAATTCTGTGAAAGCCTCGGTATCTTTCATGAGTTTTCCTCTCCTCGAACTCCACAACAAAATGGAGTAGCTGAGAGAATGAATAGAACACTTATTGAGGCTTGCAGAACCATGTTGAGTGACTCTTCACTACCTGAATATTTCTGGGCTGAAGCTGTCAATACTGCATGCCATGTGCAAAACAGAGCACTCATAAACAAAAACCATGAAAAGACTCCTTATGAACTTCTAAAAGGCAAGAAACCGACCATTTCTTATTTTTGAATCTTTGGTAGTAAATGCTTTGTGCTAAACAATGGAAAGCATTACAAAACTAAGTTTAGTGAAAAGAGCTTTGAAGGTATTTTTGTAGGTTATAGTAGCCATAGTAGGGCATATAGAGTTTTTAATAAGAAAACCCTGGTGGTAGAAGAATCTATTAATGTTGTATTTGATGAGACGAGCATGCTACAAGGCAGCTCCTCTAGCATTTCTTCTGTAGACACAGGTTCAAAGCTGCAGGACTTAAGCTTGGATCAGCCAGTTGAAGAAAATTCTCAACACTTCGTCAAAATTCCCCCAATAACTATCTATGAAGAAGATCATCCTGATGAAGAGCCAATCCAAGTGGAGGAAGATACTCCAACAGTAGAAGAAATTCCTATTGGTCCAAATCATGCAAGGAACCTCGGACTACGACAAATGAGGGATCATCCAGTTGATCTGATCATAGGAGATCCTCATGAAGGAATAAGAACAAGACGAGGTACCATTAACGAAAATATGCATTTAAGTTTTCTTTCGCAGGTCGAACCAAAGAAATTCCAAGAGGCAAATGAAGATCCATCCTGGATAATTGCTATGGAAGAAGAATTAAATCAGTTCAAACGCTGTAAGGTATGGACACTTGTTCCAAAACCCAAGGACAAAAATGTCATTGGAACAAAGTGGGTGTATAGAAACAAGCTGGATGAAGAAGGAACAATCATAAAGAACAAAGCCAGACTTGTAGCTAAAGGATACAGACAAGAGGAAGGTATCGACTTCGATCAGACGTACGCTCCAGTAGCAAGGCTCGAAGCGATCAGACTCTTCCTTGCTTATGCTGCTTTCAAGGGTTTCACCGTATATCAAATGGATGTCAAGTCCGCTTTCCTAAACGGAGACATTAAAGAGGAAGTATACGTTGAACAACCCCCAGGTTTTGTTAATCCTGATCATCCCAATCATGTTTATTTATTACAAAAAGCTTTATATGGTTTAAAACAAGCTCCTCGAGCTTGGTATGAGACGCTGTCTAACTTTCTTCTTGAGAACAAGTTCACAAGAGGAAAGATAGATAAGACATTATTTCTTAGGGAAGTAAAAGACAAGATTTTGCTAGTGCAAATATATGTCGATGACATCATATTTGGCTCTACGGACAATAACCTCTGCAAAAAGTTTTCTAAACTTATGCAAGGGAAATTTGAAATGAGCAGTATGGGTGAGCTGAAATATTTCTTAGGACTTCAAGTGAAACAGTCTGCAGATGGAATCTTCATTTCTCAGACAAAGTTCACCAAGGAGTTGATTAAGAAATTTGGAATGGAGAATGCAACCTCTATGAGGACTCCAATGAGTTCAGCTACGTCTCTGGACAAGGATGAGAAAGGGAAACCTTTTAATGAAACCAAGTACAGAAGCATAATTGGCTCTTTGCTCTACCTTACTGCCAGTAGACCTGATATAATGTTCTGTACATGTGTATGTGCTAGATATCAGGTGAACTCTAAGGAATCCCACTATACTGCCGCAAAGCGGATTTTGAGATACCTTAAAGGCACGCCAAATCTTGGCTTATCACTACAACAAACTGCACCTGTTGTAAGGACTGGAATGTAACTGAAATACAGTTTGTTACTAATAGTTATATTTAGTAACAAAGTTTTTTTGTTGTTACAAAAACTAACTTTGTTGTAACGAATATTTTAAATTTTGTTACAATAATAATTAATTCATTACTATAACTATAAGTATTTGTAACAACACCAATGTTACGTTACAAATAGAAAACTTTTCTCACAATAAGTATCAATTGTAACGACATCATGAAAGTTTTTTGTGACAAAGACATTGTCCTTACTAAAAGTAATATTTTATTATTAAAGTTTTGTTACAAAAAATATATCATATTTTATTTTCAATTTTTGTACAATTTTATTATCAAAGTTTTGAATTATTATTTTTTTTTGAAAAAAAAAAATTGTATGCGCGCGACAGTACCCCGCCTCGATAGTGCTCTAACGCGACGACAGTACTCCTACAGCTCACAAACATCCGTGCGCGGTTGTCGTAGATATGTGGTACTATTGCGACATGTATTTTTGCGCGTACGGATTTTTTTATAAATCTTTAACTTTTTATAAAAGTTTTTCTGCCTCTCTCCCATGCAGCTCTATCTCTCTCTCACATGAATGAATGAAATATACGGATGAAAATTTTCCTCCATAAAATTTTGAACAAAACAAAACTAAAAATTAAAAATATATTAAATGTAAAAATGAATGCAAATTAATATGACATTAATTTTTTAATATAATTTTGGAATTAAAATAAAGTCACGCACGAACCCCGTGCACGCAAATGCACTCTCGCGCGCACGCAAATGCACTCTCGCGCGCACGCAAATGCACTCTCGCACGCACGCAAATGCACTCTCGCGCGCACGCAAATGCACTCTCGTGCGTGTAGTTTTCCTTTTTTTTGCTTGAGAGCTAGCGCGTATTTTGCATGTGTCGGGGCTCAAACACAAACACATGCACACACACAGACACGGAGAACCAAACACACAAACATCCATTTGCGAGTTGTAGCAATGTCTTTCACGTACGACCGCCGTCGTTGTCTCCCCTCTCTTCGACGGTCGCCGCCGCCGTCACCTCTCTCTTCCACTGCCGCCACCATCGTCGTTCTCTTTCTCGGCCGTCGCCGCGCGCCATTCTCTTCCTCTAGTTTATTAAGTTTTGTCTATTTCCTTCCCTCTCACATTAATGAAATATATGGAGGGAAATTTCCCTCCATAAAATTTTGCACAAAACAAATTAAACAATTTAAAACATATTAATATAATTTTTGAATAAAAATAACGATCGCGCACTGGCCCCGCATGCACGCATATTTTTTCATTGTGTGCAGGGGTGAAATAATTGTACCCTTCGAGCGCCCATTTTTCGCTCGAGCACGTGCTTTTCACTCAGATGCGCGTTTTATTTCCCGAGCACACGTTTTTTTTCAGTCGCGCGCATTGCACTAGCTCTATCTTTTTTGCTCGGGAGCATAAATAAATTTGTCAGCGCACACGTTTTTTTTCTCGGGAGCTAGCGTTTTAATGAAAATATATGTCATATATATATATATTGATTGATGGATGACACTTGCTTTAATGAAAATAAATGTGTAATGAAATTCATAAATGCATGTCAAATCAATTCATAAATACAACGCGTTGTTCAATAAAATTTACTTTTTAAATAAGATTTATGTTTTTTAAAGGCTAAATGGTGATTTCAGTCCCTAACCTTTACCCACTTTATGATTTCAGTCCCAAACTTTTTTGCTTTAGAATTTCAGTCCCTAACGTTTCCTAACTTTATGATTTAAATCTTACTTAACACCTATATAACGGAAAAAATATTTAAATAGTTAAAAACAACATTTAAACCGTTAAAACTTTATTTAAATAGTGAATTGTTTAAAAATTGCTGCATTTAAACACCCCGCCCTCTCCCGCAAGAACCACGCCCGTCTCCCCCAAGAACCCCTTCGTCTCGTTGGAGCTCAAATCGTCGGAGGTGAAGCAATACGATGCCTGCGCGCCAGCGCCGCCTGCTAAATGTGTTAACATTTGACTTCTAAAGCCTCCCAGCGCCGCCCTCGTTTCTTCCTCCCAGCGCCGCCTTCGTTTCTTCCTCCCAGCATTGCGGCGTTTTAACAAGCGCCGCGTAAAAAACGCCGCCATATATCTATTTTGTTGTAGTTTTTAGAGCATTTAACTGTGTCAAATGTGTGTGAAATTCTAGTTTGACTCTTCTCCTCATCCAAGTTTTTTTTTAAATAGGAATTAAGGACATGAAGGGAATATGATTCCAAAAATTTTGCTGTTGAGGACTGAATATTGGCATGCTCTGGCATAATTTTAGAATATTTTTGTTGATTTTTTGTTCAAGGACTACTCCCCGACTATTTAAAATGTATCCAAAAAAACAGCACTAAATATTGGCATGCTTTTTCGTGAGTATTGAAACAGCTAAAACAACAATTTTTAAACAATTCACTATTTAAATGCAGTTTTTAATGATTTAAATGTTGTTTTTAACTATTTAAATATTTTTTCCGTTATATAGGTGTTAAGTAGGACTTAAATCATAAAGTTAGGAAACGTTGGGGACTGAAATCCTAAAGTAAAAAAGTTTGGGACTGAAATCATAAAGTGTGTAAAGGTTAGAGACTGAAATCACCATTTAGCCTTTTTTAAAATAAGAATTACCCCCGCTCAATTTTGTCCGGTCTCAGGAGCTCGATCAACTGACAGTGCACATGAGGCCCATGTTCCCCGCTCGACAATACCCCCGCCTCGACATTGCCCGACAGTGCACATGAGCTTTAAATAAGATTTATGTATTTTTAAATAAGGTTTATCCGTTTATGTATTTTTTAAAAGTAAGAATTACCCCGCTCAATTTCGTTCGCTCTCAGGCGCTCGATCAACTGAATAAAAAATAATTGAATATTAATTTAATTTTCTCACCGGACACAAATACACACACAGACACAGACACATACAAACACAGACACGCAAACACAAACACAGTCACAGACATAGATACAGACTGACATAGACACATACATAGTCAAACATAAACACAAACACGCATAGACACGCAAGCAAAGACACAAACACGCACAAACACACATAGACACAGACACGGACACACATAGATACGCAAACACAGACACACACAAGCACAGACAAACATGCATAGACAGACAAACACTCACACACAACCCAAATACACAGTCACAGACAAGCACGTGTGCATACAGACATTGATACATAGACACAAACACATGGACACAAACACAGACTTGTATAGATACATGGACACATACACAGACATATGGACCGACACACATTCGTACGTACACAGACACATACAGACACAAACACAGACATATGGACCGACACATATACGTACACAGACACTCACAGACATAGACACAGACAGTCACAGTCACAAACACACACACACACACACACACACAATAACGCCACGACACACACACACACAAACACCAAAGACAGACACACACAGACATTTGTGTACACACACACACACACAAAGACACACACAGACACAGGCACATGCAGATACACGTAAACACACAGACACACATACATACAGACACAGACACACACATGCACAAGCAAATATTGATTACGCACAGACACAGACACAAACCCCATGCAACATGCGCGCACACACACACACACACACACACATATGCACAATCTCGAATTTGAGTCGAGCTCGAGTTCAATGAGCTCAATCTCGAACTCGAGTTCAATGAGCTCAATCTTGATTTTGAGTCGAGCTCGAGTTCGTTGAGCTGGAGCTCGATTACTACTCGAGCTTCAGCTCAGATATTTTTGATCATGATGGCGTGCGAGCCATCTCTCGAGCTCGAGCAAAAAATAAAGAATATTTCATGATATTGTGCATGAAATTTTTGGCGGGAAATTTTCCTCCAATAAAAATTAGTCCAATAAAATTTACTCCAATAAAATAAATTATTATATCATATCATTGATATGATCCAATGCATCGGGCATATATCCTATTTTGATCAATCCATCCCGGCGCTGCTCCAGGAACCCTCTATACTATATTATAAAGAAATACTTTAAGACTTCTTTAGAAACACTAGATTCAATCTTGGCCATCTAATATTACCCCTCCATTAAATCAAGACCCTTAAAATTACTTTAATTTGAATCCCATCTCCTCTCGACACTCAAATTTTTGGCGGCACATTTCCCGCACTTATTCAGGCACATGCTTATTCACGGCCTCTCCACACTCTCCCTCTCCCGCTCACAGTTCGCGCTCGCCACATTCACAATAGCATCGTCTTCGCCGACTCAACTCCAAACCCTAATGTGTCCCCTCGACAGCTACTCCTTCGCCAACTCAAGTTCTCGCTCCTACCCTCATCCCAGTCGGAGTCGGACGTCCAAGCAGCCCACCCCCTTCTGAATCTCGCTCACCCCCTTCTAAATCTTCCTCCTCCCCTCATTCCGCCGTAGACAACCAAGCAACCGCCTTCACCAATAGATTTTGGCTTGCGATTTGCTCCCAAGCTTCCTAGGCTCCACATTGCTGTTCACTTCCTCCTTCATTTTACCTCCAGAAAACCCTAAGAACAGGTATTAACAGCTGCATTCTAGCCCTATATGAAATTTGTTTTGGGTCTTACATTGCAGTGCATCTCTGTTTTTGGTTTTACAGTAAAAGTTTATGTTCTATTTTCAATAATGGTATTACAGAGATGTTCTATTTTCCGGGTAGTCAGACGACCAAGCAGCCCACCCCCTTCTAAATCTTGCCCACCCCTTCTAAATCTCGCTCCTCCCCTCATTCCTCCGTCGACGACCAAGCAGCCGCCTTCACCAACACCTCAGATTTGGGCTTGCGATTTGCTCCCAGGCTTCCTAGGCTCCACGTTGTTGTTCACTTCCTCCTTCGTTCTACCTCCAGAAATCCCTAAAAAAGGTATTAACAATTGCATTCTAGCCCTATATGAAATCTATTTTTGGTCTTACATTGCAGTGCATTTCTATTTTTGGTCTTATAGCAAAAGTTTATGTTCTGTTTTTAATAAAAGTATTACAGAAATGTTCTATTTTTCTGGTAGTGTAGTTTGTTTTTCAATCCTTCATAGTAAAAGTTTCATGTTCCATTTTCAATCAGCGTGTTTTCAATGTTTTTAAAGAAGTAGTTTAATGATCAGTTTTTTTAAGCATTCCAAGGTAAAGGCCCTGAAACTTCTCCTGCTGATCGGTTGAAATTTTTTATAAATGTACTGTTTCAGCATCTTTTTTAATCTAATTTAATGTTATGTTTTTTAAGCATTCCAAGGTAAAGGCCCGCACACTTTTCCTTCTCCATTTGACCGGTAAAGGGGCTAATGTCATGCATCTTTCTCACCCGACTGCTGCAACTCCCTGATCTGCTGCAGGTTTTGAAGTCCTTACCTTGTAGATATCAAACTCCCTACTCGACTTCTCCATCTGAAATTGGTTAGTTTCTAAGTTTGATTACTCTACATGTATATATTGCTTAGTACTGCATCATTGATCATTCTTTGAGTTCTATTTCTTTTCATTTTTTTGTATATGCCATTGCTGGAGAGGTTAATGAGAATTGCTAACATGACATGCTTATGTTCTTTTTACCTATTCCGGGCACTGCATGATTTATCTCCAACATTGCTTAAACTAGATTTTTGAGAAGATGATAATTGGTATTTTCAAAGAATTCTCACCATCGCATTGCACGACATGATTTATCTCCAACGAAATTATGTGCAGTTTGGGAAAATTGCAGCTAAGTGTATGTGTCAGTGTGTGAGTGCGTGTGTGTTGTTTTTAAGAGCTGTGTAGTAAAGGGAGTGAAATGTTAAGTGCAGTGAAGTGTGTGTGTGGTGTTTTTACAAGTTGTGTAGTGAAGTGTGTGTGATGTTAAGTGAATTGAAATGTCTGTGTGTATGTGTGTGCTATTTTTAAGAGTTGTGTATGTGTGTGTGATGTTAAGTGCAGTGTGTGTGTGGTGTTTTTATGAGCTTTGTATGTGCGCGTGTGATGTTAAGTGCAGTGAAATGTGTGCATGTGTGTGCTATTTTAAGAGTTGTGCAGTGAAGTGTGTGCGATCAATGTTAAGTGCAGTAAATTATGTGCGTGATGTACGTTTTAAAGAGTTGTGTAGTGAAGTGTGTGATTTTAAGTGCAGTGAAGTGTCATTAACATGTGATCTTAATTTCAGAACATTACAACTAAACATTGAACTCCCTCATGATCTTAATTTCAGTGTGAACTAAACAACGGGCGGCAAGTGTGTGTTTTATTGTACGCTTGTTTAATGTGGTGTGTATGGATTATGTATGTATGGATGTGAGTTTGTATGAATGTTTCTGCTCTCATTTATTTGTAAGGTGATCTTAATTGCTCTCTTTTATTTGTAGGGTGCTCGAGCATTGACCGACAAGTAACGAAAGATTCATTAGTCAGAAAATGATGGATGATTCATTTTTCGAAAAATGACAGAAGATTTATTAGAAACATGTTGATCTTGTAATGTAATATTGTATTATTTTAGAAGAGATGATAATAAATTGTACTCTATGTAATACTTTTTGGTGTGAATAAATATATGTTGATCTTGTTACGAAATATTAAAATGTGTGTTTTCAAGATTATTATTTGTAATAAAATCTCGGGTATACAAAAAATAGAAATGGAATATTTTTGATATATAAAGGAATTGGTTGTAGTAAGAAGAATGGAAAACAAATGTAACGATTTTTTCGTTACTATTGTTTAATCTATTGTAACGAAATAATGTTTATTATACTTTATTGTAACGAAGTTATTTTATTTTTAGTGAGGAAAAAAAACATTTGTAACGAAATAGTTGTAATCATAACTCTTTTTTTGTGAGAAAAAAATAACATTCGTAACGAAATAATATTTATTGTGACCAATTTATTGTAAGGAAGAATCTCTTTTTTGTGAGAAAGTATCATTTGTTACAATTACTTTATTTGTAACGAAATGCATACATTCGTTACAATAACCTTTAGCGTCAAGCTTTAGAGGAGGACCGTTACTTAAAGTTTTTTTCGTTACCAAAGAGTTTTTGTAACGAATTTTGGCACTTATTGTAACGAATTAGGTCCTTACTATAAGTGCAGTTTGTTGTAGTGTATGGTACCCAAGAAGTAATGATAGCGAACTAATTGGTTTTTCAGATGCAGACTTTGCAGGTAGCAAAGACGACAGGAAAAGCACTTCTGGGACGTGTCAATTCCTCGGAAGGAGACTTATTTCCTGGAGTAGCAAGAAGCAGAATTGTGTTGCAATATCAACCGCCGAGTCAGAATACATTTCTGCTGGCAGTTGTTGCGCACAACTTCTATGGATAAGAAATCAACTTCAAGACTACAACATGAAGATCAAAGACATTCACATGTTTTGCGACTCTTCCAGTGCAATTGCTATCGCAAATAATCCAGTCTCTCACAGTCGGACAAAGCACATCGAGCTACGATATCACTTTATCCGGGAGCATGTGGAGATGGGTGATATAAATCTAAGTTATGTCCCCACGGATAAGCAAGTTGCAGACATATTCACGAAGCCACTGGATGAGACTAAGTTCTCTTTCTTCAAAACGGAACTTGGAATGCTCAACATGGAGTAATGATCAAGTCAAGCAAAACCATGAAGACATGAAGATTACAAAAATTCAGAACTTTTCCTGAAAACTTCAGGCATATGTCTCGAGAACTACATGTTGTCTCGGGAACTATCTGTTTTCTCGACAACTCAAGTCACTTTAAAATCTCGACATCATCCAAAGGACTTCAGGGAACTCTCGAGACAGGCTGGTTCTCGCGAGACAAGTTTAAGATCTCGAGATATGGTGATGTCTCGAGATATGGGTTATCACTCGAGACATCAATGAAGGAAATAACCTGTTGAAACTCCTGAGTTCTCGAGACATACCCGATGTCTCGAGACATAGTTTTCTTTAAGAATTCCAAACGTCAGGTACGCGCTATTTCCACTTTTAATTTTCTTCAAAATGTCACTTTAACGTCAAATCAAAATCATATATATATAAGAAATCAAAAACTTGATGTTCACGAAATCAATTTCCGAGACTTCCCCGACCTTTCGACTTTCTCTCGAGCGGCGACGGTTAGCGACAGGTCTCAGTGCTCTCGGTGGCTCTCGATACTTCATCTTCTCCATTCGACAGTTCTCCATATCTTGCTTCAATGGCGCCTTCTCCTCATCCAAAGATCGGCGTCGGCAATGAAGTCGTTCGCTCATGTATCGCCGGTTTATCCGATGATTTCAAAAACCTGTTTTGCTTGCTTGATGCCGCCGTTCTTGCTTTCGTTCTTGAGCATCCTTGCCGGGTGCTGTTTGATGAGGTGGAAGAATTCTTTATCAATGTGAAGCCTATCAAGGAAGGGAGGATGTTGGTCTCATTCGTCAAGGGAATTAAGATAAAAATCTCACCTAAGACCCTCGTGAAGTACTTGCATCTATCTGAGCTTGATGCTGAAGAAGATCTAGATGACAATGACTGGTTGAGAACAGCAAGGTATTGTGGTCTGGATTCAGATTTCTCTGCAGTGAAGAGGCACAAGATGAATGATGTGGGGAAGCTTCTGGTGTACATTATATTAAAAGTTCTATTCTGCAAGACAGGCACACAAGGGCATGTGTCTGAAGAGACTTTTCTATTAATGGTTGGAATTGTGTCAGGGAAAAAGAGAGATTGGGCCTCAATCTTATTCTCCAATATCAAAGCTTGCATTAATTCTCCAAACTTTGCCCGGATCATCTCATTGTTCCTGAATCAGTTTAATCCTGCTATTTTTGACATGTCCAAAGGTGCAATTATCCATCACCTTAAGAAGATCGATGTCATCTCCATGCAGAGATGGGACATTCGAATAAAGAAGCCGGGAATGGCTAGTGCTACTTCTGAGGGGGAGACTCATCAGTCTGCAGTTGCAAGTGAAGCAGAAATTCCTCCTCCTCGGATTCGTTCTAAAGCTTCAAGTCGTGCCAAGCTGCCAATCCGTTCTAAAGCAAAAGGTCAGCCCTCTTCAGCTCCAACAGAACTCATTCCATCAGTGACACAGTCAGATCCGTCAGATACTATCCCATCACCCTCACCTGTTCACACTCCAGATTCAGTTCCACCACCACCTCCTTCTCCATCAGTTGTTGCAGCAGAAACTTCTTTAGCAAATGAGATAGTTTCAGCTGTTCTGAAGAATATTCAACAAGAAATATCTGAAGGGCACAGTCCCAGTGGCCAACAGGCAGGGTCTGGTGCTGATTATGTTTTTGAAGATGAGGATGATATGTCAGTTCATGTATTAACACCTCCCCTAGTACATGTTGAGGGGGAGTCAGAGTTTGACACAACCAAGAATGCTCCAGATGAGCTAGGTTGTGCAGAAGATAATAAGGTTTCTTCTCTTGAGATTAAAGAAATCCCTGATGATGCTCCTGGTGCTGCCCCTGCTGCTACTCTTCCATCCTCTCATTATTCCCCTCCAATCCATGATGCAGATTCTCGTCTGGGCAAGATTGAAGCTATGCTCAAGAAGCAAAGTGAACAGTTTGAGAACTCTTTGACAACTGTTCACAGGAAGATTGCCTTAGTTGAAAGTGAACTTGGCAGGGAGTTAGCTAAAATCAAATCAACTTATGAAAATCTCTCTGAATTGATGTGCCTGGGAAGCAAACAAATTGAACATGCAACTAAAGGTGTAGGCGCAGTGTTGGAACAGACGGTAATAGTAACCAAGCTTCAACAATCTATGGTAAATGATGCAGAAACTAACACCTTCAGGATTGTTGATGAGGTGGGTCACTTCAAAGATGATACTATCCAAACCCTATCTGTAGAAGTCAGAAAGGGGGAGGAAAATATAGTAGCTCAAATGACAGACTTGATTGAAAGCTACGTATCTGCTCTTCAAAGCTCATGGAAATCTCAGTTTGATCAGTTCTCTTCCAGGGTGCTGAAGCAAGTTGCTGATATTAATGCTTATTCCTTCAAAACAGCAACGTGGCTTCATAATCAGATTTTTCCTGAGTTAGCAATTGATCCAGATGTTCCTGTTCCTCAGTTTTCTCCAAGGACAGAAGAACTACTTGGGAAGGCTCATATTGTTGAAGATCAATCAGATAGGGCTGGGACCAAAAGAAAAAGAATGTTTGGTGAAGGTCCTTCTGCTAGTCGATCTGTTCCAAGTTCTAGCTCTACAGGTCAGTGCAAAGCTAAGGTTGAGAAGAGTTTTCCAGAACTCTGGAGCCCAGTCTCAAAAGACATAATTCTTGAAACCTATAAGTTAGTTCATGAAGGTAAAATGAATAGATCTGAATGCTACAGCTCTCAAGAATGGGAAAAACATGAGACAGCTTAAAGGAAGAGAAGGATTCATTTCAGGGCTTTTGGTTATAATAATGCTGATGCTCCGGGTCCACCTCCGTTTTACCATCCCAAGCCTTATGCTTATTTCTCCAGACAAGAAAAAAAGATGAAAAGAAGATCTTGAAGGATAATGCTGATGCTGTCAAGACATATTCTGTTTTGGTTCTGATTTTGTTGAACATCAAGTCTTCTTAACAATTCAATTTAGACATATATATATATAATTGTTGATTTGATGTTCTCTACTTATTCATTTTCATATCATTGTGTAGTGTAGCATATTTATTCTATATTGTTGTAATTCAACTTAGTATATAGGGTTCTGACTTCTACAAATAGGGGGAGATTGTTGGAAATTGTAATCACAATTACCTTGATTTGTGAGAAGTCACCCTTAAACTAAGATTGAATTGCATTTGTATTTGATATGCTTTTCCAGTATTGTCTTGCAGATTATCATTGCTAAGTGTAACTCAATGTCAGGTCACAATGGGTCTGCAAACACAGTTTCATACAATGTAATTCTTCATTATATGAAACATGGTGATGACTCATGTGTGATCTCTCTATTGGGGTACACTTCATTTTCAAGACTATTGAAGACTTTGGAGTGCGGTTGCAGCAAGTGTTCAAGAGAAGAAAAGAAAATTGTTGAAAACAATTTTCCTAAGGACATGTCTCGAGAGATCAAGTATGTCTCGAGAGTTCTGACTTGTCTCGAGAGGCAAGTTCTTTGGATCTCGGTATTTCTGTTCTTGATGACTCGAGAGATCAAGCATGTCTCGAAAGACCTTATGTCCGAAATCTTTGTAATGTCTCGAGAGATCATCGAGTTCTCGAGACATCTCTTTCCTGCTCTCTTTGCTTCATATTTCGGGAGATCCCTCATGTCTCGAGAGAACCCTTATGTCTCGAGAATTCTGTTCGAAATATTATCTAATTTGTTTTCTCTGTTCTTGTCGTTTCGTAAACGCTCTCTCCCGATCCTAACGGCTATATTGAGTGCATTTAAGGCCGGTTTATCCCTTAATTGCTTCTCTCTATATATAGGATCGCTCTTGAGTCATTGAAAAATAAGTTTTTCGAATCGTTCTCAAACCCTAATTTCTCTCCCGATCAAAACGAACGTGAAAAGCGCCGCCTCGCCGTCGTCTACGATTGGAGATCGATCTACTCATTGGAGTTGCCGATTTCTATCAAGAAGGATTCGATTGATCCGTATTCTGATTCTACAATCTCTATTGGATCGTTTCGGATTGCCAAAGAAAGATTTGAAGGATCGTTGTTCTTCCTCATCGTTCTCAAAAGCCATTCAAGAAAAAGGAAGAAAACACCTGTATTATTCAGATCTGGTATCTTTTTGTTCAAAACCTTTTATCATTTGTTGTAGGAGTTGTTATCTCCGAGTTGTAGGAGAGGTTGTTCTCCGAGTTGTAGGAGAAGTTTTTCTCCGAGTTGTAAGAGAGGTTCTCCCTAAGTTTGTAGGAGTTTGACTCCGAGACTGCAGGATCGTTCTTGATCCGAGTTTTAGTGAGTAGTCAAGTCTAGCTGTGGTGCTAGATTGGCGAGGCCGGCAGTGGAGTACCCAACTACGGGGAACCACTATAAATTCCTGGTGTTATCTGTGGCTGTGATTTATTTTGTGTGCTGTGCTTTACGCTTAATTTTTTAATTCCGCAAAAGACGTGGAGATCACCTATTCACCCCCCTCTAGGTGATTTAGGTAGGCAACTAGATACTTCAGTATGGCATTCAATTGCTCTGGTTATATGGCCTTGGTTAAGAAAATACGGTTGTCATGTTCGGCAATTAAATTTAAATGTTGGTTAACTTATAAAGTCACTCATAGTCTCGCACCAGTAGCCTAACTATTGAGGTCATTTATTTGCTCGTTTCGCCTCCCTAGGCTTGCATGTTCCTTCAGAACTCCAAATCTTCCTTATATAAATATATCTTTTGATTGTTTCTCTCCCTTTTCTGCAAGTGAAGTTCTGTTTGTAGTCTTCCTTGTTGTTCTGATAGATTCTCTCAGAAAAGTCATTTTCTGTGTTCTCGAAAATCAGTGAAGGGTAAATCTTCCTCCTCTTTGTCTTAGCAATCTGGTTGAATGTAAAGATTTCTTTTTAGTGTTTGTGGGCTGCAAATAGCAGTCCTTCTCCTTAATGACTGTGTTTCTTGAAGCTTGGTTATACTAAGCTCTCTTGTTGGTTGTGTCCTTTAAGTAGTAGTAGTCCCCTTGACTTGATTTTGCTGGGTGATTTAAGTCCTTCATTTCAGTCCTTTCTTCTTCCCTGTCTGCCTAACCTGTTGATTTTAGGTTAGGGGCTATTGTGTATCCCTTTTGGGGTCTTATTGGTGTTCTGGGTTCTTGATTCCTGATGTCATCCCCTTGGAATCTGGATAGCTTCCTTACCTGTTTAGTTATGCTACCAGGTAGTCTGATAAGACTTCCCTAGGTTTAGAAAAGTTTGCTCGCCTTAAGATCGTGCAATTACTTCTTCTTTTATGAAGTTTCCCGTCGACTTTGATATGAGTCTTTCCCGTCGACTTGATGTAAGTCTTTCTAGTCGATTTCTTCGCTTATTCTGAATTGTTTCCTCATATATTTATACGTTCTTTTGCCGGGTGTTCCCGGGTATCTTAAGCGATGTTATCAAACCTTTTAAGTCCCTTTGGCTGAGACTTTTGATAAAGCTATGCTCTATTCTTTGAGTTGCCCTATTTTTGGTTAGCGATCTTTTATGGTGTCTTGTCGTGCCTTATTCACCGTACTGTTACGGGAAGTTCGTTGGGAGTCAAGTTTGGACTCACCATGTGTTTTCAAATGAATCGTTGAGTAGTGTTTATTCCTTTGTGACCCTATTCTAAGGGTGTTATGTGCTAATATCTCGGGTTATGTCCCGTGTCTTAATTGAAACTTAATTCAATTATTTAGAACCTTTATCTTAAGCCTTGCACGGTGGGTAGTTTTGGGTGGCAGTGGACCACCCTGTTTTGGCTTTTTGGGTGGTAGTGGACCACCCTGTTTTGGCTTTTTGGGTGGCAGTGGACCACCCTGTCTTGGCTTTTTGGGTGGCAGTGGACCACCCTGTTTTGGCTTTTTGGTTGGCAGTGGACCACCCTGTTTTGGCTTCTTGAGTGGCAGTGGACCACCCTGTTTTCTTTTGAGCTGATCAGTCTCAAGTTCTTAAGAACATATGCTTATATATGTGTATTATGATCGTATATGTATGACTATCACCTCTGAGCCGCAATGGCAGACACGTGGTGGGCTTTGATTGTGTTGACTATTACCTTCTGGTGCAGGATTTTCTTCTTACCGAGTGCACTCGTTTGAGCTGGCTCGGGTTGTTGTAAGATCAAAGATGTTTATCTGCTTAGCTTTTCCTTCCTGCACTCTTTTACTTCTGATGCTGCCAAATCTTGGTTTTCTTGCACCCTTTTGGGCTGAGGTATTCTTTTCTTATGAATGTCTCAGGTTCAGGTCTTTATCTGTCGCAGGTGTTAGTGCAGCGTCGTTCTGGTCTCCTGTCGAGGCCCTTCCCCTCTTCTAGGTAAGAGGCAGTTTCTTTTTGATGTTTTTCCTTCTTTTCTATGGGTTCGTGTCAGTTGTTGACGCCCATAGCTCTAGATTTCTTGTGCTAGTTTACTTGCTAGTTGTTTTGCTGCTACTTTCAGGTTGTTTACCTACTTGCTCTCTGGGAAGCTTTATGCTAGGATGCATTAGTTACTTTTTGATATAAAAAATGTCATTCTTGCACCTCATGATTTTAAATAATTGTCACATACTTTGAAGACCATAGAAAATACTTTCTTGCTATACTAAACATAGACATGTGCATATCATTTCTGGGATGTGGATCTTCATGCTCATGTAGGCTAAAAACAAACCTATTTTTCCGCTGCGTATGTATAGCTTTCTACTTGTGGACTAGTGATCCACCGGACCGAGGGACGCGGTCCTAAGCTAAAAATGTAAATATTCTTTTTATCTCAAACATATATATGTCTTTTATAAATTTATCGTAAGGAGTGTTTGCCTGAGCGTCTGTAGTCGTCTCCTGCAGGACGTGGCATCACGACACGTATTTTCCCCTTGCTCTGATAATATGTATTAAGTTCGTGGGAAAATGCGGGTTGTGACAGCTTGCCCCAAAGACACACTTCAGGGGGTTGAGCTTCATCTTATACTTCCGCAAGGTCCTAAAGGTCTCCTCAAGGTCTCAGAGGTGGGATTCAAGGTTGCGACTTTTTACCATGAGATCATCGACGTAGACCTCCAAGTTTCTCCCATTCTGTTCTCGGAAGAACCTGTCCATCATTCTTTGGTACGCGGCGCCTGCATTCTTGAGCCCGAAGGGCATCATCTTATAACAATAACACTCATCCCCTGTGATGAAGGAGACATCTTTGATGTCCGGGGGGTGCATGCGAATCTGATGATAACCTGAAAAAGCATCTAAAAAGACATTATGGGGAAACCGACGACTGAGTCAACCAGCGCGTCGATTCTAGGCAATGGGTAGCAATCCTTGGGGCACGATTTATTAAGCAAGGAAAAGTCGATACACATTCTCCACTTACCTCCCCCCTTCTTCACCATGACCATGTTAGAGACCCAGCCTGGATACTGGATCTCTGATACAAACCCCGCCTGTATGAGCTTACCCACCTCCTCTCGGATGGGTCCCTCCAGCTTGTCTGCTATGGCCCTCCTCTTTTGACGGATGGGACGGGTGCCGAGGTTGAGATTGAGACGGTGACAAGCCACATCAGCATCGATCCCTGGCATCTCCACGACGCTCGAAGCGAAGACATCCACGTTCTCCTGAACGCAGACGAGAATTTGCTTCCGATCCTCCAGGCTGAGCTCCCCGCTGATCCTAACTTTCTCCACCACTCCGGATCGGGTGGTGACTTCGAGGTCCATGACCTCCTCCACGGCCTCCAGCCGAGATTGTTCTCACCAGTCTCCTCCATGCTCCTGTCCTTCTTCCTGGAGCTCCATCACCTCTTCCGCCCCTTCCTCTTGGGCTCGACCCTCTACCTCTTCCTCCTCCATCGGCTCCTCCGACCTATGCTCCATCTCCTCCTTCTGGTCTTCTCCTCCAAGTCCTGCCGGCTCACCCATCTCCTGGTCCCATTTCTCTGCCTCGGCCATCCAGGAGATGGTGTTGACCGCTGCCACGTAGCATTGCCTTGCGTCCTTCGGATCTCCTCTGATTCGGACTTGGACTCCTCCGTCATTGAACTTAAGGCACTGGTGGAATATGGAGGGGACACAGCGGAACGCGCTGATGATCGGCCGTCCGAAGATGGCGCTATAGCTGCTGGGGGCATCCACTATGACAAAGCGGTAGTTCTTGGACTTCCCTCCCAAAACCACATGGAGTCCTACTTCTCCCTCTACTTCCTTCCTCTCCCCGGAGAATCCAAACAACGGACCGTCCGAGGCTAACACCCTTCGCGCCTCCACCTCTATTCCATCGAACACCTTATTGAAAATAACGTTGACCGAACTTCCGTTATCCACCAGGATTCGGGAAACGGTGAAGTTCTCGATCGTCGTCTGAATGACCAACGCATCGCAGAACGGGTCTTCATAACCTGGCATGTAACATCCCAGTGCGCGCTAGGCACCTATGATGATAACTTAAATTCGTGGAATGAAATTAGTGTGATATTAAAGGTTGCCTCCTAGTTAGTGTGGTGTGCCAGTAGCGTATTCGCTGCGTTGAAATCGGGTATTTACGAGAGCGGATATTGGTAATAACGTGGGGTGCTAATAAAAGGATGCTTTTTAGTGTGCTGATTATTGATGTGCTAATAACAATAGATCTGGCTACTTCATCTTATTAGAGTAGTTGTTGGTCTTAAGCGGTGGAAATGATATTAAGAAGCCTTTACTTGTCCTGGAATCCACCGACTCTTCTTTTCTTACTCTTGGTAATATCGCGGTTAGGGCTTGGCGCCGATCCCCTTCTCTTATCTTCTTCTCTCCTCCTCTCCCTCTCTCTGCACTTCACGTTGCGGGAACCAGTGAGTATTGATGGGATCGAAGGTTGTGCGGCCTTGTTTGAGTTGGGGCTTCGTCGGGTTATAATTCAGTGCATCGATTTTCTACTAGTTCAGAGTAAGCCTTCTATTCCCCTGAATCTTGTTTAACTTTCTCTGTTTTCATTGTTGATCGGAAAGTTATATACACAAGCAGTAGGCGGTTCTGTTTGGGTTTGATCTGATTTAAGGAATATGATGAGTTATGCATTTTTATGTATTCATATGAGGTGGATGTTGGGGAAGCCTATCATGATTGCTGCCACTTCTCTTGTAATTGTTGTTGGGGGAATTCCTGTTAACTGTTTTGTGTTCTGGAAGTATTTAGTCTCTCATATGGTTGTTGAAACTTGATTTTGACCCGAGCTAATGGGTATGTTGGCAATCTGGGGAAATATTAATCTATTTTTGCTTAGTTCTCTCTGTCCCTTATGATGTTCAGCTGGTATTAGTTTTGAGTTTATTGGAGTTTCTTTCTAATTGGAGTTCTGGATGGGGTTATAGACCAACTGTGATCTTCTTGATAAACCTGGTTGTTGTCCAGATTTGTGTTTCACTCTATGCAGACATATGAATTATTATACAATACACTATCATGTCAATGACTCCTCCTTAAACAAACCTTTATAAAAAGTCTACGTCAACCCTAGGAGTCAACGGCAATGCTATAAATGTGATGCAACCCCGATAGAATGCACATTAAATATATGATTCTTGAACAGATATCACGAAGGATGGGAGTCTTTGGGAAGTTATTAATTTGTTAACTTTTCATGTTGTCTGTTGTTTCCTTTCTTTTTAGTTTGGGTAATGTTGTCTGATTACATGTTGGATATTTCTGTGGATCAGGACCATGTAATCAGTCTTGGCCAACTGCCGCCATGCCGCGGAGGAGACAACCGCGAACGTCGTCCAGAAATCAGGTGACTTCCTCCCCTCTCCCTTGGTGCTAGCCTCTTAGATGACAATAGGAGAGATGAAGGCTCAAGAGAGCTTCTCATGTGAGCTTTAATGGAGTTTCCTTAGGAAGACCAAACCGGAACCTCAAAATTAGGACATCGTTCGCCGCGAGGTTCTAGGGATCATTTCTTCTCTTCAAAAGGAAGAGATGGGATTTGATTTGGGCAAACCCATGATCGTTGTGGGAGAGTGAAGGGAATGATATTTAGGGATTTTAAAAAGGGGTGAAATGATCTTCATGTTTGGGGAAGATGATGGATCATGCTCTGTTAAATAGGTTTGTCTTTTATTGTATATATTATGTAACAAGGTTGAAAATATCCACTTTGATTAGAAGTCCTAGTGTACGTAGATACACGAATTGTTTAGAAGGACTTGGATTAGAAGTCCTAGTGTACGTAGATACACGGATTGTTTAGAAGGACTTGGATTAGAAGTCCCGGTGTACGTAGATACACGGATTGTTTAGAAGGACTTGGATTAGAAGTCCTGGTGTACGTAGATACACAGATTGTGTAGAAGGACTTGGATTAGAAGTCTTGGTGTACGTAGATACACGGATTGCTTAGAAGGACTTGGATTAGAAGTCCCGGTGTACGCAGATACACAGATTGTTTAGAAGGACTTGGATTAGAAGTCCCGGTGTACGTAGATACACGGATTGCTTAGAAGGACTTAGATTAGAAGTCCTGGTGTACGTAGATACACGGATTGCTTAGAAGGACTTGGATTAGAAGTCCCGGTGTACGTAGATACACGGATTGTTAGAAGGACTTGGATTAGAAATCCTGGTGTACGTAGATACACGGATTGGTTAGAAGGACTTGGATTAGAAGTCCTGGTGTACGTAGATACACGGTTTGTATAGAAGGACTTGGATTAGAAGTCCTGGTGTATGTTGATACACGGATACAAATGGACCCCGCTGGGGAGGATTACTTGTGGCGGGTCTACGGGCTTGCTAGTCGTGACACCGACAGAAGCTGGCAGTAGACTCTAGACCGGTTGGGTTGGACTCTTGGTGCTCACCTACCCAAGTCCCCTTCTATGTCCTTGGAGGCTCCGCCGTGTGTTCTTAGCGTCGAGCAGTACACAGGGTCTCCGCTGTGTGTTCTTAGCCTCGAGGCGTACAGAGGCCTAGGACTGGTAGTGTTCATACCCTTTAGTTGTGGAGGAGCTCGTTCCACTGTCTCCTTCTGGACACGACGGGAGATGCCTGAGCGGTTAGCTACCGCTCAAAAAGAGAGAACTAAAGGTCTATGTCGACATAGCAACATTGCATGGGTGGTCTTTATATCATAATCATTGCATTGCATTCATCCTTCATAATCATTGCATTGCACCACATTGGATCCTCATCATATAAACTTGTATGGGCACCTTTATATGATGAGTTACCTTCATGTTCAGATCCTTAACTTATAAGCTTGTATGGGCATCCTTATAAGTTAAGTTCAATTAGGTTTATTGATACTTTGCTCATGCTTTCTTATTACTAGTACTTGCTTACTCCTTTTTGTTACTAGTACGATATTGATACCTTGCTTACTTCTTTCTGTACTAGTACTTACTCGTATTTGTACCTGTTGGTTAGAGTCATTGCAAGTACTTGGGTACTTATACAACCGACATGTATATACAACCATTCCTGTCACCTGTTTTGTATATTATTGCTTATATTGCAGCTTTCCTTCCATTCCTTCCGCCCGGTGCCTTGGAGTCATCGGGGGAGCGGATGTGAAGCCAATTAGTCTTTATGACTAACGGTTGCTACGTCCCTCTTTTTAGGAGAGCACCCTGGAGCAGCGACGCACGATGCTGGAGGAGGCCAGACAAGTCAGGTGTGCAGGGTTGGTGGCTATGGTACCTTGGTTGCCGTTAGTGGCAGTTGTAAGCACAGTTTGAGATGTAGCCCTTGGGGCATTTAGTTTGATACTCTGATACTTTTGCAGGAGCTCTCGGAGCTCTTGTCTTTGTACTTATTTGGACTCTTACTTATGTGAATATCTTTTTATGGCTTCTTGCTTTTCTTTATTGATGGGTTGGCGCTGTTCAGTTGGTTTGGCCGGCAGGATAGGCGTCTTGTGGGGGAGGCTAGCTCGTGTGCGGGCGCTCCCGCAAGGCGGCTGTCCTGGGCATAAGACTCCCCTCGGCCGTGTCGTGTGTTCCGGGAGGGGGGTCTTACAAATGGTATCAGCTTGCAACGATCCTGAGATAAAGAAGTCCATTAAACCACTGGGCCACCCCTGCTAGCTAAATCAGTTTGAGGACAAACTGATGCAGCGGAAGCGGTGGTGTGCCCATGTGTGATTCACATTAAGTATGTCCACTTTTTCCTATAGAAAGTGCAAACCTAACTAGGATACCATTTTGGTCGACTTAGCAGGATATGTCGTGACATACCCTAACAATATACCGATCTCGGGGATGATGTGACCAAGCAAAAAGTGACCTCAAGAGACTAAGGGAAGAGTTCAACGTGAGTGTAGATGCTAGAGACTCACACTCTGAGATTTCTATTTCAGATATGGATTAATATTATCACCTTACCCAAAATATTAGGGCAATCTCAATGAGATTGGTGCCTGTAGTCTATTATCATCTTAGTAAGAGACCACCAAGTGTGTCTTTTATACTGTATGTGGATACCTCTCACTCCTATTTATGTAGAAGGTTTCACGTGGAGGAGATATGATAAGAATTCGGATCCAGAGAAGGCTCATTGTGGCACGAATGTGTTATATTGGTGGTAGAAGAAACTCAGTCGAAGAGATACAGGGGCTTATCTCTTCGTTTATTGGGCTAGTTATTGTTAAATTTTTTGAAAGACCGTTTAGGAGTAAGTAGGAGTTGTATCAACAAGAGTTATAGCCAAACAACCACAATGCCAAAACAGCAACACAAGAAATCTTTATTGAAACAGAACTGCTTTACAATGCGAGGTATACATGGCGAGACATGATTCATAAGAATCACGGAGATGAGAAGAACAAACACACCAAAAACTGAAGCTGGCGGTCTGCCAAAGCAGAGACCGCACAGACCGCAAAAAGGCTCAGGTCGCCCGACTAGCTCTGCTGTACTCCCAGACCGCTTGCACAGTCAGACCGTAGAAACAACTTGAGATCGCGCGAATAGAAGACAGACAAGCTGCACTGCCAGACCGCAATCCCAGACCGCACGAACTGAAGCTTATTGGAACAAAGAACTGAAGCTGTCGCCAGACCACAACTCAGACCGCCTAACCGCTGAAGGTCGCTTGATCACAGAGTCCGCTGCGAACAACACAAGAACACAATAAACCAGTTCGCTGACAGACCGCAGACGAACTGTTTATTCAAGCCACCGGAAATCACCAAGGAAGGAGACCGCAACCTGCTGACCACAAACCTGTGAACACAACAACCGGTTAGCTCACTTCCGAGACCACGTGACCACAAACTTGAGTCCGCAAGAAACAATCTGGGCTCTTGTTCTTACAGTTCTTGTTATAAATGACGGGCCCTGCACCCCTATTTATAGGCAGATAGACGGATGTCGTCACCGCACAAACCGGGATATAATAACCGCCCATCAGATCGCTAGCGGTCTCATAAGACAGATCGCGCGGACACACCACTTGGACAAGATCCAGCCCAAGTCAGCAAGACAGCAGCAGTCCACGAACAAGCCGCGTGGACACAACGACCACCCTTCCTGAGATTGCCAAGCAGGGACAAACATCTGGCCGACTTGAACCAAGTCGCCAGATCAGTCAAACAAGCCGCCTGGTCACTGCGGTCAACCAAGAACAGACCGCCCAGAACAAGACCGGAAGAACTCGCAACAGGTCGCCAGAACCAACGACCAAACCAAGAAGCAAATTGGCCGATCACAGCAGATCGCCAGAACAGCAGGGATAGATCGCAGAAACAAACCGCCAGAGCACCAGCGCAGGACGCGCGGTCTCTGCGGTCTCCAGCCTCCAGACCGGCCGGACTCCCTTCCACTTCACTTCAACAATTTCAACACTCCCCCTTGAAGTGGGAAGTGGAAACTATCCCGAGCAACTCCCTTAACCATGTAAACGGTCCCTTCGCCAGCGGCTTTGTGAAGATGTCTACGACATTGTCCGCACTCCGAACATGCTCGACCATAAGAGATCCTCCCAACACCTTTTCACGAATGAAATGGTGCTCAATCTCTATATGTTTGGTCCTCGCGTGACAGACTGGATTGTTGACCAGTTTGAGAGCACTCTCATTGTCCCCGCATAGCAAGGTGGGACCTCGAACCTCCTGATGAACGTCCTCCACCAACCTCCTGAGCCAAATGGCTTCCTGAGCTGCCAAGGCCGAAGCCTTGTACTCTGCTTTTGTGGTAGATACAGACACCGAGTCTTGCTTCTTGCTGCACCAAGAGATAGCTGTGGGGCCCGTCATAAAGACATAACCAGACGTTGATCTCCGATCATCCACGTCTCCCCCATAATCAGCATCCATGAAACCAGGCAACTCCAAGCTTGACCCTCTCCTATATAGGAGACCCAAATTAGAGGTCGACTTCACATACTTCAAGATGCCTTTTGCCGCCAGAAGATGAGGCTTCCGTGGTTCCGCCATGTACCGACTCACCTTGCCTACTGTATAAGCAATATCTGGCCTTGTGATCGTCAAGTAGATCAAGCTCCCAACCAGAGCTCGGAAAACCAACGGTTCAGATAAGACTCTCCCCTCATCCTTCCGAAGTTTATGATGTTGCTCCAGAGGTATAGAGCTGCTCTTCCCTTCCTCCAAGCCGAATCGCTGAACAATCCGCTCCGCATAGCCAGCCTGAGAAATGAGCACTCCGCTCTCCCGCCTCTGCACCTCGAGTCCAAGGAAATGGTGGAGCTCCCCCAGATCCTTCATCTCGAATCTGATAGCAAGCTCAGCCCTGAGTCTTGCAACAGCTTCCTTCGAGTTCCCGGTGACAATCATGTCATCCACGTACAACAACACAATCACCCGAAGCACCCCCTCCTTCTTGATGAACAAGCTAGAATCAGAGTCTGAATTAAGGAATCCGCAGAATATGAGATATTCTGCAATCTTCCCGTACCACGCTCAAGGCGCTTGCTTCAACCCATACAGGGCCTTCTTCAACTTACAGACGTAGTCCGGATACTCCTTTGAGATGAAGCCTTGTGGTTGGAGCATGAAGATATCCTTGTTAATCTCGCCGTATAAGAAGGCATTCTTCACGTCGAGTTGCCAAATCTCCCAACCACTTGAAGCCGCCAAGGCTATAACAAATCGAACTGAAGTCATCTTTGCCACTGGACTGAACGTCTCATCATAATCTTCTCCGTACTGCTGTGAGAACCCGCGAGCTACAAGGCGAGCCTTGTAATGCTCGATACTACCGTCAGCTTTCTTCTTCAACTTGTAGACCCATTTGCATGTCACAGGAGTGGTGCCCTTGGGCTTGGGTCCAGAGACCAAGTCTCGTTCTTCTCGAGAGCTGCCATCTCTTCTTGCATAGCAATGTCCCACTCCTTCATGCCTCTGGCCTTTTCAAAGCTCGACGGCTCCCTTTCATCCAAGGGAACAGCAAAGAAACATGAAACAAAGTTCACCATGTTTCCTCCTGTGTATCGATCTGGTGGTTGAATAGTCCTCTTCGACCTCCTAAGAGGTTTCCCCTGACTAACCACCTCCTCAGCTGCTTCTTCAGAACTAGCTCCTCTTCCAGGCTAATTTGGAGCATCGCTCCCCCTGCTTCCAGAACCTGAAGCTTCCGCCTCTGAGCTAGACACATCTGGAGCTCCTGATGAAACAGGCAACTCCACTTGAAGACTTCCCGCAGCTTTTCCTCCTTCATAAACCCTGCTCTCCGGTAGTTCAACTCCTGAACTCCCCTTGTAGGAAGTTACTTCATCGAACACCACATCCCGAGAAACAATTGACCTCCGTGTCTCAGGATCCATGCATCTCCATCCCTTCTTCCGCTCATCATACCCACAAAGACTAGCTTCCTTGCTTTTGCATCTAGCTTTGTCCGAAGAGCATCAGGAATATGCACATAGCAGGTTGACCCGAACACCCGAAGGTGTGCAACACTCGGCTTCTCCTTGAACATTAGTTCGTGAGGGGTCTTCATGTTGATAGGACTTAAAGGTAACCTGTTGATGACATAAGCTGCACAAGACATTCCCTCTGCCCAGAAGGACTTTGGGATACTCTTAGCATGAAGCCAGCATTTGCAAGTTTCCATCAGATGACAGATCTTCCTCCCGGCAACGCCATTCTGTTGTGGAGTATGGGCACAAGTAAGCTCTCTCCTGATGCCATGCTTCCTGCAAAAACTTGAGAACTCACCAGAGGTGAACTTCCCACCATTGTCAGTTCTAAGTTTTTTAACCCGCAGGCCAAGCCAGCCTTCAACCAGCTCCTTGAACTCCACAAATTTTGCAAACGCTTCCGACTTCTCTTTCAAAAAATACACCCAGACATATCTGGTGTAATCGTCAATCAACACCAACATGTATCTGTTGCCTCCAAGGCTTGGGGTGGCAGTCGGTCCCATTAAATCACCGTGGATGCACTCCAACGGCATTTTGCACCTTGTTTGCGATTTGTCAAATGGAAGTCGATGAGACTTACCAAACTGACATCCTTCGCAGACATGACCGTCTCCATAGGAGGACAAGCTAGGCAAGCCATTGACAAGGCCCCTTACTGACATAGCCTTCAATTTGTCCATGCCTACATGCCCCAACCTTTCATGCCAGATGGCCGCGCCATCATTGGTCCTCATCTTATCAACATAGGTACTTGTCGATAAAACGAACAAGTCCTTCACCCGCTTGCCGACATGAATAACATCTCCCTTTATCTCCGGTTGAGTTTTGAGAAACTTCACTTCTGTTGGGCCAAACAGAACGTGATAACCGGCGTCGACCGCATTGGTCACAGAGAAGAGATTTTTCTTCATACCAGGCACGTGATAAACACTCCTCAATGTGAGTGGACCCTTATCACTGCTCAGAGAGACGACTCCTTCGTGCTCTACTGGATGAATAGAATTATCAGCCGTAATGATAGCATTGTTACCTGAGTACGGCGCCAAAGAAGAGAACTTTGATCCATCCCCGGTGAGGTGATGCCCACACCCTGAATCAACAATCCAGTCATCATCATAGTTGATGGAAGCCAAGGCCTTAACGGGCATCGCCGTTATATTAGACGCAAAGGCTCCTCCCCATCCAACTTCACCAGACTTTGGCATCTCCTTCTCCACTGCATGTCCCGGCTGAAGATTCACCCGACAATCTTTCTTGAAGTGCCCGGTCTTATTGCATCTAAAGCACCTCGGTCCCTCTCCTTTCTTTTTCCCATCAGACTTAGGAGCATAGCCCCTATCTTGCTGACCTGAAGTGGAGGGTCCATCATGACCCGACTTCTTCTTCTCCCATTTCTTCTTCTTCTTCCCAGAGAACATCACATCACTTTCTCCCCCGGAGATAGAAACCCCCGCCATCTGTCTTGCTAAACTTTCTTGCGAAGCAAGAAGGTTCTCCAGCTCCAACAACAACGGTTGATTTGCCCAACCCTGAACTGAAGTCACAAAGGCAAGATTCTCCTTCCGCAACCCGCGGATGATATGCCTCTTCAGTTTTGCCTCAGAGATTGGCTCATCAGGGTCCAATGCAGAAATCTCTGCCGTGAGGTTCTTCATCTTGAGGAAGAAGGTAGAAATAGAAAGATCACCTTGAGAGGCTTTCTCCAACTCATTTTCAAGATACTGTAGCCTCGCTACATTCTTCTTTTTGAACAATCCATCCAAGGATGTCCAAATCTCAGCAGCAGATTTACATCCGATGATGTGATCAAACAGCTCCGGTGAGATAGCCCTTTTGAGAGTGAACTCTGCCTTAGCATTCGTCCTCCTCCAAAGTCTCACCTCTGCCATATTATCTCCTGCTAGAAACACCTCTTGTGTGTCTTCTCCTCCAACTACCTCCCATAGATCCTCGCCAAGCAAGTAACTCTCCATACACAACTTCCACTTTTTAAAGTTAGTCGATGTGGGGAGTTCAATACCAAGACCTCTTGCGTATCCACCTTCCATGGCAATCTATGTGGTCTCTTCTTCACAAAGACGATGGCAACTCTAGTTGATCACTGCTTATGCACTCCAGAAACCTCGCTTTGATACCATGTTAAATTTTTTGAAAGACCGTTTAGGAGTAAGTAGGAGTTGTATCAACAAGAGTTATATCCAAACAACCACAATGCCAAACCAGCAACACAAGAAATCTTTATAGAAACAGAACTGCTTTACAATGCGAGGTATACATGGCGAGACATGATTCATAAGAATCACGGAGATGAGAAGAACAAACACACCAAAAACTGAAACTGGCGGTCTGCCAAAGCAGAGACCGCATAGACCGCAAAAAGGCTCAGGTCGCCCGGCTAGCTCTGTTGTACTCCCAGACCGCTTGCACAGTCAGACCGCAGAAACAACTTGAGATCGCGCGAACAGAAGACAGACAAGCTGCAATACCAGACCGCAATCCCAGACCGCACAAACTGAAGCTTATTGGAACAAAGAACTGAAACTGTCTCCAGACCACAACTCAGACCGCCTAACCGCTGAAGGTCGCTTGATCACTGAGTCCGCTGCGAACAGCACAAGAACACAATAAACCAGTTCGCTGACAGACCGCAGACGAACTATTTATTCAAGCCACCGGAAATCACCAAGGAAGGAGACCGCAACCTGCTGACCGCAAACCTGCGAACACAACAACCGGTTAGCTCACTTCCGAGACCGCGCGACCACAAACTTGAGTCCGCAAGAAACAATCCGGGTTCCTGTTCTTACAGTTCTTTTTATAAATGACGGGCCCTGCACTCCTATTTATAGGCGGATAGACGGATGTCGTCACCGCACAAACCGGGATACAATAACCGCCCATCAGATCGCCAGCGGTCTCATAAGACAGACCGCGCGGCACACCACTTGGACAAGATCCAACCCAAGTCAGCAAGACAGCAGCAGTCCACGAACAAGCCGCGCGGACACAACGACCACCCTTCCTGAGATCGCCAAGCAGGGACAAACATCTGGACGACTTGAACCAAGTCGCCAGATCAGTCAAACAAGCCGCCCGGTCACTGCGGTCAACCAAGAACAGACCGCCCAGAACAAGACCGGAAGAACTCGCAACAGGTCGCCAGAACCAACGACCAAACCAAGAAGCAAACTGGCCGATCACAGCAGATCGCCAGAACAACAAGGAGAGATCGCAGAAACAAACCGCCAGAGCACCAGCGCAGGCCGCGTGGTCTCTGCGGTCTCTGCGGTCTCCAGCCTCCAGACCGGTCGGACTCCCTTCCACTTCACTTCAACAATTTCAACAGTTATGTACAGGGTAATTGGATGTTATTTGTACATGCTCTCATTACAATGAGATGCAGCTTGGTCGTCGCCGTGAAACTTGAATTTCTACATCATGGCTAATATATAAGTGCATCATCACGGGGATCTATAGCGTAAGAACTCCAAGTCGAGGAAGATATGCTCCTAAGGATTGTGCTCATACGGGAGATGAATGTACCATATGGGCGGTGGGTGAAATTTAGTCCAAAAACGTACGGGGGCTTGTCCCTTCGTTTATTCGCCTAGCAGATGGGCCAATTGGGATTCTACCAGGAGCCGAAAATCTTTGTGGCCTGCTTCACTTAGCCTTAATACAATGAGTTTTTCCCATTTAAGTCGTTACAAGCCGTTGATATTGGAATTTGGCACTCCTTGATGAATGAGTTCATCTTAAGCAAAGGGGATGATTGAACACCATGTTTTGGTTTACGGTGAGTTCACCCCCAGAGTAATAGAGGTGAGTACCTTAAGGATGAGCAGGTCTTCACTCTAAATGAAGACTATGCAAAGAAGTAAACTGTAACGTAGCGTTGTAATCTCTCTCAAGGATCAAAGGTCGATCTGACGACCGCATGACAAATTTTGGGGGACGCCTTAAAGTTTGTTAAGTGGGAATTGTATCGATTGCTGATCAAAGAGGTGTGTTTACAAGCGTCCAATTAAAGATAAAGAATACGAAATTGTAGCACCCGTGGTGCTAAGGCATTGTTACGTGATTTGTTAAGTCGACAAATTCATACAATTGCATTATAAATATGTGTAGTACCTAGTTGGGACTTTGTTTGGAAAGGGCTGCTATATATATATATATATATATATTCTAGTTGGTCTTTATTTAGAGGCTGACTTTGTAGTTCAGTCTGGAATTATGTTGGGCTGCTTCTTAAGTATTGTTCTAATTGGGGGGCTGTTGTTATATAATTTCATTAGGGCTCATATCTTTATATATATAAGTGTGTGTGTGCTGATAGCAAATCTTGGACCTCTCTGGCTATTGAACCATGGGCTCCTACTTTTGGTGGGGTCATTGGCTGGGTTCATTTTGGGCCCTTCTGATTATGTCTCGGCTAAATCATGTGCTGCCATACTCTGCCCTTGTTATTTTCTGCACTTGTCGTTGTTGGAAATTTGATCGGGGTCCCGGATAGGTATTCATACCAATAATTAGAAGACGGATAGTTTGTCGGATCCTAGTTAAACAAATGACTAATTCTGATCGACTAAGTTTAGATAGCTCCGTTTCTACATATTATGGCCTAGCTCAGCTCTAGTTGGTTTTAATTCTTAGTATATATTTATACACTTGTTAGAAGGTACGGTTGGTTTTGCGGCTAAGTTTCTTGGAGCCTTGTTTGCAAATCCTTATCGGTATGAGGAACCAGATCTTAATTCCCCGGGGATTTCGTTTCAATTCCTGGCGAGTTGGGGGAATTAGAGGCCAAGCTCCCTGGGAATTTCCCTTTCTAGCTCTCGACGACTTTGCGAGGCTAGCAAATTGTTAAATTTGAAGGATAAGTGGATGGAATTTGGTTTTGGGTTTTTACTTGTTCCAGTAACGGGCAGCATAGCTAGATCCATGATAAAATGAAATTCAACGCTTGAAATATCAGCAATATGCTAGTGGGTCTCTCCAAGTTTCTGTTAATAGTTATGTTGGATTATGCTAGCAGCTTTTCTCCAAATTTTGGTTAACATCTATTTTGGGGTGTGCTAGCAGTGGTCCTAGTTCCGGCTATCATCCTATTGTGGGTTATCTTGGTTATACACTGGGTTATGATTGGCTAGCTCAGGATGGTTATATGGTTGGATCACTTGGTTAGTTCTGCCTTTATACTTGGCTAATCTTGCATATTTTGGTAGCAGAAAATTTAGAGGGTTTGTAAACTTTGCGCATTTCTCTAGCTAAAGGTTTTGGTGGTTTGGCGGGCTAATCTTTCTGGAAATTTATTTTGTAATCTCTAGTTGGGTTGGGAAACATTAGACCTTAGATTCCCCGGAATATTCGTTTCCTAATTCCTGATGGGTTTGGGAATTTGGTGCTAAATTTCCTGGGAATCTCTCTTGTTAGTTCCCGAAGTTTTGGCAAAGTTATAAGTTGTTAAACTGGGTGGTTATGTGGATTTACTTCGGTTTTGAGCTTTATAACCACTTCAAGTCATTGGCTGCTTCACTCTATAGATAAGTGAACAAAAATATCTGAATGGTCCCATTCTTTCATGTTGATCCGACTAGGGGCTATGCTTCTTGCTGTTGTCTAATGTGTTATGGGGCAGCTGTGCTGAAATCTGTTGTTGTTATAAATTTTTCTTGATTGGGGGTATGCTTAAACTGCAGGAATTTCTTAAGCTCCTTTTCTTGATAAGTAGGGGCTGCCTCTTATGTTTTTGTTTGGTGACTGCTTCTATTACTTGGTTGAATTTGGGGCTGCTGGCTTATAATCTGAATTTTGGGCTGCTGCTGTTTTAATTAGAGGGGCTGCTTTATATGGATTTAAAGTGGCTGCTTATTTGAGTTCATTGGGGGCTGCTCTATATTCTAATGGTTCATATAGCTTCATACTTATAGTGTTGTATTTGCTATGTGGCAGTTAAACGCCTTGGTTATTCGGCCCTGGGTATAGGAGATTACGATGGTCAAGTTCGACAATCGTTTAAATGTTGGCTAAATTTCAAAACCATTCATAGCCTCGCTAGTTGTTTAACTGTTGAGCTCTTTATTTGTTTTTGTACTAAACTACACTGCGGCTTCAAATGAGTTGGGTTAGTTGTGGTTGGCTTCAGCTTTGGTGGTTTGGAGGTGCTTAGACCCTAAATTCCCCGGAAATTTCGCTTCCTAACTCCCGATGGCTTAGGGAATTAGGTGTTAAATTTCCTGGGAATTTCCCATGCTAGTTCTCGGTGACTCAGCGAGGCTAGCAGTTGATCGAGAAGAGTGTGTGTGAGATTCTTGTGGCTTCCTTTCAACATTTTTGGAACTTAAGACCCTATTCCCCTATCTTAAACATAAGGCCCTCCTAACCTCAACTTAAATTTCGGGGACGAAATTGTTTCTTCGTTTATTGAATTTGTAACATCCCAGTGCGCGCTAGGCCCCTATGATGATAACTTAAATCCGTGGAATGAAATTAGTGTGACATTAAAGGTTGCCTCCTAGTTAATGTGGTGTGCCAGTAGCGTATTCGCTGCGTTGAAATCGGGTATTTACGAGAGCGGATATTGGTAATAACGTGGGGTGCTAATAAAAGGATGCTTTTTGGTGTGCTGATTATTGATGTGCTAATAGCAATTGATCTGGCTACTTCATCTTATTAGAGTAGTTGCTGGTCTTAAGCGGTGGAAATGATATTAAGAAGCCTTTACTTGTCCTGGAATCCACCGACTCTTCTTTTCTTACTCTTGGTAATATCGCGGTTAGGGCTTGGCACCGATCCCCTTCTCTTATCTTCTTCTCTCCTCCTCTCCCTCTCTCTGCACTTCACGTTGTGGGAACCAGTGAGCATTGCTGGGATCGAAGGTTGTGCGGCCTTGTTTGAGCTGGGGCTTCGTCGGGTTATAATTCAGTGCATCGATTTTATGCTAGTTCAGAGTAAGCCTTCTATTCCCCTGAATCTTGTTTAACTTTCTCTGTTTTCATTGTTGATCGGAAAGTTATATACACAAGCAGTAGGCAGTTCTGTTTGGGTGTGATCTGATTTAAGGAATATGATGAGTTATGCGTTTTTATGTATTCATATGAGGTGGATGTTGGGGAAGCCTATCATGATTGCTGCCACTTCTCTTATAATTGTTGTTGGGGGAATTCCTGTTAACTGTTTTGTGTTCTGGAAGTATTTAGTCTCTCATATGGTTGTTGAAACTTGATTTTGACCCGAGCTGATGGGTATGTTGGCAATCTGGGGAAATATTAATCTATTTTTGCTTAGTTCTCTCTGTCCCTTATGATGTTCAGCTGGTATTAGTTTTGAGATTATTGGAGTTTCTTTCTAATTGGAGTTCTGGATGGGGTTATAGACCAACTGTGCTCTTCTTGATAAACCTGGTTGTTGTCCAAATTTGTGTTTCACTCTATGCAGCCATATGAATTGTTGTACAATACACTATCATGTCAATGTCTCCTCCTTAAACAAACCTTTATAAAAAGTCTACGTCAACCCTAGGAGTCAACGTCAACGCTATAAATATGATGCAACCCCGATAGAATGCACATTAAATATATGATTCTTGAACAGATATCGCGAAGTATGGGAGTCTTTGGGAAGTTATTAATTTGTTAACTTTTCATGTTGTCTGCTGTTTCCTTTTTTTTAGTTTGGGTAATGTTGACTGATTACATGTTGGATATTTCTGTGGATCAGGACCATGTAATCAGTCTTGGCCAACTGCCGCCATGCCGCGGAGGAGACAACCACGAACATTGTCCGGAAATCAGGTGACTTCCTCCCCTCTCCCTTGGTGCTAGCCTCTTAGATCACAATAAGAGAGATGAAGGCTCAAGAGAGCTTCTCGTGTGAGCTTTAATGGACTTTCCTTAGGAAGACTAAACCGGAACCTCAAAATTAGGGCATCGTTCGCCGCGAGGTTCTAGGGATCATTTCTTCTCTTCAAAAGGAAGAGATGGGATTTGATTGGGGCAAACCCATGGTCATTGTGGGAGAGTGAAGGGATGATATTTAGGGATATTAAAAGGGGGTGAAATGATCTTCATGTTTGGGGAAGATGATGGATCATGCTCTGTTAAATAGGTTTGTCTTTTATTGTATATATTATGTAACAAGGTTGAAAATAACCACTTGGATTAGAAGTCCTAGTGTACGTAGATACACGGATTGTTTAGAAGGACTTGGATTAGAAGTCCTAGTGTACGTAGATACATGGATTGTTTAGAAGGACTTGGATTAGAAGTCCCGGTGTACGTAGATACACGGATTGTTTAGAAGGACTTGGATTAGAAGTCCCGGTGTACGTAGATACACAGATTATTTAGAAGGACTTGGATTAGAAGTCCTGGTGTACGTAGATACACGGATTGTTTAGAAGGACTTGGATTAGAAGTCCCGGTGTACGTAGATACACGGATTATTTAGAAGGACTTGGATTAGAAGTCCCGGTGTACGTAGATAAACGAATTGATTAGAAGGACTTGGATTAGAAGTCCCGGTGTACGTAGATACACGGATTGTTTAGAAGGACTTGGATTAGAAGTCCCGGTGTACGTAGATACACGGATTGTTAGAAGGACTTGGATTAGAAGTCCTGGTGTACGTAGATACACAGATTGGTTAGAAGGACTTGGATTAGAAGTCCTGGTGTACGTAGATACACGGTTTGTATAGAAGGACTTGGATTAGAAGTCCTGGTGTATGTTGATACACGGATACAAATGGACCCCGCTGGGGAGGATTACTTGTGGCGGGTCTACGGGCTTGCTAGTCGTGACACCGACAGAAGCCGACAGTAGACTCTAGACCGGTTGGGTTGGACTCTTGGTGCTCACCTACCCAAGTCCCCTTCTGTTTCCTTGGAGGCTCCGCTGTGTGTTCTTAGCGTCGAGCAGTACGCAGGGTCTCTGCTGCGTGTTCTTAGCGTCGAGGCGTACAGAGGCCTAGGACTGGTAGTGTTCATACCCTCCTAGTAGTGGAGGAGCTCGTTCCACTGTCTCCGTCTGGCCACGATGGGAGATGCCTGAGCGGTTAGCTACCACTCAAATAGCGAAAACTAAAGGTCTATGTCGACATAGCAACAATGCATGGGTGAGTCTTCGTATCATAATCATTGCATTGCATTCATCCTTCATAATCATTGCATTGCACCGCATTGGATCCTCATCATATAAACTTGTATGGGCACCTTTATATGATGAGTTACCTTCATGTTCAGATCCTTAACTTATAAGCTTGTATGTGCATCCTTATAAGTTAAGTTCAATTCGGTTTATTGATACTCTGCTCATGCTTTATTATTACTAGTACTTGCTTACTCCTTTCTGTTACTAGTACGATATTGATACTCGGCTTACTTCTTTCTGTACTAGTACTTACTCGTATTTGTACCTGTTGGTTAGAGTTATTGCAATTACTTGGGTACTTATACAACCGACATGTATATACAACCATTTCTGTCACCTGTTTTGTATATTATTGCTTATATTGCAGTTTTCCTTCCTTTCCTTTCGCCCGGTGCCTTGGAGTCGCCGGGGGAGCGGATGTGAAGCCACTTAGTCCATATGACTAATGGTTGCTACGTCCCTCTTTTTAGGAGCGCACCCTGGAGCAGCGACGCACGATGCTGGAGGAGGCCAGACAGGTCAGGTGTGCAGGGTTGGTGGCTATGGTACCTTGGTTGCCGTTAGTGGCAGTTGTGAGCACAGTTTGAGATGTAGCCCTTGGGGCATTTAGTTTGATACTCCGATACTTTTGCAGGAGCTCTCGGAGCTTTTGTCTTTGTACTTATTTGGACTCTTACTTATGTGAATATCTTTTTATGGCTTCTTGCTTTTCTTTATTGATGGGTTGGCGCTGTTCAGTTGGTTTGGCCGACAGGATAGGCGTCTTGTGGGGGAGGCTAGCTCGTGTGCGGGCACTCCCGCAAGGCGGCTGTCCTGGGCATAAGACTCCCCTCGGCCGTGTCGTGTGTTCCGGGAGGGGGGGTCTTACATGGCATGTCCTTCTGAGTAAAGGAAATCTTCTCTGTCGGGGGCGGGGTTAGGGATGTCGAAGCCACACTACGATGATAGATTGTATGGAGGCTTGCCTTCCGGGTTGCCTCAATCCCTACCCCCCCCCCCCCCCCCCCCCCATGGATCACCCCGATCCCCCCTCGGGTCCCCAAATCGGCCCGGTCCTCGCATCTTTCCTCCTCGGCCTCCTGAGGCTCGACCTCCTCAATCCTCACCGGTTGCTGTTGTCGAGGCGCGGGCATTCAGGCCCTTTTTGTCTCCAGGAACTTCGGGCAGGTGGCCGTCGCGTGACCTTCCTCATCATGGAAGTCACAGTACGGCAGCGTCACCTCACCTGCCTCGGCCTCCGCCATTCTATTCCTTCTTCTCCTTCCCGCTCCTGCTTCTTCTCTCGCCTCTTCTCTCCTTCCTCTTCCTCCCCTTCCCCGCCTGATTTCCATGGCCTGTTGGGGTGGGGGAGGCATCGGCCTCGGACCCTTCCTCCATCCCAATTGATGGGGTCTTCCTTGACCCCCATAGAAGTTACCCCTCCCCGGGGAGTAACCCCTTCCCTAGCCTTGCATTCCTCCGCCATGCTGCCTCCACTCCCCCTCCGGGTCCCTGGGCTCTTCCCTTCTCCTCACCTCTTGCTGTCTGACCCCCGGCTCACTGAGCTTTGCCAGCCTCTTGGTGAGTTCCGGGTTGGCCTCCTCACTCTCGACTTCCTCAGCCACCCTCTCCACCAGCTCCTCGTAGGAGACGGGGGCCTTCCTCTTCAAAGCCATTTTGAAGAAACTTTCCCTCTGCCCGACCGTGAAGGCGAGCTGGAGTGCAAACCCAGGCATCTCCTAAGTGAGCAGCACCCCCTCCTAGAACCGGTTCGCGTAGCGAGCCAACGACTCCTTTGGCTCCTACTTCACTTTGAAGAGAGACTCAGCGTCCTTCTTCCTCTTCTTTGAAGTTGAGAATCGCAACAAGAAACTTCGGCGCAAATCCTCGAAAGCATAGATCGATCCTGTAGGGAGTTGATGGAACCAGTCCCTGGCCTTCTCTTTAAGGGTGACGGCGAATAGCCGACACTTGAAAGCATCTGACATTGGCCTGATAGAGACCGAGTCTTCAAAAGACTGGAGGTGTTGGACAATGTCATCTTTGCCGTTGTAGTACACCCTATCCCACTCCCTGAACCCTACCGGGACGGGCGCAGAAAGCACCAGCTCGTAGAAGGGGCTTCCTCCTCCAGCCACCCTTTCTCGCTCCACACGACCCCCGAGCTCTCTCGCCTGACTTGGGCTCGCGGGGACCGCGCTTGCGAGAGCGGCGCTCGCCTGAACCACCCCCACTGTCGCTGCATCCTCTGGGCGCGCGCTCTCCTGCGCCGCGCTCGCCGGCACAGAGCTCGCCAGCAGAGAGCTCGTCGGGCTGGCGAACAGCACTCGCCCCTCTAGGTCTTGCACTGACCCTCCGGCGATTTCCTTTTCGTCCCTTCCCCCCGGAGCATTCTCGCCAACTGCTGCTGGGGGAGGTGTCGCCTGAGGTGCTGGTGTCGCGAACTCACTTCACAGCGCCGCGACCGTGAGGCCGAAAGTGTCGAGCACCTTCCTCCTGAAATCCGCGAACATCCTCGGCGTCACCACCTGGGATGACCCGCTGAACTCCTCGCCTTGATCTTCGTCTCCGGCCATCTCCTCCTTGGAATTTTCTTGGACCAGCCACGCTCCACGCTCACCGCACCAAAATGTTGAAACCGATTCCTCGGCCTCTTGTGAAGCTCGGGGCCCTCACCGAAATGAGGGGCAGCTAGCCCTTACTGATCCCTCAGAGAAGTAGACTGAAGACTAGGAAAATGACTAAGACCATAGTCGCAGCGAGGAGGTCCCTCCACTTACCCGGAAGATCGTTGAGCACTTCCCCTCCCAAGCCAAAGCTGAGACTTGGGGCACCTTGAAGAGCTCTGGAGAGAGAAGCTGAAGTGAAGTCCTCTCCAAAGGTGCCCTTTAGGTCTTATTTATAGGATTTCTTATCTGGCCTGCAAATAGCAGGATTCCGCCTTTTGGTTTTACTATCTGCACCCCAAATTGGTCTGCTAACAGCCAAACTCCGCTGTTTGGAGATGCTAGAGGCAGACCACCAAGGGTAAAAGGGGTAATTTGGCCCTGTCAGCCAATGGGTAAGGAACTGCGAGAACACTACCGCCGAAGCTCTCGCGGGCCTTCTCGCGGGTCTTGCCCGCGATGCCTCTTCTAGGCGATCGCCCTGCGAGGACCTCGCTGTCCCCCTTTTGGCGATCGCCCTGCGAGGACCTCGCGGTCCTGCTCGCGAGCCTTCCCGCGAGACCGCCTCTTGACTTCGTTGAACATAAAACTCATTTTGTTGAACACAGACGAGCTCGACGAACACTGAATGTTAAACTGTTCGTCGACCGCCATGACTGGCTGTTCGTCGACCGCTGAGACTGGCTGTTCGTCGACCGCTGAGACGGGGTTGAAGCAAGTCGTTCGTCGAACGCAGGAGGCAATTCGTCGAACATGGAATTGAGTTCGTCGAACGCGAAGGCCCGGTCTCGCGAGCCTTTCTGCGAGACCCCCCCCCCCCCCCCCCCCCCTTTCTGCGAGACCGCCCCTTTCTACGGGACCGCCCCTCGACAGGTGAGCTCGAAGAACACAGGAGAGTTCGTCGAGCGCAGAAGGGTTCGCCGAACACCCTTCGCCGAACCTAATATTAGTGTCGCTCGCCTGACCGCGAGCCGTTGGTCGACACCTTTCTCGCCTGGCCCTCCTGTGAGGACTTTGGTCTGCCTTATTACTTTCTTCATAGTATTGATTTCTCAAACCGCACTTCCTCGTCTGGCGAATATCGGGGTTGTACAGATTGGGCCCAAGATTGAATACTGAAATAAATACAGTGCCCCTTAACGAATGAAATAAAGACATATTGAAACAAGAATACATAAGTCAAAATGATAAATGGATACAATGAAAAGAAATGAAAAATGAGTTTTATGCTATATGAGTGAAATACAACAAATGAATACGATGACACATATAAATAATAAAATTATTATCATATATGAATCATATGCAAATGAAACACTTCATAGACAAGGAAATGTATAAATGTTTTATTATTGCCTTTACTATTACTTGACTACCTGTTTTATAATCCATGCTCGAGAAAACCTGTTTAATTAATTATGTTGGCATTAAATTCCATTAAAATGAGGAAATATATATGTACATTGTTATTGATGCACCTTGTTTGCATGTACAAGCGATTAAAAAAAGTAAATTTCTCACTTAGGCTTTATCAAAGACTAATCATTTAGTTGTCAAATATTTTTAGGAAAAGAATGATCGACAAAAAGAAATTTTGAAGCTTGGCTACACGTGGTAATTATGTATGCATATTTTATTTAAAAGTGAAATTTTAGACATGTATTACTATTAATGCAAAGACAAGTCATGTGATAATGTTATTTGGTACTCAATGTGATTTATGTTTTTGGGCTGCGCCAAAAGATCAAATTTAAAAATTTTACTTTTAAATGAATACTGATATACTGTGGCGGTCTCTGGGCCGTTACAGAAATGACTGTACTTAATTTGTTCGGTCCAACTTTAAGAAACACAACAACAAATATAAAAATTGTTTGTGAAATAACCGTTCGAAACTGCATCCGCTCCGATTGCTCGCGGTTTTCAGCCGTGAATTTCTTTCGTTGTCGGCGGATAAAGACGCATGTTCGAACCCTAAGGGTCCGTTCGTTTGGACGGAATTGGCTTTCTGGAATTGGTATTGGAGATTAGAAATCCAATTCTAGTGTTCGGCGCAACGAAATTTAAGCGGATATTGGCTTTCATGTGAAAACCCATGGCTTTTACTATGAATTAAAAAATCAAATAACAATTCTTACCTCCGCCCATAGGTTTTCCGCATAGTCAAATGTTTACACTAGAGTTTTTCAACCTATGCGCGAGTTTTTCGTCCGAGCGTGCGTTTTCCTGCAGGGTGTTTTTCGTCCGGGCGCATATTTTTGCCCGGGCGCGATTTTTTCGCCCGGGCGCGATTTTTTCGCCCAGGCGCGTTTATTTCGCCCGGGCGCGTTTTATTTCGGCCGGGCCCGTTTATTTAGGCCCGGCACGATTTTTTCGCCCGGGCGCGATTTTTTCGCCCGGGCGCGATTTTTTCGTCCGGGGCGTGATTTTTTCGCCCGGGCGTGATTTTTTCATCCGGGCGCGTTTATTTCGCCCGGGCGCATATTTTCGCCCGGGCATGATTTATTTCGCCCGGGCACGTTTATTTCGCTCGGGCGTGTTTTATTTCTCCCGGGCACGTTTATTTCGGTCGGGCACAATTTTTTTGCCCAGGCGCGATTTTATCGTCAGGGCGCGATTTTTTCGCCCGGGCGCGATTTTTTCGCCTAGGACGCAATTTTTTCGCATGGGCTCGATATTTTAGCCCGGGCGCGATTTTTTCGCCCGAGCGTGATTTTTCGCCCGGGCCCGATTTTTCGCCCGGGCGCGATTTTTTTGCCCGGGCGCGATTTTTTCGCCCGGGCGCGTTTTATATCTCCCGGGCACGTTTATTTCGGTCGGGAGCGATTTTTTTGCCCAGACGCGATTTTTTCGCCTAGGGCGCGATTTTTTCGCCCTGGCGCGATTTTTTCGTCGGCCGCGATTTTTTCTCCCTGGCGCGATATTTTAGCTCGGGCGCGCGTTTTTTACCCGGGCGCGCGCTTTTCGCCCGAACACGCGCTTTTAAAATTTTGAATTTTAAAAATTTCAATTCCAGAAAGCAAATTCCATCGTGCAGCCGAACAACTTACAGATATCAATTCCAATTCTGTTCACTGGATTCCATCCTGCAACCGAAACAGCAGAATTGGTTTTATGCACAAAACTAATTCCTGCAGATATTGGTTTTCTGGCCAAAGCTAATTCCAGAAAGTCATTACCTGCGCGCCGAACGGACCCTAAAAGAAAATAGAGGTATTCTAGTACAACTGCCCATAGCCGTGACGTTTGTGCTGCCGTCAGCTGTTCTCCGCTGCGCAGTTAGTATGGGACCGACTTTATCCTTCTGCTATCATAACCCTCCACTTGAATTAACCAACTATATATAACTTGCACGTGTTCGCAATCGGAAGACGTTGCATGAAATTCTTACGACTACAATCATAGGATATTTAGAGCACTCTCCCCGGTCTTCGGCCCACTGCTGTAGATGGGCTAAAATGTAACAGCTCATGCGATGCCGCCAAACAGGTTGTGATCGTCAGATGGTTATCACATGGCCAATAACTGCCTCGTTAGCAAATGGGCCACGTGATCTATACCATCGTGAGTCAAATTGCTGTACAGAGTTTTGAACTTTTGATAGTTACTCGCATTTAATATTAATATAAATAAATATAAAAACGGAAAAAGGAATAAATTGAAATCTAGTTTTAACACTTCTTGCTTCAACGTGTAAAACAGAACTTCGACAGATCAAGGTTTACTTATCCATTTCCAAAAAAATCCAAATTTATGGATACTCTAATTAAAAAAACTTCTTTAGAAAAAGGATTTAGTATTATACAGATCCATTTCCTCAAAAAATATAGACTACAAATCTATGGAGTACTATATTAAAAATTACCAATTGGTTTATTTTCTATAATAACTAATTACTTTAAAGTATATAAAATTAAATTAATTAAATAGCCAACGTTGGAATATAAAATATTTATATTAAACCTGGAAGGTGTGCACTATTCTTAGAATTGATCTTCACGCTCTAAATAGTTTGATTAAATAAAATAATTGGTGGTCATGCAAGCAGTCTTCCATCTATAGTTTGAGGGATTATCGAGTATTAGTGTCGTCCAACATTATGCACAGAGGACCGGCGCAGAGATCGCTAGTATATATGAACAATATTTTTTTTTAATTTTAGCCATATTTATAACAAAAAACGAGTTTCGAACTAAACATTAGAACTGAAGGGCTTAAATTTATTTGATGATCGTGTTTCAATATAATAATGATACTAACATGCTGCTTATTATTGTTGCGGGTCGCTAAGCACTCTCACGGCCCAGGCGAATCAGATCGTCTTAGCTCGAGAGTGTGCCAAGTATGCAAATAGACAAATAGAGAATCAACAGCAGGACAACAAGATGTTTTACATGTAAAACCTGGAAAGGTAAAAAACCACGGCGAAAACCACGGAGAAGGATGCCCATCTCTGACCAAATCTACTAGTTGTAAGCGATTACAAGAGTTGGAGTTTTCGGGAGGGTAACAAACCACCGCTCCTTGTACAAGTATCTTGAGGAAAAAGTAAAGCCATCAGTAGCGGTCACGGGAGCAGTCTCTGTAACAGTCTATGTAGCAGTCTTCGTTATAAGATGCTCCGCTGTAAACAGTCTATGTTGTAAGCAATCTTTGTTGTATGCAGAGAGTGTTGAGCAGGAAAGCCAAGAGGGAACCGAGTATTCGCCGAAAAAACTCAGAGCTCTATTTTCTACTCTTATTTCTTTCCCATTGGAAATGAAGGGGGCGCACTGTTAATTGCTCCCTTCTGAATTTGAGTGAGCGAATAGGAATATACGATTTTGGCATATAGATCACAAATTTCCAGAAAATGTCGATCATGCCCTTCGGGCATCCCGGGCAATCCGTGCAGCTTGGGCAGGTTCGTCAGTGAGACTAAGGTGGTGGTGGTGGTGGTGGTGGTGGTGGCGGCGACAGCACGGGGCGGTGAGCGTGCACGGTAAAAACAAAATTCATAAGCGTTCAAAGCAAATAACTCGGTCGTGGAGGTTCTCAATTCATGGTAGCACACTACAACAAATATGTCACTTAGGAATAAAAATTATGAAGGCATTGTAAGTTGTTGCTAATTGGAAACAAAATTAGCCACGTAAATGATTTTTTGTCTTTTGATACAAGATTAGCAATAAATATTTTTGTTGAAGATTTAGAATCAAATATATTTGTTGCAAAATATCACTTGATAGTTAGGAAGGAAATATTTTATGCTCACAATTCATTGGTAATTAATCTCCCCCAAAGTGTATGGAGGGAAAATAAAAAATTCCCGACAAAATTTTAGCACCAATTATTAAAATAATATATTTCTTTATTCCATCTTTCCCTCTCCCTCACAGCTCATTTCACGATTTTCCCATCGCCCTCTTCCCGCTGCCTTCCTCGCGTCACCCTCCTCCCATCGGCCTCCTGTCGCAGTCCTTCCACCCCACTCCATGCCACATCTTCCCGTCGCCCTCGTCCCATTCCTCTGCTCCCATCATCGTGCCCTAGAAGAGCCATCCAACTCTCCCGAAGATAGCCTCCAGTGCCGCCATTCCTAGGTGGTCCAGTCACCCTCCTCCCATGGATCTGCTCCCGTCACCGTGCCCTAGAAGTGCTGCCCATCTCGCCCGAAGATAACTTCAAGTGCCGCCATTCTTAGGTAGACGATCTCCCAAGGTAATGTTTGATGCTTTGTGCACTCCATTCCTAGGTTTGATTTCTCCTTTTCACCACTTCCAATTTCATTAAAATGCCCTAATTTGTTGATATATGTTCCAATGTTTTTCTTCATGGACACCACACAAGATCATCACTCTCTAGGGCATTTGTTCTTCATTACCATTTGAAATGATTAATTAACAAGCAATAATTTTTTCCCTCAAAGTAATGGTATGGAGGATTGAAGAGAATGTTGTCCGGTTGGAGTACATATGGAATGTTGTCCGGTTGGAGTACATATGGTAAACTAGCATGTCCATATTGCATGAATCGTGTAACACCCCAGTTCTCCCAATTGAAGAAAGCAAAGCAATCAGGTAGCAGGACCTACCTTCGGGCGGTAGTGCTAATGTTGGCGGTAGGGATGCCAACTCAATGACTTTACCATGTCGACGTGAAGATCCTGCTGTCGTCGAGAGGTCTCGACGATTGTCAAGCTAACGCCAGACTGTAGTCCTGCTAATAGCGGGAACAAGGGGAAGCCATACCCGCATTGGGCAGAGTTGATCCCGACGATATGAGCATGGGCAAAGCTGAACCGAACCCATCCCTTAGTCGGCCAGTGAAGAGATCGCCTCTCGGTGCACTGAAAGAATTTTGGGAAAGGAGCCATAAGGTATGATGACCTTGATGTTAAAGCTCATAGCCATCTACGTTAAGCGGTGCTTAGGATGATGGTGTAACTCAGGGAGTACACTGAAAGAGTGTCATGAGTGCACAAAGCGTGTGGTCGTGAGTGCCTATGTTGATGATGCTTGTAGTGCTTAAACGCACTTTTAAGAAATATGTTGCTGATGCTTGCTTGCAGGGAAGGAGTGCAACCGCCCCGAGAATGGGGTGGGGTTGTTATAAGTCTTGGTCAGCTAAAACTGACCGATTACTTGTTTGCCACATTTTAGTGATATGTGTTTCTACAGGTTCTGGTGAGCTGAGATGACATAGCGGGTTGGAGTGTAACATCCCAATTCGAGCTAGACCCCTCGGGAGTGTGATGTGCTGCCGAGAGTTGACTCAGGCTCGGAAGATGCCCTAAGGCCCTGAGGTGGTCAGGTTTGAGTCACAGTCAGCAAGTGATGATTGATTTACCCTACTCTAATTGTGATGAGGTAAGTATAAGAATGTCCTTGCAGTCCAGGAATAGGCTTTGATAGAAATAGGTTAGGTTGGTTTAGAAAATTCGGGGAAAGAAATCTGCCAAGACAAAATCGACCGGAAATCCCGTCGATCGACAGGACCGTCCCGTCGATCCTTGGCATTAGCTAGGAAAGGTGTTTTCCTAGTCTGTAAGTACAAATCGACGGGACGTCCCGTCAATCTTTAGCATAAGCTGGAAATGTTGGTTCCCTAGGTTCTAAGTTGAAATCGACAGGGCTTCCCGTCGATCGATGGGACCGTCCCGTCGATCGACGGGAGCTCCCATCGATTTTTGCCATTAGTTGGGAAGATGTTTTCCCTAGGCCGGCAGAACAATACCAATTGCAAAATTCTAGGCTAAAAATGGAATTAAAGTCCAATAAGGAGTTGACACCTAACTTTGGAGTTCCAAGGCATGGCATGGGAAGTTGTTGTCATTAATGCTTATTAATGCAAATCAAATCCCACTCACTCTCCTCTCTTAAGCCATGAGCCCCATTACTTCACCTAAAAGGGATGGTCAGATTATCTTCTCCTTCTTCTTCCACATCTTCTTCCACCCTCACACCTCAAAGAGCTCCAACAACTTTCCTTGAAGGGGCAATGCTTGGAGAAGAAGATTTGGAGCTTGGCTGACCACCACCATGCCACCATGAAGATGAGCTTGAACCATGGCCGAAAAAAATAAGGTGACTTCCGACCCCTTTCCCTTGGTGCTAGATCTTTAGATCTAATTAGGAGAGACATTGAGCTCAAAAGAGCTTGATTTGGTAAGATTAATGGAGTTTCGTAGGAAGAGTCCATGCTAAAATTTACGTTCTAGTGCATCGTTCGCCGCGAAGATGTCTTAGATCAACTCCTCTCTTCATTACAAAGTTAGAGGGCTTGATTTCATGATGACCGGTGGCCTAATGAGGGAGTATTGGAGGAGAGAAGGTAAAAGAGCTTAGGGATGTGTTAGAGGAAGAAGATGATGAATAGTCCCATGGTTAATGGGTTATGATATTTTAATATGGGTTGGATATTATAAATATTTCTCTTGATGAATAGTCCCATGGTTAATGGGTTATGATATTTTAATATGGGTTTGATATTATAAATATTGGCTCTAGATGAGTAGTCCATGGTTATTGGGTTATGATATTTTAATATAGGTTGGATATTATAAATATTTATCTTGATGAATAGTCCCATGGTTAGTGAATTATGATATTTTAATATGGGTTTGATATTATAAATATTGACTCTGGATGAATTGTCTCATGGTTAATGAGTTATGATTTTAATATGGGTTGGATATTATAAATATTTCACTTGATGAATAGTCCCACGGTTAGTGGGGTATGATATTTTTATATGGTTTGATATTAGAAATATGGGCTCTGGATGAATAGTCTCATGGTTAATGGGTTATGATATTTTAACATGGGTTGGATATTATAAATATTTCTCTTGATGAATAGTCCCATGTTAATGAGTTATGATATTTTAATTTGGCACTTGATTAATAAGGGGACACATGAATAGTGGTGAAAGTCCAGCAACTAAGGAAAGAAAGAATTGATATTAACAGGAGTTGAGACTTCCCGGGGAGAAAATGGGATGTGTTTAACACATGAGTTGTTCTCTGTTAGCTACCGCCCGACGGTAGCGCTACCGCCGGCGTTAGCGGGTCGACTTGTCGACGGGAAGGACTAACTTCCCGTCGACACCCAATATCGACAGGAAGGTGTGTCGTCTGGATCACTAATGCCCGACGGTAGCTCTACCGCCGACGTTAGCAAACAGAGAACTTCAGGTTCTCCTCCTTTGGGTGGTAGGAGTTCCTGGGTTTCCATGTCAATTGGGCGAGGCGTAAATGTCTGTTATGATTCTGAAATGGGGCATTGCGATGCATAATTGAATGAAGAATTTAGAGGACATGTTTATATAAATGCTCACATCGTTTGACAATCTATCAGATGTTTAGATTGGTGATAACCTCTCAATAAGGTTTAATCATGTTGGAACACGTTGTGATTTGTGCATGAGGATTGAATATTGGTGATATGTTTGGGCTTACTTATTTAGTTAAATATGAATATGACACCGTACACACAAGTAGTCCTACAGGATCTTGTAGAGTAATTTCCATGTTATTCATATGCTACTGCATAGAGTTATGATAACTCAGTATGGGTAGCACTGATGGCTTGGTGTGGATTATATGATATGGTTATATCTTATGGTGAAATGTTAAGGACCCGATTGTTGGGGGACTTGGATGCTAATTAGCATCAGTTGAACTTGTACGATGTGAAAGGTAATAAGGCTCCATTTGTGAGTCCTCGGGTGCTTGTTAGCACGGGTTGTGCATGGGAATTGCATGAATGTGCATGGTTTACACATGGCGGTGTAATAATCCTGGTTGAAGGATTGCTTGGGGCAGATCTACGGTCTCGCCAGTCATCAAACCGATGGGAGTTGGTAGATAGATCTTGGTCGGTTGGCCTGTTCTCTTTGTGGTTACTTCCAAAGACCCCTTCCGTGCCTATTGACCGGTTGGGCTGGGCTCTTGGTGTTTACTTCCCAAGACCCTTTCCAAGTCCAGTACACAGGTGCTCTGTTGTTGTGTTCTTAGCGTCGAGGCGTACGTAAGGCCTAGGTCTGGTAGTGTGCATACCCACCTAGTAGTGGAGAAGCCCGTTCCACTGCCACCATCTGGCCACGACGGGGGCGCCTGAGAGGTTAGCTACCCTCAAAAAGTAGGAGGTACAGGTTTATGTCGACATATCAAATATTCATGGGTGAGTCTGATAGTTTATTAGGATGTAGTCTAATCACCTAGAGGGGGGGGGGGGTGAATAGGTCTCTTTTGTTTTAAGCTTTAGCCTAGCTATTTTCTAAGTCAATGTTAAGAATAAATCAAGCGCACAGAAAACACACAAGCATTTATAGAGGTTCCTCAAGACAGGGTGTCTTGAGTAGTCCTCTTTCCCCCTTCACCTTTCTAACAATCAGTTAGACAAGGCCAACACCTCCAATCTCAGCTCCAAGAGCTTACAACTCAGATCCCTCAGGATCTCTCAGGTTTTTCCCAAACCCTACCTCAGGCTCAACAACCCTACCTCAGGCACATCAACCCTACCAGCTCAGACCTATCAAGAAGTCCTACCTTACATCTCCATAGAGATCCTACACTCAAGCTGAACTCCCAACTCTACACTCAGGCCCTAACAACCCTACTTCTTTAGGAAAAATGCCCTAGAAACTCAGAACAAATAAGTTCCTACTGGAGGTAATATATGAAGCTTACAACAGAAGAAGAAACAAATAACACTTTCAGCCTTTGGTCTTCTGTTGCATATTAACTGCAATAACAGTCTTGGATTAGGGAACAGTTCAGTGCTTCAATCCTGCCCCTTTCTGATCCTTCTCTTCAATAGTTGAATGAGGATCAACTTGCTCTTCTTGAATCACTCAGGAAGAACAATCTTTCTCTCCTTGTAGCTTCAGGAAGCAGGAAGAGAAAACTTCTTGACAGTCGTTAATGTAACAGTAGATAGAAAGTTCTTTTTCCAACAGCTTGCTTCTTCAAAGCCCTAATTTGATCTTTTATACTTCTTCAGTCTTTAACGGTTATCAGATGGCCTCTGACAAAGTATGGAGGTGATTGGAGCACCTTAACTTGCTTTTCTATAGCTTGCACCAAAAACAAAACCCGCCAGCACATTTGAATATGTCTCAGCGGTTGGGCTGAGACAACTGCCAGTCTTAGCGGCTGCTTCTGCCCCGTCTCAGCGGATCCACTGAGAAGATAGTTGTCACATCGGTTTTCCACTATCTGCAGCTCAGCAGGCCCAGACTCCTTCTTAGTGGCTCCTGGACTTATCTCAGTGGACCAGCTGAGACTGAGAACTCATCTCAGTGGTTTTGGCAGTAAACCACTGAACTTATTCCATACCTTGGAATAACCTAACCCTGCATAGTCATGATGTAGAATAGGGTTTATCAAATACAACATGTACTTAGCATTGAGTGTGATGCTTCTTCAAATCAAGGGAACATTGAGAGTAATATTCCCAATAATCTCCCCCTATTTGAAGAAGACAGAACACCCCAAATGCTAACGTACATAACACATAGATACTAACCATGTAACTTCACTATATATCATTTATCATAACATACTCATGTTAACATTAATATAACATTAAAGATTATATCATAACATATAATATTCATGATAAGCATAATACCAACAAAGTTTATTAATCCAATAATGTGATTAAGTAATCAAGTCAAGGCATCACAGATTAACTTAAGCAGTAACACAGAGAAATATTAAGCTATGACTGAGATTAGCTTACAACATAAAGTAATAGATTCAGCAACTCATTCATTTTCATTTCAGATAAAGTGTTGAAACATTGTTCAAATTACATGCAGATATACATACAACTTAGATATATTCATTTAAGTTTTTCTCTTTTTAGAAGAAGTTGAGCATTCAGCAATGTCAGCAACAACTTCTTTCCCTTTGGTTGAGGCCTCTTTATCTGCATTTGCTGCTTCTATTTCAGCTATTTTCTTCCTATTTTCCTACCTTTTGGCGTACAAGAATGGATTTGGAATGTACTTTGATGGCATCCTTCTTGGATTTTCCTTTCTTACCAGATTTTCTTTAAATATCCTTTTTCTCTTAGTGTTTCTTTCCAAGTGTTTTATCCATTCTTCAGAGGGATAGATCTTATCAATATCTTTGCAGATTTGTCCATGGCTGATCCATGCATTTAGAATGATGCTCTTGGAGTCTTCACTCCAGCATTAACAGTCTGGATCTTTGGTCTGTTCATCCCCCTGCTTGGTCATAAACTCTTCAGCAAACATTGTGTGTTCTCTTTCTCTTTTCTTTGCCAGTCTTGCATTCTGGGCTATTTCTTCCTGTTTAGAGAAATCTCAATCCTCTGCTCTTTGCCTGTCCAGGAGGGGAAGGTTTAAGGCAAGCTTTGTTCCTTGCAGAACCATGAGGGCTAGCTGAGAGTTTGTGATAGCATGTTATCCTCCCCCTTTCTGGCTTCTTCAAATATTTTCTGATTTATATCCTGTTTAGCAGCAGTTATTAAGCCAAAAAGTGTTTGAAAAACATTTTCTATATAAACCTTCAGTTCATCCTTGTTCCTATCAGCCTCACCATTCAGTTGCATGGTAGTGGAGTACACATATTTTTGTATCTGCTTTGAGGATTTTTCTATTACCTGATCCGCTGAGACAGACAGTTGTCTCAGTGGTTTTCCACTATCAGAAGCTCAGCAGGCCCAGACTCCTTCTCAACGGCTCCTAGCCTTGTCTCAGCGGATTAGCTAAGACTGAGAACTCGTCTCAGCGGTTTTGGCAGTAAACCACTGAACTTATTCCACACCTTGGAATAACTTAACCCTGTATAGTCATGATGTAGAATAGGGTTTATCAAATACAACTTGTACTAAGCATTGAGTGTGATGCTTCTTCAAATCAAGGGAACATTGAGGGTAATATTCCCAAAAGAGTCATCATAGCATAATCATTGCATTACATTCATCCTTTCAAGGTCATAACATTGCACCGCATCGGGTCCATCATAAAAATTAGTATGGGCACTTTTATATGATGGGTTCCAAATTGGAAACCTTAACTTATAAGTTTGTTTGGGCATTCATATAAGTTAAGGTACATTTTGAAACTGCAAATATACTGCTTACTTCTGTACTATTATACTGCATTCTATACCTTGCTACTCGTCACAATGCTAGCTTAGAATTGCTTCTTACTTCACTATCATAGTAACTGCTAGCATAAATATACTCTTGTGTATAGTAGCTTTATTTCTACTGTTGATATAGAATTGCGAAGATTGTACCCTTACTACTGCCACCTGTTTGATTGTACTTATAGTTTATATTGCAACGTTTGCCTCTTTCCTTTCGCCCGATGCCTAAGAGTCACTGGGGGAGAGGATGTGAAGCCACTTAGTCTTTATGACTAATGGTTGTTACACCACTATTTTTCGGGGCACACTCAGGTGGAGCAGCAGCTTATGACACAATAGGACAGCCAGGCCAGGGTGATAGGGCCTATGACTATGATACCTTGGCTACCGTTAGTGACATATGTGAGTGAGTGGTTGAGATTTAGCCTTAGGGCAAGTTTGTACTCTGATGTTTAATAGGAACTTTTGTAGCTACCTGTCCTTTTGTACTGTAATGGACATTATTACTTAGTTGTGAATAAATGGCTTCTGTTGTTTTTGTATTATTGATGGGTTGGCATGATGACTTTTGAGAATAACTGGCAGGATAGGCGTCTTGTGGAGGGGGCTAGCCCATTTGCTGGCACTTCCGCAAGGCGGCTGTCCTGGGCATAGGACTCCCCTCACCCGTATCTTGTGTTCCGGGAGGGGGGTCTTACATGGAGCCCCAGCTACTACACTATGCTGGTCCTCGAAGGCCCAAGTGTGTGTTTACTTATTTTCATGTATGGCCGGCCTGCGTGCCGATGTTAGTAAACCACATGTTATTGTAAACATTGTAAATAAAGAACTTTTGATGCACTTTTACACATATAATAGTAAAGTGGACATCTATAACCTGGTTTTGATTTAAATAAATAATTGCTTCCATTGTGTGACTCTGTGAATGCTGAGAGGGTTTTGCTTGAAACTGTTTAAAAACTAATACGTAACTCCCTCTCCTGTTCGTTTAATATGGCATGGGGTCCCGGTCAGACCTTGATAGGCTGAAATCGTGTTGCGTAAAATTAGAATATTATCCATGTATAATCCAATAAGGCAAGTTTACCTATCATTTTATAGTATATGATTTGGAAAATCATGTGTCGTATTATTTTTGGGCTTGTTGAGTACTTCTACTCACAAAGAAAAGCTATTATTTTATCGATCGAAAGTTTGGTTTGTTTTGGAAAATGATTAAGAGAAAATCAACAGCGAAGAAAAATTATGATTAAAAGATTAGCACTTGATCTAGAATCCCTTTGGAATAAAATAGAATTTTACAAAAAGACTAATCCGCAAACTCTTATTGAAATAACTTCGACCGTGGAGGTTCCCAAAACAAGATAGCACCTCTCTCGAAGAATACTACCAACTAACCTTAGGTTGATCAATTAAGACCCCTCGGCAAGTCGAAACCCCTAAGCTTGCTTTAGGCGGTGAACCCCGCTATTGGATTTGACTCCAATTCAGAAGATTTATATAGTCCTCTCTCGAGGAGTGCATGCAACTCCTTTTATCTTTGAGTGATCTCCTCATATGCACCGATCTCTCGATCAACTAGAATACAGATCTTAGATTGAAAATCATATTCCGGACATATGAAATCAAAACGAAGTAATTCGAAGATAAATCGAAGATAATCAAAAAGAGAGCTTGACAATTAGAAAAATTCAAAACATATTTTATTTTATTCCAAAGTTCATCATGACCAAGTGCTAAAGGAAATTTAGCTACTCATCATAATGTTGGGAATACAAGTAGAAGATAAAAAAGACATGATAAAAAACTACAATACTTGAATTGAAATTGCAATAATAGAAAACTTACAACTTGAAAATAAACTATTTAGAACAACAAAATAGTAAACTAAAGTTGAAAATAAACTCCAAAATCGCGCTCCCATATTTCTGCAGATTGCTGCCTTTTATATGTGAAAAATTTGGGAGTCACGCCCATGGTCACGCTCGTGACCAAGGGCATGTAAGGTGCATAATTGCTATCTTGAATTCCCGGGAACGTTGGGTGAGAGAAACTGCCAAAATTCAATTGTAAGGCGGGTCATGGTGTAGGTCACGCCCATGACCTAGGGCGTGTCTTGACCGATCCTGGAAACGGCGGGAAACGACGCGGTCAGGAGTTAATCTGGCGGTTGCAGGAGGGGTCACAACCTTGGTCACGCCCGTGACCGAGGGCGTTTAAGCTGGAAACGGCGCGAGCTGAGAACTGCATGCATTTAATGCTTTCCGGACGAGTCACGCCCGTGACCTTGAGGTCACGCCCTCTGTCATGCCCGTGAGAGAGGGCGTGTATTTTTAATCTGACGTGGCGGTATGTTCTGGCAGCTGGAAGACGGCTGGTCTGGGTCATGAACGTGACTTGGAGTCACGCCCTTGGTCACGCCCATGACCAAGGGCATGTAGTTTGTGATTTTGGCAGAAATGATCCAGAATTTCCCTTGAACACGGCTATTGGTTTGAAATTGCTATTGGCAGCCCAAATTACCTGAAAAATACAAAAATAAGGTAAATTAGTGATAAATTAAACTAAAACTAAATAAAAATAAATTAATTATTAATAAAATATTATATGAAATAACTATAAATAATTTATTATCAAATACCCCCATACTTAAGCTTTTGCTATTCCAAAGCAAAACCATCATAAGTATGAGGAATATTTATATGATATTTCAAAAACAAAAAGAATTTACTCCTAATTATGCATTTTAAAATTATACATGACTCATACACAATTAAGTTTTGAAATAAAATTCAGATTCATAAGAAATAAGTCATGATTCATAAATTGATATGCGTAGAATAAAAATTAGTTTAAAAAATTCTCTAATCAAATTTTCATAAATAAAATTATATTGAATTAAGCAAAATAATCTAAGATTAGAATTATATAAACTTTTAATATCATTCGAAACTTTTTAGAAAACCTAAAATATTAACTAAGCTCTCTCATAAATATCTTGAATATCAATGATATTGGCTAAGTTTGGGTAAAAATTGGCATAGAAGAGATTTTTAATTGGGAAATGATCAATTTTTTCCTCTCATTTCCATCTTTTTTTAATACTCTTCTTTTTATATCCCAAATGTATATGTTTAGGAGTTATGAATTTTATCCTCTCAGCTCCATGACATATAATCTTTTACAAATTCGGGTGCATATGCTTAGGAATGATGAATTTTATCCTCTCATTCCATGACATAGGATCTTTTATATTTTTTTTAATTGCCAATCAAAAGGGTAAAGTAACAGGTAGAAGAGCGGCTAGGTTTTAAAGGCTATAAAATCTTTCATGATAACTATTTTGAGAGCATAGAAAATAAATTAAGAAATCTTAAGAATCTATGAGTTAAAGTTAACATAAGTAAAATCTAAAGATCTTAAGCACATTTGCTACAAAATTAATTCATGATATTTTAAGGAGAGAAAACAAAACTAAGAAATATTCTAAATAAACCAAAATGATGAAAAATTCATTTATTCAAATTTATCTAAAAATTAAATCTATCAAGTTATGATGAGACACATCAAATTAAAAACACATAAAAAGAAAACTTTTTATTTTTAAATGTCATATAAATAAAGGCTCATAATTAAAATTGGTTAAGCTCAAATAAAAGTAAGGAAGCATCTAATATTACAAGATTTATAAAAAACATTTTTTTTAATTTTTTTTTCAAAGGTTTTTTAATTTTTGTTTATATTTTCAATATTTGCTTGAAAAAGAAAAACAAAATAGAAATAAAAATTATTTTTGTTCTTGGATTTCCTAAGGAATACCCAATGAGGGGCTCTCAAGGTACTAGACGGTATTGTGGGATGAAAGCCCAACATGGTCCTTTCGCAATAAATTAGTTTTCTAATTTTTTTGTTGGTATTTTTAAATTTTTTTTGGTATTTTTGATTAACTTCGTGATTGATTTGCAAAAAAATAAGAGAAGACACCCCCATACTTAAAGTAAACATTGTCCCCAATGTTTTAGAAATAAAAGTTCGAGTAAAGGAGAGAAAACTTCCCTTATGAAGAAGAATAAATCAACACCGAGCCAACCTAAAGAAATAAAAACGTGAAAGCAAAAAACATTTTTTATGATTTTTTTTGCATTAATAAAAACAAATACAAAAGATACAGAAAAGAAAAGATACAAGCGACCTCAAATAAAAATAAAAATTCTAAGCGTCATCCTCGTCATCCGCCTGCTGATAGTAAGCGCGCAAATCAGCAAATTCTCGCTGCAGATGCTCCATAGAGGAAGCATGGTGCTACTCGAGTGTATCAAAGCAAGTGTCGAAGTGCGCGTGCATGGACAGCTGATCAGTCTGAATCTAATCCAGATGAGTGTAGAGCCTCCCAAACTGCTGATCAAAATAATCGTACGAGTCGGGCGCAGGAGAAAAATACTGCTATGACTGCTGTGGAAACTGCGGAGCTGGAGGATCACCTCCGGAATCTACCTCAAAATCAACATCGATCGGGTCGCCACCAACCTCGCCGGAAATTGCCTTGAACTCTTGTTCACGCCGATGCATCAATCCAAGGGCACAAAGGTTTTTGAAAGTGATATGAGCCGGTGCTTGGAGTGGGGTCATGTGAGGAAGTGCATCCCAAATCCCCATACGCTTGGCGAGAAATGTAACAAAGGAGCCTCCATGCAGCGCACTAAGCCTCCGATTTTTGGCCTGATGATGAAAAAATATCGCAAGCGCCGAACCAAGAATGAGTGTGACCGGTTCGTACAAACTATATAAATATAGTAGGTCCGTGCGGGTCACCACTCTATGGCTATCGCCGCGAGCGGAAAATATGGAAGTGAGGAGGTAGTGGAGATAACGTAAGGCGAGGGAGAGGAAATAACTTCTCTTGGATTTTTTTTTGGCGAATACAGATTGGGGTCGTTACCGATTTCCGCCCAAAATCCATGAAAGTTGTAATCGCATGGGAAATCGATGGTGATGGCGGTGTAGGCCTCTGTAATAGTGAAGGCCTCATCACAGATGCCCTTAATACTATTGAACTGATGCAAAGAAAGGCTTTGCGAAAGTCCGCCCATCTGGAATTCTATGATATTGTCGGCCCCGACCCAATGGAAATCGAAGGAGGAGAAAAACTCCACCGTGAGCTCGTAATAGGCCGGCTCAAAAATGGAAAATAAGGGAGCCAATCCCGAAGTAGTAAGAAAATTCCGCACCACTTCGACTTTCCCAAAGGTGGTGAGGACGCTCCAATCGATGACGTGGAAAACTTCAAATTCCTTCCCACGGAGGCGTTCACTCCATTCTTGGTGAGCGCGGGAAGGAAAATTGAGCATGACGTCCGCAATGAGGGAGTCATCGGGGAGTGATGAGGAAGAATAGCCAATGGCGTGGCGGCGGCAGGGGGGCCATGGGGATGGGAAGAATGAAGAAATTGGCTAATATACGAGAGAACAGAAGAGAGAATAGTAGGAGAAGGTGTGGAGGAAAGAGAGGGGGAGGTGATGCTTAAATAAGGGAAATTTTAGGTGTTATGCCCTCGGTCACGCCCATGACTGAGGGCGTGTAATGGGCGACACGTGAAAATTGGCATGTGGGAGGAATCCGAGGGAGGACTGGGCAAAATCATGGATTTTGGCGAGTCTTCCCTCGGCCACGCCCGTGACTGAGGGCATGTAACTGGGAAAGTCCAATCGGCCAGGGAATCCAATGCTCGCCCGATCAAAAAGCGAGTCCCGATAGGTCACGGCCCAGGGTCACGCCCGTGACCCTGGGCGTGACTTGACTGTCACGGGCGTGATATTCAAAGAATTTTTGACCGGGTTTGCGCGAATTAATGGTGTCAGGGGACATGTCACAGCCATGACTGTCGAATGTCACGGGCGTGACTAGAGTTGTCACGGGCGTGACACCTCAAAATGAAGCCTGGAGCCCGCCGGGTTGGGAGGAAAAGTGTGACGTAAATGTCACGCCTGTGACCACGGTGGGTCATGCCCATCACTTTCACGAAAGGCGGAATGGTGTCGGTGCTCGGATACAGCGTGATAGAAAAAAGTTAGACAGAGTGTGTCACGCCTAGGTCACGACCGTGTCCTAGGCCGTGTAACACAAAAAATTCCATTTTTTTTGGTTTTGTTGTTTTATATATTTTTTTCTTTTTTTTATAAAACAAAAATAAATAAAAACAAAACAGGAGGAACAAAACATAAAATACCTACTTAGAGAGCGGAGTTTCATGCATACGTGCGAGCGACCATGTTCTCGCAAATTTCCTCCAAACTGCAAAACTTTTAGTATCAAAAATAGAATAACAATAAGAAAAACAATAACATTATTATTTTTTTCATTTTTATATGGTTTTTTTTGAAAAACAAAAATAAAAATATTTTTAAATATAATTTTCTTCTTTTTTTAGTAATTTTTTTATACGAAAGAAAAACAAAAAATAAAAACATGGGTTGCCTCCCAAGAGCACTTTGGTTACAGTCGTTGAGCTCGACCATGGTGGTGTGCCAGATTACATTGTTCTAAATTTAGCATCAAATGTGATAAAGGCTTTGAGAGATGCAAGGCGGGTGAATTAGCTGTTCGAATTATAATATTCTCATACCCCAAATGAAGGAGAAGAGTTCCTTCACCAACATCAAATATTGCTCGTGAAGTGGCCAAGAAGGGACGACCAAGGATAAGAGGTATGAAAGTGCACAGTTAACCACACTAGAATTCTCTAGAGGGGGGGGGGGGGGGGGGGGTGAATAGAGATTTAAAAATACTTTGTGCAAAGTTAACAAATATATATATATATATATATATATGTGTGTAATAATCACAGATTAAAGCTTCCCACATACACCAACAAGAATTAAGTAAATAAAGAAAGAAATAGCAAAAAGAAAATCATAGCACAACACAAAGAAATATAGTGGTTCCCCAAACTTTGGGTAGTCCACTCTTCTACCCCCTTGGTAGGAATTCACTATCTTGCACTGAGTCTTTTGATAAGGAGACTCTTAGAACCAGCCTGAGTCTTTTGATAAGGAGACTCTTAGAACCAGTACAACTGAATTTTTTGAAGAGAGATTCTAAAAACTCTTTTACAGTGTTTGAAAAATGAAATGAAATAAGAAGAAGAAGTAGAAGAGAAACAATAGAAGCAAGAAAGAATCTTCTTCCTAGCAAGAAGATTAGAAGCACAAGTATAGTGAATTTGAAATCTCTCTTCTATAGTGAGAAGGAGATTGTAGGCCTTTCTCTTTTTAAATGAGAGTTTTCAGAAATTGCAGCAGTATGACTTCAGAAAGAGAAGAAGAAGAAGAAGGCTTGTTGTTTGCTTCAGCACACTATCACTTTTCTCTTGGGAGCTTTTCCTCTATTTCAAATGTATGGAGTGGATTACTTCTTTTTCTTCTCTGCCGACTTCCCTCTTATTTATAGCTCTGTTTATTCAAAGAATACTATAGGAGAATAATCAATTAGTAGACAGAGAAATAGTAAGAGAGAAAAGATTCCATAATCAATATTTCTGTAAAAGGAAAGAGATCATTCTGATTTCAAATAATATCCACAATAAACTTAATCAATTTAGCCAAGAATCATTTAGAAGGAAAGACTGATTCAAAACGGCTAGAAAAGAATAATATCATTCCATAAATTTCAGATCTACAGATAGAAGGAAAGAGATCTGGCGTGTTTTTGAATTTGACATAGAAATCGACGTATGACGATTACTATTTGCCGGAAGCGTCGATTTCAGACTGGCTGGACGTCGAGAGGAGAATATGGAAGGTGCGTAGACTAAGGTGCGTCGACTTCACTAGAAATCAGAGTTACGTCTACATAGGTTACGTCGAATTTTGTTTGGAGTTACTTCGACTCATTCTGAAAGGAACGTCGACTACACTTCGACGTTGCGTCGAATACTATTCGACGCATATTTACTTAGACTAATTTTTCATTCTTAGAATTTATATTCTACTCATTTTTAGGGGTTAAGATAAATCATTTCCCCAACAATCTCCCCCTATTTGTCTTAACCCTATTCAGGGAGAAATTGTACCAGCTTTTAATCAACACAGCAAGGCATTTATATAGAAAAGAAATATGTTAAGTAATCAGAAGAAAGTAACATGTAAGTATCTTTCACAAGATTTCAAACTAAGAACTTTTTGTTATACATGAAGTTGACAAAGGCAGACTAAAGTTTCTTAGATAAATTTTCAATAGCTTCAAAAATGTAGGGTCTGGCTTTATCAGGATGCTCCTGAACATTTCTGATAATTGTGTGCAGCTTTGCCAAGATCTTTTCAGCATCAGGAAGAGTGTCATTTATGGAATAGCCCTTGCTAATGATAATTGCTGTCTTTTCATCAATCATTTCAATTGTAATGCTTTGAGGTTTCTTTTGTGTAGATTTGGGCTCAAATGGTCCCTTGTTGTCAACCTTGGGCCTATATTTTCTCTTCTTCTCTGGTTCTTGTTTCTCAGGGATCTCAGACACTTTTCCTTTCCCTTTCCAGGGTGAACTATGCCATTTGTCTAATCCTTCTGGTCTTTTAGGCTTCTTATAGGGAATGTAGTCATCTTCTGAACACAGTACACCCTTTTTGTGCTTTTGTCCTTTGTCTAGGATAAGCCCTGCCTGAGGATTTTTCTTCTGATATGCTTCAACATCAAACAATTTCTTTGGAAGTTTGATGGAAGATTCAGCAAGAATCTGTTCTTTGGTCATCCCCTTCTTGATCTTTTCCATCCAGATATTCCTCTTATCCTCTGTCTCTTTCATTGCTGCTTCAAATTCATACAACTCTCTTTCTCTCATTTCTTCATGCCTCTTTTCCATGTCAGGGTTATGGTACTCCTTTACAGGACTGTTAGGAGTGATATTAGGCATTCTTTCAAACCTTTTTATCTCCTCAACAGCTTTTCTGTACTTCTTTTCCTTTGCATAGTCTTTCCTTTCTTCTTTGGAGAATTTTTGCCAATGAGGAATGACTTCTCTTCTTCTTTTCATTTGTCCTCTTGGTCTTTCCCTAGGTAGCATTTGTGGAGGTAAAGGTAGTAGAGGAGGTAGAGAAGGAGGTTGAAGTGGTGGTAGAGGCAGAGGTGGAGATGCAGTTTTCTCTTTAGAAGGAGAAGGTGGGGAAGGAACTTTAGGAGGAGGAGTTTCTTCTGGAGGAACATCCTCAAGTAGAGGTGTCCTGATTTTGATGTGACTGGAAGAGAAGCCAGGAGAGTGATACTGATATTCTTCCTCACACAGGGGTACATCAATCCAGACTTGCCCTTTCAGGTCATCAGAAGTAGCTGCTTCTTCCTCCCCCTGGACTTCTGTATTTTGTACTACAACAATCTCCCCCTGAACATATGGGGCATCTACTCTGAATGTTGAATCCACATCATGGTCTCCTTCTGTATGGTAGGATGAGGATTCACCAAAGTGTTTGTTGAAGGTGTAATTAGAGTGATTGGAGAAGATTTGAGCCTAAAAAAATGAAGTTGATTTAATACTTAGAGATAATATTTAGAGATTGGAGAAGAGTTAGCCCTGAGCTTTAAGAGACTATAGAACCTGAATAGAGGGGTTTCTGGAGCAACTCTCCCCCTGGTTTATATCCTGCAGAAAGGATGTAAACCTTTTTGGCAACAGATGTTGATCGTGAAGAAGAACATGAAGCTCAGGAAGAGAAGCGGAGAGGACGGCCAGTTTGGCTTCACTGGCGGTTATCATTGCGGCACATTCGTTGGAGAAATTATTCAGTCTTGTTTGAAATTCATTCAGGAGGTTTTCCAGGGCATCGTTTATCACTTTGATGATGGCAGATTGAACAGGAGTTGGCGCCATTGATGCAGAGAGAAAGGGTGACGATGAAGTTTTTGGCGGTTTGGGAGAGTGTGAGTTATGAAATAGGAGGTATTATTTAAAGAAGGTGAAATAGAAATCAAGGGATATTAGGTAATCCAATTGTCAAAAGAAGAAGGAAAGATTTGTTTCCAGTTTTATCATGAAGTCAACGCATGCGTCGATACGGAGTCGACGCTCCGTCGAAATTTTGTCAGCCTAGGGACCTGTCGACGTGTTCACAGATTTGCGTCGATATCAAGTCGACGGTACGTCGAGAAGGGATCGACGTATCTTTGTCTGTAAGAAATCAATGCCAGCGTTGGGTTCTTTTCGACGGTGCGTCGATAGGTAATCGATGTATCTTCAAGTGCACTCATAGTTTTTCTGACCTCTTTTAGATTTGCCCAACAATGATGTTTACAAGCTTCCATCAAGCATTCCTAAGGTGTTGATGAAGTAAGTATGCTTAGTTTCATCCAAGGGTTTGGTGAAAATGTCTGCTCTTTGGCTATCAGTAGGAATATATTCTAAGGTTATCTTGTCTTTTTCCACGTTGTCTCTAAGAAAGTGATGTCTGATTTCTATATGTTTGGTTCTACTATGAAGGACTGGGTTGGATGCTATGGATATAGCACTAGAACTATCACAATAGATTTTAGAGTTATTGACTTCCAATTTATAGTCAAGAAGCTGATTTTGCATCCATAGGATTTGTGAACAATAGCTCCCAACAGCTATATATTCAGCTTCAGTTGTTGAGGTTGAGACTGAGGTTTGTTTCTTACTGAACCATGATATTAATCTGTCACCTAGGAATTGGCAAGTACCAGATGTGATTTTCTATCAACCCTACAACCAGCATAGTCTACATCTGAGAAACCTGTTAATTCAAAGTTGGTTTCTGCTGAGTACCATAGACCTAGTTCAGGTGTTCCCTTTAGATATCTAAGAATTCTTTTTACAGAGGAGAGATGGGATTCTTTTGGATCAACCTGAAATCTAGCACATATGCAGGTGGCAAACATAATGTTAGGTCTGCTAGCTGTTAGATAGAGAAGGGATCCTATGATTACCCTATAGGTCTTTTGATCCACTGATTTTCCCTTATCATCCTTTTCTATGATGGCATTAGTTGCCATAGGTGGTTTCATGGTAGATGCTGATTCCATACCAAATTTTTTGATTAACTCTTTAGTGTATTTAGATTGTGAGATAAAGATCCCATCACTGCTTTGTTTTACTTGTAGTCCTAAGAAATAAGAGAGTTCTCCTATATTACTCATTTCAAATTTAGATTGCATTAGATTAGCAAATCTTTTACAGAGTTTGGGATGAGTTGAGCCAAAGATGATGTCATCTACATAGATTTAAACAAGCAGGAGTTTATTCTTGTGGGTTCTAGTAAAAAGTGTTTTATCTACTTTACCTCTTTCAAAAGAATTTTCTATCATGAAGTTGGAGAGAGTTTCATACCAAGCTCTAGGTGCTTGCTTATGGCCATAAAGAGCTTGGTTAAGTCTATAAACAAAATTAGGAGAGGAGGGATTGATAAAACCTGGTGGTTGCTCTACATACACCTCTTCTTGAAGGTCACCATTCAGAAAAGCACTCTTGACATCCATCTGGTAGACTTTCATCTTCATAAAAGCTGCATAGGCAAGAAAGATTCTGATTGCTTCCAATCTGGCTACTGGAGCAAAGGTTTGGTTGTAGTCTATTCCTTCTTCTTGTCTGTATCCTTGTGCTACAAGTCTTGCCTTGTTCCTGATAATTAGTCCAGTGGAATCTAGTTTGTTTATGTATACCCACTTTGTACCAATAATTGGGTAGTTTCTTGGTCTCTCAACTAAGTTCCATACTTTGTTTCTCTCAAATTGGCTTAGTTCTTCTTGCATGGCTATGATCCAGTGAGGATCACATTTTGCTTCTTCAAACTTCTTTGGTTCAACTTGTGATAAGAAGCATTGGAGCATCATCCAACTGGAGACTTGGTGTCTTGTTCTTACTCCAGTATTGGGGTCTCCAATTACTTGGGATTGAGGATGATTTTTCATATTGATCCCTGTCCTGCTTGGATTTGTCAGATGCTCTTCTTCCTCATTAACAATGGGATCATTGTCCAACTGTTCCTCCTGAACCATGTTCTCTTGTGGGAGTTGGTTTTGATTGCTCTTTTCTGAACCTTCTTCATCTTCTTGTTCAGACTCCTCACTTGGTTCCTGTAGCTGGTTTTCTTTCCCAGTGTCTGTGTTCTTTAGAGTCAAATGTTCAAGCTGAGTCTCTATGTTGCTGTTTTCCCGTGGAAAAGGCCTGGTGGAAGTTTCCTCCTCCTTAAACAGCATGTTAGTTTCATCAAATATAATGTGCATGGATTCTTCAATTCTGAGAGTTCTCCTGTTATAGCATCTATAAGCTTTACTAGATGATGAGTACCCTAGAAATATTCCATCATCAGACTTCTTGTCAAACTTGGCAAGATGATCTTTCCCATTATTTAGAATAAAGCAAGCACATCCAAAAATTTTAAAGTATTTAACAATGGGTGTTTTTCCCTTCAGGAGCTCATATGGAGTTTTTGACTTAGTTTTATGTATGAGGCTTTTATTTAGAACATAGTTTGCAGTATTGACTGCTTCAGCCCAGAAGGTTTTTGGTAATCCTGATTCTGCAAGCAAGGTCCTTCCTGATTCTATTAAGGTTCTATTCTTTCTTTCAGCAACTCCATTTTATTGAGGAGTTCTAGGTGCTGAGAAGCTTTGTTTGATACCTACATCCTCACAGAAACTACAGATTAACTGATTTTCAAATTCAGTCCCATGATCACTTCTGATTATGGAAACATGAGTATTGAATTCAGATTGAATCTGTCTTATGAATCTTGAGAGAACCTTGTGGGTTTCAGACTTAGCCCTTAGAAAGAATACCCAGCTAAATCTAGAATAGTCATCCACAATGACTAGGGTATAAGACTTTCCACCTAAGCTCTGCGTGGATATGGGACCAAAGAGATCCATGTGCAGTAAGTAGAGAGTCCTGGGGGAGTCATCCTTACCAATTGGTTTGAAGGATGATTTGGTCTGTTTTCCTAGTTGGCAAGGTCTACATGGATAATCCTTAGAGTACCTACCCTTTGGTAGGCCTCTGACTAGGTTATTCTTTGCTAGTTTACTAATGGTTTTGTAGTTTAGATGACCCAGTCTCCTATGCCATAATTCACTTTTATCAATAATATTGTTGAACAAACAAACTTCTGTGGGTGTGGAGCTAAAGTCTACTATATATACTTTCCCTTTTATAATTCCATTGAGTACTATGGCACCAGTCTTGACATCAATAATATGGAAAAATAATGTGGTGAATTTTACCTCATACTTACCACTGTCACATATCTGACTTATACTTATCAGATTGTGCTTCAGTCCTTTGACTACTGCCATATTCTTGAAGGTAACTTTCCCTTCCTTGAAATCTCCAAAGACCCTGGTTTGCCCACAGCTAGAGTCTCCAAAAGTTACTGATGGTCCATGTCTATCTTCAAAGTTGGTTAATAGATTGTTGTATCCTGTCATGTGCATGGAGCATCCACTATCCAAGTACCACACCAGTTTGAATGTGTGATACATCTGCACATAAGATGTTAAATATTAGTTTGGACCCTGCTAAGCTGGGGTCCCTTCCTCCCAACAGAAAAAGGTTCAATGAAAGAGTAAGTTGGTTTTTCAGAGTACCCTTTCTTCTTTAGGAGTGTTGGCTTATCATACCAACAGTCTTTAGTAATATTGCAGAAATAGTATTCATAATAAAAAGAAATGGATTGAGAAGACTTTTTGGAAAAGGAGATATTTCTGTTAGATTGGTTGCGTCGATATGAATTCGACGTATGTTTAAGGTTGCGTCGAGTCGAAGTCGACGCTTCCTTCATTCTGTGTTCTCTTTTAGTCGAAGCATAGGAGAGGTTGCGTTGATTGGGAGTCGACGTATTATTTGAGTTGCGTTGAGTAGATTTCGACGCACGTCGATACTGATTCGACACAAGTTTGTTTCTTTTCAGAGGATATTTACCTAGGATTCCTTCATACATAGTGAAATTATTTTTATTGAAAACAGTAGTTGTTTCTAGATTTTCTTGTGATTCTTCTCCTATGAGATTATTCTTCCTAGTGAAGTGGATAGGATGTCTCCAGACAAGTTTGCTGGGTGACTGAGGTCTGGGTTCTAAATCAGTATTAAACTCTAGTTGTCTAAATCTATCAGTGAGATTTTCAGAGATATTCTTCAGCTTATGACTTCTGCCATTTAGAGAATCTTCAAAGGCTTTTGCCTTTGCTAGCTCATTTCTTAGTGTTTGATTTTCAGTATTGATTTTATCTAGTTGCTCCTCTGATCTAGAAAGTTCTTGACTGAACTCATAGTTTTTATATTGTGTATCCATTTGTTTGAGATTGTTCAATTCATTTCTTAGCCTTTTTATTTCTTTCTCAGATTTGACTTGATCTAAACTAAATTCTTTGAAATTATTTTTGAAATTAGTAGAAGAAAAATCTATATCATCAGATATATTTACCAGAGATTTATCATCATGCTTCTCAGTAGCCATCAAACAGGTTTCCTCTTGCTTAGCCTCTTCTTGATCATTTTCAGATGAGGTACTTCCTTCAGATTCTGAATCACTCCATGATTGAGCAATGAATCCTTTCTCTTTCTTCTTCTTCTTTAGATCTGTTCTTTTCAGATCTTTCTTGTTATTGATCTCTTTAGGACATTCAGGTGCAATGTGTCCAGGTTTCCTGTAAGAGTATCATATAATCTCTTTATTAGGAGTTTTATCATACCTGGTTTTTGAATCTCTCCTTCTGGAACCTTCTGTTTTGATCCACTTCTTGAACCTTCTGGCCAGTAGACTGATCAGCTCCTCATCACTTGTAGAGGGTTCACCTGCAGTAGCTTTTAAAGCAATACTCTTTTCCTTTGAGGGTGAAGGAGTCTTTTCTTTCACTTCTTTCTCAGCTCTTGTTTTCAGCAACTGTTCATAGGATCTTAATTTACCCAACAGAACATCTGTTGAGATTTCATTTTGGCTTCTGGAGTCTCTAATTGGCCAAATTCTTGAGTCCCAAGAGCTAGGGAAGCAAGTTAGCAATTTGTCATTTATCTCAGTGAGAGATATGTCCTTCTCAAGTGTTCTTAACTCATTTATTATGAGGCTGAATCTGGCATACATGTCAGCAACATTTTCACTATCTTTCTTCTGGAAGTTTTCATATTGAGAGATGAGTAATGCCTTTCTATCTTTTCTCTCATCAGCACTCCCTTCTACCATTTTAGTGAGAGCTTCCCATATTTCCTTAGCTGACTCACATTCAGCAATCTTTTGGAAGGTTTCATCAGAGAGGGTTGAGACTAAGATATTCATAGCCTTGGCATCACATGCATGAGCTTTCTTTTCTTCATCTGTCCATTCAGCCTTTGGAGCAAGTGTTTGTGTGACCTTTCCACTTTAGTCCTTCTTGAATGGCTTGGGAGGACCTGTCATAATAACATCAAATAATTCTCCATCAATAGAGTTTAGATAAATTTTAATTCTTGTTTTACAAAGTGCAAACTTTTCAAGGTTGCAAATTGGTGGTTTGGTGGAAGCATAATCTTTGATTTGTGCCATGTGAAAAATAGTTTTTAGAAATATATATATATATATATATATATATATATATATATGAGGTAGGATCTTTTTGATCAAGGAGTTACCCTTTTTAGATCAACCTGCCTCTGATACCAATTGAAAATGCACAGTTAACCACACTAGAATTCTCTAGAGGGAGGGGGGGGGGGTGAATAGAGATTTAAAAAATACTTTGTGCAAAGTTAACAAATATATATATATATATATATATGTAATAATCACAGATTAAAGCTTCCCACATACACCAACAAGAATTAAGTAAATAAAGAAAGAAATAGCAAAAAGAAAATCACATCACAACACAAAGAAATATAGTGGTTCCCCAAACTTTGGATAGTCCACTCTTCTACCCCCTTGGTAGGAATTCACTATCTTGCACTGAGTCTTTTGATAAGGAGACTCTTAGAAACAACCTGAGTCTTTTGATAAGGAGACTCTTAGAACCAGTACAACTGAATTTTTTGAAGAGAGATTCTAAAAACTCTTTTACACTGTTTGAAAAATGAAATGAAGATAAGAAGAAGAAGTAGAAGAGAAACAATAGAAGCAAGAAAGAATCTTCTTCCTAGCAAGAAGATTAGAAGCACAAGTATAGTGAATTTGAAATCTCTCTTCTATAGTGAGAAGGAGATTGTAGGCCTTTCTCTTTTTAAATGAGAGCTTTCAGAAATTGCAGCAGTATGACTTCAGAAAGAGAAGAAGAAGAAGAAGGCTTGTTGTTTGCTTCAGCACACTATCACTTTTCTCAGCTTTTTTCACTTTTCTCTTGGGAGCTTTTCCTCTATTTCAAATGTATGGAGTGGATTACTTCTTTTTCTTCTCTGCCGACTTCCCTCTTATTTATAGCTCTGTTTATTCAAAGAATACTATAGGAGAATAATCAATTAGCAGACAGAGAAATAGTAAGAGAGAAAAGATTCCATAATCAATATTTCTGTAGAAGGAAAGAGATCATTCTGATTTCAAATAATATCCACAATAAACTTAATCAATTTAGCCAAGAATCATTTAGAAGGAAAGACTGATTCAAAACGGCTAGAAAAGAATAATATCATTCCATAAATTTCAGATCTACAGATAGAAGGAAAGAGATCTGGCGTGTTTTTGAATTTGACATAGAAATCGACGTACGTCGATTACTATTCGACGGAAGCGTCGATTTCAGACAGGCTGGACGTCGAGAGGAGAATATGGAAGGTGCGTCGACTAAGGTGCGTCGAATTCACTAGATACGTCGACTAGAAATCAGAGTTACGTCGACATAGGTTACGTCGAATTCTGTTTGGAGTTACTTCGACTCATTCTGAAAGGAACGTTGACTACACTTCGACGTTGCGTCGAATACTATTCGACGCATATTTACTTAGACTAATTTTTCATTCTTAGAATTTATATTCTACTCATTTTTAGGGGTTAAGATAAATCATTTTCCCAACAAGGTATCCCGACGTCTTCTTCCATATCAAGGATAACAAAATCTATCGGTAAAGTAGACCTGCCAACCTTAACTGGCACATCCTGAATTACCCCCAAAGGAGTCTTTATGGAGTGATCGGCTAATTATAATTTGATATCGGTGGGGGTAGGTTCTCCTAAGTTTAATTTCTGGGTTAAGCTATAGGGAATAATATTAACGCTGGCGCCAAGATCGGCGAAAGCGTTTGGAAAAAGATTAGTGCCTATAGTGCATGGAATATCAAAATTAGAATTGATATTATTAGTCCGCTCGATTAAACGAGCGGGATAGGGAAGACAGGGTTGAAATTCCTGAAGAGAAAGAGATGGTGTGGCAAGTGAAATCTCCTTTCCAAAATTGATGCCTGAATCATCTGCAAAGGTCACCGCCAAGACATTTGAAGTTGTGGACGGTGTTCTTTTAGGCTGATCGATGACCGTTTTTAAGAGTTGCCTTACTTGATTCTCCAAATTCCGCAAAGACCCTTGTAAATTGCGGACATCCACATCATTTTTAGAAATATATTTATTAACCACCTCCTCGAGAGAAGGCGGTTTAGGGGCTTGCGGAGGAAGAGAAGAATTTGGAGGAGCAAGGGGAGCATTACCCGTGTTACCATAATTTCCCCAAGAGGAGCAAAGAGATTGTTTCCCGGATTGAAGGGCGGCCAGTTTGGATTACCTATGTAATCCACATGTTCCGCCGAATTTTGATTAAGCTCCCAGGTAGGTGTAGAAGAGGGAGTTGTCATCCCTTCTATTTTCTTATTAAGAAGCTCAACCTATAGAGACAAATTAGAAATGGAATCAATTTCATACATCCCGGCCAGTTTATTAGGGCGAGACCGGGGTGTACTCCATTGATAAGTATTCATAGCCATCCCCTCTAAAAGCTCTTGCGCGCCTGCTAGTGTTTTATTATTTAAGGTACCACCGGCGGCGGAATCAATCATTTGACGCGTTTGGAGATTTAGGCTATTATAAAAAGTTTGAATTTGCAACCAATCGGGGATTGCATGATGGGCGCATCGACGCAAATATTCTTTAACGCTCTCCCAAGTATCATAAAGCATTTCTGGTTCATTTTGAGAGAAAGAAATGATATCCTTACACAATTGGACCAATTTAGCGGAAGGAAAATATTTTGTAAGAAATTGTTCCGTCATTTGAGTCCATGTGGTGATAGATCCTCTTGGAAGAGAATTTAGCCACTGCTTAGCCTTCTTGCGCAAGGTGAAAGGAAAAAGATGAAGCCATATTGTTGTGAAATTTTCCGTAGATCTAGTAGTGAGCAGGAATCGTACAACTCAAAGTTACAGCCAATAACCAAAAGCACATGAAGAAACATAATCTTTATTGGTAATAACAGAAATCTTCATTACAGGGCGAGGTATACATGGCGAGACATGATTTCGCCAGTACACAAAACCAAAAAGGAAAAATACAGCTGAAGAAAGATAACCGGCGGTCTGACAAACAGAAGCTGCCTGACCGCCCGACCTTGGTGTTCACGCGACCAAAAAATGAGACCGCGCGAACAGACTGCCGGCGACTTGAATCAACACCACTGAAGCTCCGCGACCTCCCGAACTCCACTGATTCTCCCGAACTCCAGCAACCCGCACTACAAGCCGCAAGACCGCCCAGACACCTTAGAAGAAGAGGTGACCGCTGCTGTCCGCATAATCCGCAGAAGCTGCACAAGGAAAGTTCAATCAGCAAATCGCGCGATCACAAACAAGAGACCGCAAGAAATAGGCGCGAGCTCAGCTTACACTTGGTGCGATATTTTGCTGCAATAGTGACTCCTATTTATTGGCGCAAGACTAGATCCAGTCACCACCCTATGAGATAGAGTCACCGCCCTGACCGCGCAACCAAGACCGGTCTACCCGCGCGGTCAGAAGATCGCTCTGCACCTGTGAGCTCGCCGACTTCAAACCTGACCGGAGATCGCCACTCCTCCCAGAAGCCGCGCGATCATGACAACTCACACGGTCATGACGCCCACCACCAGTGTTCGCATACACGAGACCTCCTCTAGAGACCGCAAGCACAAAGAAGGAGACCGCGCGACTAAGAGCACCTTAGTCGGCGCGCACCAACAAGAACACGGACAGTCACCAGACCGGAAGGCCACCCGAATAACAACCCTGTGCGGTCAACAGCTTAACCCGCACAAAACAAAAAACAGCTCACCACGCGGTCACACGAACCAGACCGCGCGGCCTCACCATACTGAAAAATAGCTTGCCACGCGACACACAAACCAGACCTCGCGGCCTCACCTCGGCAGCCTTGGACAAAAAGAACGGCGGTCACGCCGAATATATTGCGGCTAGACCGAATAGGTCAGACCGTAGAGGAGACAGCCAGGTCGCGCGGTTAGACCAGACCGCGTGAACACCCCCCAGACCGCCAACTTCACACTTCAACATTTTCAACACTCCCCCTTGAAGTGGGAAGTTGAAAACAGCCCAAGTAAACTCCTCAGCCGAGTGAACGGCCCCTTCGCCAGCGCCTTTGTGAATATGTCAGCAATGTTGTCCATACTCCGAACATGCTCGACTGAAAGAGACCCCTCCAGCACCTTCTCACGAATGAAATGATGCTCGATCTCGATATGTTTGGTCCTCGCGTGATACACTGGATTAGTAACCAGTTTGAGTGCACTCTCATTGTCGTCGCGGAGCGGAGTCGGACCCCGAACCTCCTTATGGACGTCTCCCACCAACCTCCTAAGCCAGATGGCTTCTTGAGCTGCCAAGGCCGAAGCCTTGTATTCCGCTTCCGTGGTAGAGACAGACACAGAATCCTGCTTCTTGCTGCACCATGATATAGTTGTAGGGCCTACCATGAAGACGAATCCAGACGTCGATTTCTGATCATCCGAATCTCCCCCGTAATCAGCATCCATGTACCCATGCACCTCGAAGCCCGCATCCCTCCTGTATAGGAAACCCATATCCGAAGTCGCCTTGACATACTTCAAAATATTCTTGGCCGCTAGTAGATGAGGCATCCGTGGTTCCGCCGTATAACAACTCACCCTGTCAACTGCATACGCAATATCCGACCTAGTGATCATCAGATAAATCAAGCTCCCAACCAGAGCTCGGAACACAATTAGATCTTCCAGAATCCTTCCCTCATCCTTCCGAAGTTTCGTGGCCTTCTCTAGAGGTGTAGAAATGCACTTCCCTTCCTTCATGCCGAATCGCCCCACGATTCGCTCCGCATATCCAGCCTGGGACACCAGCACTCCACTTTCCTTCCTCTGCACTTCGAGTCCAAGGAAGTGGTGGAGTTTACCCAAGTCCTTCATCTCAAATCTGATAGATAGCTCAGCCCGAAGCTTTGCTACCTCCTCCTTCGAATTCCCCGTCACGATCATATCGTCGACGTAAAGCAGCACGATGACTTGAAGCTCCCTGCTCTTCTTGACAAACAAGCTTGAATCAGAGTCTGAAGCACCAAATCCACAGAATAGGAGATATTCTGCAATCTTCCCGTACCACGCCCTCGACGCTTGCTTCAACCCATACAGGGCCTTCTTCAGCTTACAGACATAGTCTGGAAAAACTTCAGATACGACCTGGCGGCTGGATCATGAAAATATCCTTGTCAATCTCGCCGTACAAGAAAACATTATTTACGTCGAGTTGCCAAATCTCCCAACCCCAAAATGTCGTCAAGGCAATAACGAACCGTACTGAAGTCATCTTCGCCACCGGACTAAATGTCTCTTCATAATCTTCATCGTATTGCTACGAGAATCTACGAGCCACAAGGCGAGCCTTGTATCGCTCGATACTGCCGTCTGCCTTCTTATTGAGCTTATAGACCCACTTGCATGTCACATGGATAATGCCCTTGGGCCTGGGCACCAGAGACCAAGTCTAATTCTTCTCAAGAGCTTCCATCTCTTCCATCATAGCTATGTCCCACTGCTTCACGCCTTTGGCCTTTTCAAAGCTCACTGGTTCCCGCTCATCCAGGGGACCAACAAAGAAACACGAGACAAAGCTCACCATATTTCCTCCTGTATAGCGATTAGGGGCAATGATCGTTCGCTTCGATCTTCTCAACACCTTCCCCTAACTCGCATTCTCCTCAGCTGCTTCTTCCCTAGCTCCCCTTCCAGATGTACTAGGAGCATCGCTCCCCCTGCTTCCTGATCCAGAAGCCTCCGTCACAGAACTAGAAATGGATGGACCACCTGGTGACAAAGGCAGCTCCACCTGAAGATTTTCCACAGCTCTCTCCTGCTCCTCCACCCTGATTTCTGGTAACTCAACACCAGAACTTCCCTTGTATGACGTCACCTCGTCAAACATGACGTCGCGAGATACAACAAATCTCTGCGTCTCTGGGTCCATGCACTTCCAGCCCTTCTTCCGATCATCATATCCCACAAAGACTAGCTTCCTTGCTTTTGCAGCTAGCTTCGTCCGAAGCGCATCTGGAATGTGCACATAGTAGGTGGAACCAAACACCCAAAGGTGCGCCACGCTTGGCTTTTCCTTGAACATCATCTCATGCGGGGTCAACATGTTGATGGGACTGAGAGGCATCCTGTTGATGACGTAGGCGGCACAAGACATTCCCTCCTCCCAGAAGGACCTTGGGATACTCTTGGCATGCAGCCAACACTTACAGGTCTCCGTCAGATGACAGATCTTTCGCTCTGCAACTCCATTTTGTTGTGGAGTATGCGCACAAGTAAGCTCCCTCCGGATGCCCGCCTTCCTGCAAAAACTAGAGAACTCACCAGAGGTGAACTCCCCCCCGTTATCAGTTCTCAGCTTCTTTATCCGCAGGCCTAGCTGACCCTCCACTAGCTCCTTGAACTCCACAAACTTGGCAAACGTCTCCGCCTTCTCCTTCAGGAAATAGACCCAGACATATCTGGTATAATCGTCGATCAGCACCAGCATATACCTGCTACCTCCAAGGCTTGGGGTAGCTGTCGGTCCCATCAAGTCACCGTGGATACACTCCAATGACACACAACTCCTTGTCTGCGACTTATCAAACGTCAGTCGATGAGACTTGCCGAACTGACATCTCGCGCAAACATGACTGATGCACAAATCTTAGCACCCCACTATAGGCGGTAGCAAGACTGCGGCATGAAACGACAGTGTACCGATCGTTCAAGTAATATAAAATGTGGTAGTAAATCCCCAAGTATCGATCTCGAAGGAACACAGTAAGGTGGAGTTTACTATTGAGAAAGGACTTGAGATTGAAGTCCTTAAGTCAGATGGGTTGCGGAAATGAAGGGTTTTGGTTTGTGGAGATAAAGAGAAAATACTACAACTACTCCTATGCAATGCCGCTATGCAATGCTTCGCTTGGCGGAATGGAGACTAGGCAGGCCTTGAGCGCGCTGCTTCACAAGGGCGGATGGACGAGTAGGCTAGCGGAATCGAACTGTGCAGGCCTTGAGCGCGCTGCTTCGTTAGGCGAATGGATTACACGGGCCGCTATGCCACGCTTCACTACGCGGATGGACGAGTAGTCTTACGGAATGAGGGTCGCAAGCACCTGTCGACAAGCACGCCACTAGCAATTGCTAGTGCGGCACACGAACGTGACGGTAGGATGGAGGATGGAATGGGGCGCACCTCATACACACATATAAACAAAAGATAATTTCACATAGACATGAAATAACTTATATAACAAGGTTTATAGTGCTCATCATCAAAATACAAGAGATCTACTAACTACAACTACCAATACAAAGATAGGGAGAGCAAGAAATCGACCGAATCCGAAGTCTTGTTGAAGATTCACGGTTGGAATCGCTGGGTTGTCAATCCTCGTACGGGCTCGGTCTTCAACTGTCGTCCGGGGTAGAAGAGGGATGTCACTACCTCACAATGGACCCGTCTTCTTCGTCAATAGCCTTCAGCCACGATCTTGCCGTAGAACTCCAAGGATATAGTGCAAAATCCGTTGAAATGGAGCTTGGAAGCTTCTGAATGATGGAGGAGGCCGAGAGGATACTCCGGCTCGAGATTGGCGTGAAGAATATGTCCGGAGCACCTCCAGATGGTGGGTGGCGATGGAGAGGCGAAGGGCACGGAACTGGAGCTCTTGGGCGCGGGAAAAGAAGATCGATTCTTTAGGGCGGAATCTGCAGCTTATATAGAAAAACAGTCAGAAATTGGTCATGCACGGTCGAACGCACGACCGTGCGATATTAATAATAAAGAACAGTGCAGGAAGACGACCAGGAGCACCCGTGCGATTTACTCACGCACGGGAAAATCCGCCCGTGCGTCAAAACGCCCCGGTAAATTCAGAAAAGCAAAAAACAAGGCTAAACAGGTTGATTGTGCGATTCCTTCACGCACGGGCACTGCCCGTGCGTAGAGATGCATGATCAACGATAGAACATCGTATTCCACCCCAGAAGAGACCGCACGATCGCATTCGCCCATGCGTCAAGGAAAACGCACGACCGTGCGATATACGTAGACATGAATTCTGGGTACAAAGTGGATGAACCGTCCACCTGCATCAGCCACAACCCAGCTGGGAATACCCCTCCAGCTCAAGCATAAATGCATAAAAAGAATGGGGAGCACATTGTGCTTGCCCCCAACAACAAAGCATGCAATTGCATACCACAATAGGCCTAAAAGGTGCACTTCGTGTAATCCGGAGTATCAATGAAATATAAGCAATAATGTGCAGAAAGTGAAGTGCAAAAGCATGAAAACAAGCCCAGATGAGTCTGAAAACCCCTATATAAATCAGACTCATCACACCCCCAGACTTACCTATTTGCACGTCCCGAGCAAACAAATCCGGCGGAGTATGAAAACGGTAGTTAGTGAAGGGAATTGCAAAATAGGAGTACGGTGCGAAGTATCACACACATGCAAATAGAAATTCAGTAAAAGGAGATTCTAACTATGCTAACTAATTTACAGAAGTGTTAAATCATAAATAAATATTTAGTTATACTCAGATGGTTAATCATGAAGAATTTGTGCGGTCGTGCCCAATGTGAAGGTAAACAAGCCACTCAGGAGGGTGTTGCAAAAGACAGGAATTCAGGGATAACTCCGCTGAAATCCATCAACGACGAGAGCCATAAGCATGCCCGGTTACACTCTCTCTACGGCGCTAGCAAACTCACACGTTAAATCAATAGGGCTTTCAGGTTATAATGGGGCTTAGGTTACGGTATGATATTCAATGATAAACGAGACGGCCACGCAACCCAATTGAGTCAAAAGATATCGTTGTACCAAAACAAGACCAAGAACGATGCTAGTGTGACACACCCCCAGACTTAGCTTGAAAACTGGGTGTGCACACAGCCTACTCCAACAAATACCAACTGAATTTTCCATTACGCACAAAGGGGTTTCTTTTCATTCTAATTCTTTTCAGATCTTTCTTTTAACTTCATTTTTTTTTCTTTTTCTTTTATCCCCCGGTTGGTTTACAATAATGTGTTCAGCACACAATACAATTTTTCTTTCACATCACAAAGGTTCCAAACATCACACCAAATCAAGAAATATGATTTCAGTTAACTCGCTACTTGGTTGCGATAATAGGATAAGTTTCAGGCTTTGGTGATTGAAAGAAGAGCTGAAACAAAGGAAGGGTAGGCACAAACTTGGCTTGCAAAGGTAAATGCATAGGTCATGGAAAACAAGGCTCAAACTAGCCAAAAAATGGCCTACATCATGTTTAACAATATGAGTTGCTCTCTCCCATGCTTCATGAGTCGCTTGGGGCAAGTTCTTAGCCCACGAAAAAGGTAAACCTTCCTTCCGACTCGAGCAACACACAACTAGCGCTTGCCTACACACAACACCGTGTTACCGCCAATTTCATTCACATTCACCAATTGAGTATAATAAATTTAAAACTACGCAAAAACATTAATCGTAAATTAAATGCATAGAAATAATCTAATTTTACTCAAATTCCTACTAGAGCATGCGGATGCGACTAGAGCACTACAAGTGTCAACATCGCACTCCGATTTGCAATTCCAAAGCTAACATCCTATTTCACATTCCAACCAAAATAAGCATGAACGGAAACACACACACAAGTGAGTGCGCGCTCAAGTGGGTGTAGTGGTGTGCGGTGAAGATGGACAAATAATATAACTGAAATAAAATGCTTCTAGCATGCACTGAGATGTGCCCGTGCAGTGGGTAACACATAGCGCCTCTCCCCCAGACTTAATCTAAGCAATAGACATAAATGATGTAAACATGAAAATTAAATAAAAGACTAGGGGGAAGAAAAGTTACCCATGCTTAGAAATGAGCATACTAGAAGATTGGCGTGTAAACCAAGAAAAAGCTGCAGCATCCCCTCCAGAAAATGAACCTGTAGGGGTGAGCTCCGCCAAAAACAAAGGAAGATATACAAACTAAAAACAAAGTAAAACTAACTAAACAAACTGAAATTGCAAGAAAAGTAAGATAACTACTGGGATTATTGTCCTCCCAGCACGACTTATTCAACTTTAAAGCAGTTCTAGCTAATGGGTCTATGAAAAAGGAAATGTACAGGTAACTGTTCTAATATGTGTGTCGGTAGCGGGTACCAATACAGAGATAGAGAAGTTACTCCCCTACCTAAATAAAAATACCTGATGAGCACAGGTAGCGGGAATAGGAAGTAAGAAGAGGAGGAGAGCTGGTCCTCACTCGTCTCACCACAAAATAAATCCTTGCCCAGCAAGGTGTCATCTCCAGGGAGAGAACAGGAGGAGAAGACAATGAGTGGAGCTTCCTCTACGGAGGGGGGATCAACCTCCTCACATAAGAGAATGCTCTCATCATTGACTTGAGCATCATGCTCCAAGTCCTCCTAGAGTACCTGTGGAGGCTCAACCTGCATAGGCTCGGATAAAGAAGGGGGTTTAGGGAATAAAAGAGAAGAAAAACTTAAATAAATATCAGTCGGGAGTGGTACCGGTCTCACTCCCATCAAGTTGGGAAAGTAAAATAATGTTTGCATTGTCATCAATGCTACAAGGTTCGGCGGGATCAACAGTGGCCTTGCCCAAGAGTTGGACTTCCTCCACCGGTGCTGAGGAAAGCTCCTCTTCACCTAGAAGGTTGTCCTCCTCTATAGGAGCAGGCATAACACATAGATCGCCAGCCTCATCCTGCGACACATCCTCAACAATGTCATCAAAGATGAATGTAGTATGCACAACAGGGGGAAGAATAATGCTCGGATAAAAGTCGAGCACCGATTCCTCATGAAGAATCAAGTTCATGCATGGTGAAATATGGACAGGGGAGATAGGCTCAGTCATGTCAGAACCTAGACCAGCCACACATCTGGTGACTGTGTCCACTCCATACCCTTCAAAATGTGAAGATGGCACAGACACATAACCAGATGTTGAAGGTGTGCTGCTAGAAGTAGGAGTCGGGACGATCCGGATAACTGGCTCGTCATCCACATCCACTTGGCTACGATAGGCAGCACAATCCTTCAAGGCATGATCCGCGCTCTGACAAAACAAGCACTGCCTTACGGGCTTCTTTGGCATAGCAGGTGCTGAAGCCGAAAAGAAGTATGAACGTAAAGGCTCGACAGAATAGCCATAAGACTTACGCGCACCATATGGAGTACCAGACGAAGTCGGTGATCCATATGCTGGGCCTTGAGTGCTAGGGCTATTATCTCCCGATGGGCATTGTAACAACCCGGCCCAACCACCACACTGAAGGGCTGGAAAACCGGCTCACAGGCCGGTCCATCTCCACCCCAGTGGGCTGGCTGCTGCGGTTGACGGGACGGATGACAACCTGGCTCACAGGCCGGTCCATCTCCGCCCGCCAGTCCACTAGGGTGGAGATGGACCGGCCTGTGAGCCGGGTTGCCAGCCCTTCAGTGTGGTGGTTGGGCCGGGTTGTTACAAAAAAGTGCACTTTTTTGTAACAACCCGGCCCAACCACCACACTGAAGGGCTGGCAACCCGGCTCATAGGTCGGTCTATCTCCACCCCAGTGGGCTGGCTGCCGCGGTTGACGGGCCGGCTGGCAACCCGGCTCACAGGACGGTCCATCTCCGCCCGCTTTTTTACAAGGGTTGCAGCCCATACACCCCAACGCATCCGTCTGGCCCTGTTTCTCAGGCGCAGCGCGTTGTTGAGGTCAGGTTTCGATCCCCTGACCTCCTAGATAAGAACTCCTTCAGTTGGTGATAAGTCTCGGTTGAAGGAGTTCTTATCTAGGAGGTCAGGGGATCGAAACCTGACCTCAACAACGCGCTGCGCCTGAGAAACAGGGCCAGACGGATGCGTTGGGGTGTATGGGCTGCAGCCCTTGTAAAAAAGCGGGTGGAGATGGACCGGCCTGTGAGCCGGGTTGCCAGCCGGCCCGTCAACCGCGAAAGCCAGCCCACTGGGGTGGAGATGGACCGGCCTGTGAGCCGGGTTGCCAGCCCTTCAGTGTGGTGGTTGGGCCGGGTTGTTACAGGCATCTATCACTAGCATGAGAAATATCTCCACACCAACGACAACGAATATTGAATGAAGCCCAGATAGTGTGAAGATAAAATGATTCAAAAAAACACTATTGTGCGAAATACTACACCTAACAAAAATTTACTAGAGCAACCTAATATAAACAGTAAAATAGAATAAGAAGAAATAAAACAAAAAGGACGCGATAAACAAATGGAAGGGCTTCTTTCTCAGATTCTCCCTCTCCAGAAAACTCACACGTCTGTGTTCCCCGGCAACGACGCCAAAAACTTGATGCGCAAATCTTAGCACACCGCTATAGGCGGTAGCAAGACTACGACACGAAATGGCAGTGTACTGATCGTTCAAGTAATATAAAATGTGGGAGTTAATCCCCAAGTATCGATCTCGAAGGAACACAGTAAGGTGGAGTTTACTATTGAGAAAGGACTTGAGATTGAAGTCCTTAAGTCGGATGGGTTGCGGAAACGAAGGGTTTTGGTTTGTGGGAATAATGAGAAAATACTACAACTACTCCTATGCAATGCCGCTATGCAATGCTTCGCTTGGCGGGATGGAGATTAGGCAGTCCTTGAGCGTGCTGCTTCGCAAGGGCGGATGGACGAGTAGGCTAGCGGAATCGAACTGTGCAGGCCTTGAGCGCGCTGCTTTGTTAGGCGAATGGATTACACAGGCCGCTATGCCACGCTTCACTACGCGGATGGACGAGTAGTCTTACGGAATGAGGGTCGCAAGCACTTCGTCGACAAGCATGCCACTAGAAATTGCTAGTGCGACACACGAACGTGACGGTGGGATGGAGGATGGAATGGGACGCACCTCATACACACATATAAACAAAAGATAATTTCACATAGACATGAAATAACTTATATAGCAAGGTTTATAGTGCTCATCATCAAAATACAAGAGATCTACTAACTACAACTACCAATACAAAGACAGGGAGAGCAAAAAATCGACCGAATCCGAAGTCTTGTTGAAGATTCACGGTTGGAATCGCTGGGTTGTCAATCCGCGTCCAAGCTCTGTCCTTAACTGCGTCCAGGGTAGAGAAGGCTGTCACTACCCTCCAATGGCCCGTCTTCTTCGTGTCACGATCCGAAACCGACCTAGCTTCCTTCTCCTTGGATCTCGGTGGATATAGGGTTGAATCCCTCTCCTTAGAGCTTGAGGATGATGGAGGAGGCCCAAAGGGATGAAACCTCAGTGGAAATGGCGAAAATGGCGCAGCTGTACGGCGTGTACGGTCTCTCTGTTTTAGGTCGAAAGCTGCATCTTTTATAGAAAAAGATCAAAAAATAGATCACGCACAGTCGAACGCACGACCGTGCGTTGCCCGTGTGTTATTTAATGAATAAACTGTCGTGACGAAGAAGCAGCAGCGCCCGTGCGTTTCCTTCGCGCACAAACGAATCGGCCCGTGCGTCAAAACACACGGGTAAATTCAAAAAAGCTTAAAACAAGGCTGAACAGGTGGATCGTGCGATTCCTTCGCGCACGGGCAACTGCCCATGCGTAAAGACGCACGATCAAAAATCAGATTATCATTTTCTACCCAGATGAAGGAACACGACCGCAACCATCTGTGCGTCAATAAAATGCACGACCGTGCGTTGTACACAATCATGATTTCTGGGCAAAAGGGGATGGATCAGCCACCTGCGAGCATAGCAGCCCAGCTGGGAATACACCTCTAGCACCAGCATAAAAATAGAAACAAAATGATGGGGAGCACAGTGTGTTTACCCCCAGCAACGTAGTGTGCAATTGCACACTACAACAGGCACTTCAAGCACAAGTATGAACAAGGTGAAAATAAACAAATACGAACAAAAATTGAAGTACAAAAGCAAGAAAAGTAGTCCAGATGAGTCCGAAAAATAGTATATAAATTGGACTCATCAATGACCGTCACCGTAGGAAGATAGACTAGGCAGGCCCATGACTAGACCTTTTATCGCCATAGCTCTCAGCTTGTCAATCCCTACATGCCCCAACCTCTCGTGACATATAACGACACTATCATTTGTCCTCATCTTGTCAACATAAGAACTTGTCGATAAAACGAACAAGTCTTTTGCCCTTCTCCCGAAATGAACGACATCCGCATTTACCGCCTCAACATTTCGAAGAAACCACACTTCTATTGGACCGAACAGAACGTGATACCCAGCGTCTACAACGTTGGTCACGGAGAAGAGCTTTTTTCTCATTCCGGGCACATGATAGACACTCTTCAAAGTTAGTGGCCCTCTATCACTGCCCAAGGAAATAACCCCCACCTTCTCGACAGTATGCACAGTATTATTAGCAGTTATGATGGCATCATAACCTGAGTAAGGCTGCGCTGAAGAAAGCTTTGACTCATCCCCGGTGAGGTGATGACCACACCCCGAGTCCATGATCTAGTCCTCCTGATAGTTGATAGGAGTCGCAGCTCCGACAGAAGCCGAGAAGGCTCCTCCCCATCCTCCATCATTTTGCCTGGCCTCAGCTTCCTCCTTCCCTGCAGCAGCATGCCCTGGCTGAAGATTCACCCGACAATCCTTCCTGATGTGACCAAGCTTTCCGCATCTAAAGCATTTGGGTCCTTCTCCCTTCTTCTTCCCTTCAGCCTTGGGAGCATAGACCCTTTCCTGCTGTCCAGAAGTTGAAGGCCCATTGCCTCTAGCGGACTTCTTCTTCTTATCCCATCTCTTCTTTTTTCCATGTGAAGAGCACCTTGCCTTCTGATATAGATTTTCCATGCTTTGAAATTAAGTGAAGGTTTGAAGATTTTCTCCAAAACTATATCCGATTAAGGCAAGTGTACCTTATCATCTATAGTATAGGATATTTAGGAATATCAAGGTCGTATTCCACGGGGCGTGTTGATTACTTCTATTTCGAGGAAAATCACCATTATCTGTTCGACGAAAATTTGAGGTTTGTTTTGCTTAACTAAAAAAAGACAAAATGCAAGCTAAATGAAAAGATTAAACGAAAACAAAAAAGAAAGAAAAGTTACAATTGCATGAAAGAGAAATTGCTAAAGAGAAAGAGAACATGAAAGGAAGCAAACTTAATTTTATTGAAAACCAAAACGATTACAAGCTTAAGAGAGATTACAAAGCTAGGAAAGTAAAGTTACAAGCTTTAATTAACTAGTGCAAGTGAGAAATAAAAACTAGTACATTACATGAAAAAGAGAACATGAAAGCTTAAGGAAAAACATGAACAAGCATTGAAAAACTTCACTAACAGCTCTAGCAGCACCTCCCTCACTCCAAAATTCTGAACCCTGGACTCAAGGAGAGCCTCTGAATTTATAGCAGAAATTTTCGAGTTACACGCCCTCGGTCACGGGAGTGACCTAGGGCGTGTTAACATTGCTGACAGTGGATCTGGCAGTGGCGTGGACTTTGCGTGAAGACGGGAGAAAATCGGACATTACACGCCCGTGTAACTTTGGTGACGGGCGTGTACTTGGGCGGCTTCATTAAATGCAGCATGGGCTGGATTGCGGCGGCGTGCAGAGATCATGCGGGAAAGTCACGGGCGTGACATTGGGGTCACGGGCGTGACATTTCGGATCACGGGCGTGTACCTGGGCGGCGCCAATTAATGCAGCGTGGGTTGGAATTCGGCGTGGCAGAAAGTGTTCGTCGAACGAAGCTCAGACTTCGTCGAACACAGGGGCAAAGCTTTCGTCGAACGGCAGGGACAAAGCTTTCGTCGAACGGTAGGGGCAAAGCTTTCGTCGAACGGCAGGGGAAAAGCTTTCGTCGAACGGCAGGGGCAAAGCTTTCGTCGAACGGAGCTCTACTTTCGTCGAACGCAAATCTTTAGGTTACACGCCCTTGGTCACGGGCGTGATTGAGGGCGTGACTTGTGATTTTCTCCAATTTTCCCCAAAATTCTGTAAAAATAAAATTAAACTATATTTAGAACAGAAATTATAAAACAAATGATTTTAAACTAAAATATAAATAATATTTGCAATATTAAATTAAAACTAAACTAAATACTATAGTAAAAATACGCGTAAATACTACTCATCAAATACCCCCATACTTGAGGTTTTGCTATTCTAGAGCAAAAGTGTGAGACATAATTTATAAGACATCCTTAAGAATTTTTAATTTTAAACTAAAATTTCATTTAAACCAAAAGTTAAGTTAAGAGTAAATTCAAGGAGGAGTTAAGTCCTAAATTATGATGATGATTTGAAAAGAGGGAAAAATGTTTAGGCAAGGACTTCTCAAGAAAATTATTTAGTTTAACAATATTGTAGAAATGATAAAACGGGATTAAATTAAAATTATAAGAACTCTATCTTAAAAGAAACTTAAGGAAAAGTAACTTACTAAATATTGCTCTCTCCATAATCTTAAACTAAATCTAGAACAATGATAATTGGCTAAGGGGGATTTCATAAAATTTGGCATAAGAAGAGATCTTTTTGAATGGAGGAAATGGAATTTATCCTCATCATGTATATTTTTTTTCTCTTTTTTTTTCTCTTCTAATAAAAACCCAAAATGTATATGTTTAGGAGTAATGAATTTTATCCTCTTACTCCATGCCATATAATCTTTTAAATGATTTTGGGTGCATATGTGTAGGGAATAATGAATTTTATCCTCTTATTCCCATGACATATGATCTTTTAAAATACTTTTTTTATATGCCATCAAAGGGGTAGGATAGAGAAAAAAATCTAGCTAGCTTTAAATTATTTTGAGAGCAAATTCTAGTAAAATTAAATTTCCTAAGATCTAAAAAGTTAGAAGAAAATATAATTGAAATCTAAAGAGGTTTAGCAAATTCACTACAAAATGAAGCCATTTAAAAGTAAAAAGAGAAGTCACGCTAAATAAGTTCTCTAATCAAGTTAAAATCATAAGATGATTCTTAAAACAAGATTACCTCAAATTTAAAATTAACAAACTATGATAATCAAAATTTTAGCTAATTAAAAACCTAAACATGCTTATAAATATTCTCAACTAGATTTCTAAGAAATCACAAAAACAACAAATAGGAGAGGTATAAGATTTTTATATTATATATATATATTTTTTGGTTTTTCTTTCTAAGTTTTTCATATATATATTTTTTTGAATTTTGAATTTTTATAATATCTTTTTTTTTGAATTTTTAATATTATCTAAATAAAAAAAGTAAACAAAAACTAAAAAACTAAAATGTTTTTGTTAACTCTCAGACTTCCCGACGAGGTCTACCCGGTGAAGGGCTCGCAAGGTACTAGAGGCTGTGATGGGAATTCAAGCCCAAAGCGTCTTTTCCGAGAATTTAAATTTTCGATTTTCTAAATTTTTTTTGAGTTTTTTGGGTTTTACAAGTGCTTAAAAAGAAGAAAACATAAGAAAATATATTTTATAATTTTTTTTTTGAAAATTTTCTAATTTAAAAAGAACTATTTACACCATCATACTTAAAGTTAAACATTGTCCCCAATGTTTAAAACTAAGTATGAAGTAAGAGAAACTAAAGTGCAAGACAAAATAAAAATAAAAAAAAGAAAAGAAGGAGAGGTTAAGAGGGCTTCCCTGGTTATGAAGATGCGGGGGAAGCGGCGGTTACCTACAAAATATGTTAAATTTAAAAGAAAAATAATAAAAAGATAACTTTGGGGTGCCTCCCAAAAGCACTTTGATTAAGGTCGCGTAGCTTGGCCCACTTGCCGATCATATTATAGGAGGAAGTAAAATCGAATCACTCTTTTCATTAGTTAACTCTCCCGGAAGATATAACTTAAGGCGGTGCCCGTTTATTTTGAAGGTACCTTTTTCCGGGTGGGAAATTAGGATTGTCCCATAGGACCAAACCTCTTTAATAATAAAGGGTCCGGACCATCGGGATTTTAGTTTTCCCGGAAAAAGGCGAAGGCGAGAGTTATAAAGGAGGACGAGGTCGCCCGGCGAAAAAGTTTTCGGAAATTTTATATGTTTATCGTGATAAAACTTTGTTCGCTCCTTATATAATTTATTGCTCTCACACGCATTCGCTCGCCATTCATCTAATTCATTTATTTGAAATTTTCTTTGTTCGCCCGCTAAAGTGGAATCGAGGTTTAAAAATTTAAGAGCCCAAAATGCGCGGTATTCTAATTCGACCGGAAGGTGGCAAGCCTTGCCATAAACCATTCAATACGGTGTAAAACCGATAGCGGTCTTGTACGCCGTTCGATAGGCCCATAGCGTGTCATCGAGCTTTATTGCCCAATCCTTCCGATTAATCGAAACAATTTTTTCTAAAATCCATTTTAATTCTCGATTAACAACTTCGACTTGGCCGCTCGTTTGTGGGTGATATGCAGTGGATAGTTTGTGCGTGACACCATATTTTGCTAAGATTTTTGTAAATTGACTATTGCAAAAATGGGTGCCCCGATCACTCACAATAGCGCGCGGTGTGCCAAATCGAGAAAATAATTTTTTTAAGAAATTAACGATGACTCGCGCATCGTTGGTGGGGAGAGCTTGCGCTTCCGCCCACCTCAACACGTAGTCGACCGCAACGAGAATATATTTGTTTGAATACGAGGGAGAGAGAGGACCAACAAAATCAATACCCCAAAGATTGAGAATTTCGCATTCTAAGAAAATATTTTGGGGCATCTCATCCCGGCGAGAGATGTTCCCCGACCGCTGGCAGCCGTCGCAATTACTCACAAGGGTGTGAGCATCTTTGAAGAGCGTGGGCTAATAAAAGCCGCCTCCAGCGCCTTCCTCGCGGTTCGGTTCAAATGATAATGACCACCGGTGGGTCCCTCGTGGCAATGACGTAAAATTTTAAAACCTTCCTCACTTGAGACGCATCTTCTCACCACTGGTCTGCGCAAACACGGACTAAAAAGGGGTCCTCCCAAAAATAATTCTTTAAATCAGAAAAGAATTTCTTCTTTTGCTGACTCGAGAATTCTTTTGGCAGGACCCGGGCTACTAAATAGTTAGCCAAATCCGCAAACCAGGGGGTAGAAGATGAATTAATATTTTCGAGAGCTAGGAGGCGCTCTTCGGGAAATTTATCGTTAATGTCGCCTTCTATTAATGCTTCCGAGGAGGGATTTTCTAATCGAGAAAGGTGATCGGCCGCCAAGTTTTCGGCTCCTCTTTTATCCCGGATCTCTAAATCAAACTCCTGCAAGAGGAGGATCCATCGCAAAAGACGAGGCTTGGCGTCCGATTTACTTAAGAGATACCTAAGCGCGGAGTGATTTGTGAAGACGATAACTTTGGAAAGCGTGATATACGACCTAAACTTATCAAAAGCGAAAACGATTGCTAGAAGTTCCTTCTCGTTCGTGGTGTAGTTTGGTTGTGCTGACGTGAGTGTTTTGCTCGCATAATAGATCGGGTGAAAATACTTACTCACCCGTTGGCCTAAAACGACACCAACCGCAATATCACTCGCGCCGCACATGATTTCAAAAGGGAGCGACCAATCTGGGGCGACTAGAATCAGGGAGTTTATAAGTTTCTCTTTGATAAGTTGAAAGGCTAAATGACATTCATCGATAAAAAGAAAAGACGATTCTTTCTCGAGAAGATGGGTTAACGACTTTGTGATTTTGGAAAAATTTTGTATAAAGCGCCGATAGAACCCCGCGTGGTCTAGGAAACTTCTAATATCTTTTACGTTTGTTGGAGGGGGGAGTTTTTCAATTACTTCGATCTTGGCCCTATCGACCTCGATCCCCTTGCCTGAAATTTTATGGCCAAGGACTAATCCTTCTTTGACCATAAAATGGCATTTCTCCCAATTAAGCGCTAAATTCGTTTCCTCACATCGCTGCAACACGCGCTCGAGATTTTTTAAATAGTTTTTAAATGAGTTTCCGTACACGGAGAAGTCATCCATAAACACTTCCATCATCTCCTCTACTAACTCATCAAATATTGCCAGCATACATCTTTGGAATGTAGCTGACGCGTTACAAAGACCGAATGACATCCTTCGATAAGCGAAGGTGCCAAAGGGACAAGTGAAAGTGGTTTTCTCTTGGTCGTCGGGCAAAATCAGGATTTGGAAATATCCCGACAAACCATCGAGAAAACAGTAGTAGGAGTGACCCGAAAGGCGCTCTAAATTTTGGTCGATAAATGGTAGAGGGAAGCGATCCTTACGGGTGGCATCATTTAGTTTCCGATAGTCGATGCATATCCGCCAACCCGTAACAGTACGGGTTGGGATCAATTCGTTATTTTCGTTCGCAACTACTGTGACACCGCCTTTCTTTGGCACGACTTGTACTGGGCTAACCCAAGTACTATCCGATATCGGGTAGATGATTCCCGCATCCAGAAGTTTTATAACTTCGGCCTTAACGACTTCTTTCATGTTCGGGTTTAGTCGTCGTTGAGGCTGGACTGAGTTGCGGGAATTTTCTTCGAGAAAGATTTTATGAGTGCAGAAAGATGGGTTTATACCCTTAATATCCGATAATTGCCACGCAATTGCGTGGCGGTGCTTTCTTAAGACTATAGTCAACTTAGAAATTTCTGAGTTGCTAAGATCGGATGAAACGATGACGGGTAGCTTAGACTCCTTTTCTAAAAAACAAATATTTAAGGTGAGGGGGGAGTTGTTTCAACTCTAATATGGGTGGTTCTTCATAAGACGTCGTAATTTTTAATTTTTCTAAAAGTAATGGTTCGGGTGGTGTGGGGTGAGAAACTTCTTCTTCAACATAAAAGAGCTCTACGGGCTCGGAATCACTACTTACCGATGAAACTAACTCGAGGGATGAATCGAACTCACAACACTCTTCCAAGTAAAAACACGAATCGTCGTTTTCTAATGTGTTCCGCATCGAGGAATTTATGCCGAAAGTAACTTGATCGTCTCCAACCCGTAGGAGGAGCTTTCCATTACTTACATCTATAATAACATGGGAGGTGGCAAGGAAGGGGTGGCCGAGTATGAGGGGTACTTCGGCATCCTCTTCGATGTCAAGAATGACAAAATCCACCGGGAAGATGAATTTGTCAACCTTGACGAGCACGTCCTCCACTATTCCTATCAGATATTTTAAAGAACGATCCACTAATTGAATACTCATTCGAGTGGGCCGTGGATTTCCTAGACCTAGCTTTTTGAACAATGAAAACGGCATAAGGTTGATGCTTGCTCCAAGATCCGCTAAGGCATGTTTTACTAACGAATTGCCAAATAGACATGGGATGGAAAACCGTCCCGGGTCATTTGCTTTTTTTGGCAATTTGTTTAGTACAACCGCGGAGCATTCTGTGTTTAAAGAAATATGCGAAATATCTTCTAACTTTTTCTTATTGGAGAGCAACTCCTTAAGATATTTCGCATATTTAGGCATTTGAGAGATAGCCTCGCAGAAAGGTACATTAATATGGATTTGTTTTAAAACATCTAAAATTTTTTTATAATTTTTTTTGCGCACTCATTTTTAAATTTAGATGGATACGGAATATTAGAAGTAGGAGCGCACAGATTTAAAATAGAAGCGTGCGGAGCTGAAAGAGAAGCGTGCGGAGCTAACGTAGCGGGCAAATTCGAAGATAAATTAAAAGTAGGAGGAGGAGAGGAAATTACCTTGGGTTCGTCCTGTTTTGAAACCACCTCCTTCCCTCTTCGGAGTGTAATCGCGTGTGCGCTCTCCTTTGGATTTTGCTCTATATTCCCCGGTAGTGCTCCTTGCTGACGCTCAGAAATCATCTTTGCGAGCTGGCCCACTTGATTTTATAAATTTTTGATCGATCCGGTAAGGTTCCGGATGTTCGTTTCATTTGTAGCAACATATTTTGCAAAAACCTCTTCAAGCGGAGAGAGTTTTTGTTGTTGCGGTGGATAACCGGGCGGATTAAAATTTTGAGAAATCAAATTTGGAGGCAGAGCTAAGTTAAGAGTTGATTGGTGGGAGGTTGATTTAAATTCATAGGACGCTGAGCATTTCCTTTGTTGCTCCATGAGAAATTCAGATGATTCCTATAACCCGCATTGTATGTATTGTTATACGGAGCGGTGTTGGGGTTATAGGAAGGCCGAGGCGGATTTCCCATGTAGTCAACATGTTCTTCAATTAAAACGTTATTAGCCCAAGGAGGAGTGGCAGAGGAAGCAGACATCTTCGCCACTTGCTTTGTTAAGCGCTCAACTTGTAAAGCCAAATTTGCGTTAGCGTATATTTCAAATATTCTGGACGGCTTATTAGGCCGCGCTCGGGGCATGTTCCATTCGTACGCATTTGTGGCCATCTCTTCGAAAAGCTCTTGAGCGGCGATCGGGGTTTTGTTATTTAATGCCCCCCCGACGGTCGCATCAATCATTTGTCTCGTTTGGAGATTTAAGCCATTATAAAATATTTGCACTTGTTGCCAAGTGGCAAGTGCGTGGTGAGGGCATCGACGCAAAAGCTCCTTGAAGCGCTCCCATGTGTCATAGAGAGTATCCGAGTTGATTTGCATGAACGACACAATATCCGTGCAATTTAGCCGTCTTTGAAGGCGGGAAATATTTATTGAGAAATTTTTCCGCCATTTCGGCCCATGTAGTGATGGATCCCCTAGGTAGGGAGCCCAGCCACTGCTTGGCCTTAGACCGCAAAGAAAAAGGAAAAAGACATAATCGAATGGCGTCATCAGTGACACCATTGATTTTAAAAGTATCACAAATTTCAAGGAAGTAAGAAATATGCGAATTTGGATCTTCGTCCGGTTGACCATCGAAGGTCACTGATTGTTGCACCATTTGTATGATGCTGGACTTGATCTCAAAATTATTGTTCGCCACCGTGGGGCGAATAATACTCGACTGTGTGCCTTCCAAATTTGGCCGCGCATAATAGGACATGGTCGATCTGTTGCGCGTCCTCATTAGGATTTGGCTCGTTAAGATTAGGAGGATTAAGATTATGATCCATATTCGATGTGTTAGTGTCCCCGATCGACTCTTCGGATTCTACTTGATTTTCCTGATCACGAGAACGGCGGTGCCTCAAAAAGGTTCGCTCGATCTCCGTATCAAAAGGAATAATCGAAGTGCTATCTCGGGTCATACACTAAAAAGAGAAGAAAGGAAGAGGAAAAAACTATTTTTTTTTTCTTTTTGAAATTTAGAAAAAGCAAAATAAAATAAAAAGAAGCATGATAAAATTAATAGTTATCCTCTTTTCAAAATATCTACGCAAAGTCCCCGGCAACGGCGCCAAAAACTTGATATAGATTTTCCATGCTTTGAAATTAAGTGAAGGTTTGGAGATTTTCTCCAAAACTATATCTGATTAAGGTAAGTGTACCTTATCGTCTATAGTATAGGATATTTAGGAATATCAAGGTCGTATTCCACGGGGCGCATTGATTACTTCTAATTCGAGGAAAATCACCATTATCTTATCGACGAAAATTTGAGGTTTGTTTTGCTTAACTAAAAAATGACAAAATGCAAGCTAAATGAAAAGATTAAACGAAAACAAAAAGGAAAGAAAAGTTACCATTGCATGAAAGAGAAATTGCTAAAGAGAAAGAGAACATGAAAGGAAGCAAACTTAATTTTATGGAAAACCAAAATGATTACAAGCTTAAGAGAGAATACAAAGCTAGGAAATTAAAGTTACAAGCTTTAATTAACTAGTGCAAGTGAGAAATAAAAACTAGTACATTACATGAAAAAAAGAACATGAAAGCTTAAGGAAAAACATGAACAAGCATTGAAAAACTTCACTAACAGCTCTAGCAGCACCTCCCTCACTCCAAAATTCTGAACCCTGGGCTCAAGGAGAGCCTCTGGATTTATAGTAGAAATTTTCGAGTTACACGCCCTCGGTCACGGGCGTGACCTAGGGCGTGTAAACATTGCTGACAGTGGATCTGGCAGTGACGTGGACTTTGCGTGACGGCGGGAGAAAATCGGACATTACATGCTCGTGTAACTTTGGTCACGGGCGTGTACTTGGGCGGCTTCATTAAATGCAGCATGAGCTGGATTGCGGTGGCGGAGTGCAGAGATCACGCGGGAAAGTCACGGGCGTGACATTGGGGTCACGGGCGTGACATTTCGGATCACGGGCGTGTACCCGGGCGGCGCCAATTAATGCAGCGTGGGCTAGAATTCGGCGCGGTAGAAAGTGTTCGTCGAACGAAGCTCAGACTTCGTGGAACGCAGGGGCAAAGCTTTCGTCGAACAGCAGGGGCAAAGATTTCGTCGAACGGCAGGGGCAAAGCTTTCGTCGAACGGCAGGGGCAAAGCTTTCGTCGAACGCCAGGGGCAAAGCTTTCGTCGAACGGCAAGGGCAAATCTTTCGTCAAACGGAGCTCTACATTCATCGAACGCGGATCTTTAGGTTACACGCCCTTGGTCACGGGCGTGACTGAGGGCGTGACTTTTGATTTTCTCCAATTTTCCCCAAAATTCTGCAAAAATAAAAGTAAACTATATTTAGAACAGAAATTATAAAACAAGTGATTTTAAACTAAAATATAAATAATATTTGCAATATTAAATTAAAACTAAACTAAATACTATAGTAAAAATACGCATAAATACTACTCATCACCTTCTCCCCTAGACACTGACACCCCCGCCATCTGCCTTGCTAGGCTCTCCTGCGACGCAAGCAAATACTCTAGCTCCAGCAGAGACGGTTGATTTGCCCAACCGTGCACCGACATCACAAAGGCCACATATTCCTTCCGCAAGCCGCGGATGATGTGCCTCTTCAGCTTCGCCTCAGAAATTGGCTCATCAGGATCCAGTGCTGAAATCTCAGCGCACGGGTTCTTCATCTTCAAAAAGAACGTAGAGATAGACAAATCACCCTGAGCCGACCTAGCCAGCTCATTTTCCAGGAACTGTAGCCTCGCTACATTCTTCTTGTTAAACATCCCATCCAAGACTCACCAGATCTTGACAGCTGATCCACACCCTAAGATGTGATCGAATAGGTCAGGTGATATTGCCCTTTTTAGAGTGAACTCTGCTTTCACATTTATCCTCCTCCAATTCCTCACCTCATGACCATTATCCCCAACTGGGACAACTTCCTCCGTACTATCTCCTCCAACAACCTCCCAAAGGTCCTCACCCAGAAGATAACTCTGCATGCACGACTTCCACTTCTTGAAGTTAGTCGAGGTAAGCATCTCAATTCCAAGACCTCTTGCTTCCATGGCTCTACCACTGGTTCCTTCTTCACAAAGGCGATGTCAACTTTGAGTTGTTCACTGCTCTATCCACTCCAACCTCCCTCTGATACCATGTGAAATTTTCTGTAGATCTAGGAGTGAGCAGGAATCGTACAACTCAAAGTTACAGCCAACAACCAGAAGCACATGAAGCAACACAATCTTTATTGATAATAGCAGAAATCTTTATTACAGAGCGATGTATACATGGCGAGACATGATTTCGCCAGTACACAAAACCAAAAAGGAAAAATACAGCTGAAGAAAGATAACTGGCGGTCTGACAAACATAAGCCGCCTGACCGCCCGACCTGGGTGTTCGCGCGACCATAAAACGAGACCGCGCGAATAGACTGCCGGCGACTTGAATCAACACCACTGAAGCTCCGCGACCTCCCGAACTCCACTGATTCTCTCGAACTCCAGCAAGCCGCAAGAACGCCCGAACACCTTAGAAGAAGAGGTGACTGCTGCTATCTGCACAATCCGCAGAAGCTGCACTAGGAAAGTTCAATCCGCAAACCGCGCGGTCACAAACAAGAGACCGCAAGAAATAGGCGCGAGCTCTGCTTACACTTGGTGCGATATTTTGCTGCAATAATGACTCCTATTTATAGGCGCGGGACCAGATCCAGTCACCACCCTATGAGATAGAGTCACCGCCCTGACCGCGCAACCAAGACCGGTCTATCTGCACGGTCAGAAGATCGCTCTGCGCCTGTGAGCTCGCCGACTTCAAACCTTACCGGAGATCGCCACTCCTCCAAGAAGCCGCGTGATCATGACAACACGCACGGTCATGACGCCCACCACCAGTGTTCACAAACACGAGACCTCCTCCAGAGACCGCGAACACAAAGAAGGAGACCACACGACTAAGAGCACCTTAGTCGGTGCGCACCAACAAGACCCAGATAGTCACCAGACCGGAAGAACGCCCGAACAACAACCCTATGCGGTCAACAGCTTAACCCGCACAGAACAAAAAATAGCTCGCCACGCGGTCACACGAACCAGACCGCGCGGCCTCAACATACTGAAAAACAGCTCGCCACGCGGTTACACAAACCAGACCGCGCAGCCTCACCTCGGCAGCCTTTGACAGAAAGAACGGCGGTCAGGCCGAATAGACTGCGACTAGACCGAATAGGTCAGACCACAGAGGAGACCGCCAGGTCGCGCGGTTAGACCAGACCGCGTGAACACCCCCCAGACCGCCAACTTCACACTTCAACATTTTCAACAATTGCGTCATCGGATACACCATTAATTTTAAAATTATCGCATATTTCTAGGAAACTAAAAATATGCGCATTGGGATCCTCCTCTTGTAGCACATCAAATTATACATATTGTTGTACCATTTGAATGATGTTTGGCTTCAACTCAAAATTATTGTTCTCAATAGCATGTCGAACAATACTAGAAGGGGCATCGTCCAGATTAGGCCAGGCATAATAGGACATAGTCCGTTCCGCAATCGCATCCTGATTTGGATCACCCATTTGAGAAGAAGAGAAGGAGGGAGGAGAAGAAGAAGAAGAAATGGTATTCGGAAAAGAAGTGACACCTACGGATTCCTCAATCGGATCTTGAGAATTTGGTCTTTGGGATCGTAATCATCGTCGAATGGTTTGCTCGATTTCCGGATCCAAGTCAAGAAGATCCGACGGATTCCTTCGGGTCATAAACCAAAAAGAAAAGAAAAATCATAGGAAATTAGAAAAAGAAAAATAATATTTAAATAGAGATATAATTTATGTTGGATTTTTTTATAGATTTAATTATAAAGATTTAATTAGTCTTAGATTTCCCGAGGACTACCCAATGAAGGGTTCACAGCGGTATTAAGAGATAAGATGGGATGATAACACAAATCTCTCTTTCTAAGAATATAATTACGCCTTTTGAAAAAAAGAAAAAGAGATAAAAGTAATAGAACTAAGCTTTCAAAATATCAACAAAACTTCTCCGGCAACGGCGCCAAAAACTTGATAGGCTGAAATCGTGTTGCGTAAAATTAGATTATTATCCACGTATAATCCGATAAGGCAAGTGTACTTATCGTTTTATAATATAGGATTTTGAAAATCAAGTGTCGTATTATTTTCGGGCTTGTTGAGTACTTCTACTCACAAAGAAAAGCTATTATTTTATCGATCGAAAGGTTGGGTTTGTTTTGGAAAACAATTAGGAGAAAATCAACTGTGAAGAAAATATATGATTACAAGATTAACACTTGATCTAGAATCCCTTTGGAATGAAATAGAATTTTACAAAAAAAAAACTAATCCACAAATGATGAGTACATCTTTTAGTTTAGGTTTATTATGTTTTTTATATAAAATTATGTTATTTTTAGGAATTTTATCATATAAATCCTTCCATTGTTATTTCATAAGCTAACTTAAGTTTATTTTGTATTTTCAGGTTTTTCTGGGCTCTTTCGAGCAAAAAGTTAAATTACACGCCCCAGGTCATGGGCGTGACCATGGGCGTGTAACCTACGAAATACTCCAAACCTGCTTCTGCCACTCCGGGGACGCTCCGTGAAGATTTCGCCAAGTACACGCTGATGAGTCCTGATCATATACACTTTTATGGACTCATCTGGGCCATCTATTTAGTCTTTTCACTGCACTTTAGCCCTGTTTTAGCTCATATTGGTCATTCTATGCTAGGTGCACTTATAGGCCCTATTTGGTGTAAATTCGTATCTTTCTTCGTTATTAGTTTTCTTGTGCTGATTAAGTTCCACTTTCAGTGGCTAGACTGGTGTCGTACGCTGGAACAGGTGTCGTGCAGGTGTTTACGGTGCAATTCTGCACAGGAACACTGCGCACGATCACCGGTTCTATTGCGCACGACCACTGGTCGTGCGCCACTGATCGTGTGCACTTAACCCTTTTTCACGAGTTCTGTTTGGTGCAGTGCGCACGACCACCAACGCTAGTGCGCACGACCACTGGTCGTGCGCCACTGTTTGTGCGCACTTAGCATCAATTTCATGAGTTCTGTTTCAACCAGTGCGCACGACCACCTACGATAGTGCGCACGACCACCGGTCGTGCGCCACCGGTCGTGCGAACATGTTATTTCATAATTTCTGTCTTTGCAGGTTCCGTCCAGGCAGAGCGCACGATCACAGGATTCTAGTGCGCACGACCACTGGTCGTGCGCCAATGACCGTGCGCACTATTTATTCCAGCGCCTATAAATTCCGCTGCTCGCGATTTAGGTCTGACAGCCCGCCGTATTCCGCCGTTTTCTGCTCCAGTTCGTCCGACTTTGCCCCTCCATCGCCGCCCACCATCTAGAGGTGCTCCGGGCTTGTTCTTCACGCCAATCTTGAGCCGGAGTTTCCTCTCGGCCTCCTCCTTCATCCAAGAGCTTCAAAGAGAGATCTACCCGCCATCTCCATCGAGCAAGAGGAAGTTTGCAACCTCTACCGGATCGTGACACGAAGAAGACGGGTCCATTGGAGAGTCGTGACAGCTCTCTCTACCCCGGACGTAGTTGCGGACCGAGCTTGGACGCGGATTGACAACCCAGCGATTCCAACCGTGAATCTACAACGAGACTTCGGATTCGGTCGATTTCTTGCCTTATTCTTCTCTTATTGATGTGTATATGTTTTAGATCTCATTATTATGATGAAGTGGCACTTGAATTAGTTATATTTACATATATATTTCATGTCTATGTGTTTGTGTAATTTATCTATTTGAGTTGCTTGAGGTGCGCCGCCGTCCATTTCCATTCTGCCGTCACGTTCGTGTGCCGCACTAGCAATTGCTAGTGGCGTGCTTGTCGAAGAGGTGCTTGCGACCCTCACTCCGCTAGCCTACTCGTCCATCCGCCTACCGAAGCGTGGCATCGCGGCCCGTATTCCATCCCGCCTAACGAAGCAGTGCGCTCAAGGCCTACACAGTTCGATTCCGCTTGCCTACTCGTCCATCCGCCCTTTCGACGCAGCGCGCTCAAGGCCTGCCTAGTCCCCATCCCGCCAAGCGAAGCATTGCATAGCGGCATTGCATAGGAGTAGTTGATAGCTTTTATTTTATTTTCCAAAAGCCAACCCAACTCCCCCGCATTCCATCCGATTTAAGGACTTCAATCTCAAATCCTTCCTCGAAACCCAACTCCACCTTACTGTGTTCCTCAAGAGACCGACACTCGGGGATTTTCCCCATTATTATTACTTGCGCGACCGGTGCACTTGCCGAATCATCGCATCAAGTTTTTGGCGCCGTTGCCGGGGAACACAGTCGTGTGAGTTTTTTGGAGAGGGAGAATTTGAGAGAAAAGCCCTTCCATTTGTAAATTGCATCTTTTATTTTATTTCTGTTCTTTTTATTCCTTCTTCTTGTTTTATATCAGGTTGCTTTAGTAATTTTTATTTGGTTTAGTATTTGCACAATAGCAGTTTTATTTTGAATCGTTTTATCTTCACACTATGTGGGCACATCTCAATTTCCGTTGCCGTTGGTGTGGAGCTACCTCCCACTCTAGTGATGAATGCCCTACGGAGAATAGTAGGCATAATTCTTATAGCCCAGCATATGGAGCACCGACTTCGTCTGGTACTCCATATGGTGCGCGTAAGTCTTATGGCTACTCTGCTGAGCCTTTACCGTCATACTTCTTTTCGGCTCCAGCCCCCGCTATGCCAAAGAAGCCCGCTAGGCAGTGCCAGTTTTGTCGGAGCACAGATCATGCCCTGAAGGATTGTGCTGCTTTTCGTCGCCAATTGGATGAGGATGACGAGCCGGATATCCGGATCGTCCCGAATCCTAACTCTGGCGCCACACCTTCAACATCCGGTTTTGTGTCCTTGCCACCTTCACATATTGAAGGGTATGGCGTTGACACAGTCACCGGATGTGCGGCTGATCTATGCACCGACATTGCTGAGCCTATTCTCCAGGTGCATCCACCACCCCTAGTGGATTCGATCCTTTGTGAGGAATCGGTGCTCGACTTTTATCCGAGCACTATTCCTCTCCCTGTTGTGCATACTACACTCGTCCCTGACGACATTGTTGATGATGTGTCGCAAGAGGAGGCGGTTGATCTTAGTATTGTGCCTATTCCAATGGAGGAGGACAACCTTCTAGGTGAAGAGGAATTTTCCTCAGCACCGGTGGAGGAAGTCCAAATCCTAAGCCTGGCCACCGTTGATCCCGCCGAATCTTGTAGCATTGATGACAATGCAAACATTATTTTACTTCCCCAACCTAATGGGAGTGAGACCGGGACCACTCCCCCGATTTTTGATTATCTATGTTCTTCATCTTGTTTATTTCTCGATCCCCCCTCTTCACCCGAGCCTGTGCAGGTTGAATCTTGACAGGTACTTCAGGAGGACTTGGAGCTTTGTGCTCAAGTCAATGATGAGTGTGTCCTTTTATGCGAGGAGGTTGATCCCTCCTCCATTAAGGAAGCCTCATTCGTTGCATTCTCCTCCTGCGGACCTGCTGTGGACGATACCTTGCTGGGCAAGGATAGTTTTGGTGAGATGAGTGAGGACCAGGCCTCCTCCTCTTCTTACTTTCTTTTCCCTCTACCTGTGAGGAGCAGGTATTTATATTCAGGTAGAGGCGTGACTGTTCTTTCTCCGTATAGGTACCCGCTACCGACACAGATATTAGGCCAGTTACCTGTCCACTTCTCCTTCCATAGGCCCATTAGCTAGAACTCTTAAAGTTTGAATAAGTCGTGCTGGGAGGACAATAACCCCAGTAGTTATCTTTCTTTTCTGCATTTTTATTTCATCTAATCATGTTTAGTTAGTAATATTTCTTTTCAGTTTTCTATTTTCTTTTGTTTTTGCGGAGCTGACCCCTGCAGGTATATTTTCTGGATGGCGGATGCTGCCGCTTAGTCCTGGTTTAAACGCCAATCTTCTGGTGTGCTCATTTCTGAGCACTGGGTACTCTCTTTCCCTAGCTTTTTCTGATTTTCATGTCATATATTCTGTGGATTGTTTAGTTTAAGTCTGGGGGAGAGTAGTTTTGTTTACCCGCTCACGTGCACTATTGCACTGCAAACTAGAAGATTTCATTTAAAATGTTTTGTTTATTTTCATTGCACACCACATCACCCACTTGAGCGCGTACTCGTCTGTATGCGTGCTCTGTAGTGAATTTAATTCTTCTGCTTATTTGGGAAAGTTTAGGTGATGGCTTAGGACTATGTAGCAGAGTAAAATGTTGACTCCCGTAGTGCTCCTAGTCGAGTGCTCGGTTGCATAGAAATTTGTGTAGAGTAGACTTCTCTTTATAATTATGGTTTTATATTTTTCTTATTAGTGTAAATGTTGTTTACTCTACTCAAATGGTGAATTCGGTGGAATCAAACGGTAGCATAGGGATGTGTGTAAACGATCGCTAGATTCATATTGCTTGAGTCGGGAGAAAGGAGAATCTTTCTCGGTGGCTAGAACTTGCCCCAAGCGATTCTTGAAGCATGGGTATACGGTTAGTCAATTGTGTGAATGTGATATAGGCCATCATTTTGGCCCGGTTGAGCCTTTGTGCCTATCCCTACCGCTATATCCTCGCTAGCCCAGTTGTGCCTACCCGTTCTTTGATTCAGCCCCACTTTTATTTCACCAAAGCCCAAAAGCCAATCCTAGTCGCACACCCAAAATTTGAGCTTTAGCTGTTTATTATTTTCATGAGTTGGGTTGTTGATGTGGTAATATGTTTGTGAAGATGTAGATGTGTCCTTTTGTTTATTTGCTGAAAATGATAAGAAAAGAAAAAAAAATGAGAAAAAGAAAAGAAGTTAAAAAGAAAGGAAAGAGAAGGAATGTTTAATTGAAAATCTTTATGTATAGATTTATGTTTGGGAGTAGGCGGTGCACGCACCCATGCTGTTAAGTCCAAGTCTGGGGGTGTTGTGTACCCGCATGTTTGTGTGGTGAATGAGGATAGTTTCCTGCATTAGCTCATTTGGGTTTAGTGCTTTAGCCGTCGTTTTTATCTTTGTTTTTCCTCACCTAAACCCAAGCCCCATTTAAAACCTAAAGCCCTATTGATTCACGCATTTGAGTCAAACCAGTGCCGTGGAGAGAATGTGACCGGGCAAGCTTATGGTCACCGACACTGATGGATTTCAGTGGAGTTTGTCCGGCATCCCGATCTTGAGCAATGCTCATCTCAGCGTTTAGTTTACTTTCTCCGTATGCATGACCGAACGATTCACCGCTTTTCACCATTTTGAGTAGTTGTAATATGCTTTTACTCTTTTAGAAATATATAAACTGTTTATATAATCAGAAATCTTCTCTACTATTCTTCTTATGCACGTGAGCATGCGACTTCGCATGGTACTCTGTATTGTAGTTTTAAGCCATCTACTATTCTTTCCTAGTTCGCTTAGAATTTGTTTGCTCGGGACGCGCAAACAGTTAAGTCTGGGGGTGTGATGAGTCCTGATCATATACACTTTTATGGACTCATCTGGGCCATCTATTTAGTCTTTTCACTGCACTTTAGCCCTGTTTTAGCTCATATTGGTCATTCTATACTAGGTGCACTTATAGGCCCTATTTGGTGTAAATTCGTATCTTTCTTCGTTATTAGTTTTCTTGTGCTGATTAAGTTCCACTTTCAGTGGCTAGACTGGTGTCGTACGCTGGAACAGGTGTCGTGCAGGTGTTTCCGGTGCAATTCTGCACAGGAACACTGCGCACAATCACCGGTTCTATTGCGCACGACCACTGGTCGTGCGCCACTGATCGTGTGCACTTAACCCTTTTTCACGAGTTCTGTTTGGTGCAGTGCGCACGACCACCGGTCGTGCGCCACTGTTCGTGCGCACTTAGCATCAATTTCATGAGTTCTGTTTCAACCAGTGCGCACGACCACCTACGATAGTGCGCACGACCACCGGTCGTGCGCCACCGGTCGTGCGAACATGTTATTTCATAATTTCTGTCTTTGTAGGTTCCGTCCAGGCAGAGCGCACGATCATAGGATTCTAGTGCGCACGACCACTGGTCGTGCGCCAATGACCGTGCGCACTGTTTATTCCAGCGCCTATAAATTCCGCTGCTCGCGATTTAGGTCTGACAGCCCGCCGTATTCCGCCGTTTTCTGCTCCAGTTCGTCCGACTTCGCCCCTCCATCGCCGCCCACCATCTAGAGGTGCTCCGGGCTTGTTCTTCACGCCAATCTTGAGCCGGAGTTTCCTCTTGGCCTCCTCCTTCATCCAAGAGCTTCAAAGAGAGATCTATCCGCCATCTCCATCGAGCAAGAGGAAGTTTGCAACCTCTACCGGATCGTGACACGAAGAAGACGGGTCCATTGGAGAGTCGTGACAGCTCTCTCTACCCCGGACGTAGTTGCGGACCGAGCTTGGACGCGGATTGACAACCCAGCGATTCCAACCGTGAATCTACAACGAGACTTCGGATTCGGTCGATTTCTTGCCTTATTCTTCTCTTATTGATGTGTATATGTTTTAGATCTCATTATTATGATGAAGTGGCACTTGAATTAGTTATATTTACATATATATTTCATGTCTATGTGTTTGTGTAATTTATCTATTTGAGTTGCTTGAGGTGCGCCGCCATCCATTTCCATTCTGTCATCACGTTCGTGTGCCGCACTAGCAATTGCTAGTGGCGTGCTTGTCGAAGAGGTGCTTGCGACCCTCACTCCGCTAGCCTACTCATCCATCCGCCTACCGAAGCGTGGCATCGCGACCCGTATTCCATCCCGCCTAACGAAGCAGTGCGCTCAAGGCCTGCACAGTTCGATTCCGCTTGCCTACTCATCCATCCGCCCTTTCGACGCAGCGCGCTCAAGGCCTGCCTAGTCCCCATCCCGCCAAGCGAAGCATTGCATAGCGGCATTGCATAGGAGTAGTTGATAGCTTTTATTTTATTTTCCAAAAGCCAACCCAACTCCACTCGTGGATTTTCCCCATTATTATTACTTGCGCGACCGGTGCACTTGCCGAATCATCGCATCACACGCCCCAGGTCACGGGCTACACATGCCAGCATAATACTTCGCATTTTACTCTCTAGTCTTCATAATTCTATCTTGCATTAATTTTTCTTACCCTTATGAAAAATGGATTGCTCGGGACGAGCAATGAGCAAGTATGGGGGTATTTGATGAGTAATTTATTTACTCATCTTTTAGTTTAGGTTTATTATGTTTTTTTTATATAAAATTATGTTATTTTTAGGAATTTTATCATATAAATCCTTCCATTGTTATTTCATAAGCTAACTTAAGTTTATTTTGTGTTTTCAGGTTTTTCTGGGCTGTTTCGAGCAAAAAGTTAAAATTACACGCCCTAGGTCACAGGCGTGACCATGGGCGTGTAACCTATGAAATACTCCAGACCTGCTTCTGCCACTCCGGGGACGCTCCGTGAAGATTTCGCCAAGTACACGCCCCAGGTCACGGGCGTGACCAAGGGCGTGACCCAATGTCACGGCCACGACCCGCCACAAGCATCCGGAGCACGCCGCCACGTCAATTAAAATTACATGCCCTCGGTCACGGGCGTGACCAAGGGCGTGACATCCAGCACACGGGCGTGACTTTTCCCGCGCCAATTTCCCGCCGAAGCTTCCCGCCAGCAGCACTTAATTGAGATTACACGCCCTAGGTCACAGGCGTGACCTAGGGCGTGACACGTCCGTAACGCCTGCATTGAAGCCAGACGGCGCCTTCTCCGCTCATAGCAAATCACGCCCCTTACACGCCCTTGGTCACGGGCGTGACCAAGGGCGTGTAACACCAAAAATTCAGCTATTTAAAGGGAAATTTTCCAGATGTTTGGGGACGAATTTTGGGAGTTCTAAGTTTATTTTCTTGCACTGTTTTTGTCATTCTTAAGCTTGTAATCTTCCTTCTTAGCTTGCACTTTCATTTCAGGTTTGTAACTTCTTGTTTCCTAGTTGTAATTTCTTTTCAATTAATAAAATAGTACTTTTTCTCTTATTCTACTCTCAATCTTCATTATGCACTTCTTGTATTTCATCAATTCCTCCATCTCCATGAGTAGCTAAATTTCATTAGTACTCGGCCGAGATGATCCAAGGAAAATATAATTCATAATTTAGTTTAGAACTTCTTTTTCTCTTATTTAGATCGCTTAAGATTTATCCTTGAATTTATATTGATTGAGATTATATTATCGATATATAATCTCATTCTTGTTTTCGTAGTCTAATAATAGAGAGGTTTTGAGTTCGAATCGATCATTTCAAGGATAAAGAGATTTGAATGCACTCCTCGAGAGAGGACGACATAAATCTCCCAGATTGGAGTTATATCCAATAGAGGGGTTCACTTCGATAAAGCGAGTTTTAGGGGTTTCGATTCTAGAACGAGAGTTCGATTGATCAACCTAAACTCAGTTAGGCGTATCCTTGAGAGAGGTACGTTTATAAATCGGGAACCTCCACGGTCAAGCATTTCTTTTAAAGAGAATTGGAAGTTTTATTTCTTTATTTATTTATTTTTTCCAAGGTGATTCGAGGTTGAGTGCTAATCCTTCTTATCATAGTTTTAACAATTTATTTCTCTTTCTTGCAACCAACCAACCCAAGTTTCTTTCGATAAAATAATAGAGTACTCAACCGCCCAGAGTCTAATACGACCTTGTTTTAATAACCTATACTACATTCGATACGGTACACTTGCCTTTATCGTTTGCAAGCATAGTTTTGCGCATCAAGTTTTTGGCGCCGTTGCCGGGAACTCGGTTGATATTTCGAAAACCGAAATATCTATTAATTTTATCTTTTTTTTTCTTTTTCTTAATTTTAAGGTGCAACTAAATTCCTGGAAAGGACGCTTTGGGTTTGAATTCCCATCATAGCCTCTAGTACCTTGCAAACCCTTCACCGGGTAGATCTTGGGAAGTCCAGGACTAATTTTAATTCACCTAATAATAAAAAAAAATCTAAAAAAATATAATAAAATAAAAATAAATTTATTTATCTAAAATCTTATTTTCCCTTTTTCTTTTTCCGCTTCTTTTCTTTTCTTTTGGTTTGTGACCCGATGAAACTCTTCAATTGATTTTGAATTTGGTTTTGATCCGGAAATCGAGCGCACCTTGCGGCGACGTCTCCGATTTAGTGATCTACCAATAATTCGCGAAGAGTCAGTCGGAGAGACTAACGAAGATATAATGGGTGACCCCGACCATAATGAGGCTCCGCTACGGACTATGTCCTATTATGCGAGGCCAAATTGGGAGGGAACACAATCAAGTATTATTCACCCGGCGGTGGAAAATAATAATTTTGAAATCAAAACGAGTATCATTCAAATGGTACAGCAAACCGTCATCTTTGACGGGTTACCAGATGAAGATCCAAATTTACATTTATTGAATTTTTTGAAAATTTGCGATACGTTTAAAATTAATGGCATCACCGATGACGCCATTCGCTTGCGTTTATTTCCATTTTCTTTGCGGACTAAGGCCAAGCAATGGTTGGGATCTCTTCCTAGAGGTTCCATCACTACATGGGCCGAGATGACGGAGAAATTTTTAACTAAATATTTTCCTCCGGCGAAGTCTGCTAAATTACGTACGGACATTCTCTCGTTTACGCAAATAGACTCGGAGTCTCTCTATGACACATGGGAGCGCTTCAAGGAATTATTGCGGAGATGTCCTCACCAGGCCCTTCCTTTATGGCAACAAGTTCAAACATTCTACAATGGTTTGAATCTCCAAACGAGGCAAATGATTGATGCAGCAGCTGGGGGAACTCTAAATAACAAAACCCCAGATGCCGCTCAAGAGCTTTTTGAGGAGATGGCCATGAATGCTTATCAGTGGAATGCGCCACGGTCGCGTCCTAACAAACCGACCGGACTCTTTGAAGTCGAGGCCACCCCGAATTTAGCATATCAAGTAGAATGACTTACTAAGCAAATGACGGAGATGTCTGCTTCCTCCGCCATTAACGGGGCTAATAATTATAATAATAATTATAATCAAGAACAAGTTGATTATATGGGGAACTCCTATCGTCCTACTTATAACCCAAATAATTATCTTCCTAATAGTTATAATCCGGGTTTAAGAAACCACCCAATTTTTTCATGGAGCAACCCCAATAATGCTCAACGCCCCCCACAAATGAATCCTCCTGGATTCGCTCCACCACCACAAAAGGCCCATTCACTTGAAGAGGTCTTCACCAAATACGTCGCTTCTACTGATGCCAATATCCGGAACCTTTCCGGATCTATTAAAAGCCTAGAAAATCAGATTGGACAACTCGCCAAGATGTTTTCCGAACGCCAACAGGGAGCTCTACCGGGCAATACTGAGCCCAATCCACGGGAGAGCGCCAACGCTATAACCCTCCGCAGCGGAAAAGAGGTAAAAAGTTCAAATTTGGCCGAGCCTAAGGTAAACGTTTCAACTCCAACTCCGCATTTAAACTCTTCTGATTTAGCTCCGCGCATTATTCAAACGCCTTCTATTCCGTATCCTTCTAAATTACAAAATGAGCGCAACGAGGAGCAGTATAAAAAATTTATAAATATTTTAAAACAAATACAAATTAATGTACCATTTTGCGAGGCACTCTTTCAAATGCCTAAATACGCGAAATATCAAGGATTTATTATCAAATAAAAAGAAACTTGAAGATATTTCGCGTATTTCTCTTAATGCAGAATGTTCGGCGATAGTTCTTAATAAATTACCGGAAAAATTAAATGATCCGGGACGGTTTTCCATCCCGTGTTTGTTCGGAAATTTACTAATTAAAAACGTCTTGGCCGATCTAGGGGCGAGCATAAATCTTATGTCGTTCTCCTTATTTAAGAAGCTTGGTTTGGGCACCCCAAGCCCAACCAATATAAGCATCCAACTAGCGGATCGGTCCGTAAAGTATCCAATCGGGATCATTGAGGATGTGCCAGTGAAGGTTGACAAGTTTATCTTTCCGGTAGACTTTGTCATCCTCGATATCGAAGAGGACGCTGAAGTACCACTCATACTTGGCCGGCCCTTCCTAGCCACCGCTCGGGCTATAATTGATGTAAGTAACGGAAACCTTCTCCTACGAGTTGGGGAGGAAGAAGTTATTTTTAATATAAATCAATCGATGAGAAATGCTTTTCCAAACGACGACTCTTGTTTTACTCTAGAAACAAAATTTGAAGAGGAAATAACATCGTTTTCTGAAATAATTTCGCCTTTATTTGAAAATCCGGAAATTGCAAATTTATTTTGTTTAGAAGAAAAAACTCGGCCAACCAAATTTGAAGAAGTAAACTTAAATATTTCTAAAATAAAAACATCTTACGAGGAGCCACCGAGTTTAGAACTAAAACAATTGCCGGAACATTTAAAATACATATTTTTAGAAAAAAATTCAAAACTGCCCGTAATAATATCTTCCGCACTTAACGATTCAGAAACTTCCGAATTAATTAAAATTTTAAATAATCACCGCCATGCAATTGCATGGCAAATTTCGGATATAAAGGGGATTAGCCCCTCGTTTTGCACGCACAAAATAAGTTTAGAAAATAATTCTCGCGGCGCTATTCAGCCCCAACGACGCCTTAACCCAAACATGAAGGATGTCGTTAAGGCCGAAATTATAAAATTATTAGACGCGGGAATTATTTATCCAATTTCTGATAGCACTTGGGTTAGCCCAGTGCAAGTCGTGCCTAAAAAGGGAGGAATAACGGTAATCACCAACGAAAATAATGAGTAGATTTCGACCCGTACTGTTACGGGTTGGCGTGTATGCATCGATTACAGAAAATTAAATGATGCTACCCGCAAGGATCACTTTCCGTTACCATTTATTGACCAAATTTTAGAACGCTTATCCGGTCATTCGCACTATTGTTTTCTCGATGGTCTTTCGGGATATTTTCAAATCCCAATTGCCCCTGAAGATCAAGAGAAAACCACCTTCACTTGTCCGTTCGGCACCTTCGCATATCGAAGAATGCCGTTTGGACTTTGCAACGTGCCGGCTACATTCCAAAGATGTATGTTGGCAATTTTTAATGAACTTATCGAAAACGTCATGGAAGTATTCATGGATGATTTTTCTATTTTTGGCGATTCTTTCACTAATTGTCTAAATAATCTTGATCGTGTTCTTCAACGCTGCGAAGACACAAATTTGGCACTCAACTGGGAGAAGTGCCACTTTATGGTCCGAGAGGGGTTAGTCCTCGGACATAAAGTTTCTAGTAAGGGGATCGAGGTCGATAGGGCCAAGATCGAGGTCATAGAAAAACTTCCCCCTCCTACCAATATAAAATCTATTAGAAGTTTTCTAGGACATGCAGGTTTTTATAGGTGGTTTATAAAAGATTTCTCAAAAATTACAAAACCGCTAACTCATCTCCTAGAAAAAGAATCCGCGTTTAATTTTGATGAGGAATGTTTAAAAGCGTTTAATAAAATCAAAAATGAACTAATCAAATCCTCGATTTTAATCGCACCAATCTGGTCTCTTCCGTTTGAAATCATGTGCGACGCTAGCGATTTTGCTGTAGGTGCAGTTTTAGGCCAACGGGTGAATAAATATTTTCACCCGATTTATTACGCAAGTAAAACGCTAACATCCGCACAAGCAAATTATACAACAACGGAAAAAGAATTTTTGGCTATAATTTTTGCGTTTGATAAATTTCGATCATATTTAACCCTTTCAAAAGTTATTGTTTTTACAGATCACTCCGCTCTCCGGTATTTACTACAAAAAGGGGATGCAAAGCCTCGACTGCTAAGGTGGATCCTCCTACTACAAGAATTCGATTTGGAGATCCAAGACAAAAGGGGAGCGGAGAATGTTGCGGCCAACCACCTCTCACGGTTGGAGAATCCGGCTGCATGAGCGCTAGTGGAAGCCGAAATTGACGACAAATTCCCTGAAGAGCGCCTCCTTGCCATCGAAAAGGTAACGACTTCTTTCACCCCTTGGTACGCGGATTTGGCCAACTATTTAGTGGCCCGGGTCCTACCAAAAGATTTTTCAAGTCAACAAAAGAAGAAATTCTTTTCAGATTTGAAAAATTATTTTTGGGAGGACCCCTTTTTATTTCGTGTCTGCGCGGACCAAGTGGTAAGAAGGTGTATTTCGGGCGAGGCAGGCGCCCAAATTCCGCGGCACTGCCACGAAGGGCCAACCGGTGGCCATTATCAAGCGAACCAGACCGCAAGAAAGGCGCTAGAGTCGGGCTTCTATTGGCCCACCTTATTTAAAGATGCTCACAATTTCGTGAGTAATTGTGATCGGTGCCAACGGTCAGGTAACATTTCTAACCGGGACGAAATGCCCCAAAATATTTTTTTAGAATGCGAAATTTTTGATCTTTGGGGAATAGATTTCGTAGGTCCTTTACCCTCCTCTTTTAATAATAAATATATCCTTGTTGCGGTCGATTACGTGTCAAAGTGGGCGGAAGCACAAGCTTTTCCCACTAACGACGCGAGAGTCGTCGTAAATTTTTAAAAAAAAATATTTTCACGATTTGGCACACCCCGAGCACTAATTAGTGATCGGGGCACACATTTTTATAACAACCAACTTGCTAAAATTTTAGCAAAGTATGGAGTTACCCACAAGCTATCTACCGCCTACCACCCTCAAGCAAATGGCCAAGTGGAGGTGGTGAACCGTGAACTTAAAAGAATTTTAGAAAAAACTGTGTCCGTTAATAGGAAGGATTGGTCGCTAAAATTAGACGACGCTCTATGGGCATATCGGACAGCATACAAAACCGCCATCGGATGTACACCGTACCGATTAGTCTATGGAAAAACTTGTCATCTACCAGTGGAATTAGAACATCGCGCCTTTTGGGCGCTAAAATTTTTAAATTTGGATTTAAACTTAGCCTTCGAGCACAGAAAACTACAATTAAATGAATTAGACGAGTGACGCGCAAACGCTTATGAAAATAATAAGATTTATAAGGAGCGCACAAAATTTTATCATGATAAAAAAATCAAAAATCCAACAACTTTTTCACCGGGAGACTTAGTCCTATTATTTAATTCAAGACTTAGGCTTTTTCTGGGTAAATTAAAATCACGATGGTCCGGTCCCTTCATAGTTAAAGAAGTTTGGCCATACGGAACGGTGCTAATAGAGCACCCGGAAAAAGGCTCTTTCAAAGTCAACGGACAACGCTTAAAATTATATCACTCGGGCGACCCAGCGCCCGGAAACATCGAAACCATTCACTTCCAAAATCTTTAAAATTACCACTTAGTCAAGTGATGAGTCCCAAATATATACACATTTATGGACTCATCTGGGCCGATTTTCTAGTCTATGCACTTCACTTTAGACATGTTTTCACTCATATTTGATACTTCATGCTAAGTGCACCTCTAGGCCCGTTTTTGGTGTTTTTTCATGTTCTTCTTCTTTAGTAGTTTTCATGCATTGTTAAGTGCCACTTTCAGTGGCTGGATTCGTGGTTGTGCTGGAACAGGAGTCGTGCAGGTGTTCCCGGTACAATTCTGTACAGGAACACTGCGCACGATCACTGGTTCTATTGCGCACGACCACTGGTCGTGCGCCGCTGATCGTGTGCACTTAACCCTTTCTTTTTGAGTTCTGTCTCGGACAGTGCGCACGACCACCTACGATAGTGCGCACGACCACCAGTCGTGCGCCACTATTCGTGCGTACTTAACATCAATTTTACGAGTTCTGTTTCGACCAGTGCGCACGACCACCTACGATAGTGCGCACGACCACCGGTCGTGCGCCACTGGTCGTGCGAACATGGTATTTTATAAATTTCTTACATTGCAGGCTCCACCCAGGCAGGCGCACGATCACAGGATTCCAGCGCGCATGACCACTGGTCGTGCGCCAATGACCGTGCGCACTGTTTATTCCAGCGCCTATAAATATTCCTGCTTGCGATTTAGGTCGGATCCTCCGATTTTCTTCCGCCCGAGTTCGCTGTTTCCTGCTCCAGAGCGCCCGATTTCGCCCCTCCATCGCCGCCCACCATCTGGAGGTGCTCTGGGCTTGTTCTTCACGCCATTCTTGAGCCGGAGCTTCCTCTCGGCCTCCTCCTTCATCCAAGAGCTTCAAGGAAGGTTTAGCCGCCATCGCCATCAAGCAAGAGGAAGTTTGCAACCTCTACCGGATCGTGACACGAAGAAGACGGGCTCATTGGAGAGTAGTGACAGCTCTCTCTACCCTGGATGTAGTTGCGGACCGAGCTTGGACGCGGATTGACAACCCGGCGATTCCAACCGTGAATCTACAATGAGACTTGGGATTCGGTCGATTTCTTGCCTTGTTCTTTACTTATTGATGCGTTTATAGCTAGATCTCTCATGTATGGATGATGAACACTATGAATCATGCTTGTAATCTTAATTTCATGTCTATGTGAAGTTATATTTTGTTCATTTGTGTATGAGGTGCGCCCCATTCCATCCTCCATCCCGCCGTCACGTTCGTGTGCCGCACTAGCAATTGCTAGTGGCGTGCTTGTCGACGAGGTGATTGCGACCCTCATTCCGCCATTCTCTCCACTCCATCCGTATGCCTACTCTTCCATCCGCCTAGCGAAGCGTGGCATAGCGGCCCGTGTAATCCATTCGCCCTACGAAGCAGTGCGCTCAAGGCCTGCACATTTCGATTCTGCTTGCCTACTCGTCCATCCTCCCTTGCGACGCAGTGCGCTCAAGGCCTGCCTAGTCTCCATCTCGCCAAGCGAAGCATTGCATAGCGGCATTGCATAGGAGTAGTTGTAATATTTTCTTTTATTTTCCACAATCCAAAACCCCCCGTTTCCGCATCCATCCGACGTAAAGGACTTCGGTCTCAAGTCCTTCCTCGATAATAAACTCCACCTTACTGTGTTCCTTTGAGATCGATACTTGGGAATTCATTCCCATTTTATATAACTTGAACGATCGGTACACTGCCGTTTCGTGTCGCAGTCTTACTACCGCCTATAGCGGTGTGCTAAGATTTGCGCATCAAGTTTTTGGCGCCGTTGCCGGGGAACACAGTCGTGTGAGTTTTCTGGAGAGGGAGAACCTGAGAGAGAAGCCCTTCCATTTGTAAATTGCATTCCTTTGTTTTATTTCCTCGTATTTTGTTTCCTGTTTTATATTAGGTTGCTTTAGTAATTTTTGTTAGGTGTAGTATTTTGCACAATAGCATTTTTTAATTTGAATCGTATTATCTTCACACTATGTGGGCACATCTCAATATCCGTTGTCGTTGGTGTAGAGATACCTCCCACTCTAGTGATGAATGCCCTACGGAGAACAGTAAGCATAATTCTTATAGCCCAGCATATGGAGCACCGACTTCGTCTGATACTCCATATGGTGTGCGTAAGTCTTATGGCTACTCTGCTGAGCCTTTATCGTCTTACTTCTTTTCGGCTTCAGCCCCCGCTGTGCCAAAGAAGCCCGCAAGGCAGTGCCGGTTTTGTCGGAGCACTGATCATGTCTTGAAGGACTGTGCCGAGTATCTTCGCCAATTGGACGAGGATGACGAGCCGAATATCCGGATCGTCCCAACTCCTAACTCTGGCGGCACACCTTCAACATCCGGTTATGTGTCTTTGTCACCTTCACATCTTGAAGGGTATGGCATGGACACGGTCACCGGATGTGCGGCTGATCTATGCACCGACATTGCTGAGCTTATTCTCCCAGTGCATTCACCACCCCTAGTGGATTTGATTCTTTGTGAGGAATCAGTGCTCGACTTTTATCCGAGCACTACTCCTCCCCCTGTTGTGCATACTACGCTCGTCTCTGACGACATTGTTGATGATGTGTCGCAGGATGAGGTGGGTGATCTGAGTGTTGTGTCTATTCCTATGAAGGAGGACAACCTTCTAGGTGAAGAGGAGTTTTCCTCAACACCGGTGGAGGAAGTCCAAATCCTAAGCCTGGCCACCGTTGATCCCGCCGAATCTTGTAGCATTGATGACAATGCAAACATTATTTTACTTCCCCAACCTGATGGGAGTGAGACCGGGACCACTCCCCCGATTTTTGATTATTTATGTTCTTCGTCTTGTTTATTTCTCGATCCCCCCTCTTCATCCGAGTCTGTGCAGGTTGAGTCTTCACAGGTACCCCAGGAGGATTTGGTGCATATGGCCCAAGTCAATGATGAGGGCATCCTCTTATGTGAGGAGGTTGATTCCCCCTATGTAGAGGAAGCTCCACTCATTGCCGTCGCCTCCTGCTGCCTCCCTATTGACAACTCCTTGCTAGGAAAGGATATTTTTGGTGGGATGAGTGAGGACCTGGCCTCCTCCTCTTCTTACTTTCTTTTCCCTCTACCTGTGAGGAGTAGGTATTTATATTCGGGTAGAAGCGTAACTGTTCTTTCTCCTTATAGGTACCCGCTACCTACACGCATATTAGAACAGTTACCTGTCCACTTTTCTTTTCATAGGCCTATAAGCTAGAACTGTATAAAATCCGAATAAGTCATGCTGGATGACAATAACCCCAACAATTATCTTACCTTTTCCTGCATTTCTTACTTCATCTTGTTTAGTTTAGTTAGTAGTATTCTTTTTTTTTTCTGTTTTCTATTTTCTTTTGTTTCTGCGGAGCTGACCCCTGCAGGTATCTTTTCTGGATGGCGGATGCTGCGGCTCATTTTAGCTTACACGCCAATCTTCTGGTGTGCTCATTTCTGAGCACTGGGTACTCTCTTTCCCTAGCCTTTTCTGATTGTCATGTCATATATTTTGTGGATTGTTTAGTTTAAGTCTGGGGGAGAGCAGTTTTTGTGCCCACTCACGTGCACTCTTGCATAGCATGCTAGAAGTACTTTTATTTTAGCTTATTGGAAATTGTTGTTCATTTTCATTGCACACCACAACACCCACTTGAGCGCGTACTCGTCTGTATGCGTGCTCTGTAGTGAATTTAATTCTTCTGCTTATGTGGGAAAGTCTAGGTGATGGCTTAGGACTATGTAGCAGAGTAAAATGTTGACTCCAGTAGTGCTCCTAGTCGAGTGCTCGGTTGCATAGAAATTTGTGTAGATTAGACTTCTCTTTATACTTATGGTTTTATATTTTTTCTATTAGTGTAAATGTTGTTTACTCTACTCAAATGGTGAATCCGGTGGAATCAAACGGTAGCATAGGGATGTGTGTAAACGATCGCTAGATTCGTATTGCTTGAGTCGGAAGAAAGGAGAATCTTTCTCAGTGGCTAGAACTTGCCCCAAGCGATTCTTGAAGCATTGGCATAGGATAGTTCTAGTGCATGAGAATGACGTAGGCCATTATTTTGGCCCGGTTGAACTTTTTATTTCATGCCTATCGTCTACCCTTGCTAGCCCCTTTGTGCCTACCCTTTTCTTGATTCAGCTCCACATTTATCTCACCAAAGCCTAAAGCCTAACCTAGTCGCACACCCAAATCTGAGCTTTAGTTGTAGTTTTATTTACATTGTGGGTGGTGTTGATTGTGGTGTTATTATGTGAATCTGTGGATATGCTCATTTGAAAATTTTGCTGAAAGAAAAAAGACAAGAAAAAGAAGATAGAAAGAAAAAAAAATGAAAAGGAAAAGAGAAAAAAAAAAAGAAAAATGAGTTTTTTTTGAATAATCATGTAGAAAAATTATGTATTGGGAGTAGGCGGTGCACACACCTATGTTGCAAAAGTCCAAGTCTGGGGGTGTGGTGCACTTGCATTCGATTTTGGTGCGCGGGTAGTTATTTTAAAAGCTCAATTGGGTTTTGTGTTATAAGCCATTTTGTTTATCATTGTTTACCTCACCGTATCCCAAGCCTCAATTAAAACCTGAAAGTCCTACTGACTCACGCCTTGAACCAATCTATTGTCGTGGAGAGAATGTGACCGGGCAAGCTTATGGTCACCGACACTGATGGATTTCAGTGGAGTTTGTCCCGCATCCCGATCTTGAGCAATGCCCGTCTCAGCGCTTAGCTTACTTTCTCCGTATGCATGACCAAATGATTCACCGTTGTTCACCATTTTGAGTAGTTGTAATATGCTTTTACTCTTTTAGAAATATATAAACTGTTTATATAACCAGAAATCTTCTCTACTATTTTTCTTATGCACGTGAGCATGCGACTTCGCATGGTACTCTGTATTGTAATTTTAAGCCATCTACTTTTCTCTCCCCGTTCGCTTAGAATTTGTTTGCTCGGGATGCGCAAACAGGTAAGTCTGGGGGTGTGATGAGTCCCAAATATATACACATTTATGGACTCATCTGGGCTGATTTTCTAGTCTATCCACTTCACTTTAGACATGTTTTCACTCATATTTGTTACTTCATGCTAAGTGCACCTCTAGGCCCATTTTTGGTGTTTTTTCATGTTCTTCTTCTTTAGTAGTTTTCATGCATTGTTAAGTGCCACTTTCAGTGGCTGGATTCGTGGTTGTGCTGGAACAGGAGTCGTGCAGGTGTTCCTGGTACAATTCTGTACAGGAACACTGCGCACGATCACTGGTTCTATTGCGCACGACCACTGGTCGTACGCCGCTGATCGTGTGCACTTAACCCTTTCTTTTTGAGTTCTGTCTCGGACAGTGCGCACGACCACCTACGATAGTGCGCACGACCACCGGTCGTGCGCCACTGGTCGTGCGCACTTAACATCAATTTTACGAGTTCTGTTTCGACCAGTGCGCACGACCACCTACGATAGTGCGCACGACCACCGGTCGTGCGCCACTGGTCGTGCGAACACGGTATTTTATAAATTTCTTACATTGCAGGCTTCACCCAGGCAGGCGCACGATCACAGGATTCCAGTGCGCACGACCACTGGTCGTGCGCCAATGACCGTGCGCACTGTTTATTCCAGCGCCTATAAATATTCCTGCTCGCGATTTAGGTCGGATCATCCGATTTTCTTCCGCCCGAGTCCGCCGTTTCCTGCTCCAGAGCGCCCGATTTCGCCCCTCCATCGCCGCCCACCATCTGGAGGTGCTCCGGGCTTGTTCTTCACGCCATTCTTGAGTCGGCGCTTCCTCTCGGCCTCCTCCTTCATCCAAGAGCTTCAAGGAAGGTTTAGCCGCCATCGTCATCAAGCAAGAGGAAGTTTGCAACCTCTACCAGATCGTGACACGAAGAAGACGGGCTCATTGGAGAGTAGTGACAGCTCTCTCTACCCCGGACGTAGTTGCGGACCGAGCTTGGAGGTGCTCCGGGCTAGTTTCGTGCCGCAGTCTTACTACCGCCTATTGCGGTGTGCTAAGATTTGCGCATCATCAAGCTACGCGACGGTAAACAAAGCGCTCTTGGGAGGCAACCCAATGTTAACCTCTTTATTTTTGTCTTTCTTTTCTTGTTTGTTTTTCTAATTTAACTCTGCAGGTGTTCGACCGGCAACCCCGACTACCATTCAGGGAAGCCCTCTTTACACTTTAGTAATTTATCTTGATTTTTTTTTAGTTTTATCTTTCATACTTAGTTTTAAACATTGGGGACAATGTTTAATTTTAAGTATGGGGGTGTAGCATAGCTTTCTTTGTAGTTTTACTTGAAAAATAAAAACCAAAAAAATTATTAAAAAAAAAACTGAAATTAAATTTCTTGGAAAGGACGCTTTGGGCTTGAATTTCCATCATAGCCTCTAGTACCTTGCAAACCCTTCACCGGGCAGATCTTGGGAAGTCCAAGAACAAAAAAAATCTATTAGAAAATGTTCTTTTTATTCATCAAAACTCCCACTTGCTAAATTGTAAGTTCTAAGTAGACTGTTTTTCATATGGACTAAAAATAATTTTATGCTAGAATAGTTTTTGAAACTTTTGAGTAAAATTATTGACTCATGTAGTGCTCCTAGTCATATGCTTGTCTTTGAGTAGTTTTGGTGTAAAATTAAATTCTTGGCATAGATCTAAAATTATGTTTTATTAATTTGTGTAGTAATAATTTATTTTACTTTTAAATTCAAATCCGGTCTTATCCAAAAGTAGTTTAGGTGAGTGTGTAGAAGATTGTTAGAAAGCTATTACTCGAATTGAACAAAAGGGTGTCCTTTCTCGATGTCTAGAACTTGCTCCAAGCTATTTTCGAAACATGTGCGCTTTAGACAAATTAACTTTACGGAAATGATTTAGGCCTTTCTTTGGATAGTTTGAGCCTTTGCACCCAACCTAGATTTACCACCATTGTTCACACAAATTTGAGCCTTACACCTTTATTTGATCCACCCTCATCATTTCGGCACCAAAGCTAAAAAGCCCAAAACCCAAATGAACACTTTGAAATTTTGAGCTAAATTGAAAAAAAAAATATTTGGGTACGATTCTATGAAAGAATTATGGGTATCAATTCAAAAAAAATGTTTAAATCTCAAAAAGTAATAATCTCATAATGATATGCGGCCTAGGTATGTACATGCATACTTGGAATGATCCCAATTATGAAGATTCATGATTTAAATAAAAGAGTATGAGAGTGTTTCCCCTTTGAAAAAATGCGAGTATGGGGGTAAAGCTTCATTATTTTGTGGTGGCAATCATTTTCTTTTAGCTCAAAAATTGTTTAAGTGGAATGCGCCTTCATGTTTATCATTGTTACCTCACCCGTAAACCCAAGCCTTAAAATGTGCCCTATTTAAGTCCTAAAGATCCATAGAGTCGATTTAGTTCGAAGTGTAGTGGAGAAAGTGCAAACGGGCAAGCCTATGGCCGTCGACATTGATGGATTTCTTTGGAGGCCACCCCGAACGTCTACATCTAGTAATTTAAATCTCAGCAATCACGCTATTTTCTCCCTTCACATAACTTTTTGATTGACCGTCGACTCATTTTTAAAGTAATGATAAATAATTATAACGCATTTTTGAAGTATTTCATAAATTAGCATTTATGCCAAGAACATCTTTTTACAAAAATATCTACACATGCCAGCATAATACTTCGCATTTTACTCTCTAGTCTTCATAATTCTATCTTGCATTAATTTTTCTTACCCTTGTGAAAAATGGATTGCTCGGGACGAGCAATGAGCAAGTATGGGGGTATTTGATGAGTAATTTATTTACTCATCTTTTAGTTTAGGTTTATTATGTTTTTTATATAAAATTATGTTATTTTTAGGAATTTTATCATATAAATCCTTCCATTGTTATTTCATATGCTAACTTAAGTTTATTTTGTGTTTTCAGGTTTTTCTGGGCTGTTTCGAGTAAAAAGTTAAAATTACACGCCCCAGGTCACGGGCGTGACCATGGGTGTGTAACCTACGAAATACTCCAGACCTGCTTCTGCCACTCCGGGGACGCTCCTTGAAGATTTCGCCAAGTACACGCCCCAGGTCACGGGCGTGACCAAGGGCGTGACCCAATGTCACGGCCACGACCCGCCACAAGCATTCGGAGCACGCCGCCACGTTAATTAAAATTACACGCCCTCGGTCATGGGCGTGACCAAGTGCGTAACATCCAGCATACGGGCATGACTTTTCCCGCGCCAATTTCCCGCCGAAGCTTCCCGCCAGCAGCACTTAATTGAGATTACACGCCCTAGGTCACGGGCGTGACCTAGGGCGTGACACGTCCGTAACGCCTGCATTGAAGCCATACGTTGCCTTCTCCGCTCACAGCAAATCACGCCCCTTACACGCCCTTGGTCACGGGCGTGACCAAGGGCGTGTAACACCAAAGATTCAGCTATTTAAAGGGAGCTTTTCCAGATGTTTGGGGACGAATTTTGGGAGTTCTAAGTTTATTTTCTTGCACTGTTTTTGTCATTCTTAAGCTTGTAATCTTCCTTCTTAGCTTGCACTTTCATTTCAGGTTTGTAACTTCTTGTTTCCTAGTTGTAATTTCTTTTCAATTAATAAAATAGTACTTTTTCTCTTATTCTACTCTCAATCTTCATTATGCACTTCTTGTATTTCATCAATTCCTCCATCTCCATGAGTAGCTAAATTTCATTAGTGCTCGGCCGAGATGATCCAAGGAAAATATAATTCATAATTTAGTTTAGAACTTCTTTTTCTCTTATTTAGATCGCTTAAGATTTATCCTTGAATTTATATTGATTGAGATTATATTATCGATATATAATCTCATTCTTGTTTTCGTAGTCTAATAATCGAGAGGTTTTGAGTTCGAATCGATCATTTCAAGGATAAAGAGATTTGAATGCACTCCTCGAGAGAGGACGACATAAATCTCCCGGATTGGAGTTATATCCAATAGAGGGGTTCACTTCGATAAAGCGAGTTTTAGGGGTTTCGATTCTAGAACGAGAGTTCGATTGATCAACCTAAATTCAGTTAGGCGTATCCTTGAGAGAGGTACGTTTATATATAGGGAACCTCCACGGTCAAGCATTTCTTTTAAAGAGAATTAGAAGTTTTATTTCTTTATTTATTTATTTTTTCCAAGGTGATTCGAGGTTGAGTGCTAATCCTTCTTATCATAGTTTTAACAATTTATTTCTCTTTCTTGCAACCAACCAACCAAAGTTTCTTTCGATAAAATAATAGAGATTTTCCGAAGTAAGAGTACTCAACCGCCCCGAGTCTAATACGACCTTGTTTTAGTAACCTATACTACATTCAATACAGTACACTTGCCTTTATCGTTTGCAAGCATAATTTTGCTCATCAACAAACTCTTATTGAAATAACTTCGATCGTGGAGGTTCTCAAAACATGATAGCACCTCTCTCGAGTAATACTACCAACTAACCTTAGGTTGATCGATTAAGACCCCTCGGCCAGTCAAAACCCCTAAGCTTGCTTTAGGCGGTGAACCCCACTATTGGATTTGACTCCAATCCGAAAGATTTATGTTATCCTCTCTCGAGGAGTGCATGCAACTCCTTTTATCTTTGAGTGATCTCTTCGTACGCACGGATCTCTCGATCAACTAGAATACAAATCTTAGATTGAAAATCATATTCCGGACATATGAAATCAAAATGAAGTAATTTGATGATAAATCGAAGATAATCAAAAAGAGAGCTTGCAAATTAGAAAAATTCAAAACATATTTTATTTCATTCCAAAGTTCATCATGAACAAGTGCTAAAGGAAATTTAGCTACTCATCATAATGTTGGGAATACAAGTAGAACAGGAAAAAGACATGATAAAAAAACTATAATACTTGAATTGAAATTGCAATAATAAAAAACTTACAACTTGAAAATAAACTAGCTAGAACAACAAAAATAGTAAACTAAAGCATAAAATAAACTCCAAAATTGGTCTCCCATACTTCTGGAGATTGCTGCCTTTTATGGGTGAAAAATCTGGGAGTCATGCCCTTGGTCACGCCCGTGACCAAGGGTGTGTAAGGTGCGTAATTTCTATCTTGAAAGCCCGGGAACGTCAGGGAAGAGAAACCACCAAAATTCCATTGCATGGCGGGTCACGGTCTAGGTCACACCTGTGACCTAGGGCGTGTCTTGACTGAGCCTAGAAACAGCGGGAAATGGAGCGATTAGGAGTTAATCTGGCGGCTGCAGGAGGGTTCACGGCCTCGGTCATGCCCGTGACTGAGGGTGTGTAAGCTGGAAATGGCGCGAGCTAAGAACTGCATGCATTTATCGCTTTTCGGGCGAGTCATGCCCGTGACCTTGAGGTCACGCCCTCTGTCATGCCCGTGATAGAGGGCGTGCAATTTTAATCTGACGTGGCGATGTGTTCTGGCAGCTAAAAGATTGCTGGGATGGGTCATGGCCGTGACTTGGAGTCACACCCGTGACCAAGGGCGTGTACCTTGCGATTTCGGCAGAAATGCTCCAAAATTTCCCCTAAACATGGCTATGGGCTTGAAATTGCTATTGTCAGCCAAAATTACCTAAGATATACAAAAATAAGGTAAATTAGTTATAAATTAAACTAAAACTAAATAAAAATAAATTAATTATTAATAAAATATTATATAAAAATAACTAAAAATAATGTATCATCAGACTTACTGCTATATTCTATGTAACAATATGGGTGTTATAAGTTGGTATCAGCTACGAGTCGCGATCCCTTTCCGTCCGAATTCGTGGTCGAATTCTTTTAAGGGGTTGTGAGCACATGTGTGCGTCGTGGTTACAACATTTAATTAACCAGTAAATATCCACTTTAGGAATGAAATATATGTGTATATGTAGCAATGTGGTGGAACCTGAGTGTTCCTTTGTGGTTACATGCTAAAGTTTAGTCGCTTAGTTGTGTTCTATTACACATGTATAGGTGACTAGAAGTGGAGCAGGGTAGTATCGACACCAGCGCTCTGTTGAGAGTGTTGGATCTTGAGGCGCCCTTAGGGGGGGGGGGGTGACTGAGTGTTTTAGAAAACTTTAGGATTTTACGAAAAAATTTTGTGATTTTCTAATAAGTAAATTGAAACAAAAGTAAAGAGCTAGAAATAAGCAATGAAATTAGTTTTATTTAACATGAAAATACATGATTATCATTTATAAAACTTGATTACAAAATCTGATTTCTATGACGCTAGAAATCAAGGCGAATATGAAATTCTCTTTTCGTTTACTATACCGACTCTTCTCACTAAGAACCGGTTGGCTTTAGGTGATCTTTCCACAGATACGGCCTCATGCCTCTCTAGCATTTCCATCCCAAAAAAGGCCTCGATCACCCCATAGATATACTCCCTAGACCTAGTCGCCACAACCGTGTTGAATTCTCCCTAAGCCGCGCACAGACCTAGTCGTCAACAACCGCAACTAATTCACTAAACGAATACAATGAAAGAGGTGCAACAAAATATAAAACACAAGTAAAAACTCCCTATGAAGAATTCTGGAGACGGCGAAGATCCACTGAATATCGTCAAAGTCGAAACAAGCGTTCTTCGCGTGGGTGAGCGTTGATCTGATCCTCCTTCAAATTCTTCTCTTGAATTTGTGTGGGAGACGGTGGTCTGAAAATACGGCCCTCACAGAGTTTCTGAAGTGCTGGAATATGGCTCCTTGGAATCTCTAGTTGAAGAGATCAAATGCCACCTATTTATAGGACTAGAAGCTAACGCCGATGTTAAGGCTAACGCCAAGCATTGACCCAGTATAGAAGTAATTTTATGGCACAGATCTTCAAAACATGAAGAATATTCTGCATCTTTGGAAACATTCCTTTTAGGCAACCTTAATGCTAGCGTTGAGGCTAATGCCTGGTGTTAACTCAAATCATTCCAAAAATGCTCCTGCAATCACGACATCTTTCCTCTAAAAGTGCACAGTGTGCCCCTGAGATATACTCTAGAGGGGATGGGGGGAAGAGATTTAAAAATATTTCTATCCTATTTGTGCAAATACAATAAGAAAACAAAGTGTTATGCTCTATAATTCCACACATAGAATAAAACACAAACTGTTTAAGTAAAGCTAGAAAAGCAGTAATATAAAAGGTAAACTATATGGGACAGCACAGAAAATAAGCAACCAGAAGACACAGATTTTATAAAGGTTCCCCAAAATGTGGGTAGTCCTCTCTTCTACCACCTGGTAGGAATGCACCACCCATTCCTAAGTCTTTTGACAAGGAGACTCTTTGAACCACTGATCTTTTGATAAGGAGATCATGAACCAACCAGAACTTTTGATAAGGAGATCTTGAACCAACCAGACCATTTGATAAGGAGATCTTGAACCACTGAATCCTTTGGAAGATGGATTCTTACAACTCTTTTACAGTTGGGAATGCGAAGGAGAAATAAGAAGAGGGAGGAAGAAGAATTCTATTCTCAGAATTTTTAAAAAGCCTGTCTCAAGAACAACTTTTATTTTCTTTTACTAGATCTGCTGATGATGAACTCCTGCTTATGATTGTGATGATTTGCAGGAGCTATGATTGTCAGATATTTTCTCTTCCTTCTAATTGAACTCTGGCTGCTATGTGATTTTGATGATGAGCAGCCTTCAGTTGTTCTGCAGTAAGAGAGGGAGAGCAGTTGTTCTTTTCTTCTATGTGTTTTCTCTATTAGGGTTCCTGGAGGAAGAAGAAGAAGAGGGAGACCTAATAGAAAACTTTACCCGATTGTGATGAATGCTCTGCTTTTCTCTTTCTTCTTCTGCCTTTTATTGTCCCTCTATGATTTGAATTTTCTTCCTTTTCTGGTAGGTCCTGAAAAGTTATATTTCTCTGGACAATTACATTTTCCTTCCTTCTTTAATTCCCGAGCCGTCCACCAACTATAAGCTTGTTCCAAGAAAGCTTTTTTGTCCTCTTTTATTCTTCTTTCTATCTGAGGCAATTAATGAGCCGCTGGAGAACGGTCTTGAGTATTGTGGGCCATGAGAGAGGGTCCAAAATGATAGCTGAAAAGGTTTCCTTTTAGGTTTCCTTTTCAGACTGTAATCGATGTAGAGTTGGGTTCTCTTCCTATCTTATCGACACACCTTCGAGTTCTTATAAGAGCAGCTTCAAATTCTTTCTTGCTCTGATTGAACTCTGCTGTCGACGTTACGTCGATTACTTATCGACGTATCCGTCGAGTTGAAGACTTGAGTTTGAACTTCACCATCTACGTCAATATATAGTCGAAGTTGCGTCGACTTCAGATGGCTTCGACAGATTCTTCCTTCTACGCTGAGTTGAAATTAAAGCAGCATCGACTTCTAGTGAAGCTTTGACATAACTATCTCTTCTACATCGATTAGCTATTCGACATAGCGTCGACTTGATCTATTTTGGCAGAAGGGTTGAGTTGCTTGGACTTCTTGTCTAAGTAGCGTCGACATCCACTCGATGTTGCGTCGACTTCTATTCAACACATATGTTAACTCTGCCTAAATTGTGCTTCTCTTGAGATGGTCTAGACACCCAAGGTTGAGTGTGACATCCTAAGACATCTAATGACCAGATTACCTTCACTATACAATGTGTAATTCAACCAAAGAGATAAAATCACTTTTAGGTAATTTGTTAAGTTAAATCAAAGGGTTTTTTCCCAACACCCTCCATGTCATTTTCGTCTTGGTGGGAATGAAAGTCAACGCCGGCGTTAAGTCGTAATGCCCAACGTTAGACCACATTCATCATTTCATCTTGTGAGCATTGAATCCTGAACGACAGTGTAGCATCCTAGTGTCAATTTTGTTCAATCCTGCATGCATAAAAATACAGTGGCAAACAAGATCAAATACAAGTAGGATTTGTAATTCTCAAATCAAAGGGATGCAGAAAACCATGCTCCAGCAATCTCCCCCTTTTGATAATAACAAATACAATAGAGATAAATCAGAATCATATATATGAGATGTGTTTTTAGAAAGATATATGACACTAAGCAACATAAGAGATAAGAGTTATAATTATAGTTTGTTAAATTGCGCTCCCCTACTTAAGTGTTCCCCCTTAGTGTATGCTCCCATAAACTAGATTCATGCTCCCTCTTAAACTAGCGAATCCTACTCCTTTAATCATTAAGATTTATCATTTTATTCTCCCCTTTTTGTTATTAGCAAAAGTGGGTGGAGTGAAAACAAAACCAGAATAAAGAAGACAAAAGTTGGGACAAACAAAACAAAGATACTTTACCAAGTTAAGAGAGAGTAGCATAGCGGATAAAAATGATCGAGCTAAGAGAGAGTAGCATAGCGGATAAAAATGTCATATGATAAGCGTGAGTAATTACATCTCATGTACTTTACCAAGTTATTCTTCCACTTGTTAGAAAATAATGAACAAAAGAGTTTGAAAGATACAAGTGAAGAAGAGACCTTAAAAATAAGCATGATAAAGCATGATAAAAGTACATGATCAAATCAACAATGCGGACAAGCAAAACAAAGATACTAAGATTAATATTTTTGTAAAGAATATTTTTATTTTGGTTTGACTCTTCCAATAATATGTCTAGACTCTTCACACGTGAGCATTAACTTTACAAAATTTCAATAACTAATAGGCAAGCATGATTTGACATATTCAAAAAGATAAGAGCTACAATGTAACCAATTCATATTTCAAGTAAAAAAACATTGTAGAAATCATGCATTGCAATCTAGTGCTTTTACTTATGTTTTTAGAGAATCATGTAAATATGCATTAGGATCCAATTCTCATGAGTAGAAGATTTATGAAAAATAATGATGTGTGCATAAAAGTGTTTTGATAAGAGTATACAAGTGAAACAATCAAAACACATGACATATGTAATGTAATAGTAAAACAATATTAAGATTGTAATCTTATAATTACTTTCACACATCAATTCTAGAAGAAAATTTCAAAGCACTGGTGCGCAAATCTTAGCACACCGCTATAGGCGGTAGTAAGACTGCGGCACGAAATGGCAGTGTACCGATCGTTCAAGTAATATAAAACGAGGAGTAATCCTCGAGTATCGAATCTCTTAAGGAACACAGTAAGGTGGAGTTAACGTTCGAGGAAGGACTTGAGATTGAAGTCCTTTACGTCGGATGGATGCGGAACGGGGGATTTGGTTTGTGGCAAATAAAGAGAAAATATTACACTACTCCTATGCAATGCAGCTATGCAATGCTTCGCTTGGCGGGATGGAGACTAGGCAGGCATTGAGCGCACTGAGTCGCAAGGGAGGATGGACGAGTAGGCAAGCGGAATCGAACTATGCAGTCCTTGAGCGCGCTGCTTCGTAGGGAGAGTGGATTACATGGGCCGCTATGCCACGCTTCGCTAGGCGGATGGACGAGTAGGCAAACGGAGTGAGGGTCATAAGAACCTCTTCGACAACCACGCCACTAGCAATTGCTAGTGCGGCACACGAACGTGATGACGGGATGGAGGATGGAATGGGGCGCACCTCAAGCAACATAAACCATAAAGCATTTCATATAGACATGAAATGTAAAGAAATACAAACAAGCTTATGTACTCTACTTCATCAAAATGTAAGGATCTAACTACATATACATCAATAAGAGGAGAACAAAGCAAGAAATCGACCGAATCCGAAGGCTCGTTGGAGATTCACGGTTGGAATCGCTGGGTTGTCAGTCCGCGTCCAAGCTCTGTCAGCAACTGCGTCTGGGGTAGAGAGAGCTGTCACTACTCTCCAATGGACCCATCTTCTTCGTCTCACGATCCGGTGGAGGTTGCAAACTTCCTCTTGCTTGAAGGAAATGGTGGCTAGATCTCCCTTGAAGCTCTAGGATGAAGGAGGAGGCCAAAGGGACGAAACCCTGGTGTAGATGGCGAAAGCGGCGCAGCTGTACAGTGCGTAAGGAACTCTCCCGTTTTAGGTCGAAGCTGCACCTTTATAGGAAAATGTTAGAAATTTGGTCACGCACGGTCGAACGCACGACCGTGCGTGGACCGTGCGATACTTAAGCTCAGCAGGCGTGCAGGGGAAGAAGGCCAGCGCCCGTGCGTTTTGCTCACGCACGACCAACACCGCCTGTGCGTCCAAACGCACGAGTAAACTCTGACGCTCTGTTTTCTTCCCAGACACAAACGCACGACCGCACAGACCGTGCGTCAAGGAAATGCACGACCTTGCGATATGCACAGAAATTACATTTGGGAAAACGGGACAATCAGGTCACCTGCATACAAGAGACACAAGTTGGGAAAGCACTACCAGCAGCACAGAGATAAGGAGCACGCAGTGCTTACCCCCAACAACAAAGTGCGCAATTGCACACAAAAACAGGCATACTAAGTACTACAATAAAAAGCATGAATAAGGGAAATATGAACAAAAACTGAAGCACAAAAGCAAGAAAACTAGCCTAAATGAGTCCGAAAATATATATATAATAGGGACTCAGCACACCCCCAGACTTACCTATTTGCGCGTCCCGAGCAAACTATCTCCCATGTGGACTAGAAAAATCATAAGCTGGCGTAGTAATTGAATATGCGGAGTACCATGCGAAGTCGCTTACTTGCACTTGTAGAAACTTTAGTAGAAAAATCTTTTAAACATGCAAAGTAGATTAACATTTTCTAAATTGCGTATCTACTTATTATTATTACTCGTAATTTGAATCGAGGTGAATCCTTTGGTCACTCATAGGTGGAAAGTAGCTTGATCACTAAGTGGAATATTACTAAAGATCGAAGATCGGGACAACCTCCAAAGAAATCCATCAATGACGATGGCCATAAGCTTGCCCGTTCACACTCTCTCCACGGCACTGGTTACGTTCAAAGTGCAAATCAATAGGACTTTGGGTTATGATTTAGGCTTAGGCTACGGTGTCGTAAACAATGATAAATGTGGGGGTTTAGCACACATAACCCAAATGAGATCGCAATAACAACACTATCCCAGCAATAATAAAAATGTGTACACCACACCCCCAGACTTAAACATGAACCTATGGGGGGTGTACACCGCCTATTTACATCTCTTTGCACATTTATTTTCTTTTTTCGACTTTCATTTCTTTTCACATTTTTTCTTTTCAACTTTATAACTTTGCACAATTAATAACAAAGACTGCTATATCTTCAATAACGCATTTCCACCACAATCACAAATATACACCACATCAACACCCAACCCTTTTTTTAAATGCAAAAATTGCTTGAGCTCATAATTTGGTGTGCGATTAGGATAGTCATTTTGGCTTTGGTGAATTGAACGTGGAGCTGAATCAAGAGGTGGGGGTTAGGCACAAAATGGTTAAGCAAGGATAGAGCATGTAGGAATGGTGCAAAGGCTCAACCGGGCCAACGAAGGGCCTATATCACACTTGCACAAATGAACTAACCTATACCCATGCTTCAAGAATCGCTAGGGGCAAGTTCTTAGCCACCGAGAAAGAATATCCTTCCTCCCGACTCGAGCAATACATCACTAGTGATCGCATACACACTCACCTACACTACCATCAGATTCTACTGGATTCACGACTTACGAGTAGAATAAACTGTATTCACGCAATTCGAAAATTATAAACTAAATGCACGAGAAAAAGCTAATTCTACATGAATTCTACACGTAACACGAGCACTCGACTAGGAGCACTACAAGAGTCAACATGCTACTTCACAACTCAATCCAATGCCAACACAAAAAACTTTCCAATCAAACATGAAAAATTGGGTTTGACCCAAGACGCTCAAAACAAGTGAGTACGCGCTCAAGTGGGTGTAGTGATGTGCATGGAAAAAGCTAAAAATTATTGAATTTTGAAAAGTTAAAATGAAATTTGCTTTTGGTATGCAGATAAAGTGGTGCACGGGCTTGTGGGTAATAAAGTTCGTTGCACTCTCCCCCCAGACTTATGACATGCAATGCGTGGAAAGAATATAACATTACAATCTAAAGGAAGGAGAGGGGAAGAGGTTACCCAATGCTCAGTAAATGAGTATACCAGAAGACGCTTGAAGTTCAAGACAAAACTGCAGCATCCCCGAACAAGATAATCGCCGCGCACCTGCGGGCAGAAGACTCCAAGCAAAAAAATATCTAAAACTAAACTATTAGCATATTAGAGAAAAAATAAAAGCAACAAAAACTTGGGTTGTCTCCCAGCAGCGCTTTTGTTTACCGTCCTTAAGCTGGACTTAATACCTGTATTAAGCAGTTTTAATCATATTGTCTAAACATAGAAGAAAAGACCAAAATATCCTAATTATTACAAGCATGCCAAAAAGATCAACTATATGTTGATTTAAAGTGGTAACTGAGAATAAAGGAGATGGGCCCGAAGACCCAACAGCAGCAGTCAAGAGGATCTGGAGCTTTCCATCTCCATATTTCATCTTTCTTCATCCTCTTCCTCTCCTCCAATCGGCGGTCATGGATGAAGTAACGCTTTGCACCCTGCACCCAGTCTTTCAAGGAAAAAGTAGGCAATGATGATGAAGTGGAATAGACGATTGATTTCATCATTGCCATTTGCTCTTCCTTCAAAGACTGCCACTCAGACTTACCCAAAAATGGGTCTAGATATTCAAGCATCTGCAGAGGGATAAATGAAATATCCGACATTAAAGTAGGCGGGGAAGCAGGAAGGATGAACTTATCAATATCATCATTAAAAGAAAGAGGGTTAGGAAATAAACTTGATGAAGAACTAAAAGAATGAAACAAAGGAGGAGTGATCCCGGTTTCACTCCTGGCAGGATCCAAGCATAGATCACTATCATCATCGTACATATCATAGCGAGGGGGACCCAAGAACTCAAGGGCCTCGGTGGTGAGTTGGACCTCCTTGTCCCATGAGGAAGTGCAAACCTCCTCATCAAAGAGAGTATCCTCATCATCCCACCTAGGAGCAGCCTCAGGCTCCGAATCATCACCCTGCTCAATTACTTTGACAGGATCGCAAAAAATATGTGCAGAAAAATCTTGCAAGGAAACTGGAGGAACAAAAAGATTTGGTTCCTCCGCAAAAAGATCCGCTAATGCCTCTCCGATGGAAAGAATACTTTCCTCATCCCACTCAGGTGCATCTAGGAGCTCTTATTCCTCTCCATGTTGGCTATCAAATGAATCATCATCATCACTAGGGGTGAAGCCATAAACAGGGAGTGAGGAGTCCATGCACGAGACAAGCTCGGGGGTAGAGGGCACAATTGCCTCCATGGGTAGAGAATGAGTGATAGGGGCAATATTTTCATGAGTGAAGGAGTAGCGGTTAGGATTGAAAAGACTAGGATAGTCCTTCAATTCATGACCCTCTCCTTGACACAATAAGCAAACAAAGTTCCTACACTGCCTAGAATTTAACTCCTTCATTTGGTCTATATAATAAACCATCTTGTCATTAAAGCTAGGTGAAATATCCCATGACAACATTTTCAATAATAAAAGCAGATATAATGAAACTGAAATTCTTTGCAAAGAAATCTACACAAACTAATAAAACTCCTTAGATTAAACTTGCTTAAAACTTTAAAATAGGAGAGAAGAAATAATAACAAACAATATAAATTTAAAAAGCAAACAAAAATAATAAGGCGGCTATAAACACTGGAAGAACTACTATCTCTCGGCTCTCCCTCTCAAGAAAACTCACACGTCTGTGTTCCCCGGCAATGACGCCAAAAACTTAATGCGCAAATCATAGCACACCGCTATAGGCGGTAGTAAGACTACGACACGAAACGGCAGTGTACCGATCGTTCAAGTAATATAAAACGAGGAATAATCCCCGAGTATTGAATCTCTTAAGGAACATAGTAAGGTGGAGTTAAAGTTCGAGGAAGGACTTGAGATTGAAGTCCTTTACGTCGGATGGATGCGGAACGGGGGATTTGGTTTGTGGCAAATAAAGAGAAAATATTACACTACTCCTATGCAATGCCTCTATGCAATGCTTCGCTTGGCGGGATGGAGACTAGGCAGGACTTGAGCGCACTGCGTCGCAAGGGCGGATGGATGAGTAAGAAAGCGGAATTAAACTATGCAGGCCTTGAGCGCGCTGCTTCGTAGGGCGAGTGGATTACACGGGCCGCTATGCCACACTTCGCTAGGCGGATGGACGAGTAGGCAAACGGAGTGAGGGTCGTAAGCACCTCTTCGACAAGCACGCCACTAGCAATTGCTAGTGTGGCACACAAACGTGATGGCGGGATGGAGGATGGAATGGGGCGCACCTCAAGCAACATAAACCACAAAGCATTTCATATAGACATGAAATGTAAAGAAATACAAACAAGTTTATGTACTCTACTTCATCAAAATGTAAGGATCTAACTAGATATACATCAATAAGAGGAGAACAAAGAAGGAAATCGACCGAATTCGAAGGCTCGTTGGAGATTCATAGTTGGAATCGCTGGGTTGTCAGTCCGCGTCCAAGCTCGGTCAGCAACTGCGTCCGGGGTAGAGTGAGCTGTCACTACTCTCCAATGGACCCGTCTTCTTCGTCTCATGATCTGGTGGAGGTTGCAAACTTCCTCTTGCTTGAAGGAAATGGTGGCTAGATCTCCCTTGAAGCTCTAGGATGAAGGAGGAGGCCAAAGGGACGAAACCCTGGTGCAGATGGCGAAATCGGCGCAGCTGTACAGTGCGTACAGAACTCTCCCGTTTTAGGTCGAAGCTGCAGCTTTTATAGGAAAACGTTAGAAATTTGGTCACGCACGGTCGAACGTACGACCGTGCATGGACCGTGCGATACTTAAGATCAGGAGGCGTGCAGGGGAAGAAGGCCAGCGCCCGTGCGTTTTGCTCACGCACGACCAACACCTCCCGTGCGTCCAAACGCACGAGTAAACTCCGATGCTCCGTTTTCTTCCCAGACACAAACGCACGACCGCACAGACCGTGCGTCAAGGAAACGCACGACCGTGCGATATGCACAGAAATTACATTGGGGAAAATGGGACGATCAGGTCACCTGCATACAAGAGACACAAACTGGGAAAGCACTACCAGCAGCACAGAGATAAAGATGATACACTGGGGAGCACGCAGTGCTTACCCCCAACAACAAAGTGCGCAATTGCACACAAAAATAGGCATACTAAGTACTACAATAAAAAGCATGAATAAGGGAAATATGAACAAAAACTGAAGCACAAAAGCAAGAAAACTAGCCTAAATGAGTCCGAAAATATATATATAATAGGGACTCATCAAGCACATACAAAGATTACAACTACCAAGGGCTTTGCCCACACAATGCTCATTAAGACTTATCAGGGAACAAAGTATTGCTTGGGGGATCACATAAGCATTTTCTTATAAAATTCTATTTTAAGTGATCCGGTGTAAAAATAGAAGTGATAGAGAAAATGTGTTTGCACAAGCCACTTTATAATTCTTTCCAATGTGCTCAACCTCATAACGCTCTTAAGACTTATCAGGAGAGTGAGTAGTGCTTGTTGGAGTTATCTTTGTCATTTTATTTCATATTTTTAATTTTGGGACAAAGGTCTCTGAATTCACTTGTTTTTGCAAACACTAGCAATATTAAAATAACACTTCTATATGTGCAAGAAATATTTTGTTTGAAAGATGGTGTAGGTAATGTAGACACACAACTTAATAAGTTAAAGCTATTACACTACACAATCATGCAGGAATAAGATTATGAGAACATGTAGATTTCCAAAATAGTGAGTGAATGAATCATTGATTAACATAAAACATTACTCATACTTAGAGGCATGTCACACTACAAGAAAATAGACTTTTGGCCAGGGCAAATTGCCCTGGCAAAAAGTCCAAAACGTGGCTAAGGAGCTTTTGCCACGGTCTAGCCTTGGGAAAAATTCGTGGCTAAAGGTCGCTTGGAGAGAGGTTTTTAGCCACAGATTGGCCGTGACAAAAAGTATTAGCCACAAATAAATAATACCGTGGCTAATACCTTCACCTTTTGCCACGATTTTATACCCTGGCAAAAATTCTAAGCAACCGTTAAAATGGACTATTCGCCACTGTTTGGAGCCGTGGCAAATAGTCTGCTTATTAGCCACAGTTTAAAACCGTGGCTAATAATAAATTATATATTAAGAAAACTATTTGCCACGATTTTAAACCGCGACAAATAATAAATTATGTGTTTTAAAAAAAATATTTATACTTCAACATGCTTCCAAGAAGAATTACTCCAAATAGATACAGTGCCCCCAAGCCTACAACCATCACTTTCTCAGATGCATTCGTGTTGCTGTAATAAGGATTGCTCATCAATGCTAAAATACATATTATTATTAATTTTTTGCATACAAATTTAGGCCCATGCTAAACAATTGCTAATAATTAAACTAGCTCCCTAATTGAAAAATCTAAATAAAATAAAAGGAGTATTCCCCCCTCAAAATTCCTATATATGGGAATCAAGTTGCATACTGATCCAAATCATCACCATTCAGTCTGATCTGGGCACTCTCAAAATCTTCATTGCGATCCTCATTACAGTGAATGGTCTGCCACATTGGTCTTTCTGGTTGGAACATTCTGCAACATCTCAATCAACACACATAAGAACATTAGCAACATACAAAACCATAAAATTTTTAAAAAATAAGATCATTTAGGTTGTGGGGGCTCACAGATGCTTGAAGAGTCTCGAGCATTGCACCGTGATAAAATATTAAAAAAAAGCTTCAGATGTCCTGTTCTGGCTCTGTACTCCATTCAGTTGTCGCTTCCAGCTCAATTTATTCCACCAGTATGCGTATATATCATGTATTTTAATTGAAGATGAAGATACTCATACCAATAATGTAAGAGCGAGAGGAGAAATATAAGGACAAGAAAAGGAAAATTGAAGAAAATATCTCATATTCAATTCAACATTCAAGTTACTTTAACAATCCATAAGACCCAATATTTTTAAATTTGTACCTATACTTGTAGAAGACAATTTGTACCTATACCCGTAGAAGATGTGCAAGTCAGAATCAAACCATTGATGAATAACTATAGAAAAAAAATCATATATATGACTCTCAAATAATAATCCCAAGCTAAGAACATGAAAATATGTCATCCTCTATACACTTATAAAAAGATAGCATTATCTAATTCCTATCCAAAGGCATTCAAACAGTGAAAGCTCTTGGATTAAATTGTGTATGATATATTAAAATGGAAAACCAAGCTAAAAACCATTAGACTCCAATCAAACTCAACCGAAGAAACAATAATATAATGCATATGATTTCATGAAATTTGGTTTTTTATTGCATAAAGAGTGAAAACATGTAGACATTAGAGAGACCGATTCGTGTCTCAACCTGCATGTCATTAGCCGTAAAATTAATCAGAAGCATCAAAGCAAAAGTAAACCATGAGAGCTACAAGAAAATGAAAAAAAAGGTAAGAAAAAGAGCATACAAACAAAATCCCCATATGGTGCAGCTCATTCAAACTATCTATCCATTAACAATTCCAAAAAAAGAAATGGAATGACTTCAAGCGCCAGCATCATATAGAGGAGGAATCATGCCCAGTTTCCACTAGTAGAGACCATCACTGGATCAACAACTACAGCTACCTTTAAGGGAGTATATTAGCTTATGTATTTCAGACTATGGACTTGGTAGAAAATAGTAGGATCAAGCATTTACTGTTAGAACAAGGAAAAAAATTAAATGAACTCAATAAAAAAAAGGAAATAAAGCAGCTTATGAGACTAAACTATTTCGGCTAAATGATGCATGAGTTGTTTGGTACATACAGTCAAACCGCTTAATGTAACAACTCCCCCTAACATTTCTATATAATAGTTCCTATGAATTTCAATACTTCACATGATAGGTAATATAATATTACACAAGTAAAATGAATTATTTACCATTTGTTCGATTTCCAAAGCTCCCGAGGAGTTGCTGCTAAGTTGCTTATCAAAAGCTCTCGATACTTGACTCTGTTGAAAAGCATCATGTAAAGCATGTTACGCAAAACACATAAAACAGCTGAGATAAGTTTATTCCAGATTAATTTTATGTTAAAATTATATGTGTAGAAATATCAAATGACTTCATGAGTTTAATATGTCATTGTGTACATTAAAGAAAACTAAAAAGAACCTTTATTACTTTGTAAAAATCCATTCACTATTTGAGTAATTTCGTGTCTTGAGCATTTTGTCAAAAACATCGTGTGCATCTGAAGGAGACCAAAAGAATATATGTTCAAAAAAAAATTTACTTCGTACGCAGAATAATGCAGTAATATACTTTCTTTCAACTAATTGAAATTTTTCAAACGATTCAGCATCCATGGAGTCTTGTTAAGTACTTCAAGCGCAAGACTAAATTGCACCTCAACCATTGTCTGCAAGTTGGGATTCCGTGCTTATGAAGCTAACTCTCACATGTTCTTTCTAATGTGATCCCTAATGAAGTGATGACACACATCTATGTGTTTGGACCGTGAATGATGAACGAGATTGTTGGTTAGATCTATTGCACTTTTGTTGTCACATTTTAATTCAATATTATTTAGAGGTGTTGGGTATTGTATCCACAATTACCTGGATTTGAAGATGTCCCCTAGTGAACTAAATTGAATTGAGTATGTATTTGATGATTTCTGTTTAGATGTATTATGACAGGTCTTAATGCTAAGTGCACACCAAAGTCAAGTTGCAATGAATCACCAAACACAGTTCTAGACAATGTAATCCCTCATTCTGTAGAACAAAGTGTTGGTCCATGTGTAATCTCTCTATTGGGGTGTACTTCATATACTCATAACTGAAGGTTTTTAAGATTGAGGAATGGAGCAGGTTTTCAGAATGAATTTTATTCTTGTCTAAGTCAATTCGTCGGGATGTCTCGTGAAGTTCCGATGAATCTCGACGAATCCAGACAGAAGCCAAATTTCAAGTTTAAAGAAGAATTTTCTGCAGCTAAGTATATTCGTCGAATGTTCTCGAGAACTCCCGACGAATTTCGACGAATGATAACAGAAGACAATTTTCAGTGTTTTATCAGTGTTTTTCAAGACCAAGTCAATTCGTCGAATGTTCACGTGAAGACTCGACGATTGACGGACAGACGGATTTCAAATTTCAGTTTCGTTTTTGAAAATTAGGGTTCGCCGCCATGTATAGTACACGTGGCGATCGCTCCTTGTTCGTCGCCCGAGCCGTTGGAGGTTTCCCTATAAATAGTTTTTTTATTTTTAGGGCAAATACAAGAAAGCACACGATTGTTAAAAAGAGATAATATTTTCTAGCCGTTTCTTCCTCTCTTGCTGAACAAGTTTTCTGAGATCTAACTTCTGCGCCGCTCAAGTTTCGTTCTTCAGTGTTGCTAAAATTTCTCAGATAAGAAGGCCTTTGATCAAGTTGCTGCTCTCAATATTGAAGATCTTTTCAATTTAATCAAAGGGCATATTCAGATCAGGTTTGCCGATTCACTATTCTTCCTAATCTTTGAAGATTCAAGCTTTCACTCTAAAGGAAGAAGAAGATTCAGTTTCTCCAGATCTGAAGTTAATCTCTATTGAGATTCAAAGAGAATTTTTGTTTCAAACTTTATTTGATTCCTGTAGGAGTTTTTACTCTGAGTTATTTTGTAGGAGTGGTTTACTCCGAGTTGTAGGAGTTGTTTACTCCAAGTTTGTAGGAGAGGTTGTTCTCCGATCTTGTAGGAGTCGTAGTCTCCGAGTGTAGGATTTGTTGATAAATCTGAGTTTTGGTGAAGTTGCCAAAGCTAGCCTGAAGTGCTATATAGGCGGAGCGGGAGAGAGGAGTACCCACCTTTGGGGAACCTCTATAAATCTTGTGTCTCTGTGCTGTGATTTTTTGTTGTGTTTGTGCAAAATTTTTATTCCGCAATCGCAGTAGAGATCACCTATTCACCCCCCTCTAGGTGATTTAGGTAGACAACGATTTCTTTCAATTGGTATCAAAGCCAGGTTATCTTTAAGAGGTTAACACCTAGATTAAAGATCATTTAACGTTGTCAAGATCTCTATCTATGGACAGAGGCATGGAAAGGTTTTCCTCCAAGCTCCCAGTTTGCACTAAGGAGAACTTCCCAATGTGGAAAGAAAGAGTTATCTTCTACATGGAAGCAAATGATCCCCGAATCTCCCAGATAGTTAAGGAAGGTCCCTTCATTCCTATGGTTTCTTCTACCATTGATGCCACCAAACAAGTGCCAAAGAAACTGATGGATATGACAAAGGACAAAATTGCACTTGTCACTCTTGACAAGAAAGCAAAGCACATCATAGCAGGTGCAATTGATGATTCAATGCTACAAAATCTGATTCACTGCAAGTCTGCAAAAGAGATGTGGGATTCTATTGTGGTTCTGATGGAAGGTACTGAAGAAGTTCGAGATGACAGGAAGTCTTTGCTGAACCAAGAATATGAAGCCTTCAAGCAACAAGGCAAAGACACAATTTCTGACACCTATGAGAAATTCTTCAAGATTGTAAATGGTTTGAGAAACTATGGAAGGGAATTCACCATGGGTGAACTAAACGATAAATTCCTTAGATCCCTGTCTAAGGAATGGGACCCCAAGGTGATAGTTATCAGAGAATATGGTAAGTTGGCTACTACGGAGCCACAGATTCTGTATGGGAAGCTGCTTTCCCATGAGCTGAAGTTGAATATCAGCAAGTCAGAAGAGGAAAGCAGTAGGAGCTCTGGCAAGGAGAAGACCATTGCTCTAAAGGCTGAAAGCTCCCAGAGAAGCAGGGCTCTGTCCCCTGTGAGGGATGAGTCTTCTGAGGATAAAGATGAAAGCAGTTCTGCAAATTCAGAACTATCTGAAGGAGAATTTTCCCTCCTCTCCAAGCAATTCAGGAAGTTACTTAGCAAGAGGAGGCAAATGAGAAAAGGCTCATCTTCCTCAAGAGATCACAGGAGATCACATCGTGATAGAAACGACAGGTATGGTTCTAAACCGAACAAACACGATTATGCTGAACCTGTTTGTTATTGTTGTAAAAAGCCAGGGCACATGATAGCTGATTGCCCACACAAGAAGAAGGAATCTTCAAGAAAAGAAGATAAGAAGTCCTTCAAAGGAAAGAAGAAAGAGGAGAAGAGTTTTGTTGCCAAGAAGTCCAAGACTCTGAGTGATAGTGACTCAAATGAGTCTAACTCAGATGAAGAGGCATTCTTTGGACTGATGGCTCAACTTGATACAGAAGACCAATTTGGTCAATATAGAGGAAAAGGCCTCACAGAAGACTGCTTCTACAGTCTAATGGCCATGTCAGATGATGACAAAGATATTGTTCCTTTCACCGGTCAGGTATTATCTTCTACACCTCTTTCATGTTCAGAAACGGCTTCTGATGCTAATGAAAACTACTACTTGGAAGAGGATCTTGAGTTGACTGCTAAGTATGTGGAAATGTTGAAGGGGTTTAATAAGTGTCGAAAGCTTGTTAAAACTCAATCAAAGGAGATTCAATCCCTAAAGGATCAAGAATCAAACCTGAGAAAGGAGATTGAAGAATCTAACCTACTCAGGGATGAAATCTTATCCTTGAAGATTGCTCTCTCCGAGGCCACTTCAGCAGGCATTCAGAAGAATGAAATTATCAATGATTTGACGAAACAGCTTGAGGCTGAAAAGAAGATCACAATGAACTTCTCTAAGCCCAAGAAAGTTTTGCCTATCATAGACACTTTCACTGATGTTTCTGGTAGTAGTGGATTGGGCCATGTTGCTGAGAAGAGCCTAAGTAAGTCAGCCAGAAGAAGAGCTGCTAAAGCAAAGGGTAAGGGTCCGCAATGTGCTCCAACATTCAAGAAGGTGGTTCTTCCTACAAACACCTATGATTTTGAGAGCATTTATGGTCACTTCAGCATACCAACCTATGTTGAGCCTGCCAAGGTGAACTCAGTGTGGACCAGACCCAGAAACTTTGGATCTAGCTCCCTCAAGGCACCTTATGAGGAAGTTCAATGGAAGCATCATGGACCATTCGTTCATGGATCAAATGCAAAGAAGGCACCGCAGGTTAAGCCTATTGTGCCTAAGAATTGTGTATGTTTCACCAACGAGGCTTCTACCTCCAAGGTTGCTCCTCCTGCAAAGCCACCCATTCAAAAGGCTCAGTAGAACACAAAGAGGAGATACAATAGATTTGAATGTTGGTGTTGTGGCAAAATTGGTCATTTTGCCATAGATTGTTGGTTCAATCAAACTGTGCCAAGAACTCCACGAGTTAACAGTGCAAGACCGACCACTTGCAAAGTTAATGTTCCAAGTGGTGTTCCACTAACAAGGAACCAAGGGCCCAAAAAGGTTTGGGCTCCTAAGGGGTATTGATCATGCTTGCAGGAATGTCCAAAGGCCGATGAAATTCCTATCTGGTATTTGGACAGTGGTTGCTCTCGGCATATGACCGGGAGAAGAAGATTACTTCAGGATTATGTTCCAGTTGAGAACGGGCCTAAAGTAAAGTTTGGCGGATCTGAATGAGGTATTATTATAGGTTATGGTTCAATAACCAACGGCTCAGTCGTTTTCACACGTGTAGCTCATGTGAAAGGATTGAAATACAATCTGATTAGCATAAGCCAACTGTATGACAAAGGCTACACCGTTGAGTTCTTTAGAGATAGATGCCTGATAAAGATGTCCGTGTCTGCGGAAACTATTTTAACAGGCTCTAGGAGTAGTGGTATATACTGTTTGGATTTTATATGTTTACAGTCTTCTACCCCAGTGTGTTTTGTTGCCAAAGATAGTGCGTCTCTTTGTGACCAATGGCACAAGAGATTAGCACATATTAATTTCATAACTATATCTATGTTATTTTCTCACAACTTGGTAAGGGATGCCCCCAAAGTTAAATGCATTAAAGAAAGCCCTTGCCATGCTTGCCAAATGGGTAAGCAAACAAAGGCTAGCTTTAAGAGCATAATTGGCAATAATTCTACCAGATGTCTTCATCTGCTGCATATGGATTTATTTGGTCCAATGTCAGTTAGAAGCTTAGGTGGGAAAGCTTACACTTTGGTTATTGTTGAGGACTATTCCCGGTTTGCATGGGTGTTCTTTCTAAAACTTAAGTCAGAAACCTTTGGCATATTCACTACATTTGTCAAGCTTATTCAGAATGAACTTGACTGTTCAGTGGTCAAAATCAAAAGTGACCATGGAATAGAATTTCAGTCCGGGGCCATGACAGAGTTTTGTGAAAGTCAAGGTATCACCCATGAGTTTTCCTCTCCTCGTACTCCACATCAAAATGGAGTAGCCGAGAGAAAGAATAGAACCCTCATAGAAGCGGGCAGGTCTATGTTGAGTGATTCTGCTCTTCCAGAATATTTTTGGGCAGAAGCTATCAACACAGCTTGCCATGTGCAAAATAGAGCACTCATCAATAAAACCATCGTAAGACCCCATATGAGATTCTAAAGGGCAGAAAACCAAAGATTTCGTATTTTAGAATTTTTGGCAGTAAATGCTATGTACTTAACAATGGGAAACATTCTACAACCAAGTTTAGTGAAAATGTTTGGAAGGTATTTTCGTAGGATATAGTAGCCATAGTAAGGCATATAGGATTTTTAATAAGAAAACTCTGGTGGTAGAAGAAATAGTCCATGTTGTATTTGATGAGACGAGCCTGCTGCATAGCAACTCGTCTAGTGTGTTCATTGAAGATGCAGGTGAAAAGCTAAAGGAACTCACTATGGAAGATGGAGTAAATACAACAGATGATGCACCAAAGTTGACATAAGAGATCTCAGATCACTCTGAAGATGAACAAGAAGTTCATGAAGAAGAAGATGTTCCAGAGGTGGCTGAACCTCAAGTTGCTCCTGAAAATGCAAGTAACTTGGGAGTCAGATATTCAAGAGATCATCCAGCTAATCAGATTATCAGAGATCCATCAAGCAGAGTTCTAACGAGAAGAGGTACAACTAACGAAGTTTTACATTTAAGTTTCTTTCACAGATTGAGCCGAAGAAGTTTGAAGAAGCAAACACCGATCCATCTTGGATCCTTTCTATGCAAGAGGAGCTCAACCAATTCAAGAGATGTAAAGTTTGGGAGTTGGTACCAAGACCCAAAGGACAGAATGTGATTGGAACCAAATGGGTCTACCAGAACAAGCTTGATGAAAAGGGCATCATTACAAAGAACAAAGCAAGACTGGTTGCACAAGGATACAGGCAAGAAGAAGGGATTTATTTTGATCAGACCTTTGCACCAGTAGCAAGACTTGAATCCATCAGATTATTTCTGGCTTATGCTGCATATAAGGGCTTTAAGTTTTTCCAGATGGATGTGAAGTCAGCCTTCCTGAATGGAGATCTTAAGGAGGAAGTGTATGTAGCTCAGCCTCCAGTTTTGAGGATCCTAACTTTCCTGATCATGTATATTATTTACATAAAGCTTTGTATGGTCTCAAACAGGCACCCCGAGCCTGGTATGAGACATTGTCTAAGTTTCTTCTTGAGAACAAATTCACAAGAGGAACAATAGACAAGACATTGTTTCTTAGGGAAGTAAAAGGTGAGATTTTGCTTGTGCAAATCTATGTCGATGATATTATTTTTGGCTCTACAGATGACAAACTTTGCAAAAAGTTTTCTAACTTGATGCAAGGTAAGTTTGAAATGAGCAGTATGGGAGAGCTGAAATATTTCTTAGGACTCCAGGTGCACCAATCTGAAGATGGAATTTTAATCTCTCAGACGAAGTTCACCAAAGAGCTTCCTAAGAAATTTGGAATGGAGAGTGCAACCTCTATGAGGACTCCAATGGGCTCAAGCATGTCTCTGGACAAGGATGAGAAAGGGAAACCTTTTGATGAAACCAAGTATAGAAGCATAATTGGGTCCTTGCTCTACCTCACTGCTAGTAGGCCTGATATAATGTTTTCAACATGTGTTTGTGCCAGGTATCAGGTGAACTATAAGGAATCTCATTATGTCGCTGGAAAGAGGATTTTGAGATACCTTAAGGGTACACCAAATCTCGGCTTATGGTACCCAAGAAGCAATGACTTTGAACTAATTGGTTTTTCAGATGCTGATTTTGCAGGTAGACAACGATTTCTTTCAATTGGTATCAAAGCAATTACTCGAGAGAAGAACAGTAATTGCTCGGAAAGAAGTGGTAATTGATATCTTTCAATGAATTCGCAGAACTCGGAAAGAAGAACAGTAATTGCTCGAGAGAGCCAAAGCGACGAATAGGGTTTTCACGGAATGATCGTGTGGAATCACGTGTTTTCAATATTTATATATATATAAGAAGTTTAGGCGCGTACCTGATTTCACGGATGGCTCTTCGGATCCAATAAATCGAATTTAATAAAGGATTTCACGGAGACGTGTCCGAGAAGATAAAGATTTGACAAGTGAAATCCCGTGCAATTTCGCAAAATTTCAACAGTCCTGTCTTCAAGATTCCTTGTTAAGCATTCCAAGTTCCAATTTGAAGAAATTGAACTTGGTCTCGTCTAGAGGCTTCGTAAAAATATCTGCAATTTGTTGGTCAGTATTGACATATAATAAATTTATATCCTTACTCTCTACATGTTCCCGGATGAAGTGGTAGCGAAGCTCAATGTGCATCGTTCTGCTGTGAGAGACTGGATTATTTGCTATGGCAATAGCACTTGAGGAGTCACAGAACATGGAGATTTCTGTGAGCTTTAAGTTATAGTCCTTAAGCTGATTTTTTACCCACAAAAGTTGTGCGCAGCAACTGCCGGCAGAGATATACTCCGATTCAGCAGTTGATATTGCAACACAATTTTGCTTCTTGCTACTCCAGGAAACGAGTCTTTTTCCCAAGAACTGGCAAGTTCCTGAAGTACTCTTTCTATCATCTTTGCTACCTGATGATAGAACTCTTGAAGTAGGACAACCCTCAAGGGGTAGTGGACCTAGTCCAGCTCCTGATCAGGGAAGAGGTGAACATGTTGAGGGGGAGTTTCCAACCCCAAGAGACATTGTTGAAAGTGGTGTTGCTGCAGAAGAAATTCATCCCAGTGAAGCTGATCATGTTCATGTTGATCCAGTTAGTACTGTTGTCACTAATGTTGTTCATGACGTGGAGGGTCAAGAGAAATCTGCTAATGTTAATGAAGCTGCTGTGCTGGAAGAGTCAAGTAAATCACCTGCAGTGATTGTCTCTGATTCAGAAGGTAATAAAAACTTGTCAGATACTGCATCTGTACATTCTGAGAAATCTGATTCAATAGAGAAGGGCAGTTTTGGTGATCAGTTGGAGTTAGCCAAGAGGATGTCTTTGGCTGAGGGGGAGAAAGAACAAGAAGATATATTCATGGATGAATCTGCAGTTCCTCAGGTTCTTCCTTTTGTGCTGCTTTTGCCCCCACCAGAAGTTCTTATTAGAAAATCTCCAAGAGTAACTGTGCTTGATAAGCAAGCACAGTCTACCAGTTTTGTAGCTGATAGAGCCTCTCCTGAAGATTTTGAAACTGGAGAGAGCTTTCAATCTTCTCTGCTGAAGTCTATTGCAAGTTTGCTGCAAGCTCAGACTGAGCATTTTGATAAGTCCATCAAGAAAGTCTATCAGAAAATTGATGTTGTTGATAGTTCATTAAGGCAAGAGATGGCTGAAATGAAGCATGAGATGGGAAAATTCAAAAGTGATTAAGATGGTTGGATGAGAAATGCAGGAAAGGCATTGGACCACACCAATAAGGGAGTTGGGCATGTTCTAAATAACTTGCATCATGTTGCTGAAGATGTTACACATTTGAATTCTGCACAAACAGCTCTTAGAATTTCTCATGATCAAGGGCTTAACTTTCTGGATGATCAAGTTGAAAGGCAATTGAAAAAACTCTATACCCTCCTACATGAAGATGTCATAAAGGGGGAGGAGAGTATGGTGTCAAAGATAGAGGAGAGTGCAAGTAAGTTGATTGACTTGGATGATAATGTATTTTCAAAGATGCAAGAGCTTCAGGAGAACATCTTGCAAAATGTTAAAGATGTCAATTGGTATACTCATGAATCAACAAGTTGGCTGTTCAAGGAAGTTGTAGGCATGCTTGGATTCACTGTTGTGGACAAAAATTCAGATGTTCCTTCTTCAAGTGCTCCAGGTCCAAGTGCTCCAAGTTCTTCTCCAATTCCTGTTGAGGATTTTGATTTTGCTGAAGAAGACATCCCTGTCTCCTCCTACCAAGAGTTCTGGGATGATCCAGTTCTTGTTGAAGGGCCTGACAGTTCCAAAGTATTTGAACCCTCTGAAAAGTCTCTGAAAAGGAAAATATTTGGTGACAAACCTTCTGCAAAGAGGTCTAATCCTTATAAAAAGATTAGAGAGTTTTATGATAGGCCACCCTGTTGGGAAAATGATTTCTCTTAACCCCTAGAAATGAGTTAAAGAAAGAGTTTTATGAATGAATAACAAAAGACCAAGTAAATATGCGTCGAATGGTATTCGACGCTACGTCGAAATATAGTCGACGTTTTCTTCAGAATATGTCGAAGTAACTCTAGGAAGATTTCGACGTATGTCTTATCGACGCTACTCTGATTTCTAGTCGACGCATACAGAGAAGTCGACGCACCTTTGTCGACGCACATTCCTCATATCTCTCTCGACGTCGGGCTAAGATGAATTCGACGCTTACGTCGAATAGTAATCGACGCACGTCGATCTTTATGACAGATTTATTATTGCGCCAGATCTCTTTCCTTCTTTTCTGAAGATCTGATTTATATAGAATGATGTTAATATTTTATAGCCGTTCTGAATCATTCTTTCCTTCTATTTGATTCTTGGCTAAATCTGATTAACTCTATTTTGGATATTATTTGAAATCTGAGTTAACATTTTCCATTTATGCTATAACTGCTATGGAAATATTTCTCTCTTCCTAAATCTCTGGCTGCTAATTGATTCCTCTCCTATAGTGCTATCTTATTACACAGAGCTATAAAATAAAGAGGAAGTCGGCAGGAAATGAACAAGAGTGATCTACCACACATATATGATACAGAGGAAAAAGCTCCCAAAAGAAAAGAGAGATATTGAGAAAAAGCTCTGCAGCAACATCCATCCATTTCTACTTCTGCTCACTGCTCACTACTGCAAAATCTGATTGCTCTCACTAAAAGAGAGAAAGGCTACAAATCTTCTTCTCTCTATAGAAGAAAGATTTAATTCATAACTTGTGCTTCAAATCTTCTTGCTAGGAAGAAGATTCATTATTGTCTTTATTTCTTTCTCCTTCTTTATTCTTATTCACTATTGTAAAAGAGTTTTTAGAATCTCTCTTCAAAAAATTCAGTGTACTGGTTCTAAGAGTCTCCTTTTCAAAAGACTCAGTTGGTTCTAAGAGTCTCCTTATCAAAAGACTCAGGGTGGTTCTAAGAGTCTCCTTATCAAAAGACTCAGTGCAAGTTAGTGAATTCCTACCAAGGGGGTAGAAGAGTGGACTACCCAAAGTTTGGGGAACCACTATATTTTCTTGTGTTGTGCTGTGAAATTTCTTTCTTGCATTTACTTAATTGCTTGTCTAATTCTTGTTGGTGTATGTGGGAAGCTCTAATCTGTGATCATACATATATATATATATTAACTTTGCACAAGATATTTTAAATCTCTATTCACCCCCCCTCTAGAGAATTCTAGTGAGGTTAACTGTGCACTTTCAATTGGTATCAGAGGGAGGTTGATCTAACAAGGATAACTCCTTGATCAAAAAGATCCTACCTTATATATATATATATATATTTTTTATTTTTCACATGGCACAAATCAAAGATTATGCTTCCACCAGACCACCAATGTGCAACCTTGAAAAGTTTGCAGTTTGGAAAACAAGAATCAGAATCTATATGAATTCTATTGATGCTGACTTGTTCAATATTACTGTAACAGGTCCACCAAAGCCCTATAGAAAAGATGCAAATGGAAACATCACACAAACACTTGTTCCAAGATCTGAATGGACAGAAGATGAGAAGAAGGCAAGAACTCATGATCTAAAGGCCATGAACATACTTGTCTCAACTCTCTCAGATGACATCTTTCAAAAGGTTGTTGACTGTGAATCATCCAAGGAAATTTGGGATGCTCTCACCAAAATGGTAGAAGGAAGTGCTGATGAGAAAAAGGATAGAAAAACAATACTAATCTCTCAATATGAAAACTTCCAAAAGAAAGAAAGTGAAAGTGTTGCTGACATGTACTCAAGATTCAGCCTCATAATCAATGAATTGAGGTCACTTGAAAAGGACATATCTCTCATTGAGATAAATGATAAATTGCTGACTTGCTTTCCCAGCACTTGGGATTCAAGGATCTGGCCAATTAAAGACTCCAGAAGTCAAAAAGAAATATCAACAGATGTTCTATTGGGTAAACTGAAATCCTATGAACAACTATTGAAAACCAGAGCTGAGAAAGAAAAGGCATCTCCACCCTCAAAAGAAAAGAGTATTGCATTGAAGGCTATTGATGGTGAAGCATCAACTAATGATGAGGAGCTAATCAGCTTGCTGGCTAAACAGTTCAAGAAATGGATCAAAACAGAAGGATCCAGAAGAAGAGAATCAAAAACCAGGTATAACAAAACACCCTCTAAAGAGATTATTTGTTACACATGCAGGAAACCTGGACACATTGCTCCTGAATGTCCTAAGGAGAACAGCAACAAGAAAGATCTGAAAAGAACAGATCCAAAGAAGAAAAAGAAAGGAAGAGGATTAATTGCTCAAACCTGGAGTGATTCAGAATCTGAAGAAAACTCCTCATCAGATGTTGATCAAGAAGATGTCAAGCAAGAAGAAACATGTCTGATGGCCACTGAGAAACTTGATGATACATCTATGGTAAATATACTAGATAATATAGATTTCTCCTCCACTAATTTTAAACAAGATTTCAAAGAATTCTGCTTAGATTCAATCAAATCTGAAAAAGGGGTAAAAGAATTGAGGATGGAGTTAAGAAAACTAAGACAAGTAAATACATACCATAAAAATTATAAACTCAATCTAGAACTCTCAGAGGAAAACCTAAACAAAATCTATTTAGAAAATCTAACACTAAGAAAAGAGCTAGCAAAAGCTAAAGCCCTTGAGGACTTCCTAAATGGAAAAGGTCAGAAGATCAAAAAATTCTCTGAGAATCTCACTAATAGATCTAATCAATTAAAACTGAGAGCTGATGAAGCATCTAAATCTCAATCATCCAGCAAACCTGTCTGGAAACACCCCATTCATTTCACCAAGAAAAATCATCTAGGAGAAGTAAGGTCACAAGAAAGTCAAGAAATAACCACTATTTTTAACAAATCTAATCCCATTATAAACAAAGGAATCTTAGGAAAGAATCCTAACAAAAATTTTGAATCTGCGTCGAATCTTCATCGACGTACGTCGATTCCTAATCGACGCTTACGCCAAAATGCGTCGACTTACACTCCACGCACGTCGAATGCATATCGACGCAATCAATCTGACAGAAATATCTCTCTGTTCGAAAAATCTCTCCCTCTTTCTTTATACTATGAACACTATTTTTGTGACATCACCAAAACAGATTGGTATGATAGACCAATGCCCCAAAAGGAGGAAGGATATTCTGTAAAACCTACTTATTCCTTCATTAGTTTTGATTATAAGAAGGGACCCCAGCTGAGCAGGGTTCAAACTAATGTTTGAAACTTTTTATGTGCAGATGTACCACATCTCCAGGCTTGTGTGGTACTTGGACAGTGGATGCTCCATGCACATGACAGGATGCAAAAACCTGCTAATCAACTTTGAGGACAGACTTGGACCATCAGTAACCTTTGGAGACTCTAGCTGTGGCCAAACCAAGGGATTTGGAGACTTCAATGAAGGGAAGGTCACCTTCAAGAATGTGGCAGTAGTCAAAGGACTAAAGCATAATCTGATAAGTATAAGTCAGATATGTGAAAATGGTAAGTATGAGGTAAAATTCACCACACTACTCTGCCATATTATTGACATCAAGACTGGTGCCACAGTACTTAAAGGAATTAGAAAAGGTAAAGTATATGTAGTGGACTTCAGTTCCTCTCCCACAGAAATCTGTTTATTCAACAATATTATTGATAAAAGTGAATTATGGCATAGGAGACTAGGCCATCTAAACTACAAAACAATTTGTAAACTAGCAAAAAATAACCTTGTTAGAGGCTTACCAAAGGGTAGATACTCCAAGGATTCTCCATGCAGACCTTGCCAACTAGGAAAACAAACCAAATCATCCTTCAAACTAATTGGAAAGGATGACTCTCCAAGGATCCTTTACTTGCTCCACATGGACCTCTTTGGTCCCATATCCACTCAAAGCATGGGAGGAAAATCCTATACCCTAGTCATTGTAGATGACTACTCTAGATACAGTTGGGTATTCTTTCTAAAGGCCAAGTCTGAAACCCATCAGACACTCTCAAAATTCATAAAACAGATCCAATCTGAACTCAACAGTCAGGTATCCATAATCAGAAGTGATCATGGAACTGAATTTGAAAATCAGTTCATGAGTAGCTTCTGTGAGGAAATAGGAATCAAACAAAATTTCTCAGCACCTAGAACTCCTCAACAAAATGGAGTTGCTGAGAGGAAGAATAGAACCTTAATAGAATCAGGAAGGACCTTACTTGCAGAATCAGGATTACCAAAAACCTTTTGGGCTGAAGCAGTCAACACTGCAAACTATGTTCTAAATAGAAGCCTCATTCATAAAACTAAGTTAAAAACTCCTTATGAACTCTTGAAGGGAAAAACACCTATTGTCAAATACTTTAAAATTTTTGGGTGTACTTGCTTTATTCTAAATAATGGAAAAGATCATCTTGCAAAGTTTGACAAAAAGTCTGATGATGGAATATTTTTGGGATATTCATCATCTAGTAAAGCTTATAGGTGCTATAATAGGAGAACTCTTAAAATTGAAGAATCTATGCACATTGTGTTTGATGAAACTAACATGTTGCCTAAGGGGGAGGATACTCCCACCAACTCTCTTTCACAGGAAAGCAAAGCATAGAAAGCCAGCTTGAGCAACTAGCTCTAGAGAACAAAGAAAATGAAAGAAAGTATCAGCTGAAGGAACCAAGTGAGGAGTCTGAACAAGAACATGAAGAAAGTTCAGAGAAAAGCTTTCAAAACCAACCTCCACAAGAAAACTTGGTCCAGGAAGAGCAGTTAGACAATAATCACATTGAGAATGAAGAAGAAGAACAACTAGCAAATCCTAGAAGAACAGGGATCAATTTGAGAGATCACCCACAATCTCAAGTTATTGGAAACCCCAATACTGGAGTAAAAACAAGGCATCAAGTCTCAAATGGAGTAATGCTTCAATGCTTCTTATCACAAGTTGAACCAAAGAAGTTTGAAGAAGCAAACTGTGATCCTCATTGGATTTTGGCCATGCAAGAAGAACTAGGCCAATTTGAGAGAAATAAAGTATGGAATTTAGTGGAAAGACCCAGTAACTACCCAGTGATTGGCACAAAATGGGTATATAGAAACAAGCTAGATTCCACTGGAATAATTGTCAGGAACAAGGCAAGACTTGTAGCACAAGGATACAGACAAGAAGAAGGAATAGACTACAATCAAACCTTTGCTCCAGTAGCCAGATTGGAAGCAATTAGGCTCTTTCTTGCCTATGCAGCCTTCATGAAGATGAAGGTATATCAGATGGATGTCAAGAGTGCCTTTTTGAATGGTGACCTTCAAGAAGAGGTGTATGTAGAGCAGCCACCAGGTTTTGTCAATCCTTCTTATCCTACTTTTGTTTATAAGCTTAACAAAGCACTATATGGTCTTAAGCAAGCTCCCAGAGCTTGGTATGAAACTCTCTCTAACTTTCTCTTAGAAAACTCTTTTGAAAGAGGAAAAGTAGACAAAACACTCTTCACTAGAACCCATAAAAACCAACTCCTTCTTGTTCAAATATATGTAGATGACATCATATTTAGCTCCACTCATCCTAAAATTTGTAAAAGATTTGCTAATCTAATGCAATCAAAATTTGAAATGAGTAGCATGGGTGAACTCTCCTTCTTCCTAGGACTTCAAGTAAAACAAAGTAGTGAAGGAATCTTTATCTCACAATCAAAATATACTAAAGAACTAATCAAGAAATTTAGTATGGATTCAGCATCCACCATGAAAACACCCATGGCAGCCAATGCCATTATAGAAAAAGATGATAAAGGAAAATCAGTGGATCAAAAGACTTATAGGGCAATCATATGATCCCTTCTATATCTAACAGCCAGTAGGCCTGATATAATGTTTGCCACTTGCATATGTGCTAGATTTCAAGTTGATCCAAAAGAATCCCATCTCACCTCTGTAAAAAGGATTCTTAGATACCTAAAGGGAACTCCTGAACTAGGGCTATGGTATTCAGCAGAAACCAACTTTGAGTTAATAGGTTTCTCAGATGCAGACTATGCAGGCTGTAGGGTTGATAGAAAAAGCACCTCTGGCACTTGTCAATTCCTAGGTGACAGGTTAATCTCATGGTTTAGTAAGAAACAAACCTCAGTCTCCACCTCCACAGCTGAAGCTGAATATATAGCTGCTGGGAGCTGTTGTTCACAGATCCTGTGGATGCAAAATCAGCTCCTTGATTACAAACTAGAAGTAAATAACTCTAAAATTTACTGTGATAGCTCTAGTGCTATATCTATAGCATCTAACCCAGTTCTTCATAGCAGAACTAAACATATAGAAATTAGACATCACTTTCTTAGAGACAATGTAGAAAAAGGTAAGATAACCCTAGAATATATACCTACAGACAGTCAAAGAGCAGATATTTTTACAAAACCTTTGGATGAAACCAAGCATAACTACTTCCTCAACACCCTAGGAATGCTTGATGGAAGTCTGTAAAGCATGATCTAAACAAATCAGAGCATCTAAGAAAAACTTCCTGGAGATGCGTCGAATCAAAGTCGACGCACCGTCGAGAAGATCTCGACGCTAATACTGATCTCTTTCAGTTAATGATACGTCGACTCACCATCGACGTACCGTCGAATTCCCATCGACGCATATCTCAACAAAACGTAACGTCGATTTCCAGAGATGTCAACTCCATATCGATGCTTCCGCTGACATCAAAATCGACGTACCATCGATTTCAGGTCACAATTAGAATCAAATCCCTACTTCCTTTTCTGCCTATTGAATTACCTCGATTTCTGTTTCCTTTTTCGACGCTTCATCTCTTTAAATAGCACCTCGTATTTCAAAACAAATACATCTCTGAACCCGCCAAAACTTCTTCTTCTACCTCTCTCTCTTTCGACGACAATGGCACCTATTCCTGTTCAAGCTGACCTCATCAAAGCAATGAACGCTGCTCTGGAAAATCTCCTCAAAGACTTTCAGACACGTCTACAAAGCTTCTCTGATGAATGTGCCAATATGATCATCAATTGTGAAGCCAAACTGGCCATTCTATCTGCATCTCTTCCTGAGCTTCATACCCTTCTTTGAGAAGTTCCTCTGTCGCCACAAAGGTTTACATCCTTCTTGCAGGATATAAACCAGGGGGAGAGTTGCTCCAGAAACCCCTCTCACCAGGTTCTTGCTTTCACCTAAAAAGCTCAGGTTTACATCTCTTCTCATCAACATTAAATATTCCCTCTAACTCTCTTATAGGTTCCAGTCCTCTCAAACCATTCTGATTACACTTTTAACAAACACTTTGGTGAATCCTCCTCTTACAACACTGAAGGGGAGCATGCTGTAGATTCAGCATTCAGAATTGATATTCCTCATATCCAGGGGGAGATTCCTGTAGAGAATCTCTCAGTAATCCAGGGGGAGGAAGAAGCAGCCATCTCTGATGATTGGAATGGGCAGACATGGATTGATGCACCCTTATGCAAGGAAGAACTTCAGCATCATTCTCCTGGTTTCTCGGCAAGTTATATCAAGCTTAAGACTCCTTTGCTTGAGGATATCCCTACAAAAGAGTCTGGAGGAGACATTCATTCACCTGCAGAAATCGACCTACCAGATATTACTCTGCCCTCCATTACAGATCATCTAAGAACTCTTCTTGATATAACTCCTTCTCCACCCAAAAAGAAATCTCCTCCTCATCTTCCTTCTTTACCTCCTTCTTTACCTCCTTCTTTACCTCCTTCTCTACCTCCTCTGCTACCTCTACCTCCTCAAGCAGCAAGACTCTCTAAACAGATAACTCCTAGGCTGAGTGCAGGAGGACAGATAAAAAGAAAAAGGGAAGTCACTCCTCACTGGCAAAACTTCTCCAAAGAAGAAAGGAAGGAATATGCAAAAGAAAAGAAATATAGAAAGGCTATTGAAGAAATAAAAAAATTTGAGAAGGTACCCATTCCTTCTAGTCCTATAAAGGACTATCATGATCCTGACATGGAGAAGAGGCATGAAGAGATAAGAGAAAGAGAAGCATATGAATATGAAGCAGCTAGGAAAGAAGTGGAAGATAAAAGGAGGGCTTGGATGGAAAAGATTAACAAAGGAATGACTAAGGAACAAATCCTTGCTGAATCTACTATCAAAATTCCAAATAAATTGTTTGATATTGAGGCTTACCAAAAGAAGAATCCTCAAGCAGGGATTACTCTGAATATAGGTCAAATGAACAAGAAGGGTATAGGATGTACAGAAGATACATACATACCCTACAAAAAGCCATCAAAACCTCCAAGGCTAGACAAATGGCTCAACTCTCCATGGAAAGGAAAAGGAAAAATGCATGAAGTCCCTGAGAAACAGGAACCTGAAAAGAAGAAACCCTATAGGCCAAAGGTTGACAACAAAGGACCTCCTGAGTCCAAGCCTGCTCAAAAAGAATCTCACAATATTACCATTGAAATGATTGATGAAAAGGCAGCAATCATTATCAGCAAGGGCTACTCCATAAATGACACCATCCCTGAGGGTGATAAGCTCCTGGAAAAATTGCATACAATCATCAGGAATGTCCAAGAAAGACCTGATAGAGCCAGGGGATACATTTTTGATGCTATTAATGATTTGTCTAAGAAACTTTACTCTGCCTTTGTCAACTTCATGTACAAAAAGAAGTTTCTAGTTTAAGACAAATACTTGTCATAAGCTCTCTTTATTAACTTTGTTTTTCATAATCAATATATTTCTTATTTATGCAAACTCCTTGATATGAGTTGATTTTATGCTAAGACAATTTCTCCTTAAAAAGGGTTAAGACAAATAGGGGGAGATTGTTGGGAAAATGATTTCTCTTAACCCCTAGAAATGAGTTAAAGAAAGAGTTTTATGAATGAATAACAAAAGACCAAGTAAATATGCGTCGAATGGTATTCGACGCTACGTCGAAATATAGTCGACGTTTTCTTCAGAATATGTCGAAGTAACTCTAGGAAGATTTCGACGTATGTCTTATCGACGCTACTCTGATTTCTAGTCGACGCATACAGAGAAGTCGACGCACCTTTGTCGACGCACATTCCTCATATCTCTCTCGACGTCGGGCTAAGATGAATTCGACGCTTACGTCGAATAGTAATCGACGCACGTCGATCTTTATGACAGATTTATTATTGCGCCAGATCTCTTTCCTTCTTTTCTGAAGATCTGATTTATATAGAATGATGTTAATATTTTATAGCCGTTCTGAATCATTCTTTCCTTCTATTTGATTCTTGGCTAAATCTGATTAACTCTATTTTGGATATTATTTGAAATCTGAGTTAACATTTTCCATTTATGCTATAACTGCTATGGAAATATTTCTCTCTTCCTAAATCTCTGGCTGCTAATTGATTCCTCTCCTATAGTGCTATCTTATTACACAGAGCTATAAAATAAAGAGGAAGTCGGCAGGAAATGAACAAGAGTGATCTACCACACATATATGATACAGAGGAAAAAGCTCCCAAAAGAAAAGAGAGATATTGAGAAAAAGCTCTGCAGCAACATCCATCCATTTCTACTTCTGCTCACTGCTCACTGCTGCAAAATCTGATTGCTCTCACTAAAAGAGAGAAAGGCTACAAATCTTCTTCTCTCTATAGAAGAAAGATTTAATTCATAACTTGTGCTTCAAATCTTCTTGCTAGGAAGAAGATTCATTATTGTCTTTATTTCTTTCTCCTTCTTTATTCTTATTCACTATTGTAAAAGAGTTTTTAGAATCTCTCTTCAAAAAATTCAGTGTACTGGTTCTAAGAGTCTCCTTTTCAAAAGACTCAGTTGGTTCTATGAGTCTCCTTATCAAAAGACTCAGGGTGGTTCTAAGAGTCTCCTTATCAAAAGACTCAGTGCAAGTTAGTGAATTCCTACCAAGGGGGTAGAAGAGTGGACTACCCAAAGTTTGGGGAACCACTATATTTTCTTGTGTTGTGCTGTGAAATTTCTTTCTTGCATTTACTTAATTGCTTGTCTAATTCTTGTTGGTGTATGTGGGAAGCTCTAATCTGTGATCATACATATATATATATATATTAACTTTGCACAAGATATTTTAAATCTCTATTCACCCCCCCTCTAGAGAATTCTAGTGAGGTTAACTGTGCACTTTCACACCCCCAAGGAATTTCCAAGAGAGCTGGAGTCCCACTTCCAAAGGTATTGTTCTCACAACCTTCAATCTAGTCAGTAAACATCATGAAAATGTCAGTGATCACTACAGCCAGGATGAATGGAGTAAGTTCGAGAAAAGGACATCTGAAAGAAGGATTCACTTCAAGACTGGGGGAACCAAAGAAACTGCTCCTGATAAGTATTGGCCTAAACCAAAAGCCTTCTTTGAAAGAATGGAAATTGAGCAGAAAAAGAAAGTTGAGGCAGTTGAGAGAATGTTTGAAAAGCAGAAGGGCAATGACAAATCATGAACTGCACTGATCTCTGGAATCATGTTGTTTTTTCTTTGTTTATGTATATATATATATATATGTGTGTGTGTGTGTGTGTGTGTGTGTGTGTGTGAAGTTAAACATTGATTCTCTCTTTACTTATTACTGCCTGATTATTGTTTTCCTTGTTCATTATATTTTCTGTACAATTCAACTTAGTGTATTGGGTTATGACATCTTCAAATAGGGGGAGATTGTTGGGTATTGTATCCACAATTACCTGGATTTGAAGATGTCCCCTAGTGAACTAAATTGAATTGAGTATGTATTTGATGATTTCTGTTTAGATGAATTATGACGGGTCTTAATGCTAAGTGCACACCAAAGTTAGGTTGCAATGGATCACCAAACACAGTTCTAGACAATGTAATCCCTCATTGTGTAGAACAAAGTGTTGTTCCATGTGTAATCTCTCTATTGGGGTGTACTTCATATACTCATAACTGAAGGTTTTCAAGATTGAGGAATGGAGCAGGTTTTCAGAATGAATTTTATTCTTGTCTAAGTCAATTCGTCGGGATGTTTCGTGAAGTTCCGATGAATCTCGACGAATCCAGACAGAAGCCAAATTTCAAGTTTAAAGAAGAATTTTCTGTGGCTAAGTATATTCGTCGAATGTTCTCGAGAACTCCCGACGAATTTCGATGAATGATAACAGAAGACAATTTTTCAGTGTTTTATCAGTGTTTTTCAAGACCAAGTCAATTCGTCGAATGTTCACGTGAAGACTCGACGAATGACAGACAGACGGATTTCAAATTTCAGTTTTGTTTTCGAAAATTAGGGTTCGCCGCCATGTATTGTACACGTAGTAATCACTCCTTGTTCGTCACCAGAGCCGTTGGATGTTTCCCTATAAATAGTTTTTTATTTTTAGGCAAATACAAGAAAGCACCCGATTGTTAAAAAGAGATAATATTTTCTAGCCGTTTCTTCCTCTCTTGCTGAACAAGTTTTCTGAGATCTAACTTCTGCGCCGCTCAAGTTGCGTTCTTCAGTGTTGCTAAAGATTTCTCAGATAAGAAGGCCTTTGATCAAGTTGCTGCTCTCAATATTGAAGATCTTTTCAATTTAATCAAAGGGCATATTCAGATCAGGTTTGCCGATTCACTATTCTTCCTAATCTTTGAAGATTCAAGCTTTCACTCTAAAGGAAGAAGAAGATTCAGTTTCTCCAGATCTCAAGTTAATCTCTATTGAGATTCAAAGAGAAGTTTTGTTTCAAACTTTATTTGATTCCTGTAGGAGTTTTTACTTTGAGTTATTTTGTAGGAGTGGTTTACTCTGAGTTGTAGGAGTTGTTTACTCCGAGTTTGTAGGAGAGGTTGTTCTCCGAGCTTGTAGGAGTCGTAGTCTCCGAGTGTAGGATTTGTTGATAAATCCGAGTTTTGGTGAGGTTGCCGAAGCTAGCCCAAAGTGCTAGATAGGCGGAGCGGGAGAGAGGAGTACCCACCTTTGGGGAACCTCTATAAATCTTGTGTCTCTGTGCTGTGATTTTTTGTTGTGTTTGTGCAAAAATTTTATTCCGCAATCGCAGTAGAGATCACCTATTCACCCCCCTCTAGGTGATTTAGGTAGACAACGATTTCTTTCAAGAGGCACCCCAAAGTCTTCTAGTGTTTGACTCATCCAAAGGGCTTGTGCACAACACCTTCATAGTGTGACATATTCGGCCTTGGTGGTGGAGAGAGCAACAGAATTCTGTTTCCTACTTGACCAATCTACTAGTGAGGGGCCTAAGAAGTGACATGTGCCGCATGTACTTTTACGATCTAGTGAGCACCCTATATAATTAGAGTCGGAATATCCATGTAATATAAATGAATCATTATAAGGATACCATATGCCTAGATTAGATGATCCGATTAAATATCTAAAAATTTGTTTGACCGCTTTTAAATGAGATTCATTAGGATTATCTTGGAATCTAGCACATATGCAAACGACAAACATAATATCGGGTCTAGGCGCACTTAAATATAATAACGACCCTATCATTTGTAAGACCCCCCTCCCAAAATTGGTTGTCCAATCAGGGGATCTTATCGCACACCACCCTTTTAGCACGACGCTGAAGCGATCATAAAGGGTGAAGGTACTAGCTTCTCCAACCCCCTTCCTTGAAAACTCCGTTGTCACGCCTAGGGGTGATGTTAAGCGAAAGTTACAACACACCACAGAGTAGCAAAACATTTCTCCAGTGGAAGGCACCATTATCGAGTGTACATTATAGTACTTAGTGGAAGACATGGTATTATAGCGGAAGATTAACTATCATAGAAACCTCAAACTCAAGACCTGTATGAATAATTTCAATATCTCTGTTGCACTAAATTCTATCAATCAAGGATTCATTGCCAATATATAGATACCATGAGATATGAGACAACAAAGGGGATGCGGCTTAACAACTTATACTTGACATAGCCTGCTCCGTGGCTTCATCTACACTTGGGTACTGTCCCTCACCTAAACCTGGCACCAGTGTTAGGGACAAGTTATTAGAACTAGGAATAGAATCCAACCACTATTAACCATAAACATAATGTAACATTTATAAGGGAGGGGATATGTGGACTCTTTTGGGCCGAGGTAGTCTTCACACGACCACCGCCAACGTACTTCGTATAATCCTTCATATGGTCTCAAACCCATGTAGTTCAATTAGTTTCGCACGGGTTGCCCTCCCAGACCGTCCATCATGCCTTAGAGTAAAACTCATTGGCCATCTGACATTTTTCCAAGGCACATTTTCCGAAGACACATGTAATTCCCATAGGAATATTCCTCGAAGGTACAATATATTCCCGCATGGATATTTCTTGAAGGCACAATATATTCCTGAAGGAATATATATCAAAGGCACAATATATTCCCGTAGGAATATTTCTCGAAGGCGCAATATATTCCCGTAAGAATATTTCTCGAAGCCACAATATATTCCTGTAGGAATATTTCTTAAAGACACAATATATTCCTGAAGGAATATATATCGAAACACAATATATTCCCATAGGAATATTTCGCGAAGGCACAATATCTTCCCGTAGGAATATTTCTCGAAGGCATAATATATTCCCATAGGAATATTTCTCGAAGGCACAATATATTCCCGTAGGAATATTTCTCGAAGGCGCAATATATTCCAGTAGGAATATTTCTTGTAGGCCCAATATATTCTCGTAGGAATATTTCTCAAAGACACAATATATTCTCATCAAATCTAAATTACAGTCAATACAAGAATAAAACCTCAAAACATTGATTTGTTGTGTTGCTCTACAAGCGGTGGCCAGTTCGGCACTATTTAGGGTTGACTCTGAAGGAATGCCCATCTTCACGTCAACTCTAAATTATAGGCAATAAAGAAGGAAAAGCCAAAACATCGATCATTCCGCTCTACTCTACAAGCGGCAGCCAGTTCGACATTATTTAGGGTTGACTCTAAAGGAATGACCCATCTTCACGTCAACTCTAAATTATAAGCAATAATGAAGGAAAAGAAAAAACATCGATCTGTCCGCTCTGCTCTACAAGCGGCGGACAGTTCGACACTATTTAGGGTTGACTCTGAAGGAATGCCGCATCTTCGTGACAACTCTAAATTATATGCAATGATGAAGGAAAAGCCAAAACATCGATCTGTCCCCTCTGCTCTATAAGCGGCAGCCAGTTCGACACTATTTAGGGTTGACTCTGAAGGAATGCCCCGTCTTCACGTTAAATCTAAATTATATGCAATAATGAAGAAAAAGCCAAAAGATCGATCTGTCTGTTCTGCTCTACAAGCGGTGGCCAGTTCAGCACTATTTAGGGTTGACTTTGAAGGAATGTCTCATATTCACGTCAACTCTAAATTATATGCAATAATGAAGGAAAAGCGAAAACACTGATCTGTCCGCTCTACTGTACAAACGATGGCCAATTCGGCACAATTTAGGGTTGACTCTGAAGGAATGCCCCATCTTCACGTCAACTCTAAATTATATGCAATAATAAAGGAAAACCCAAAACATCGACATGTCCGCTCTGCTCTACAAGCGGCGGCCAGTTCGACACCATTTAGGGTTGACTCTGAAGGAATGCCCCATCTTCACGTCCACTCTAAATTATATGCAATAATGAAGGAAAAGCCAAAACATCAATCTGTCTGCTTTGCTCTACAAGTGGCAGCCAGTTCAGCAATATTTATGGTTGACTCTGAAGGAATGCCCCATTTTCACGTCAACACTAAATTGTATGCAATACTGAAATAAAGTACAAAATTGAACTGGACCAGTACAAGACTGGAGGAAGGGAAAGTGCAATAGAATAAGAGGGTTAGTAGTCCTTCACTCCATATATAGGAGGCTTCGGTTCCATCTCCATTCATAGGAGGAAAGTTCTGTTCTATATCTGTTCATAGGAGTTTCTTCCAAAATTCTATTTTTTATTATAGTCCGCTCATGGGTTTTAATTGCATCTTTTAAGCATGGCTTAAGAGGAATTGTGGAACGATATTATGAATTTAGGAGAACAAAAATTACAAGCAGTTATATTTAAAACACATAGCCGTTGTAAGCCGACAATCAAATTCCCCGGCTCAGCTTGGCGAGCGTCACAGCCTCTTACCATATGACGTAAGATTCAAAACTCATGTTTTAATATTACCAGAAAAGGAAACCGGGGAGGAAGAGAGCAATCACAATAATAATAATAAGAACTATCTTCTCCATCAGGGAAACAGAGGAAATAAGAAGAGGTTGCATGGTTGCTTGGGATTCTTATTTAGTCTGTGAAATTATTGTAAGGTTCTTAAGGCAGTTATTCTAACTTCATCTCAACAATTTCCTAATTTTGAACTCCAAGCGACGGTTCTCTTCATCCAATCAAATATAAGAGCGAGAGAACTTGGAAAAATCGTGTATAACCTGACAAATTAGTATTCCTTGACAGGTTTGATTTGTATGTGGTTATGCAAGTTAAGTATCCATGACAGAGTACGAACACGAGAAGATATTTGGTTTGACTAGATTCTCAGATCAACCATCCGACCATCAAGATATAAGACTTTACATTTGATATCCATCAGATATCCAGGAATGTTGCGAGAATGAGAATTCAAATCATGAAATAAAAGAAGATTAGTGGCTTAAGTTTGACTCATTATACATGGAATCATAATATGCTGGCTTACCATAAAGTTTGATAGAAAACTAACCATATGAAATGCCATCCCAACGTTAGCTTACAAAATTGATAAAAACTCAACGAAGCAAGAAAAAAATAATCCTTCCAGTATAAAAGTGAGTAAATCGACTAAAACAAGGAAGAACAACCCACTACCGTGAGAGACGGTAGAAGGTTGTTCAACCTAAAACACAAGCCTCCTGTATATAAGAAATTTGAAGTGGAAACTCCAAACCTTAGTCATTCCTCTAAAGGATTTTATCGAGGTTCAAATGAATCGCAAAGCAAGAGAATCCCAAAGAAACCCGAATGCAATGATCCGGTAAATTAGGGACCAAAACAACTTTAAAATATCAAAATGAATACCGGGTAAGATACAGGAAGATCAAAGTGCAAGGCATTCAAGAATAAATTCATAATTTACTAGACCAAGCCATCCCTGGGACATTTTATAAGCCAAGTTGAAGCTTATACCAAGTCATTGAAGAAATAAAGGATGGGGAAAAGTGAGAAGTCAGAAAGATGGAAGGAAGGAGTTTTGAATGCATCATTTTATGTAGATACCTCAACCATCTCTTATTCCTGGGTTAGCTGGAATTAAGTAAGGAACCGTTTAAGCCATATAAATTTAAATCCTTAGTAATACATCTATGATTGTGAGCTTCTGATTTTTGCTCTTGCAACTCCTCCCAGAAACCATGACAATCTAGTATAAGAAAAAAAATATAATTCTTCAAAACCTAATTTATTCAAGCCACATAAGTTGTAGGGTGGAGATTACTAGGAGGGAGAAATTAAGAAAAAGCCTAGGATGCCAAAGAAGTCTCTACGACCACCGACAGCTTCCTTCGTAGATCGATCATGATTCAAGTAGTTTACCTTCACTCCAAATTCCTTCAAAAAATTGCAGCATTTAGAAAGACAGGACATGACAGTAATTGAACCAGCAAACAACAACAGAGAAGGAGCATACAGAATTAGGTAACTTAACTCCCAAGCACGAACATGGTCCATCTTCTCAACCGCCCTTTTTCATGAAGTATAGCCCGAGAGTGAGGGTGAGAGGGAGGGAGACAGAGATAGTAGGCATATGTTTCAAATCTTAGTTCAATATGAACTTCAACTTTCAACCTTAAAGCACCTGGGATTGAACTCCCTGCAGAGCAGAGATAGGAGAGCAGATAAAAAACATTTTCCTTTCATTTCAATTTGTTATTCTTCATCGCCTCTTTCAAAAGGAAATTAACAACAAGGTCCTTTATGTTGGATTGGTAAGCGCCCTTAGAGGGGGGGGTGAATAAGGGTTTTAAAAACTTATATTATATTTTGAAATACTTGCTTATGATAAGAGATCAAAATAGTGATTTTGAATAAAGATCTAAATTGTCTTATAATGAAGGAGAGGATAGTAAACAATTTAGAGAAATGAAGATCAAATCAATTTTATTACACAAAGATAGACATAATTATTATTAATAAAATTGATTACAAAATTAGATTTCAATCACGCTAAAAATCAAAGCGAAATATGAAAGACTCTTTTTGTTTTCTATACCGACTCGTATCCCCACGAATCGGTTGGCTTTAGCCGTTCTTTCCCCGGATACAGACTCAAGCCGCTCTAGCCAACCCTTCCCTGGATATGGCCTCGAGCACCCCTTAGACCTAACCTAGATCTAGTCTCCAACATGAGGCAAATTTCTACCCAAAGTCCTACCCAGACCTAGTCGCCAACACGAGGTGAATTCTCTAACGGTTACAAAAGATATGAAATAAAATAACAACAACAATATTAAAAACTCCCTCTAAGAAACTTCTGAAGTCGGAGATGAACGATCACTGTAGAATAAGCGAGGTTGAAGCGATCCCTCTTCGGATGTAGCGTGACGAAGTCCTCCTTCATAAACTCTCTAAGTGTTTGGTGGGAGATCAACTCTCGACCATATAAGGCTTTGAAACTCTGACACAAGACCTCTCTCAGGAATCAGCCTACTAAAGGAGAAGAGAAGGGTCCATTTTATAGCCTTAGCGCTAGTGCCTGCGCTAGCGCTACCGCCGGCGCTATCCCATATTAGGACATATTCTGCGCGGCAGAATCTTCAATCTGAGGAAACATTTCTCTCTTGCCTTCTGTGCTCCGCGCTACCGCCTACGCTATCGGCTATCGCCAGGCGCTAGATCCTTCTATATGTGCTCCCGGAATTGCACAAATCATCGCTAGCGTCGGGCGCTAGTGGGATTGTTGGATTTGATGGCTCAAATTTGGGGGCAACCTTCTTATGTAATCCTTGAGTCATATGGACTTTGTTTTCCTGCACACTTAAACACACAAGATCAAATACACATAGGATTTGTTATTCTCAAACCTAGGAGATGCAGAAGACCATGTTCCAACAAACTCCCCTTTTTGATAATAACAAATCCATTAATGATAAATCAGAGCATTAATATAAGCATGATGTAACCTACTTGTGTGTGTGTGTGAGTGATGACTTAGGATAAATAGTGATTGTAAAATTTTAGAATTGCTCCCCCTAAGTGAATGCTCCCCTAATATGTAAGCTATCATCTTTAATTAATCAAGTTAGTTTTTCATTTTGATAGCAGATTTCATTTATCATGGAAGATCTCCCCCTTTTGTTATTAGCAAAAGTGGGTAAGGAAACAAAACACAGAAAAATATTGATTAGAAGGTAAAGGCATGATCGAGCTTTTAGAGAGAATGAAATGATAAGGAGTTTTAGAATAATTTTTATAGAGATAGATCAGAGTTTTTATCTTAAAGATGAACAATATAACATTTGCCAAGTAATCAATATTATAATGTTAGTTTTCCCCTTTATATAAGAGTTTTAAGCATAAAAAGGTAATGATTTCCAAATAACCAATCTACCCAGACAATATTTCTACACCCTAGCCCCGTACTAAGTGACGGATGGGCATGAGGAGTTGCATACATGTCGTTGGTTGGGGTGTTAGTCCCATATGCAAACATTAGAAAAAAAACTCAACCCAGCACTCTTTCCCCCCAGTGCCTCGCAAGGCCCCACTGGAACCATCCCCGGTTAAGGACAAGACATGACATAGAGGTCAGGTTATCTAATGTCTACAACCCTATGCCCCCGCTATGGTGAGATATGTAATCATGGATAATAGTTATTGGAAACATTAATCATTTAATTCTAATGATACGTTCATAGCCTATGGGTTTATATTTTTATTTGAATTTTTTTAAAGAAAAAAGTCACAGAGCTAATTTGAAATCCATTAATAAATTAGAGTTTTAGTATTACAATATTTTCTTTGAAATAAATCAGAGTTTTTAGCATAAAAAATATTCTTGTTTAAAGCAAACAATATAAAGTTTACCAAGCAAGTCTACCAATTGTTGAAAGAAAGGAATGTTAAGATTCAAGTGAGGATGCACACAAAATAAAAGACTTTAAATAAGAATGAAAGTGCAAGGTAAAGCAATTATATGGTTATGATGCAGAAGACTTATCGAAATACAAGAAACATCTTATTGTAATCAATGATGATCCATACAAAGATATATGAGTTAAATTTCATAAAGAAGATGTTTTTGTAAATCATTGTTCAATTAAAATCTTTAAGTTTAACAATAAAGTAACCAAGCATGAAATAATGTTATCAAAAATAGATTACTATAATGTTATTTTAATTCACAATTTCAAAACATACCAAACATTGTAGAAAGCATGATAGGTTATCTAGTGCATTTATATAGAAAGAGTATTATAGAATTTTAGCATTAGGATCCAATACTCATGAGAAGAAGTGTTATGGAAGATAATGATGTGCACAAAAGTGTATTTTGAAGAGAGTAAACAAATGATTTAATCAAAAATACAAGACATGTGTAAAGTAAAGTGCACAATAAAACACAAATAATTTTACTTCCACACACTTTTAAGCACAAAGAAAAATGTACAACTACCAAGGTGCTTTGCACACACAATGCTCATTAAGACTTATCAGGGTGCAATGTAGTTCTTGGGGGATCACACAATTTTATTCTTCAATATTGATTTTTTTGTTGTGATCCGGTGTACTTAAGAATAAGTGGTTTTATTTTAAAAATGAAAAGTTTGCACAAGTCACTTTACTAATCTTTCCAAGGTGCTCAACCTCACAACGCTTATTAAGACTTATCAGGAGGTTCAAGTAGTGCTTGGGGAGTTATCTTTGTCAATTTATTTCATGATTTTTTTTGTACAAAGTTCTCCGATTACACTTGCTTTGCAAACCAATTGAATTATGAAAGTACAACCACTTTTCTTAATTTTTTAAGAGTGCAAGTAAATGTAGTGTAGATAAAATACTTGTGCATATTTTAATTCATTGTACTATTACAATACACAAGCAAGCATTCTTAGATTAAAAGAATATGTAAACTTTACCAAAATAAGTGAGTGAATGATTATCATTATCAACCGTAAAACATTTACTCATACTTAGAGGCATGTGATGCGATAATTTCGACAAGTGCACCGGTCGCGCAAGTAATAAATGTTGGGAATAGAATCCCCGAGTGTCGGTCTCTTGAGGAATGCAGGTTGGGTGAACGAAATGCGTTGTGTGACAATTGTTACATAAGCGGGAACAAACACGAAAAGTGGAGTTTTGATTTGGGTTTCCTACTGTTAACAACAATAAAAGAAATGCGGGTCGAAATCACCGCTTCGCAAGGCGAGATGGGTGCAACGGCCGCAATGCCGAGGTTCGTGAGGCGGATGGACGGTGCGCATGCGAATGAAGTGGTCTCTAGTGCGGAAAGTGAGGGTCGCAAACACCTCTTCACAACTCGCCGCTAGCTCTTGCTAACGCGAATCGAACACGATGTGTGCGTGCGTGAGTGAGTGAGCGCATGGAGGTGAAACAAATCACAAACATTCATTGGAGAACAGAGAAGAAATAACCATTGCATTTAAACCAAACATCATGATATTCAAGTTTAAAATGATTCGCAAAAGTACAACAAATGGGAGAGGAAGAGGACAACCAATGGACGAAGACTAGCGGCCGTTCACGGCCGGAATGGCAATTTGTCAAGCTACCTCCGGACTCGGGCGAACTGTGCTTCCGGCGTCGAGAGACTGTCACGATCTATCCACGTGCTTCCGTCGTCTTCTACCTCAGGATTGTTATCCTCCTCACCGAACAGAAATGGAGAGGGCTTGCTTGAGTGCTTGCAGACGGTGGAGAATGCTTCCGGATGATGGAGGAACGTCTAGAATGACCGGAGATGACTTCCCCTTGCGGAGAAGATGAAGGGGAGGTGTCTGGAAATGGAAATCGGCGGCGTAAAGACTGGAAAACCCGCTCCCGGAAGCCCGATTATCCCTAATTCGCGAACAGGATTATATATAGGCGCTGGAATAAACAGTGCGCACGGTCATTGGCGCACGACCAGTGGTCGTGCGCACTAGCATCCTGTGATCGTGCGCCTGACTGGATGGAGCCTGCAAGGTAAGAAAATTATAAAATACAATGTTCGCACGACCAGTGGCGCACGACCAGTGGTCGTGCACGCTATCGCAGGTGGTCGTGCGATAAGGAAGACAGAACTCAGATTTCATGGGGTAAGTGCGCACGATCAGTGGCACACGACCAGTGGTCGTGCGCAATAGAACCAGTGATCGTGCGCTGTGTTCCTGTACAGAATTGTACCGGAAACACCTGCACGACACCTGTTCCAGCACAACCACGAATCCAACCACTGAAAGTGGCACTTAACAATGCAAAGCAACTACTAAAGGAGAATAATACGAAATAACACCAAAAACGGGCCTAAAGGTGCACTTAGCATGGAGAATCAAATATAAGTGAAAACATGTCTAAAGTGAAGTGCATAGACTAGAAAATCGGCCCAGATGAGTCCATAAATGTGTATATATTTGGGACTCATCACACCCCCAGACTTACCTATTTGCGCATCCCGAGCAAACGAATTCGGCGGAGTGTGAAAATGGTAGTTAACAACGAAAATTACCCAAAGGAGTTCAATGCGAAGTAACAGAAGCATGCAAATAGAAATTTAGTAAAAAGAGATTCTAACTATGCTAACTAATTTACAAAAGTATTAGAGCGTAAATAAAGATTTGTCAATACTCAATTGGTGAATCGTGAAGAACTTGAGCGATCATGCCCAGTGTGAAAGTAACAAGCCACTAAGGAGGGTGTTACGCAAGGTCGGGGTTCAGGAATAACTCTGCTGAAATCCATCAGCGTCGAGATCCATAAGCTTGCCCGGTCACACTCTCTCCACGGCGCTAGCAAACTCACGAGATAAATCAATAGGACTTTAGGATTAAGTTGGGCTTAGGTGAATGGAGGAGGAGCTGTAACAAGGAAGTGATAGGCACAAATGTTGGCTTGCAAAGGTGAGCGCATAGGACACGGAAAGTTAAGGCTCAAACTAGCCAAAAGGTGGCCTACATCATATTTAACTCAAAGAATCGCTCATACCCATGCTTCAAGAGTCGCTTGGGGCAAGTTCTTAGCCCACGAGAAAGGTAAAACTTCCTCCTGACTCGAGCAACACACAACTAGTGCTCGTGAACACACAACACCGGGTTATCACCAATTTCGATCACATTCACCATTTGAGTATAACACATCTAGAACTACGCAAAAATACTAATCATAAATTAAACGCATAGAAATAATCTAGTTTTACTCAAATTTCTACTGCAGCATGCGGGTGCAACTAGAACACTGCTCGAGTCAACATCGCACTCCAAATAGTAATTCCTAAGCTAACACCCCAATTCACATTCCTAACCAAAATAGTTTATTTGGAAACAACACAAATAGGAAAGTGCGCGCTCATGTGGGTGAAGTGGTGCATGAAGCGTGGAATAATGATGATGGTAATGAAAAATATAAACAAACATCTAGCATGCGGTGCAACTCGTACGCATAGTGGATAACACATGCTCTCCCCCAGACTTAATCTACACATTACATCACAAAACTGAAAGCTAGGAGGGAGAAGTGTTACCCAATGCTCAGAATTGAGCATACCGGAAGATTGGCGTTAATTTCGTGCAGAATCTGCAGCATCTGCCAACACGAAGTACACAGCACACCTGCAAACGGTACAACTAAAAGCAGCAAAAATAGATAAAAACTGAATTGAAACAAGTTAGAAAAACAAAAACAGCAAATCTGGGTTGTCTCCCAGCAGCGCTTTTGTTTTATGTCCTTAAGCTGGACCAAATACCTGTATTATAATTGTTTAAAGAGTGCAGAAATTAAATAAGAGTGCAAAAGAGAAAGTTTCACAAAATAAGAGATAAACAGAACATCAGTTGTAAGCGCTTTTATGGTGCTCGTCTCCCAATGTCACCAACTGACACTCCTTGTTTATAATTGTGCCATCGTATAACTTCAGTCGATGCCCGTTGACCTTAAATTTGTCTCCCTTATCCCCTGATTTTTCGATGGCACCAAAGGGAGTGACATCGGTCACTGAGAAAGGACCGCTCCACCTCGATTTTAACTTCCCTGGAAAGAGGCGGAGACGGGAGTTGTAAACCAGCACTTGGTCCCCAATTTTGAACTCCTTAGGGATGATGTGTCGATCATGCCATTTTTTTTGTTTTCTCTTTGTAGATGCGAGCGTTTTCATAAGCGAAATGCCGGAGCTCTTCCAATTCGTTGAGTTGTGAACGACGCACCTCGGCCGCGGCTCCAATGTCCATGTTCAACAGTTTGGTTGCCCATAATTCTTTATGCTCCAGCTCCACAGGGAGGTGGCATGCCTTGCCATAGACTAATTGAAACGGAGTCATGCCGATAGGTGTTTTGAAAGCGGTCCGGTAAGCCCATAATGCGTCGTCGACCTTTTTAGACCACTCCTTCCTATTTGAATGTATTGATTTCTCGATTATTCGCTTGAGCTCGCGGTTGGATACTTCTACTTGTCCACATGTTTGGGGGTGGTAAGCTAAGGAAATTTTATGATGGACCCCAAACTTTTTCATGAGCTGCACAAACTGCTTATTACAAAAATGACTACCGCCGTCGCTGATAATAGTTCTCGGCGTCCCAAACCTGGAGAAGATATTCTTGTGGATAAAATGTAGCACCGTGCTGGCATCATTCGTGGCAAACGCCTCGGCCTCCACCCATTTTGAGACATAATCAACTGCCACAATGATATAATGCTTACCATGAGACATTGGGAAAGGACCCATAAAGTCTATCCCCCAGATATCAAATGGTTCGCAGACCAGCATGTTATTGAGGGGCATCTCGTCATGCCGGGAGATATTTCCGGTCCTTTGGCATTCGTCACACTTGGTGACATAAGCATGGACGTCCCTGAAGAGGGTTGGCCAAAATAATCCGCATTGCAAGATTTTTCGCGCTGTTCGAACAGCCCCGAAGTGCCCGCCAGCTTCTCTGTCATGGAAGTGTTGCAGTATAGACTGAAACTCGGCTTTAGGAACGCAGCGCCTGATAATTCCATCACTGCACGTATGGAATAAGAGCGGGTCTTCCCAAAAATAGTATTTTGAATCAGAGGCAAGCTTCCGTCTTTGCTGAGGGGACAGATTCGAAGAGAGGGTTTTATAAGCCAAGTAGTTAGCAATATCAGCGTACCATGGGGCTGTTGGATGAGGCGTAGTGATTGCGAATAACTTTTCATCCGGGAAATAATCGTTCGTTTCCTCCACAAAGTTGTTGGGGATGTCGGCCGTCATGTCGTACTCCAACCGCGAAAGATGATCAGCTATCACGTTCTCCACACCTTTCTTGTCTTTGATTTCAAAATTGTATTCCTGCAAAAGTAAAATCCAACGAATCAGACGCGATTTGGATTCTTTTTTGCTGAAAAGATACCTGAGTGCAGCGTGGTCCGTGTACTCGATTACTTCGGAAAGTACCAAGTATGAGTGAAATTTTTCAAAGGCGAAGACCACGGCTAGCATTTCTTTCTCCGTGGTGGTATAGTTTGTTTGCGCGCTGTTGAGAGTTCGACTGGCATACGCAATGGTGTGAAAAGTCTTATCTTTCTTTTGACCGAGAACATCACCTACAGCCACATCACTTGCGTCACACATGATAATAAAGGGTAAATTCCAGTCGGGTGCCACCAAAATTGGAGCCGAGATGAGTCGTCCCCGTAAAGTTTCAAAGGCCTGCATGCATGCATTGTCGAAGTGGAAGGGGACATCCTTAACAAGTAAGTGAGATAAAGGCTTCGAAAGGGATGAAAAGTCCTTAATAAACCTTCGATAGAATCCCACATGACCAAGAAAACTTCGGATACCTTTCACTGACGTAGGTGGAGGGAGGTTTCTAATAACACTTACCTTCGCTTGATCCACCTCGAGCCCTTGGCAGGAAACCTTATGCCCCAACACAATTCCTTCGCGCACCATAAAATGGCATTTCTCCCAGTTCAAGACAAGATTGGTGTCCTCACACCGCTTCAAAGTTTTGGCCAAATTCGCGAGGCAAGAATCGAAGCTGCAGCCAAAAAGAGTAAAGTCATCCATGAAAACTTCGAGGAAGTCTCCCACCATGTCAGCGAAAATAGCGAGCATACAGCGTTGGAAGGTTGTGGGGGCATTACACAGTCCGAATGGCATTCTTTTAAATGCAAAGGTACCTGAGGGACATGTAAATGTTGTTTTGTCTTGATCAGACGGGTCTATTAAGATTTGATTGTAACCTGAGTACCCATCCAAGAAACAGTAGTAGTCCTGCCCCTCTAACTTTTCTAACATCTGATCAATGAAGGGGAGTGGGAAATGGTCCTTACGTGTAGCATCATTTAGCTTGCGGTAATCGATGCAGACTCTCCACCTGGTGATCATTCGGGCAGGTAGCAACTCGTTCTTTTCATTGGCAACAACGGTGATCCCTCCCTTTTTCGGTACCACCTGAACTGGGCTAACCCATTTGCTGTCGCTGATTGGGTAAATGATGACAGCGTCTAAGAGCTTTATCTGCCTTCACTACCTCTTGCATTTTTGGTTTCAAACGCCTTTGGGGCTGTGCTGAGGGTTTGTACTGATCTTCAAGGAGGATCTTATGCATGCAGACCGTGGGGTTGATTCCCTTAATGTCTGCAAGAGAGCATCCGAAGACTTTATGGTACCTTCTCAGCACACCCACTAATGCGGTTTCGTTGGCATTTTCTCTGGATGCGGAAATAATCACTGGATGCGTGGCATTTTCTCCAAGAAAAACATACTTTAGAGAATCCAGTAGTTGTTTGAGAGCCGGATAAATGTTTGGATCAGCAGAATCGCTGGATGGCCCTCCGATTGAATGTGGACTATCGGGCTGGTTCGAATGAGCACCGTCATTGCCCAAGTCCTCGCGCCGCCAACACATCTCGCAGTCATCCAAACCCACATCGATCTGGTCATCGAATTCTTCAAGCAGCTCAGCCGGTTCGCATTCCGTGATTTGGAAGAGTTGCGATGGGTTGTGGACGTTAAAGGATATAGCGTCCTCCCCCAATCTGAGCGTGAGCTCCCCCTGCTCCACATTAATGATAGCACGAGCTGTGGCGAGAAAGGGCCGCCCCAAGATAATGGGCACCTTAGTATCAACCTTCATGTCGAGGATGACAAAATCGGCTGGAAATACGAGGCCGTTTACTACTATTGTGAGGTCCTCGACAATTCCAGACGGTTTCTTGATCGACCGATCAGCTAGCTGTAGCATTACCCGTGTCGGCTTCAAGGTCCCTGCACCTAGTTCACGAAAGATAGAGAGCGGCATCAAGTTGATTGATTCTCCCAAATCACAGAGCGCCTGGCTGAAACGGTGATGACCGATCCTGCAAGGAATAGTGAAGCTGCCCGGATCTTTGCACTTTGTGGGCATATTGGAGATGATAGCGGAGCACTCCTCAGTGAGGTCGATAGTCTTGAGATCCTCCAACAGTTTCCGCTTCGAAATCAAGTCTTTCAAGAACTTTGAGTAGCCCGGCATTTGAGAAATGGCTTCAATCAGTGGGATGCTCACTTGCACTCCTTTCATTATTTCCAGGAATTTGCGGAACTGCTTCTCAGATTTCTCGTTTCGCAACCTGTGGGGGAATGGGGGGTGAACAACACTTCCCGAGGGTTGTGCCTCGCTCACGAGGTCTGGCTCAACATGAATCTGAGTCTGCTTCTCGGCCATGTCTGAATTACACTTGTCAGTGGGCCTCACAAGTGCTTCCTGTCGAGGAGGATTGTCAACACCTCTACCGCTTCTCAATCGCATGGTATTCACAGACTCCGGATGCTGACTTGCAAGCCCAGAAACGACATTGGTAAGAGTCCCTATAGTAGAGTGAAGCTGTTGAATTGCGGAAGATTGGTCATTCATTTTATCCAGCATCCCGACCACCAAAGTTGCTAACGGCTCCGTTTGCCCTGACGGCACGTGACTCGCTGCTCCGTGGAATGTTACTACATTCACTTCAGCAGTACTGGGGGGAAGAATGACATGACTCCAGTGCTGGCTGGTGTGAACAATATTCACGACCACTTCCCACACGTCCTTCCCCGATTTATTAAACAGGGCCCCTCCGGCTGCCACATCGAATAACAGACGGAATTTGTCCAGCACGCCGAAATAGAAAATCTGAATTAGAAAGACTTCTGATAGATCTTCACGGTAGAATCCCCGATGCAGGGATTGAAAACGCTCCCAAGCATCAACTAGCGTCTCCTCCTTTCCCTGACCGAAGGTTATGAGTTCCCTGTACTTGTCCAACACTCGGGTGCGGTGTTGAAACTCATGCAAAAATCTCCCCTCGAGCTGCTTCCATGTGGTCGCCTCTCTTTTCCGAAAATCCCAGTACCAGCTTTTGGCTTTATTATGTAGGGAAAATGAAAATGCTAGGATCTTTTGTGGGTCGTTTTCAACTCCACTGAATATACATGTATAATAAATTTCTAAGAAGTCCTGCACGTGTTGTACCGCATCTTCATGTTTATCCCCACTGAACTTGCAGTTCCTAGTCATATACTCAATGATGTCAGAGGAAATCCCGAAGTCATGATCATTCCTTTGTGCTTGAACCTTTAGATCATTTAAACTTCCTTGATAGATGTATTCCTGAATGGAGGTCATGCTAGGAATACTTGAAACCCAAAAGATTAGCGCACGATGGAAAGAACGAAGGTAATGAGATATGCGTATCAAAAATAAGCAAAGACAACAGAGGTAAACAAAGAGAAATAATAAAAGAGAAAAGTTCCTCGTGCAACGATTCTTCACGCAGATGAATTCATCACGTCTGCATTCCCCGGCAACGGCGCCAAAAACATGCTGCGATAATTTCGGCAAGTGCACCGGTCGCGCAAGTAATAAATGTTGGGAATAGAATCCCCGAGTGTCGGTCTCTTGAGGAATGCAGGTTGGGTGAACGAAATGCGTTGTGTGACAATTGTTACACAAGCGGGAACAAACACGAAAAGTGGAGTTTTGATTTGGGTTTCCTACTGTTAACAACAATAAAAGAAATGTGGGTCGAAATCACCGCTTCGCAAGGCGAGATGGGTGCAACGGCCGCAATGCCGAGGTTCGTGAGGCGGATGGACGGTGCGCATGCGAATGAAGTGGTCTCTAGTGCAGAAAGTGAGGGTCACAAACACCTCTTCACAACTCGCCGCTAGCTCTTGCTAACGCGAATCGAACACGATGTGTGTGTGCGTGAGTGAGTGAGCGCGTGGAGGTGAAACAAATCACAAACATTCATTGGAGAACAGAGAAGAAATAACCATTGCATTTAAACCAAACATCATGATATTCAAGTTTAAAATGATTCGCAAAAGTACAACAAATGGGAGAGGAAGAAGACAACCAATGGACGAAGACTAGCGGCCGTTCACGGCCGGAATGGCAGTTTGTCAAGCTACCTCCGGACTCGGGCGGACTGTGCTTCCGGCGTCGAGAGACTGTCACGATCTCTCCACGTGCTTCCGTCGTCTTCTACCTCAGGATTGCTATCCTCCTCACCGAACAGAAATGGAGAGGGCTTGCTTGAGTGCTTGCGGACGGTGGAGAATGCTTCCGGATGATGGAGGAACGTCTAGAATGACCGGAGATGACTTCACCTTGCGGAGAAGATGAAGGGGAGGTGTATGGAAATGGAAATCGGCGGCGTACGGACTGGAAAACCCGCTCCCGGAAGCCCGATTATCCCTAATTCGCGAACAGGATTATATATAGGCGCTGGAATAAACAGTGCGCACGGTCATTGGCGCACGACCAGTGGTCGTGCGCACTAGCATCCTATGATCGTGCGCCTGACAGGACGGAGCCTGCAAGGTAAGAAAATTATAAAATACAATGTTTGCACGACAAGTGCCGCACGACCAGTGGTCGTGCGCGCTGTCGTAGGTGGTCGTGCGATAAGGAAGACAGAACTCAGATTTCAGGGGGTAAGTGCACACGATCAGTAGCGCACGACCAGTGGTCGTGCACAATAGAACCAGTGATCGTGCGTTGTGTTCCTGTACAGAATTGTACTGGAAACACCTGCACGACACCTGTTCCAGCACAGCCACGAATCCAGCCACTGAAAGTGGCACTTAACAATGCAAAGCAACTACTAAAGGAGAATAATACGAAATAACACCAAAAACGGGCCTAAAGGTGCACTTAGCATGGAGAATCAAATATAAGTGAAAACATGTCTAAAGTGAAGTGCATAGACAAGAAAATCAGCCCAGATGAGTCCATAAATGTGTATATATTTGGGACTCATCAGCATGTTAAGCTTAGTTCTACACAACTTTTACAATACAATTTTATGCACAAATGAGTAGAAATATCAAAGCATGATAAAAACAATGTTCAACGTAGTTTGAAGGAATGAATTGTAACATTGTAGAAGGTCAAAATGATGGGTTAAATTTTTGATATTTTGAAGAATAATTTTGATTTAATGTTTGAACTCATAAAATTGATCTTGGACTTCCCGAGGACTACCTTGTGAGGGGTTCGACTAGTACTAGGAGATGTGATGGGCTGATAGCCCAAATCTCCCTTTGGCAAGATACATGTAAGTAGAAAATGTAAGTTCAAAAAAAAAACTTGTTCATACTTGTTTTTGTTTTGTATTTTTGTATTTGATTGTTGCATATATAAATCAAACAAATAACCAAAGGAAGGAAGTAAAAATATTTTTTTGTAATTTGGTTTTTGTAATTTTGTATTTTAATTTTTTCAAAAATCAATTATAGGCATAGATGCAAAAATGAGTAGTACATATAAAATAATATATTTTTAGTGATTTTTCAGAATTTTAAAATTACAGAAAATTGGAGACTCGAGCTAGCGCCGGCGTTAGATCCTAGCGCCTGCGTTAGCTCACAGAGAGTGCTTATTTTAATCATATAACCTAGATTTTCTTCAATTTTGCTTCCAATTTTTCTTAATTATGTTTGTGCAATGTAAGGCCTGTCTAATGAAGTGAAGAGACGAGAAGAAATTGCAGAAAGTTGCGGAAGTTAAAATTTTAGTACATGGGTTTCACATTCTTTAAAACTTAGTTCTTGAGTTTTGCACAACATATGCATGAGTGAAATGATCATAAATAAGTGAAATAATATTCATGCAATTTTTCAATTTCGGTTAGACATGATTATGATTTAACATACTAGGGGTAATCAAAAATGACGCAAATATGTTAAATACCTAGGCAAAACTTGCGCATTTTATAAATTTAGTCTAATACCCCTAAAATACACCTTTTAAATCCATTTTGACACTTATTTCATTTAGTCTTAATAATATCATATGAAAAATTTAGTTTTTCAATTTTTATAAGACTATTAGGAAATGGATTTTGAAGGACAAAAATAAAAAGGATAAGTAGATCACTTGAAAAAAATGATATGATTTTTTATTCAACTTTATTTAATTTGATTTATTTCTGAATTTTGGTTTAATATGTGAAAGTCATATCACATGTTATATAAAGTGATCATATCATGATGTCTCAAAGACATAAAAAAAAGGAAATTAAGCATATCATGAAGTAGATAATTGATATTTTATTTTTTAGTTGATTTCTACTTCATGCAAATGATTGGATACAAATGAGAGATTTAGGTATCCAAAGAGGACCGGGTGCGACGGTTCCTTTGGGTACCCAAATACATCGTGTTTGCTTTTGGGGAGATATGGTCGAATGTGCCCTTTTGAGTGGAGTTAGTGTTTTATCTTTAACTTTGGGCCTCCATTCAAACCTTGGTTTAATATTATTTCTATTTGTCAATTTTCCACGATAATTTTGCAAAACATTATTTTTAGTTTTCAAATTTCCATAATCATTTACTTGAATATTTGGATCAAAAAGGTTTTTTAATTTATACTTTGAAGGAAAATTGTTTGCATTTAATTTTAGGTTGGGGGAAACATGATATTGTAAATTATGGTGATTTTGATTTACAAATCCTTTATATTCCTTACTCCCATTTTTAAACTTAGGTAAGATGTTCATATTCATATTCAACTTGTTTTTAGATATAGTTTGACATTGTGAATTTATATTTACCATTTTCATAAGCAAGTTGATTTTTGATTTTAATTCATCATTCTTAAGTTTCAAATTATGTCTAGCTTTATTATAAGCAATTGTGCTATTTTTAAGAGTAGAAACAATTGAATCAATATGGTTTTGATATTTATTTCTGTATTCCTCAAATGTTTCATCCATCTCTTCAATTTCAATTTTATAACTTTTGCATGTATCACAATCACTTTTTAAAGATGAATTTTCTAAAGATAATTTTTCATTATGTTCTTTTATACAAATAATTTCTTTTTCAAGTTCCCTAAATTTTTCTTTAATATAATTATAATCAAAGCAAGGTTTTGTATTTTCAATTGAAGTGACATGAGTTAAGCAAGATAAATCAGATTTTGATTCTACTTTAACTTTTTGCTTTTAAATTAGTATTTTCTAAGCGCAATTTGCAAATCGCATTTTTTTATTTCTTAATTTTGCGCTTTGTGATTTGTAGCAATTGTAAAGTAGAAATAGAATTGCAAACAATAAGATGATTTGATTTCCTTACAGTGCTTTTGGATGCTGTGAGATTTGAGCACGAATTTTCTTTGGTGTCTTCATCTATTTGGCATTCCTCTTCCAAAGATGAGATTTCTTCTTTTCCATTTGATGTGCAATCTAGTATGTTCTCCACTTTTTGCATTTGTTTCATACCTGTAGATGGAGAATCATACATTTCTTCAAGAAATTTCCATATTTTGTATGCACTAGAAAAACAATATATTAATTTTGAAATTTCGTGAGATAAAGCACAGAAAATACTATTTAAAGCTTTTGCATTTAGATGACGTTCCTGTTTATTTGATTCATCCGCTGGTCTATCTATTGCTACATCCCATGCATTGATATCTAAATTTTTAATAAACTTTTACATTAAAAATTTCCACCCTTTATAATTTCTCCCTTCGAATAAAGGTGGTTTAAGAGATTTTTCTTCTTCATAAAACTTTACCCCACTAATAGAAGCGAGATCATGAGACGCCATTACTCCTAGTTGTTAAGCCGATTGGAATAAAATCGCTCTGATACCACTTGTTGGATCGGTAGGCGCCCTTAGAGACGGGGTGAATAAGGGTTTTAAAAACTTATATTATATTTTGAAATACTTGCTTATGATAAGAGATCAAAATAGTGATTTTAAATAAAGATCTAAATTGTCTTATAATGAAGGAGAGGATAGTAAACAATTTAGAGAAATGAAGATCAAATTAATTTTATTACACAAAGATAGACATAATTATTATTAATAAAATTGATTACAAAATTAGATTTCAATGATGCTAGAAATCAAAGCGAAATATGAAAGACTCTTTTTGTTTTCTATACCGACTCGTATCCCCACGAACCGGTTGGCTTTAGCCGTTCCTTCCCCGGATACAGCCTCAAGCCGCTCTAGCCAACCCTTCCCCGGATATGGCCTCGAGCACCCCCTAGACCTAACCTAGATCTAATCGCCAACACGAGGCGAATTTCTGTCCTAAGTCCTACCCAGACCTAGTCGCCAACACGAGGTGAATTCTCTAACGGTTACAAAAGATATGAGATAAAATAGCAACAACAATATTAAAAACTCCCTCTAAGAAACTTCTGAAGTCGGAGATGAACAATCATTGTAGAATAAGCGAGGTTGAAGCGATCCCTCTTCAGATGTAGCGTGACGAAGTCCTCCTTCAGAAACTCTCTAAGCGTTTGGTGGGAGATCAACTCTCGGCCATATAAGGCTTTGGAACTCTGGCACAAGACCTCTTTCAGGAATCAACCTACTAAAGGAGAAGAGAAGGGTCCATTTTATAGCCTTAACGCTAGCGCTACCGCCGGTGCTATCCCATATTAAGACATATTCTGTGCGGCAAAATCTTCAATCCGAGGAAACATTTCTCTCTTACCTTCTGTGCTCTGTGCTACCGCCTACGCTATCGGCTACCGTCAGGCGCTAGCTCCTTCTATATGTGCTCCCAGAATTGCGCTAATCATCGCTAGCGCCGGGCGCTAGGTGCTACCGCCGATGCTAGTGGGAATGTTGGATTTGATGGCTCAAATTTGGGGGCAACCTTCTTATGTAATCCTTGAGTCATATGGACTTTATTTTCCTGCACACTTAAATACACAAGATCAAATACACATAGGATTTGTTATTCTCAAACCTAGGAGATGCGGAAGACCATGTTCCAACACTTTATAGCCCACAAAACTCAACCCTTATACCAAAGTTTCAATTTCAAAAAAAAAATATCACCTCAACAGTCTTATGTAAACCCCCAAATAGGCCCTCTTTTGATCCAGCTTATACACACACACACACGCACACACACACACACACACACACACACACACACACACATATATATATATATATATTTATATATATAAGAACAGAGAGTGAATGAGTGAGAGGAGATGTACATCACTTACTTCCCTACTTATTTAATAATGAAATTATAGGAGAGTTTGAGCTGCCGTAAGATAGTGGCAGGAGAGTATAACTCCTGATCAAAAACCATAAAACCTTTAGTATAACCAAAAAAAGGAAACTCATCATTATTTTTTGTCTAGCATCTAGCTCTTTAAGAAGCCAAGTTCAATTATTTTATTAATAGGATAATTTATATTGAAGAACCATTTCATTATTTTTCTTTAAATGGGAGGCGATGAAGAGTTATGGTCCTGAAATGGAATAACAATATGAGTTTTTTTTTTTCTTTTCTTGCAATGTATAGCTCACAGAGGGTGGCATGGGGAGAAGACTTCTCAGACAACTACTGCAACTATCATTGGACCTGGAGAGGGGCTGGAAGATAAGCATTTAATCTCTCTTTCCATTTCACCTCGCCTTTCGTTAGACGGTTTTTTTTGCAAATAATATGAGTCTCAGATTTTCTAATTTCCCCCAATGTTTAACTTGAAGCTTAGAAACAAAAACCCCTCAAAGTCTTAGTCTGCGGCAACCTCAGGTCGCACATCAAGCTCGGGTAGCAAAATAAAAAGAAGAAGAAGCGCCTCTAATGTCGCCAGCTCAGGAAATTAAGAGAGAGAGAGAGAGAGAAATGTATGCTACCATGTTGCCATGGGGTAATACTTGCACTGCTACCAGAGAGAAGAGCATGCCTTTCAAGCAATCGACAACCCCTTTTATAGCCATGCTCAGCCAATCTGGATCTTCCGTCGAGCTCCCCTAAGAAGAAGGCATGGCCGTCAATCCATGGCCAGTACATCTCCCCGGAATCCCGTCCAAGAGGATGCTCGAGCTTCGAATCCCGCCGGAGCTTGCGATTTCTTCCCATGCCAGAGCTTCACTCATTTCCGCTCTCTGATCAGCTTATCTCCCAATGGTCTTTTAGGTTAGGAATTAAAACAATATAAATTATAATCTTATATTTATTTATATTTTCATATTTACTTATAAGTATATATACATATATACTAATAAATACTAAATTAAATGCGAAAAATAATACACTGGGAATGTCGTTAAGCTTGTTTTAGTCTTACGAGTCAAATGAATGCTGCCAAGGTTGATTTCGAGTCTATTTAATCGTAATTATTCTCTCAAGGTTTCATATAAGTTTATGAGCATTTAGGTTATTTACTTGAACAAATGATGTCGGAATTGAGCGAAACAAGCTCTGTTGCACTCGTATCGGTCATACGAAGCTAACGCAACTGCCATACTTCAATTCAGAGCTTGTTCACTCAATATTCTAAAGTGGCGTTGTTGCGACGCTCAATGTTACTCAAAATAGTTATTTTCTTCAAACGATCTCGAATTGGAATGAAACGAGTTCCGTTACACTCGCATCGACCATACGAGTCTAACGCAGCTGATGGAAGTCAATTTGGAGCATGTATGCTCATTGTACTACTTTGATGTTGTGGCGATGCACAACGCTACCCCAAATAGTCATTTCTCTAAATGACCACCCTTAGGCGGCGAAGGTCGGGTCGTGGTTGTCCGATGACCCGGCCTAAGCTCCTCCAAGGGTTCAACTGAACTGGCTAGACCCTATTTTAGAGTTGGGATGTTACAAACCAATAAAACACAGAAAAGTTTCATCCCCGAAAATGTGAGCGGGTCATGGGGATTTCAAACGGAGCGTGTTGTAGACTACTATAAGTGTCGAACGGTCCCAAAATTTTAAAGGTCTATAGATTTGGCCCTATCTAATGAGTTGTATTGATTGCTTCTGTCGTGTAATATAATAAGTAGCTTAAGTGGAATAATGGGTAGCTTTACCGTAGCTATGTCCATTCTGTCGTAATTCTGATATATATTGCTCGAGAGAACATTTCGTGCGGCAAATTGTTCGCTAAATGAATGACCAGCTTAGATAATAATACCGAGTAAGTAATTCTAGCATAATTGAATACCTCCAAGGTTTGCATATCTGAAATGCAAAATTTATGAGTTGTGTCCTAGAGGCACATAGTAAAAACCCATTAACATATAAGTAACTCCCTTACGGAGGTTATTTGTCAGTGGAACAAATAAAAAAAAGAAATGCAAGTAAGCAATGTAAATCCATGAACATATAATGAACTCCCATACGAAGGTTATATATTAATGGTACATGTAAAAATGTATGTTTTGATGTAAATGATGCGTATGCAAGTCATGCACAACGAGTTCTCACGACTCGACGCAACTCCATATGTTGACATAGTCTAACCGCTTTTCTTCGAGTAGGGTCGCGAACCCCACGGGCCTCACCGATGTGGCCGTCGATGATAGTGGCCAATCCTTCCATTTATGGGTGTTGACGTACCACACTACCCAGGCCCCAATGTACAACCCCGTGTACTCTTGGATGTGAGCAACATCTAAAAATTACGAAATTCGGCTATCCAGCGGAGGGACCATCCGGGGAAATAATAAGTGATCTCCCGGGGTTCACACACTCCCTAGTGCCCCATGAGTTGTCAACCTTCCCATTCCTGTACGAACGGTCCATGGGCATGACTGAGCCGCCATAGTAATTATATACAATAGTTTACCAGTTTGCACCTTTTGTTGATATAGCTTGACCGCTTCTTTTCTAGTAGGGTAGCAAACTCTGTGGGCCTCACCGATGTAGCCGTTGGTGACAGTGGCTGGTCCTGCCATTTCTTGGTGTGGATGTGCCGCACTACCCAGGCCTTAACGTACAACCCCATGTACTCTCGGACGTAGGAGATGCCCGACAATAACTGAATTTGGCCAACCAGTGGAGGGACCCAGCGGGGCATATAAGATACAACCGAGCTCCCGGGGTGCCATCTCCATGTAACCTAGAGTTGTCAACCTTCCCACAACGGTACTTACGGTCTACAGGCATGACCGACCTGCCACTTTTCGCACCGCAAGCAATTTATAATAAAAGCAATGAATAAAATAGGTAACTGGCACATTCGGGTCCGCAGTGGCTTGCCCTTTTTAACGAGGCTTTCTGGCTAGCCGAGTATGCAAATATCGCAAGTCCCACGAATGCTGACCATGTACTTCTGGGATGGGGTACATAAAAGTTTTTTCTTGCTTTTATATAATCTTTTCTAATTTTTCCACGAGTTTACTTCAATCTAGCACATCGCCAGAGTAATTATTTCCTGAAATATTGATGTTATTGAAATGACTAACATTTTCATCATAGTTCTCCTACGATTGCACGACTTTATTTTAAGCAAATCGTTAAATTGATAAATGTTATATCAAGTCAAAGCACACTTCATATTTGCAATCGTTAGAGTAATTCTCCATTTACACATAAAATTTTATTTGATTAGCTTACCTCAAATGAAATTCTGAAAATGAGAATTTAATCCCAATAAAACAAAGAGACTTAAACCTGGGGTTAAAATTATTAATAGAATCCTCATATTGCACACAAAATTCCATTTGATTAGTTTACGTCGAATGGAATTTTGACAAAAAGAATTTAATCCCAATAAAATCAAGAGGCTTAAACTCGGGGTTCAAAATTTGAAGTGGACGTTTGTAGGATTTAACGGAAGTGTTTTATGGGGACAAGGTAAATCTTCGTTTGAGATCAGATGTGGTAAAGACATTTAAGCATCGATATGAGTTGTAAAAAAATAAAAAAATTTTGTATGACTAGACCTTACTTTGTCAAATTGGAGTGCATAACTACATATATACGCCAAGTTTGTTGTCAACTTTTACCCCTTAAGATCCACCACCGCTTCCGCTGCGGTGGTTTGTCCTGAACCACGCTACAACGATCAGTGGAGAAAGAGTTGTTTCTGTGATCTTTATTGTTCGAAAAGATCATTTGCGCTCTGGTCCATTTGTAAGACCCCCTCCCAAAATTGGTGGTCCGATTAGGGGATCTTATCGCACACCACCCTTTTAGCACGATGCTGAAGCGATCATGAAGAGTGAAGGTACTAGCTTCTCCAACCCCCTTCCTTGAACACTATATGGTCATGCCTAGGGGTGATATTAAGCGAAATTTACAACATACCACAGAGTAGCGAAGCAGTTCTCTAGTGGAAGGCACCATTATTGAGTGCACCTTATAGTACTTAGCGGAAGACGTAGTATTATAGCGGAAGATTAACTATCACAGAAACCTCAAACTCAAGACCTGTATAAATAATTTCAATATCTCTGTCGAATTAAATCCTATCAATCAAGGATTCATTGCCAATATATAGATACCATGAGATAGGGCACAACAAAGGGGATGCTGCTTAACAACTTATACCTGACATAGGCTGCTCCGTGGCTTCATCTACACCTAGGTGTTGTCCCTCACCCAAACCTGGCATCGGTGTTAAGGTCAAGTTATTAGAACTAGGAATAGAATCCAACCCTTATTAACCACAAACATAATGTAACATTTGTAAGGTAGGGGATATCTGGACTCTTATTGGGCCGAGGAAGTCTTCCAACGACCACCGCCTACGTACACAGTATCATCCTGCATACGAGACCCCCGTAGTTCTATTAGTTTCGCACGGGTTGCCCTCGCAGACCGTCCATCGTGCGGGTTGCCTTAGAGTAAAACTCATTGGCAATCCGACATTTTCCCAAGGCACATTTAATTCCCATAAGAATATTCCTCGAAGGCACAATATATTCCCACATAGATATTTCTCGAAGGCACAATATATTCCGGAAGGAATATATATCGAAGGCATAATATATTCCCGTAGGAATATTTCTCGAAGGCACAATATATTCTCGTAGGAATATTTCTCGAAGGCACAATATATTCCCGTAGGAATATTTCTTGAAGGCACAATATATTCCCGAAGGAATATATATCGAAGAAACATTATATTCCCGTAGGAATATTTCTCAAAAGCACAATATCTTCCCGTGGAATATTTCTCGAAGGCACAATATATTCCCATAGGAATATTTCTCGAAGGCACAATATATTCCCTTAGGAATATTTCTAAAAGGCACAATATATTCCCGTATGAATATTTCTTGAAGGCCCAATATATTCTCGTAGGAATATTTCTCGAAGACACATACTACAAGAAAATAGACTTTTGGCCAGGGCAAATTGCCCTGGCAAAAAGTCCAAAACCGTGGCTAAAAAGCTTTTGCCACGGTCTAGCCACGGGAAAAATTCGTGGCTAAAAGTCGTGCGGAGAAAAAATTTTAGCCACGGATTGACCGTGGCAAATAGTATTAGCCACAAACAAATAGTACCGTGGCTAATACCTGGACCTTTTGCCACGGTTTTCCCGATGGCAAAAGTTTCTAAGTAACCGTTAAATGGACTATTTACCACGGCTTTTAGCCGTGGCAAATAGTTGGACTATTAGCCACGATTTTAAACCCTGGCTAAAAGTAATTTTGATATTTACAAAAAAATCTATTTGTCGCGGTTTTAAACCGTGGCAAATAATAAATTATGTATTTTAAAAAAAATAGCAGAAATCTTAATTTCTTCTCCCCACCACATCCACCGGCATGAACAATAAATTATGAAACAAGAACCGCAGATGTAGATGGCAATTGATGTCCATCATAATTGTAATATTAGCAAGAAAATGGGATTGTAATAGAGAGGGTATATATGCTTCCAGATAACTTTCAATAACTGAAAGCTTCCTGGAATGAGATCCACCTGAAACAGAAGGTCACACACTAATTAAAGCATCCTAATGTCATAATAATATCACCTAATTCAATCAGAAAACAACAAAAATGGATAAACATAATCACAAGCATAAGAATATTTGCTAATTCAATTGGAGAAGAAATGTCAATTCTTTAGAACATAGCAAGAAGGCCTCATTCAAAATAATTAAACGAATATAATGATTCACAACAATATGTGAGTGTGTACGCGTATGCGTGCATATGTACATATATATCATAGCGCCATTACCTATATCAAGATGCTCAGGTGATAAGCAACGGGTTCAGGAAAAAAAAATCTTTCGACACTTTAGAGTAAGTGTTGAATCATGGTTAAAAATTTTAACGCACATGCAAAGCCTTTGGTGCCAAAACTCGTTTCTAAGTAATTCATATAAACAATAGATGTATGAGACATAATGCGAACTATCTTTCTATACTGAACAATAAAATTGCATATAAGGTGTACTCAATATGCTCCACAGATGTATTGAAAAGCATAAAATGGGATGGATGTAAAGCTAAGCAAGGTGCATCTGTGCAAGAAGTGTCTTTCAAATTAAATGAAATGATAAATTAGCTTTCAGAAGAGGGAAGAAGAGGGGGAGAGTAAGAGTAGAAGAAGCCCTCAGCTGGCCCTTTAACATTTCTTCACCAATATATGCATCCAAATTCAAGCAGTAAAAGCTAGAGGCTCAAAAAAAAGAACTTACAGTGGGAAAAGGAGAAGAACGTAGTGAGATTGGTGTTATGAAATCAACAGTACCATTGATAGTTGGCAAGAGAGCATGAAAATCGAAATCATACCTTTCAGAGGAGGGAAGGAGAGGATGAGAGCTGACCGTTTAACTTTTCTCCACCAGTTTAGACATTCAAATTCAGATTCAGGTAATAAAAGGAAAATACTGTTGGAATAAGAGCACTTACAGTGGAAATTGGAAAATAATTGATGTCGTAGTGGTCACAACCAACACCAGCAACATACCGATCTTTTAACATGATCTATTAACTAGAAGGAAGATCAGCATAACGAGAGTAGAATAGGGTAGGAGAGGAGGAAATGACCCGGAGGATGCCCTAGGCCGGTGACTTGCGCGAAAGCAGAGTAGAGGATACACTTTTATCTTGCGTCGCCGCCAACGAGGAGAGGGGTGGAGGCTATCATCGATGGCTCTGGAGAGGGGAGGAGGCTATGATGGAGAAGGCGAGTCCCAGAACGAGAGCATCGCGGAGAAGAGGGCTTGTTTTCGTAAGAACAAATTTTCTAAGCGCGATATTGATACGAATAGAAAAACATCCGTAGCCAATAGTGTTTAATATTAGCCACTATATGTCATTTACCGTGGAAAATACTGGGACTTTTACCACGTATACAGTTTACCGTGGCTAATACTTATGTATTAGCCATGTTATTTCCAGTCATGGCTAAAACTAAACTATTAGCCATGTATTTTGCAGCCGTGGATAATACCTCAATATTAGCCACGAATTTTGCTCCCTGGTAAATAAAAGTGTAGCAAAAAGACACTTTTTTAGTAGTGACAATATATTCCCGTCAAATCTAAATTACGGTCAATACAGGAATAAAACCTCAAAACATTGATTCGTCGCACTGCTCTACAAGCGGCAGCCAGTTCAACACTATTTAGGGTTAACTCTGATGGAATGCCCAATCTTCACGTCAACTCTAAATTATAGGCAATAAAGAAGGTGTTGGAACAACCCTAGTTGTGATTTGGGCTAGGATCACTATCTGTTAACTAAGGATAAGTTGACCCCAATTTATAGTTTATGGGTCAAGAGTTTAGGAAGAGTTTAGGCTGTTAGAATTAGAAATTTCATTCAGATTCTGCGTTCGACGAATGGCTAGCTGCGTTCGACGAATGGCCAGCTTCGTTTGACGAACGGCAAGCTATCTGCGTTCGACGAACAGACTTGTTCTCAGCGCTCGATGATCCCATCTCAGCGGTCGAATAATTTGCCCCAGCTCAGCGCTCGACGCTTTTTAATCAAGCTCAGCGCTCGATGCTCAGCGCTCGACGCTTTTTACTCAAGCTCAGCGGTCGACGAATTTATCCAGGCTCAGCGGTCGATGAATCCTTCCGTTCGACAAACTCAAGTCTGCGTTCGATGAATATTCAGCAGATGTTCAGAACAGTGAATTAAATATTGAGGTCGACGAAGTAAATGTTGTGTTCGACGAAAATCTTGAGGTCAACGAATCTGCGTTCGACGAATTGTTCTCAGCAGTTAAAGAATTATAGCCCGTCTCAGCGCTTGACATTCTCAGAGCAGTGCTCGACGAATTCCAGTCAGCGCTCGACAAATTCTTTACTGAAGCTCAGATCGACAAATACAGACTCCAGACTATTTAATACTTAAATATCAGTTATTTGTCAGTTCTCTGAACACAGATCGATGACTTTAACAGATCTATTCAAATATCTTTGGACGTATTCAAATCATATCAGTAAGGATAATTTATTTCCTTTATTAATTCAAGTTTATAGCCGTTAACACTCCCCGGAAATGGACATTTCGTGGAAAAGGAAAGAGAATACGGCGTGACATTTGCAGTTCCCAGAAATATGCTTTCAGAATAATATATTCCTTAAGATAAGGGATTTGCATTTAATTTATGTCAGTGTTTTCAAAAGAAAGAAGGAAAGAAGATATTACAGAATAAATATACAACTATTTTTACATGACAGCATCAATACAGATCTTCAGTACAGAAAAAGAAAGAAAAAGGAATATACAGGAATAATAGAAGAAAAATATACACAGAACAGATTTTCTTCTTCCTCCTCAGCTTTTTCGACAGTGAACAAAACTTCATCTTCTTCCTCCTTCAGCAGCAAACATATTTTTCTGAGAACATCTTCAACACCATCTCAGATTTCCTGCTGCAAGAATCAAGAAAGAAAGAAGAAAAAGAACAAGCACAGATCTTCAAAAGAGCAACAACAAACTGAAGCATTCTTGTCTCTCAGTTTAATCTGCTACAGGAAGATCAAATCTTTCAAGAAAAGCTCCACAACATCAACTGTCAAACAAATTCATATCAGACAGAGGAGCATTCAACATCAAATCCACTAGAGTCTTCTCTATACATATTGATAGAGAAGAACTTCATAACCCCTCTCCATCCCATTCTGTACATGGTTAATACTCCCTTCAAAAGTGTAACCCACTGGTGGCAAGACACCTTATCAAAAAATTCTTGTGTGGTTTTTAAGCACCTTATCAAAAGCTTATCGGTGATTTGGGCACCTGATCAAACTCCCATTGGTGTGTAGACACCTTATCAAAAATCCCTTGGTGTGAGGGCACCTTATCAAAACTCCTAGTGGATTCCTACTAAGGGTGGTAGAAGAGTAGACGTACCCAGATTTATTGGGGAACTAATATAGCTTCTTGTGTCCTCTGTGATTATTTATTTCTTTGTGCAGGGCTGTGTGATTTTATTTACTTAGTTTTTATTACTCACTCTCATATATACATATATATATCACTATTTGTAATTCCGCTATAAAACTAAGGGAAAAAGTTTTAAACTCTATTCACCCCCCCCCCCCCCCCCTCTAGAGTTAATTTAAGATCTAACCTCCACTTTCAATTGGTATCAGGGGGCTGTTGATCTTATTTACAGGCTAACACCTGGATCACAAAGATCAATTAGCTCTTACATTATTTTAGAGTTTTTTTTTGTTTTTTTTCTGTTAAAAACTCATGGCACAAAACAAGGAGTATTCAAGCACAAGACCTCCTATGAGCCATCTTAGTAAGTTTGCACTGTGGAAAGCAAGGATTAGGCTTTATATGAACTCAATTGATGAAGAAACTTTTAATGTGATTTTGACAGGGCCTCCAACACCTACAACATCAACAAGTACTGATGCAGCAACAAACAACACTGCTGTCCCACCTCCTAAATGGACTGAAGCTCAGAAAAAGCAAAGAAGTGCTGATGCAAAAGCCATGAATATTCTTGCTCAAACAATGTCTGATGACATATTTCAGAGAGTGGTGGATTGCACCTCAGCTAGAGAGATATGGACCTCTCTCAACAATATGGTTGTAGGCTCTGCTGATGAAAGAAAGGACAGAAGATCTCACTTGATCTCTCTGTATGAGAATTTCAATATGGGTGAAGAAGAATCAGTTGCAGATATGTACACTAGATTAAGTGTAATCATAAGTGAACTCAGAACATTGGACAAGGAAATCTCATTAACTGAGATCAATGACAAAATCCTAATGTGCTTCCCCTGCACTTGGGACTCTAGGATCTGGCCTATCAAGGAAGCCAGAAGTCTTAATGAGATAACTACTGAGACACTGCTAGGAAATCTCAAATCCTATGAGCAACTCATCAAGACAAGGGAAGCTGAACAAGTGAGCACCTCCTCTTCAATAAAGAAGGACAGGAACATTGCCTTCAAAGCTACAGAAGAAGAAGGAAAGACTCCTGACAATGAGGAGTTGATGAGTCTGTTTGCCAAAAGATTCTACAAGATGGCAGGAAAAGATTTCAGGAAAAAGTCATCCAAAAGCTATGAAAAGCCAAGGTATGACAAAAATAATTCTAAAGAAATTATATGTTTTGGTTGCAGGAAACCAGGACACATTGCACCAGACTGTCCAGAAAACAAGAAGAAAGAAAAGAAAAAGGACAAAGAAGAGAAAAGAAACTCCAGCAAGTCTTCCTCCCACAAAAGCAAGAAGAAGGGAAGAGGATTTGTAGCAGAATCTTGGAGTGAAACTGAATCAGAATCATCATCCATCTCATTAGATGATGAAGAAGAAACAAAAGAGAATGATCAGTGCCTGATGGCAATTTATGACTCAGGCAGTGAGTCAGGAAATGCATCTTCATCCAGTGATGATGAAGACAATGAAGAAGAAAGAACCTTCTGCATGATGGCTATCAATGCCTCAGGACATAAATTCTGAAGAAAAATCAGAAGCAGAAGATGATGCAGATCAGGTATTATCTAACTTTGATTTTACTTCAGTTGAATTCAAAGCTGAATTCAAGGTTCTTTGCTTAGCCTTACTAAAATCTGAGAAAGAAATAATCTTACTCAGAAATAAGCTAGCTGAAATGAATGATATAAGTGAAGAAAATATAAATCTTAAGAAAGATTTAGCTGCCTCCAGGGAACATATTGTTCTCATTGAGAGCAAGTTGTCTGAAGCCAAGAAGTTTGAAGAATCCCTAAATGAGAGAAGCATCAAACTGATGGACATTACAAGCACAGTAAATGTTAGACTTAATAGCAAACTGGGCTTGGGTGCTTCATCAAGTGAGCCACCTCTAATTAAGAAGAATATATTATCTACACCTATAAAATTCATCTCTGCTAAGAGCAAAGAGGTTGTAGATGAAGATAAAAACATTTCAAGCAAGTCTGTTATGAATAAAAGAATTCAGAAGAATTCGTCGAACGGAGCTCGACGAAAAGATTTCAATTTGTCGAACGGAGATCGACGAAAACTGAAAATAGATTTTCAGTATAGTTATTACATGAACGGCGCTCGACAAAATCATGTACATTCATCGAACGGCGATCGACGAACTTACCCAAATTCGTTGAACAGATACTATACAGAAAATTTCAAGAATTCTTATTCAAAACAAACTAAAAATCCTTTCACTGAAAGGATTATACCTCCAAGGAGATATCATCCACAAGGCTATAAGGATCGGCCTGAAATATCTTTTATTTCAGATTTTTGTGGTAATACAAAAATACCCAAGGTAATCTGGGTCAGGAACAAATAGATTATTTTTCTGTTTTTGCAGGTACACAGCTGTCCAAGAATAAGTGAAAATGGTATTTGGACAGTGGCTGTTCAAAACATATGACAAGAAACAAGGCCAACCTGAACAATTATAAGGCAAAGCTTGGACCCAAAGTTGTCTTTGGAGACTCCAACTGTGGACAGACCAAAGGCCATGGAAAAGTCAAGATTGGAGCAGTCACCTTCAAAGAAGTAGCTTATGTCAAGGGACTAAAGCACAAACTCATCAGCATAAAAAGTCAATTATGTGATGAAGGGTATCAGGTAACATTTAATAAATTGAAATGCCTTATTAAAACTTCTGATAATGTTATTGTTTTATCAGGTATTAGGCAGGGTAATATTTACTTAGTGAACTTTAATTCATCTACATCAGAAATTTATTTATTTAATGAATTAAGCAAACCTAATGAACTTTGGCATAAGAGATTAGGACATGTAAACCTTAGGACAATTGCTAAATTATCTAAGGACAATCTTGTTAGAGGTTTACCCTTAGGTTCATATAAGAAAGAAGGTCTTTGTAGGGCATGTCAACTAGGCAAGCAAACTAAAAATAGTTTTAAATCATTATCTAAAAGTGATTCACCTAGAATCTTATATTTGCTACATATAGACCTTTTTGGACCTATAGCAACAAAGAGTTTAGGGGGAAAGTCTTACACTCTAGTTATTGTAGATGACTTCTCTAGATTCACTTGGGTGTTCTTTTTGAGAGAAAAGTCAGATAACTTTAAAGTTCTTACAGACTTTCTTAAGAGCATAAAGATTGAGTACTCTACTGTAGTTGCATTGATCAGAAGTGATCATGGCACTGAGTTTGAGTCTCTTCTTATGCAAGAATTCTATGAGAAGGAAGGTATCAGGCATTGCTTCTCAGCTCCTAGAACTCCTTAACAAAATGGGGTAGTTGAAAGGAAAAATAGAAATCTAATTGAATCAGCAAGAACATTGCTTGCAGATGCTAATTTGTCCCTATCTTTTTGGGCAGAGTCTATTAGCACAGCAAATTATGTGTTGAATAGAAGTTTGATACACAAACTTAAGGGAAAGACTCCTTATGAATTACTTAAAGGGAAGAAACCTAAAGTTAGCTATTTTAGAGCATTTGGCTGTAGATGTTTTGTTCATAATAATGATAAGAAATACCTTAGGAAATTTGAACCAAAATCTGATGAAGGAATTTTCTAGGTTATTCACTAATCAGCAAAGCATATAGAATTTATAATAAATCTACTCTTAAAATAGAAGAATTTATGCATGTCTCTTTTGATGAAACTAACATGTTTCACAAGGAAAAGAATTCCTCTACCATAGAAAATCTGCAGGTACCTACATTATGTGAGCAGCTAGATCAATTAGCTCTACATAAAGAAGGATTTCCAAATCCTGAACAGCAGAATACTAAAGAAAGTGAAGAAGAAAATCACCCAGATTTTGCTGAAAGTTCAGTACAGATAACAACAGATCATCCTCCATAGGATATAGCAGCTGAACAAATTCCCCAAGTGGAAATCATTGCTGAACCCACTCCAACTGTTGATCACATCACAGTTAGAGATCACCCAATATCTCAAATTATTGGTGATATTTCAGCAGGTGTGCAAACAAGACATTAAGTAAATCAGAATATGATGCACACTTATTTTCTCTCTCAGATTGAACCTCAATCCCTACAAGATGCAGAACAAGATCCCAACTGGATCATTGCTATGTAAGAGGAGCTCAATCAGTTTGAGACAAACAAAGTTTGGGAATTGGTTCCTAGACCAAAGAATCATCCAGTTATTTGAACTAAGTGGGTCTACAGAAATAAGCTAGATGCAGATGGAAACATTGTGAGAAACAAAGCTAGACTAGTAGCTCAAGGATACTCACAAGAAGAAGGAATAGACTATGATCAAACCTGTGCACCAGTTGCAAGGTTAGAAGCAATCAGAATTTTCCTTGCATTTGCTGCATACAAGAAATTCAATGTTTATCAAATGGATGTAAAAAGTGCATTCCTAAATGGAGAAATCAAAGAAGAAGTCTATGTGGAACAACCACCAGGTTTCATCTCTCCAACTCATTCCTCTTTTGTATTTAAGCTTAAGAAAGCTCTCTATGGCCTCAAACAAGCTCTCAGAGCATGGTATGAGAATTTAGCTAGTTTTCTTTTAGAGAATAAATTCTGTAGAGGCATAGTAGACAAAACTTTATTTTACAGGATACATAAAAATCAAACATTGCTAGTTTAAATATATGTAGATGACATTATCTTTGGCTCTACTGATTCAAATTTGTGCAAAAGATTTTCTAATCTGATGCAATCTAAATTTGAAATGAGTAGTATGGGTGAACTATCATACTTCCTTGGTCTTCAAGTGAAGCAAACCCCAAATGGAATCTTCATATCCCAATCTAAGTATGCTAAGGAATTAGTGAAAAGATTTGGTATGTCTGATTCTTCCACCATGAAAACACCCATGCCCTCTAATACTGTTGTTGATAATGATGAATCAGGGAAACCTGTTGATTCAAAAGTATATAGAGCAATTGTTGGCTTTTTACTTTATTTAACAGCTAGTAGGCCTGATATAATGTTTGTTATATGCATTTGTGCTAGATTTCAAGTTAACCCCAAAGAATCTCATCTAATTTTATTAAAAAGGATTTTGAGATATATAAAGGGTTGCCCTAATCTAGGACTTTGGTATCCAATAACATCTGAATTTGAATTAACTGGATTCTCAGATTCAGATTATGCTGGATGCAGAGTAGACAGGAAAAGCACATCAGGAACTTGCCAGTTTCTTGGTGATAGGCTTGTGTCTTGGTTTTGTAAGAAACAAACATCTGTGTCTACATCAACAGCTGAAGCTGAATATATAGCTGCAGGCAGTTGCTGCTCACAGATATTGTGGATACAAAATCAGCTCCTAGACTATGGTGTCAACTTAAATAATTCAATTATATTTTGTGACAATACTAGTGCAATATCTATAGCACAAAATCCAGTTCTCCATAGTAGGACTAAACACATAGAGATTAGGCACCACTTCCTTAGGGATAATGTGGATAAAAACAAAATTTGCCTACAATTCATCTCTACTGATTTGCAAAGAGCTGACATTTTCACCAAGCCCTTGGATGAAAAGAAACATATTTTCTTTATAAATTAGTTGGGAATGATAGATGGAGATTCAATCTGTTAAAAAAATTAAGTTTTCTACTTACCCCTCATTCCTTATCATATCAAACAAAGTGTTTTTTATTATATAAATGCCTACATAATTGTTTCTCTTTCTAGTTCCCATTTGCACTTGATCTCTATTTTATGGTGCAGGAATAATATCAATGACAATCTTGCATCCTTCCCTACCTCCATCAAATGTCCCTTCTTCAAGGGGCCTAGCTTCAGCCTTTCCTGAAACTAGGCAGGGGGAGAGGTTTGTATGAACAAGCTCCATTTGATGCACTGTATTTCACAGGGGGAGTTGTTCTATAAACTAGGCAATGAGAGAAAGCTGAAGAACCTCCAGAACTTAGGGGGAGACACTCTCAGGGGGAGTCACTAAAAATTCAGATACAGTTCATGAACAAGTTCAGATCAGTTATTGCTGCAGTACAGTTCAGAAGAAGAATTTTGATATAGCAAATTCAGTATCAGTTATTGCTACAGCTCAGCTTATCAGAAATTCAGAAATCAGTTAAATATTCAGATCAGAATTCAGAATAATAAAGATCAGATAAAATCAGAATTTTAGAATTCAGAAGCAGTAGAATTCAGAAAAATCAAGGTTCTGATTGTATTTTCATTTCTGTTTTTATTGAAATGTATTTTCAAAACTCAGAGTACTTTTCACTTCATATCTGATAAAATATTTAAATAATATCAGATATATTCATGCTCTGTTGTTTTTGATGTTTTAGTGTTTGTTTATTTTCAATTTCTGTCAAATAGTGTCCTAACCCAAATAGGGGGAGATTGTTGGAACAACCCTATTTGTGATTTGGGATAGGATCACTTTCTGTTAACTAAGGACAAGTTGATCCCAATGTATAGTTTATGGGTCAAGAGTTTAGGAAGAGTTTAGGCTGTTAGAATTAGAAATTTCATTCAGATTCTGCGTTCGACGAATGGCTAGCTGCGTTCGACGAATGGCCAGCTTCGTTCGACGAACGGCAAGCTATCTGCGTTCGACGAACAGACTTGTTCTCAGTGCTCGACGATCCCATCTCAGCGGTCGAAGAATTTTCCCCAGCTCAGCGTTCGACGCTTTTACTCAAGCTTAGCGCTCGACGCTTTTTACTCAAGTTCAGCGGTCAACGAATTTATCCAGGCTCAGCGGTCGACGAATCCTTCCATTCGACGAACTCAAGTCTGTGTTCGACGAATATTCAGCAGATGTTCAGAACCGTGAATTAAATATTGAGGTCGACGAAGTAAATGTTGTGTTCGACAGAAATCTTGAGGTCGACGAATCTGCGTTCGACGAATTGTTCTCAGCAGTTAAAGAATTATAGCCAGTCCCAGCGCTCGACATTCTCAGAGCAGTGCTCGGTGAATTCCAGCCAGCGCTCGACAAATTCTTTACTGAAGCTCAGATCGACAAATACAGAGTCCAGATTATTTAATACTTAAATATCAGTTATTTGTCATTTCTCTGAACACAGATCGACGACTTTAACGGATCTATTCAAATATCTTTGGACGTATTCAAATCAGATCAGTAAGGATAATTTATTTCCTTTATTAATTCAAGTTTATAGCCGTTAACACTCCTCGGAAATGGACATTTCGTGGAAAAGGAAAGAGAATACGGTGTGACATTTGCAGTTCCCAGAAATATGCTTTCAGAATAGTATATTCCTTAAGATAAGGGATTTGCATTTAATTTCTGTCAGTGTTTTCAAAAGAAAGAAGGAAAGAAGATATTACAGAATAAATATACAGCTGTTTTTACTCGACAGCATCAATACAGATCTTCAGTACAGAAAAAGAAAGAAAAAGGAATATACAGGAAGAATAGAAGAAAAAATATATACAGAACAGATCTTCTTCTTCCTCCTCAGCTTTTTCGACAGTGAACAGAACTTCATCTTCTTCCTCCTTCAGCAGCAAACATATTTTTCTGAGAACATCATCAACACCATCTCAGATTTCCTGCTGCAAGAATCAAGAATGAAAGAAGAAAAAGAACAAGCACAGATCTTCAAAAGAGCAACAACAAACTGAAGCATTCTTATCTCTCAGTTTAATCTGTTACACGAAGATCAAGTCTTTCAAGAAAAGCTCCAGCAACATCAACTGTCAAACAAATTCATATCAGACAGCGGAGCATTTCAACATCAAATCCACTAGAGTCTTCTCTATACATATTGACAGAGAAGAACTTCATAACCCCTCTCCATCCCATTCTGTACAGGGTTAATACTCCCTTCAAAAGTGTAACCCACTGGTGGCAAGACACCTTATCAAAAAATCCTTGTGTGGTTTTTAAGCACCTTATCAAAAGCTTATCAGTGATTTGGGCACCTGATCAAATCCAATTGGTGTGTGGACACCTTATCAAAAATCCCTTGGTGTGAGGGCACCTTATCAAAACTCCTAGTGGATTCCTACCAAGGGTGGTAGAATAGTAGACGTACCCAGATTTATTGGGGAACTACTATAGCTCCTTGTGTCCTCTGTGATTGTTTATTTCTTTGTGGTGTGCTGTGTGATTTTATTTATTCTGTTTTTATTAATCACTCTTCTTACACATATATATAACACTATTTTTAATTCCGCAAATAAAACTAAGGGAAAAAGTTTTAAACTCTATTCACCCCCCTCTAGAGTTAATTTTAGATCTAACCTCCACTTTCAGAAGGAAATGTCAAAACATCGATCTGTCTGATCTACTCTACAAGCGGTGGCCAGTTCGACACTATTTATGGTTAACTCTGAAGGAATGCCCAATCTTCACGTCAACTCTAAATTATATGCAATGATGAAGGAAAGGCCAAAACAGTGATCTGTCCGCTCTGCTCTACAAGCAGCGGCCAGTTCGGCTCTATTTAGGATTGACTCTGAAGGAATTCCCCATTTTCACGTCAACTCTAAATTATGTGCAATGATGAAGGAAAAGCCAAAACATCGATCTGTCCACTCTGCTCTACAAGTGGCGGCCTGTTTGACACTATTTAGGGTTGACTCTGAAGGAATGGCTCATCTTCACATCAACTCTAAATTATATGCAATAATGAAGGAAAAACCAAAACATCGTTCTGTCATCTCTGCTCTACAAGTGGTGGTCAGTTTGACACTTAGGGTTGACTCTGAAGGAATGCCCCATCATCACCTCAACTCTAAATTATATGAATTAATGAAGGAAAAGCCAAAACATCGATCTGTCAGCTCTGCTCTACAAGCGGCGGCCAGTTCGGCACTATTTAGGGTTGACTCTGAAGGAATTCCCCAGGTTCATGTCAACTCTAAATTATATGCAATAATGAAGTAAAAGCCAAAACATCGATCTGTCTGCTCTGCTCTACAAGCGGCAGCCAGTTCGACACTATTTAGGGTTGACTCTGAAGGAATGATCCATCTTCACGTCAACTCTAAATTATATGCAATAATGAAGGAAAATCCAAAACATCGATCTGTCCACTCTGCTCTACAAGCGGCGGCCAGTTCGGCACTATTTAGGGTTGACTTTGAAGGAATGCCCCATCTTCACGTCAACTCTAAATTCTATGCAATACTGAAATAAAGTACAGAATTGAACTAGACCAGTATAAGACTGGAGGAAAGGAAAGTGCAATAGAATAAGAGGGTTAGTAGTCCTTCACTCTATATATAGGAGGCTTCAGTTCCATCTTAATTCATAGGAGGAAAGTTCTGTTCTATCTCCATTCATAAGAGTTTCTTCCAAAATTCTGTTTTTTATTATAGTCCGCCCATGGGTTTTAATTGCATCTTTTAAGCATGGCTTAAGGGGACTTGAGGAACGATATTATGAATTTGGGAGAACAAAAATTACAAGCAGTTATATTTAAAACACATAGCCTTTGTGAGCCGACAATCAAAATCCCCAGCTCAGCTTGGCGAGCGTCACAACCTCTTACCATATGCCGTAAGATTCAAAACTCAGGTTTTAATATTACCAGAAAAGGAAACTTGGGAGGAAGAGAGTAATCACAATAATAATAATAATAATAACTATCTTCTTCATCAGGGAAACAGAGGAAATAAGAAGAGATTGCATGGTTGCTTGAGTTTCTTATTTAGTCTGTGAAATTATTGTAAGGTTCTTAAGGCAATTATTCCAACTTCATCTCAACAATTTCCTAATTTAGAACTCCAAGTGACAGTTCTCTTCATTCGATCAAATCTAAGAGCGAGAGAACTTGGAAAAATCGTGTATAACCCGACAAATTAGTATTCCTTGACAGGTTTGATTTGTATGTGGTTATGCAAGTTAAGTATCCATGACAGAGTACGAACACGAGAAGATACAGGAATGTTGTGAGAATGACAATTCAAATCATGAAATAATAGAAGATTAGTGCCTTAACTTTGACTCGTTATACATGGAATCATACTATGTAGGCTTACCATAAAGTTTGACAGAAAACTAACTATATAAAATGTCGTCCCAACGTTGGCTTATAAAATTGATAAAAACTAGCAAGACAAAAAAAATTCCTTCCAGTATAAAAGTGAGTAAATCGACTAAAACAAGGAAGAACATCCCAATACCGTGAGAGACAGTAGAAGGTTGTTCAACCTACAACACATGCCTCCTGTATATAAATAATTTGAAGTGGAAACTCCAAACCTTAGTCATTCCTCTAAGGGATTTTATCGAGGTTCAAATGAATCGCAAAGCAAGAGTGTTAAAACTTTTGAATTTGAATCGTTTAGGAGTAAGCAGGAATTGCATCAACTGAGTTATAGCCAAACAACCACAATATGCCACACAGCAACACAAAGCTTTATTTAATCACAATACTTGATTATAGTGCGAGGTATACATGGCGAGACATGATTCATAAGAATCACGGAGGAGAGAAGAACAAAACACCAAAAAGTAAAACTGGCGGCTTGACAAAGCAGAGACCGCACAACTCCAGAGATCGCCCGGCTTGACCTGAGACCGCGCAAACAGAAAACAGACAGACCACCTGCACTGCAAGACCGCCACCTCAGACCGCACGAACTGGAGCTTATTGAATTGAACGAAGAACAGAAGTTGTCGCCAGACCGCAACTCAGATCGGCTAACCGCTGAAGGTCGCCTGACCGCTGAGCTCGATGCGAACAGCACAAGAACACCATAAACCAGTTCGCAGACAGACCACTGCCGAACTGTTTATTCAAGCCGCTGGGAATCACCAAGGAAGGAGACCGCAACCTGCTGACCGCAAATATGCGAACACAACAAACAGTCAACTCGCTTCCGAGACCGCACGACCTCAAAGTTGAGACCGCACGAATTAACCCAGGCTCTAGTTCTTACAGTTCTCGTTGAAAATGATGGGCCATGCACCCCTATTTACAGGCGGGTAGACGGATGTCGTCACCGCACAGGAGAGATACAATCACCATGATGCGCGTCGGCAAGTGCACCGGTCGTTGTCAAGTAATAATTGTGGAGAATAGATTCCCCGGATGTAGGTCTCTTGAGGAATGCAGGATGGGTGAACGAATCGCGCAGTGATTATTGTTACACAAGCGTTTCACAAACACAAAGAGGGGTTTTTGGTTGGTTTTCCTAATTTTAAAAACAACAACAGAGATGCGGGTCGAGAACACCGCTTCGCAAAGTGAGGTGGATGCAACGGCTGCGATGCCGTGCTTCGTGAGGCGGATGAAGTGAACTCAAGTGCGAAAGGGTGAGGGTCGCAAACACCTCTTCACAACCGTCGTTAGCTCTTGCTAACACGGAGCAAACACCTTGCGTGCGTGCGTGTGCGAGTGAGTGAGTGAGAACGGAATGAATCATGAGCAAACCATGGAGAAAAACAAAGAAATATTCATTTTCATCAAAGTAAATATCACAATATTCATCTAGTACATGGTTCAAAGAGTGCAATGAAGGGAAAGAAGAAAGAAATAACCGGCGGTGAAGATTAGCGGCCGTTCACGGCCGGAATGGTAGGTTGTCGGGCTACCTCCGGACTCGGACGGACAATGCTTCCGGCGTAGAGAGCTGTCACAATCTCCCTACGTGCTCCGTCGTCTTCGACTCAAGGTCTCTTCTTCTTCTCACCGGGCGGAAAGCGAAAATGGTTGCTTGGAGGCTTGCGGACGATGGAAAACACTCACGGACGATGGAGGAAGGCTTGGAATGGATGGAGGAGGCTTCCCCTTGCGTGGAAGATGAAGTAGGGGCGTTCCAGGGCGGTGGTCGGCGGCGTACGGAACAGGAACCTCGCTCCCGGAATGATCGATCCGCCCTAAAATCGCAACAGGCGTTTAAATAGGCGCTGGATTGAATACTGCGCACGATCATTGGCGCACGACCAGTGGTCGTGCGCACTGGAATTCTGCGATCGTGCGCACTGCCTGGACAGAACCTGCAAGAGACGAAATTATAAAATACAATGTTCGCACGACCAGTGGCGCACGACCGGTGGTCGTGCGCACTGGAGTTGATGGTCGTGCGCACTACAGCAAACAGAACTCAGAAATTTAATGGTCAATGCGCACGAGCAGTGGCGCACGACCATCGGTCGTGCGCACTGGAGTCGATGGTCGTGCGCACTGCACCAGACAGAACTCGTGAAAAAGGGTTAAGTGCGCACGATTAGTGGCGCACGACCGGTGGTCGTGCGCACTAGAACAAGTGATCGTGCGCAGTGTTCCTGTGCAGAATTGCAACGGGGACACTTGCACGCCTCCTATTCCAGCACAAACACAGATCTAGTCACTGAAAGTGGCACTTAACAACATATGAATACTACTAAAGATAATAAACACGAAAACACACCAAAGTGGGCCTAAATGTGCACCTAGCATGGGTTATCAAATATAGACTATAATAAGGCTAAAGTGCGTGATATTGACAAAATAACGGCCCAGATGAGTCCATAAATGTATATAAGATCAGGACTCATCACACCCCCAGACTTAACTGTTTGCGCGTCCCGAGCAAACGAATCCGGTGGAATGTGAAAACGAATAATTAACATAGAGAATTACACAAAGGAGTACGGTGCGAAGTAACATACGCATGTGAGTAGAAATTCTAGTAGAAAGAGATTCTAACTATGCTAACTAATTTACGTAAGTATTAAAGCGTAAGTAGAGATTTAATTACACTCAGTTGGTGAATTATGACGAATTTGGCGATCATGCCCGGTATGAAAGCGACGAGACACTGAGGCGGGTGTTGCACAAGATCGGGGCTTAGGAATAACTCCACTGAAATCCATCAACGTCGTGAACCATACGCTTGCCCGGTCACACTCTCACCACGGCGCTAGCAAACTCACAAATCAAATCAGTAGGACTTATAGGATTAAAACGGGGCTTAGGTTACGGTATGATATTCAAAGTTAAACACGATGGCTGCGCAACCCAAGTGAGCTATCGGAACGCTGCACCCCACAAAACCACAAACTACGCTCGTGTGACACACCCCCAGACTTATCATGAAAACCAGGTGTGCGCACGGCCTACTTCACAAATTCCAACAGATTTTCTGTTTTTAGCTCGGGAGGATTTTTTTCAAACTACTTTTTTTTCTCTTTTACATATTTTTCTTCTTTTATGTATCCTCCGGTTGGTTCAAAATCAGCGGATAGACAATATTTTCCCTTCATAACAAAATGGTTCCAAACACCACACAAGTTGAAAATTATGAGCACAGTTAAAACATTTTTGGTTGCGGGTGTAGGATAGGCTTCAGGCTTTGGTGGATGAAGAGGAGCTGAACAAAGGATTGGTAGGCACAAATTTGGCTCGCAAAGGTGAATGAAATGGACATGGAATAACAAAGCTCAAACTAGCCAAATGGTGGCCTACATCATATTTGACTCAACGAGTAGCTCTCACCCATGCTTCGAGAGTCGCTTGGGGCAAGTTCTTAGCCCATGAGAAAGATAAACCTTCCTCCCGACTCGAGCAACACACGACTAGCAATCGTGCACACACAATACCGGGTTATCGTCAATTTCATACAAATTCAGCATTTGAGTATACTAAATCTAAATTTACGCAGAAATACTAAATATAAATTAGATGCATAAAGAAAATCTAGTTCTACTCAAATTCTACCATAACATGCGACGTGACTAGTACACTACATGAGTCGACATCGTGCTCCAAATAATAATTCCTATGTTAACAAACTATTTCACATTCCAACCAAACTAATTTTAAACGGAACAACAAAAAGAAAAGCACGCACTCAAGTGGGTGAAGTGGTGTGTAAGGAATGCAACAATGATAATGATAATGAAAAATAAAAAGCAACCTTCTAGTGTGCAATTCGTGCACAGTGGATGACAACAACCGCTCCCCCAGACTTAAGCTAAACACGATATCTAGAAATTTGAAGCTGAAAGAGGGGAGGAAGTGTTACCCAATGCTCAGAAATGAGCATACCAGACGATTGGCGTTTACGATCAAGAATAGTCCGCAGCATCCGCCATCGAACACGAAACCTGCAAGCACAAACTCAAGGCAACAAAAGCTGAACTAAAAAAAAGAAATACGAAAACGGAAATCTGGGTTGTCTCCCAGTAGCGCTTTCATTTAACGTCCTTAAGCTGGACCAAATACCTGTATTAACAGAGTTTAAAAAGAGTGCAGGAATTAAAAAGAAATACTCAAAAATAGTTCATCACAGCAAATAAAACACACATCAACTAAAAGCGCTCTTATGGTGCGCTTCTCCCGTAGCACGTAGGCGGGAGGTGAAGGATTTAGGGCCAGCACTGGTATTACCCAATGCTCCCCTAACCTCCGCCACCTTGCCACGGAGAGCACCAGCACAAGCGTCACGCAGAAGTTTTTCCTTTTTAAGTTTGGTGACAGTAGGAGACTGCCACCGCTGAGAGTTTTCAGATTTTTCTGCCTTAGAATCAGGTGGCGTCACTTCCGGCATCGTGGTGACTACCGGATCGGCCCACGAGATGGAGCGCTTACATAGTTTATTACATGATTCATCACACGGAGAGAAATAAATATCATCCCTAACTATATTCAAGTCAACGTTTCCCGAACTGTCGTCTTCCTCCATCTCGGAGTCGAACTCTTTCCGGAAGTCGATCTCTTCTTCCTCATCCGATTGGAACTCTTCCATTCCTCCTTCACTTGTTTCTTGAACATGTATCTTTCCTGCACCGCTTAGAAATTCATCAGAAATAACGAGAGGGGGCGGAGTGAATATTTCAGTTGTGGCTTCAGGGCAAGTAGGTTGCTGCACCACATTGGTTAGGGAAATGCACCCCGTAGCAAAATCAAGGGTAGCACCGCTCTCTTTCAAGAACGGCACCCCCAAGATAGGAATGGACTGGTTTTCTCGCGGGCCCAGAACCTGAAAATCAGCTACTACAGTTGTCCCCTCAACCGTTACCTCCACATTCTTTACTTCCCCCTCAGATTGGATAATCGTGCCATTAGCGAGAATCAGCGATTTCCTTTCCTCCGTGTTCATCTCCAGCTGTAACTTCGCAACATCTTGCAGTGCAATAACGTTACGGGAGGAACCGGAATCGCATAAAGCTTTGGTTTCAACCTTATTGATGGAGCACGAGATTACCAGCTCACTTGGTTTGGCATCTACTGCATCTCCCAGACTTTTCCCTTGATCAATAGGGTTCTTTTCCGTGTTGCTGGGAAGGGTTCCCTGCGAACGCTCGGTTAGCACTTGAGCCAATTGGCCCAATTGCGTCTCCAAGTTTCGCATAGATGCGGTTTGATTTACCATGTTTGAATTAGCTGCAAGCAGGAATTTCTCCATCATCGCTTCTAAATTACTTTTCTTTTGGGTGGGGGGTGCTTGGTTATAATCCGGGTGCGGCGGCCTCGGTTGGCTCCCGGAGGCGTAAGCATCATTTTGATGCTGCCCCGGTGACCATCGTTGGCCGGGCGTGTTGGGGTTCCAAGAGAAGTTTGGATGACTTCTCGCTCCCGGATTATAGGCGTTATTGTAAGGCGCCCCCTTGGGTTGATTTCCTACATAGTTCACAGATTCATTTAAGGTCAAGTGTGCGAAATCACCTGCCATGTGGTTCCCCGAACATTCATAAGCATGATGGCCTCCGCCTCCACATCCTTCATAAGTAATGATAGCAGCAGGCGCAGACGGAGTGGGGAGTGAGTCGACCATGAAAAGACCTCGGCCGCTTCTCGGGGCATTTCTCCCTGCAGTCCAGAACGTACTGTGGGAGGCAGTGTCACGCAAAATCCGAAGGGCTTCGTCCGGAGTGTGGTTCATCAGGGTACCACCCGCTGCGGCATCAATCATTGCCCTGTAGTGGGGCTCGATTGCAAAGTAGAATAACTCGACCACATTCCATGGCTGGAGCTCATGGCCAGGACAACGGCGAAGGAGCTCGTTAAGGCGCTCCCATGCTTCAGCAAGGGTCTCTTGGTCCAGTTGACGAAATATGGCGATCTCCCGCCGCAAGCTCACGATCTTGTCCACAGGATGGAATTTAGCGAGGAACTTGGATGCAAGGGCATCCCAAGTTGCAGCAGTCCCGGGCGGAATGGAGTGAAGCCACACTTTTGCCTTGTCCCGGAGAGAGAAGGGGAACAGTCTCAGCTTGACTGTGTCATCAGCAATCCCGGCATAGCGGAAGGTTCCGCAGATGTCAGAAAATTCTGCCAGATGCAGATGCGGGTCTTCGCTAGCCAGCCCTGAAAACTGAGCATTGTTGCGGATAATGTTTAAGATCGCTGGCTTGATCTCAAACTGATTATTCATGATGTTGGGCCCAAACCCCGGGTACACACTCCCAGCAGTGGGGGTGGTGTAGTCTCTCATCGTGCGGGGTCGAGGCCTCGCCGCCTCCTGCTCGTCACCAGGCAGATGTTGCCCCTCGTTGGGCACTCTCGCATCATCATCGTTCGGGTTTACTTGATCACCCATGGCCGCTTGTACGGCTGCAGCGCGCCTTCGCGCGCGAGCAGTCCGTTCGATTTCTGGGTCAAAAGGTGCGAGTTCACCGGCGGTCTGTCTCTGCATACACTGTCAGAAACAGAAGAAAACAAGGAAGTTCAAAGACAACAGCTCGTATAACGAAAATCACTACACAAGACGATACACGTCTGCATTCCCCGGCAACGGCGCCAAAAACTTGATGCGCGTCGGCAAGTGCACCGGTCGCTGTCAAGTAATAATTGTGGAGAATAGATTCCCCGGATGTCGGTCTCTTGAGGAATGCAGGATGGGTGAACGAATCGCGCAGTGATTATTGTTACACAAGCGTTTCACAAACACAAAGAGGGGTTTTTGGTTGGTTTTCCTAATTTTAACAACAACAACAGAGATACGGGTCGAGAACACCGCTTCGCAAAGTGAGGTGGATGCAACGGCTGCGATGCCGTGCTTCGTGAGGCGGATGAAGTGAACTCAAGTGCGAAAGGGTGAGGGTCGCAAACACCTCTTCACAACCGTCGTTAGCTCTTGCTAACACGGAGCAAACACCTTGCGTGCGTGTGCGAGTGAGTGAGTGAGAACGGAATGAATCATGAGCAAACCATGGAGAAAAACAAAGAAATATTCATTTTCATCAAAGTAAATATCACAATATTCATCTAGTACATGGTTCAAAGAGTGCAATGAAGGGAAAGAAGAAAGAAATAACCGGCGGTGAAGATTAGCGACCGTTCACGGCCGGAATGGTAGGTTGTCGGGCTACCTCCGGACTCGGACGGACAATGCTTCCGGCGTAGAGAGCTGTCACAATCTCCCTACGTGCTCCGTCGTCTTCGACTCAAGGTCTCTTCTTCTTCTCACCGGGCAGAAAGCGAAAATGGTTGCTTGGAGGCTTGCGGACGATGGAAAACACTCACGGACGATGGAGGAAGGCTTGGAATGGATGGAGGAGGCTTCCCCTTGCGTGGAAGATGAAGTAGGGGCGTTCCAGGGCGGTGGTCGGCGGCGTACGGAACAGGAACCTCGCTCCCGGAATGATCGATCCGCCCTAAAATCGCAACAGGCGTTTAAATAGGCGCTGGATTGAATACTGCGCACGATCATTGGCGCAAGACCAGTGGTCGTGCGCACTGGAATTCTGCGATCGTGCGCACTGCCTAGACAGAACCTGCAAGAGACGAAATTATAAAATACAATGTTCGCACGACCAGTGGCGCACGACCGGTGGTCGTGCGCACTGGAGTTGATGGTCGTGCGCACTACAGCAAACAGAACTCAGAAATTTAATGGTCAATGCGCACGAGCAGTGGCGCACGACCATCGGTCGTGCGCACTGGAGTCGATGGTCGTGCGCACTGCACCAGACAGAACTCGTGAAAAAGGGTTAAGTGCGCACGATTAGTGGCGCACGACCGGTGGTCGTGCACACTAGAACAAGTGATCGTGCGCAGTGTTCCTGTGCAGAATTGCAACGGGGACACTTGCACGCCTCCTATTCCAGCACAAACACAGATCTAGTCACTGAAAGTGGCACTTAACAACATATGAATACTACTAAAGATAATAAACACGAAAACACACCAAAGTGGGCCTAAATGTGCACCTAGCATGGGTTATCAAATATAGACTATAATAAGGCTAAAGTGCGTGATATTGACAAAATAACGGCCCGGATGAGTCCATAAATGTATATATGATCAGGACTCATCACACCCCCAGACTTAACTGTTTGCGCGTCCCGAGCAAACGAATCCGGTGGAATGTGAAAACGAATAATTAACATAGAGAATTACACAAAGGAGTACGGTGCGAAGTAACATACGCATGTGAGTAGAAATTCTAGTAGAAAGAGATTCTAACTATGCTAACTAATTTACGTAAGTATTAAAGCGTAAGTAGAGATTTAATTACACTCAGTTGGTGAATTATGACGAATTTGGCGATCATGCCCGGTATGAAAGCGACGAGACACTGAGGCAGGTGTTGCACAAGATCGGGGCTTAGGAATAACTCCGCTGAAATCCATCAACGTCGTGAACCATACGCTTGCCCGGTCACACTCTCACCACGGCGCTAGCAAACTCACAAATCAAATCAGTAGGACTTATAGGATTAAAACGGGGCTTAGGTTACAGTATGATATTCAAAGTTAAACACAATGGCTGCGCAACCCAAGTGAGCTATCGGAACGCTGCACCCCACAAAACCACAAACTACGCTCGTGTGACACACCCCCGGACTTATCATGAAAACCAGGTGTGCGCACGGCCTACTTCACAAATTCCAACAGATTTTCTGTTTTTAGCTCGGGAGGATTTTTTTCAAACTACTTTTTTTTCTCTTTTACATATTTTTCTTCTTTTATGTATCCTCCGGTTGGTTCAAAATCAGCGGATAGACAATATTTTCCCTTCATAACAAAATGGTTCCAAACACCACACAAGTTGAAAATTATGAGCACAGTTAAAACATTTTTGGTTGCGGGTGTAGGATAGGCTTCAGGCTTTGGTGGATGAAGAGGAGCTGAACAAAGGATTGGTAGGCACAAATTTGGCTCGCAAAGGTGAATGAAATGGACATGGAATAACAAAGCTCAAACTAGCCAAATGGTGGCCTACATCATGTTTGACTCAACGAGTAGCTCTCACCCATGCTTCGAGAGTCGCTTGGGGCAAGTTCTTAGCCCATGAGAAAGATAAACCTTCCTCCCGACTCGAGCAACACACGACTAGCAATCGTGCACACACAATACCGGGTTATCGTCAATTTCATACAAATTCAGCATTTGAGTATACTAAATCTAAATTTACGCAGAAATACTAAATATAAATTAGATGCATAAAGAAAATCTAGTTCTACTCAAATTCTACCATAACATGCGACGTGACTAGTACACTACATGAGTCGACATCGTGCTCCAAATAATAATTCCTATGTTAACAAACTATTTCACATTCCAACCAAACTAATTTTAAACGGAACAACAAAAAGAAAAGCACGCACTCAAGTGGGTGAAGTGGTGTGTAAGGAATGCAACAATGATAATGATAATGAAAAATAAAAAGCAACCTTCTAGTGTGCAATTCGTGCACAGTGGATGACAACAACCGCTCCCCCAGACTTAAGCTAAACACGATATCTAGAAATTTGAAGCTGAAAGAGGGGAGGAAGTGTTACCCAATGCTCAGAAATGAGCATACCAGACGATTGGCGTTTACGATCAAGAATAGTCCGCAGCATCCGCCATCGAACACGAAACCTGCAAGCACAAACTCAAGGCAACAAAAGCAAATACAAAAGCTGAACTAAAAAAAAGAAATACGAAAACGGAAATCGGCCAACCAGCAGATCGCCAGAATCAACCCGGCAGAGCCAGACCGGCAGAATACCAACACAAGTCGCGCGGTCTCTGCGGTCTCCAAAATTCAGACCGCCGGCCACCTTCCACTCCACTTCAATAATTTCAACACTCCCCCTTGAAGTGGGAAGTGGAAACTAGCTTGAGTAAACTCCGCAACGAAGTAAACGGTCCCTTCGCCAGCGGCTTTGTGAAGATGTATGCAACATTGTCCGCACTCCGAACATGCTCGACCATAAGAGATCCCCCCAACACCTTTTCACGAATGAAATGGTGCTCAATTTCAATATGCTTGGTCCTCGCGTGACAAACTTGATTATTAACCAGCTTGAGAGCTCTCTCATTATCCCCGCATAGCATAGTGGGACCTCGAACCTCCTCATGAACGTCCTCCACCAACCTCCTGAGCCAAACGGCTTCCTGAGCTGCAAAGGCCGAAGCCTTGTATTCCGCTTCTGTGGTAGATACGGACACCGAGTCCTGCTTTTTGCTGCACCAAGAAATAGTTGTGGGGCCCGTCATAAAGACAAAACCAAACGTTGATCTCCGATCATCCACGTCGCCCCCGTAGTCAGCATCCATGTATCCAAGCAACTCTAAGCTTGACCCTCTCCTATATAGGAGACCCAAATCAGAGGTCGACTTCACATACTTCAAAATTCCTTTCGCCGCTAGAAGATGAGGCTTCCGTGGCTCCGCCATGTACCGACTCACTTTGCCAACTGCATAAGCAATATCTGGCCTCATGATGGTCAAGTAAATCAAGCTCCCAACCAGAGCTCGGAACACCAACGGATCAGATAGAACTCTCCCCTCATCCTTCCGAAGTTTATGATGTTGTTACAGAGGTATAGAGCTGATCTTCCCTTCCTCCATGCCGAATCGTTGAACGATCCGCTCCGCATATCCAGCCTGAGAAACGAGCACTCCGCTCTCCTGCCTCTGAACCTCGAGTCCAAGGAAATGGTGAAGCTCAACCAGATCCTTCATTTCAAACCTGATTGCAAGCTCAGCTCTCAGCCTTGCTACCGCCTCCTTCGAGTTCCCAGTGACAATCATGTCATCTGTACAACCCGTATTCACCGAGTGGGTCCCTCGAGTCAACTGGCGAGACCTGGGTCAGCCGGATCATTCGCCCAGGCTAGTGGTGCCCTCACGGACCACTCGCCGCAGGGAGAAGAAGTTCGGCGAGTGGTGCCCTCGCGGACCACTTGCCCAGTAGCATGGGCACTCGCCTAGCTGAGCGGGAGATCGGCGAGTGGTGCCCTCACGGACCATTCGCCCCAAAGGTTTTGAGGGGAAAAAAGACCATAATATCCCTGGTGGGCTGCAAATTGCCCTTCAGAACAGCGGAGTTAGGCTATTAGCAGGCCAATTTGGGGTGCGATTAGTAAAATTAAAAGGCGGATTCAGGCTATTTACAGACCAGCCTAGGAAAACTATAAATAGATCCTTAAGGGCACCTTGGAGGAGATCCGATTTTAGAGAATCCTCTCCTCCAGGCTAGTTTTTGGTCGGCTGTTAGTGCCCTCCAAGGTGCCCGGTTGAGCTCTGGTTTGGGAGGGGAAGCTCTCTAAGATCTTCCGGGTGTGTGGCGGGACCTCCTCGCTTCAGCCTTGGGTCTTTTCTTATTCTCACATCCACCGTCAAGAGAGTCTAGTGAGGGAGAAGTAAGCATTGGCTGCACCCCCAGTGGGTCCGAACTCAAGAGGCCTGTTGCAGGTTTCAACATTTTTGGTGCGGTGAGCGTGGACCGTAGCCAGTGAAGGAAAATCCCAAACTAGGCTCGATGACTGGAGATGGAGGGAATGGTTCTGACTCAGGCCACTCGCAGCCACCAGCGACAGGGGAGTGGCTGGAGATGTTCGAGAAATTCAAGCGAGAAGTCCTGCAGACAGTTCTCGCGGCAAGGGGCGAATGCGAGACGCCAGCTGTTCCCATCATTCCACCCCCAGCGAGTTGGCGAGAACGCCCCGGGGCAGCGGCCGGGGAAGGAGGTTCCAGCAGAAGGAAGTGCGCGAGATCTCCCCGGGCGGCAGCTGTTCAGCTGCCCGGCGAGTGCTGAGGTGTGCGAGCTGGCTCCGCGCGAGAGGACCATTCGCCGAGCAGGGGAAGGGAGCCCCTTTTGCGAGATGATCCTCTCGGCCCCAGTGCCAGAGGGGTTTCGTGGGCCGGAGATGTCCTACTACACCGGCAAGGAGGATCCAGTCGTGCACCTGCAGTGGTTTGAGGACATGACATCAATCCTTCCCATGTCGGATGCTTTTCAATGCCGACTCTTCGCAACCACCCTGAAGGAGAAAGCAAGGGACTGGTTCCACCAGCTTCCCGCAGGTTCCATCTACGCGTTCGATGATCTGCGCCGAGGCTTTCGGCTGCGCTTCTCGATGTTAAAAAAGAGGAAGAAGGATGTGGAGGCTCTCTTCAAGATCAGGCAGAGGGAGGGGGAATCCCTGGCACATTACGTGGATAGGTTTCAGGAGGAAATACACCTTGTGCAGGAGGTGCCGGGATTCGCCCTCAAGATGGCGTTCATCGTAGGGTTGCGAGACGGGTTCTTCAAGATGGACCTGAAAAGAAGGCCTCCTTCATCCTTTGAGGAATTGATGGAGCGAGCAGCGGAGGAGATTGAAGGGGAGGCGGCCAACCCGGAGTTCTACAGGAGGTTGGCAAAGATGAGTGAGCCCGAGGTGAGGCAGCAAGAAGGAAGAAGGCGAGATGAACCCAGGGGTCATGGGTTCGAAAGACCGCCTCGGAATTGGAGGTATCAAGAGCCCAATAACCGGTTAGGTTGGAGGAACCAGGAAGGACCAGCAAGAGGTCAGGAAGGGGGGTACCAAGGAAGAGAGGCGGGAGGAATGAATCCGGGGTGGAGGCAAGGCCCCCGACCCCCTCACCCCCCAAGGGAGCAAGCTATGGCAGTAGGCCGAGGAAGAGGAGGTAGAGGAGCAAGAGGAGGGAGAGGAAGAGCAGGAAGAAGGGACAGGGTGGCGTTGCCCTATTGTGACTTTCATCAGGAAGAAGGTCACGCGACCGCCACCTGCCCAGAATTCTTGGAGATGAGAGGGAGAGGTCAGCCACGGCGGCAGCAGGCCAGGATCGAGGAAGTGCTCCCAGAGGCGGAAGAGGACCGATGCGAGGACAGGGCGGACACAGGAACCAGGGGGGAATCGGGGTGATTCATGGTGGGGTTGGGATAGAGGCCTCTCGCAAGAGGAGCTTCCAGGCGATGTTCCGAAGGGACGTCGCGTCGACTTCCCAAACCCCACCCCCCTCGGAGAAGCTCACCTTCTCCTCGGAAGACATGTCAGATTTTGAGGATCCATTCTGCGACGCCCTGGTGATCCAGACGGCGATTGAAAATTTCACGGTCTCCCGGATCCTGGTGGATAACGGGAGCTCAGTGAATGTGATCTTCAAGAAGGCCTTCGACGTGATGGAGGTGGAGAAGAAGAGAGTGCAAGCCTATGATGGACCACTATTTGGTTTCTCAGGGGAGCGAAAGGAGGTCGAGGGAGGCGTGGGTCTCCAAGTGACGTTAGGAGGGGTCCCAAGGAACTGTCGGTTCGTCATCGTTGACGCTCCGAGCAGCTACAATGCTATCTTCGGACGCCCCCTCATTAGCGCTTTCCGGTGCGTGCCCTCATCGTACCACCAGTGCCTGAAGTTCCATAGTGGAGGAGTCTAGGTCCGGATCTGAGGAGATGCTAAGGTGGCGAGACAGTGCTATGTGACTGCCGTCAACACCATCTCTTGGATGGCGGAGGCTGAGAGGATGGATAAGGAGATGACGAGGCCGGAAGGGCCAGGAGAAGAAGTGGAGAAGAGAGGAGTAGAGGAAGAGGGCGGTGCCCGAGAGGAGAATATGGAGGTCGCTCAGGATGAGCAGGAGATCGAGCCGATGGAGCCGGAAGGAGCCACAGAGGAAGAGGCCCGGGAGGAGGGGCGAGAAGCAAAGGGCCGATGGGAAGAGCCAACCCGGCTCGAGGCGGCAGAAGAGGTGGTAGAGATGGAGGTCATCACCCAGGAAGGAAGAGTGAAAGGGGTGTGGATCAGCGGGGGTCTCGGCCCGGAGGACAGGGTGAAGATGCTGGAGTGCATCCAGAACAACGTAGATGTCTTCGCATGGAGCGCAGCTGATATGCCAGGCATCGAGGCGGACGTGGCTTGCCATCGTCTCAACCTCGATCCAGAAGTCCGCCCCATCCGGCAGAAGAGAAGGACCTTCGCCAGCAAGCTCGAAGAACCAATCCGCGGGGAGGTTTCCAAGCTCCTCGAAGCAGGTTTTGTATCGGAGATCCAGTACCCAGGCTGGGTCTCCAACGTCGTAATGGTAAAAAAGGCCGATGCCGCTGGCGTATGTGTGTGGATTTTTCATTATTAAATAAGGCATGCCCTAAGGATTGTTACCCCCTGCCTCGGATCGACGCGCTGGTTGACTCAGCCGTCGGTTTTTCTGTGATGAGTTTTTTGGATGCTTTTTCAGGTTATCATCAGATCAGGATGCACCCCCCGGACGTCAAAGACGTCTCGTTCATCACCAGGGAGGGATGCTACTGCTACAAGATGATGCCCTTCGGGCTGAAAAATGCAAGAGCAACCTACCAGAAGATGATGGACCGGGTATTTAGGGAGCAAAGGGGAAGGAACCTGGAGGTCTACGTGGATGACCTTATGGTGAAGAGTAAGTGCGTGAACTCTCACATCCAGGACCTCGAGGAGACCTTCGCCACCCAACGCAGGTACAAGATGCGCTTGAACCCCCTGAAGTGTGTGTTCGGGGCCAGTAAGGGGAAATTCCTGGGGCACCTTCTCACCCCTTGGGGGGTAGAACCTAACCCGGACAAGGTTAAGGCCATAATGGAGTTGGGGTCGCCGCGGAACGCCAAGGAAGTTCAACGCTTGACCGGAAGACTCACAGGGCTGAGCAGGTTTCTCTCCCGAGCCGGGGAGAAATGCTCCCCTTTCTTCAAAACATTACGAGGTAACCAAAAGTTTGAGTGGACAAAAGAATGCGAGGAGGCCTTCCAGGCCTTGAAGAGCCAACTCACCAAGGCTCCGCTACTCCAAGGTCCCAAAGAGGGGGAGGATCTATATCTATATCTCGGGGTCGGGGCAGAGGCCGTAAGCTCCGTCCTGGTTCGGGAGGAAGGCAAGAAGCAGCTGCCCGTCTACTACGTGAGCAGGGTCCTGAGGGAAGCGGAGCTCAGATACCCGATTTTGGAGAAGTTGGCCTTTGCTCTGGTCGTCGCAGCAAGGAAGCTCAGGCCATACTTCCAGGCCCATTCAATTCAAGTAGTGACGGACCACCCTCTCCGCCAGATCTTCGAAGGAGTGGAGCATTCGGAAAGGCTCGCAAAATGGTCGATAGAGCTAAGTGAATTCAACATTACCTTCGTCCCTCGACTATCCATGAAGGCGCAGGTGGTGGCTGATTTCATGGCAGATTATGTGGCCGAGATGAAGGAAGATGGAGCCCCTCGTCACGTTCCGTGGAAGCTGCTGGTGGACGGGGCTTCGGGCAAGAATTCTCTGGGAGGAGGGGTGGTGCTGGAGAGTCCCCATGGAGTAAAGATCGAGCAGACACTAGTGATACACTTCCCAATCACCAACAACCAGGCGGAGTATGAGGCGGTGATCGCCGGTCTACGGTTGGCCTAGGAGCTCGGAGTCCATGACGTGGAGGTCCTCACCGACTCGATGGTAATAGCCTCTCAGATCAGGGGAGAGTTTGAGATGAGGGAGCCTGCGCTCATAAGGTACTTGGCCAAAGTGAGAGGTCTCGTGGGAACGTTCAAAACTTTCTCCATCCGGCACGTCCCTCGGGAGGAGAGCACCCCGGCGGATCGGTTGGCCAAATCCGGTCCTCGAGCCGGGGGGACCCTGACAGACCTATTCCGCCCTTCGATCGAGGAGGGAGAACTCATGGAAGTAGAGCAGCGGCCCTCCTGGAAGGATCCCTTTGTCACCTTCCTTGCAACGGGAAAGTTTCCGGAGGAGGTTCCGGACCAGAGGCGCTTCCGATATAAGTCCGCCTACTACGTGCTCCATGAGGGGGACTTGTATCGGAAGACCCTCTCGGGCCTCCTGGCCCGATGCATTTCAGAGGAGGAGGTCCCAAGGATCTTGGAAGAAGTTCACTCCGGCGAGTGCGGCAGCCACTTGGGGAGCAGGATGTTGGAGGCAAGAATAATGAGGCAGGGGTACTTCTGGCCAACCCTAAGTAAAGACGCGGCAGCCTTCGCCAAGAGGTGCCAGAAGTGCCAAATGTTCGCCCCGCTTTAGCTCATGCCAGCTCAGAGGCTAAAGAGTATCACGGCGCCCTGGCCATTCGCCATATGGGGGATGGACCTGGTAGGACCCTTCCCCCAGGCTAGTGGGCAGAGGAGGTTTCTCCTAGTCATGATTGATTACTTCTCAAAGTGGTTGGAGGTCAAGGCGTTGGCTAAGGTCACCTCCCAGGTAATCCGCAACTTCGTATGGGGGGAGATCATTTGTCGACATGGGCTTCCACAGGCCATAGTCACGGATAATGGTCCGCAGTTCGCAAGCGAGGAATTCATCAGCTTCTGTGGCCAGCTGGGAATAGACCTCAGGTTTGCATCCGTTCACCACCCCAGGAGCAACGGGCAGGTGGAGGCGGCAAACAAGGTCATCGTGAACCTGCTTAAGAAGAAGGTGGAAAATCTGAAGGGCAATTGGGTGGAACAGCTTCCATCGGTCCTGTGGGCCCTAAGAACTACCCCCAGCACCGCCACGGGAGAGACCCCTTTCAAGCTCTCTCACGGCTGCGAGGCCGTTATCCCCATAGAGTTCAAGGTTATGACACCACGGGTAAAGGCCACCGCAAGTGGAGAGAAAGATTGGAGAGCTGAGAACGAGGAGGAGTTGCGGCTCTCCCTCGACCTCATCGAAGAAGCTCGGGACCTAGCAGCCATTCGCCAAGAAGAGATCAAGCGGCGGATGGCCAAGTACTTCGACAAGCACGTCAGGGTCAAGCAGTTCGAGAAGGGAGATCTGGTGCTCAAGAAGGTCGACGCGGCATGGAGGTCCGCCGCGGTGGGAAAACTGAACCCCAACTGGGAAGGCCCCTATGTCGTGGAAGAGACACTAAAGTCTGGGGGGTATCGCCTTCAGAACGTGGAGGGCCAATCTCTCAGCCACATATGGAGTGGTGACGATCTTAAACGTTTCTATCCCTGAAACTATGTAATGAAAATGTTTTGAGATAAGAATATTTTGTTTAACATATGTGTTTGAGATTGATACTGCAGCTTGTAGGAAAAACTCTGAAAGCTCCAAAGATGGCCCCGAGCAGACCCGCTGTCCAGGCTCTCATCTAGCTGGCAGGTCTGAAGGCTCACTCGGTGGCAGGTTCCAAGGTGTTGAGAAAATGGCCCCGAGCAGACCCGCTGTCCAGGCTCTCATCTAGCTGGCAGGTCCGAAGGCTCACTCGGTGGCAGGTTCCAAGGTGTTGAGAAAATGGCCCCGAGCAGACCCGCTGTCCAGGCTCTCATCTAGCGGGCAGGTCCGAAGGCTCACTCGGTGGCAGGTTCCAAGGTGTTGAGAAAATGGCCCCGAGCAGACCCGCTGTCCAGGCTCTCATCTAGCTGGCAGGTCCGAAGGCTCACTCGGTGGCAGGTTCCAAGGTGTTGAGAAAATGGCCCCGAGCAGACCCGCTGTCCAGGCTCTTATCTAGCTGGCAGGTCCGAAGGCTCACTCGGTGGCAGGTTCCAAGGTGTTGAGAAAATGGCCCCGAGCAGACCCGCTGTCCAGGCTCTCATCTAGCTGGCAGGTCCGAAGGCTCACTCGGTGGCAGGTTCCAAGGTGTTGAGAAAATGGCCCCGAGCAGACCCGCTGTCCAGGCTCTCATCTAGCTGGCAGGTCCGAAGGCTCACTCGGTGGCAGGTTCCAAGGTGTTGAGAAAATGGCCCCGAGCAGACCCGCTGTCCAGGCTCTCATCTAGCTGGCAGGTCTGAAGGCTCACTCGGTGGCAGGTTCTAAGGTGATGAAGGAAATGGCCCCGAGCAGACCTACTGTCCAGGCTCTCATCTAGCTGGCAGATCCGAGGGCTCATTGGGTGGCAGGTTCTAAGTTCTCAAGGGTGGATCTTGAGAACACTCGCAGGGACCACGCGCCAGTAAGGTAATCTCACCCCTCTTCCTGACTACCTAAGCGAAACCCCGGTCTGGGCGAATGGTAAGGAGGTGCGAGTGGGGCATGAAGCGGGAAGTCGAAAGGGGCAGCACACCTAAGTCATCTCCGAGCATTCGTTGGGTGGCCAGGACAGTCGCACTACGACCTAACGCCCTAATGAGCCTAGCGAGATATAGCGGCGAATGAGAAAGAATTAACATCCTAATGAGCCTAGCGAGATATAGCGGCGAATGAGAAAGAATTAACGTCCTAATGAGCCTAGCGAGATATAGCGGCGAATGAGAAAGAATTAGCATCCTAATGAGCCTAGCGAGATATAGCGGCGAATGAGAGAAAAGTTGAGATAGCACAAAAATTGTAGTCAATACATATATCTTTTAAGGGCACTCGCCCCGTTCATGATTACATTCAAAATGGTAAGTACAAAAAAGAGTAAAAAATACAAAGGGCCCTTCTCAAGGGTCGGCAGATTTCTCGCTTGGAGATCCTTCGCTCTCGCCCAAATCTGGGAGAAGGGCGTCTTCCTGCGGCTCGCCGTTATCGTCCTCCGGGAAGGGGATCGGAATGTAGAGCTCGGGAACGACTTGGCGAGCGGAAAGGCATTCGGCCTCCGCCTTCAGATATCCAGCTCGCCGCATCACCTGCAGCGCATGCTTGACGGCGCTTTGCGCGTTCTCCTGCATCAGTTGCTCTAGCTCGTGATGGGGGTAAAAGTGCCCCCCCCCCCCCACTTCCCGAGTCGAGTGCCGACGTGCCGGCTTCTCGCAACCGTTGGACTTCGGCTTTGGCCAGGCGGACTTCCTCTTCAAGGTCGGCCACCCGCGCACGAAGCATCCCGGCGCTTGTAGCATCCTGAAGAAATGAAATAAAACCTGAGATAAAAGTGCGGCAATCGGCAATGGACATCCGCAGGGGTGATAGAAAGTGTACCTCTGCAACCGGGCGGCGGGCGAGAAGCGCTTCTGCGGCTTCCAGCTTCGCTCTAAGCTCAGTCGCCTCCCCAGAGATGAGAGCCCTGGCCTCCTCGACCCCAGCCAAATTCCGCGCCAAATTTATGCTCCGGCAAGAAGACATGTGCGAGAGCTCAAGGGCCCGCAGCATGGCTCGAGAGGCCTCGTGGGCGAGAACTTGCGTCTTCTCGGCATCGAAGACCTCGGCATCCTCACGGCCATAGAGGGCATACGCAATGGCGTACGCCTCGCCGCTGGCGACGTTGCTCTCTATCCAGGTTGGATGAAGGGTGGAGAGCGAGACCCTGTTCGTGTTTCTGTCCCACTTGACCAGGGGAGCCCCTGAGGGCTCCACGTACTTCTCGCCGTTCGGGAAGTTACGGTGGTTCCTGGGCAGCGGAGGCGGCGGCAGCGACGATCTCGCCTGGACCACCGTACCATCTGGCACACCCGACCCCAAGGTTGGGGCCGGCACCTCGGTCCCCAGGGTTTGGGCCGGGACCTCCGTCCCTAGGGTTTGGGTTGGAGCTTTCGCTCCAGAGGTCTCGCCCACAACCCCCTTCCCTTTGGTGGAAGGAGGGCATCGCGACTTGCTGGGAGGAGAGGAAGGAGTCGCCGCGGGCTTTCTCTTTCGGTCGCTGGGCTTAGAGGAGGAAGGCCCCTCCTGGCAGGCATCCGCGGCAGCTTGTGCGAGAGGCACGCAAAACCCAGGAGGCCGCGACGGATGGAGGGGGAAGCTACGCACACCTGCATAATATTGCGAGTGGTGTTAGCGAATGAAGTAAGAATCACAAAACCGGAACGAATTAAGAAAGTCTCGAAAACTTACCCTCGCCCTGCGGAATGAACGGGAGCGTGTTGACGTTTCGCCGGAGATAGACGAGGTCCATCCCGTGCTCCAAGATGTATTGGTGGAGTTTGGCCTCGTGCCCCCTAGGGTCGGGGGGCGGAAGGTTGACTCCTCCTGCACTGGGGCGAGAAGTGTGTTTCCCAGGTTCCCGCTGACGAAGAGGAAGCGCCGAACCCAGTCGTGGTTCTTGTTCGGGAGCCCGTAGTGCTTGAGTGGGTTTAAACCCGAGAAGAAGGAGATGTCGTTGGTGCAGCGAAAGGTATAGAGTTTACGGAAGACGGGCAGCGAGAACTCGATTCCCTCTTCTCGTAGGTAGCTCGCATACCCGACTAGCATGGCGATGGAGTTGGGGTTGAGCTGGCCGGGCACGACCCCATAGTACCTGAAGGTCTGGCGGAGTTCCAGCCAGATGGGGAGGCGAAACCCCACCTCGAAGTGCTCTAGCGGGATCGCGAGAGCACAGGGCGAGATGGAGTTTAGGCGCTCTTCCGGCAGGGGCTTTCGCGCTTCGAACCCAAAAGGAACGTAATCCGCGACTGCAGTCAGGTAGGCCTCCTCGGAGATGTCTCAGGAGTCGAAGGTGTGGTTGACGAACGCGCTGGCGCACCTGGCCCTGCCTTCCGCATCACCACCCATTTCGCGAATATCGAAGGAGAAGGGAGCAGCAGAGAAGAGAGAAGCGCGAGTGCTAGCGCAAGGAAAGAGAGGGAGCGGATGGTAAGGTATTTAATACGGTGGTTGAAAGACCTATTTATAGAGGGGCTAAACGGCGTTTGGGCTTTCGAGGTTACGGGTGTGCGGATAGCAGTCGCGCCTTCCCGACGCCTCGGAACCCGGGCCGATCCCTCTCGCCCATTAATTGCGAAGGCCCTGTGGCTATTCGCTCGACGACTACGCGAAAGAGCTAAGGAAACATTCGACAATGGCATATCATTCGGCAATGCCCAAGCAAGATATAAGAAATAAGAGACAAGAAATAGAGCATTCGCAAATCACAGGGCATAAAATTATTACAAACAGAAATAAAAGTTCAGCATCTACGGTACAGAAAACAGAAGAATAACAAGAAGGGCGAATGAAGACTAGCTCAGTACTCCTCCCAGACCCACCGACCTCGCCTTCGCGACCCAGCTTCCAGGGGCATTCGCGGGCGGTAGTACGCGAGCATATTGGTGATCTCATGGGAAGCTAGTTGGAGTTGGTCCCGGGCTCGCGCGGCGTGTCTTTCGGGAGACAACTCCCCTCCTTCACCCCCCAGGCGCTCCACCGTCGCGAGAAGGCGCGAGTAGTCCCGCCGAAGGTCCTTTAACTCACACGCGACTCCCAGCCGCACATCATCCACCTGGCCGGCGACGTTCCGCTGGATGTGGATGAGCTTTCCCAAGACCTCCGCGATCCGCTCCTTCAGGGTCGCGTGATCTGAGGAGTCGCCCAGGAAGTCAGCGAGATCCCCAGGGGAGGGGAGAGGCGAGAGCATCCCCTCTTCCCCCTCGTTGTAGGAATCAAGGGGGAGGCTTCCCGATAGCCTGCGAAATCACAACTAGGTCAGTTGCGGTAAAATATGCGAGTACGATAGGGGCAGGTGAGTAAACTGACCTGGGACGGGTTCCCTATGACCTGAAGGGCGAGACGAATGGGGGAGGACCCCAAACAAGCCTGCGGAAGGTGGTAGAACCTTCCCTTTCCGGGGGAGGTAAAGCGGAGGAGGAGGAGCTGGAGCATTCGTACGGTCATCAGCACGGAGGTGCTGACCCAGTTCCCGCTCAGGGGAGACCCTCCGATCATTCGCGGTAACGGAGGGGTTCTGCTGGGCAGGGGAGTTTTGAGGAATGGAGTCCCGCAGCGGGACGTCAGGGTTGAGGGCTGCGAGAAGGTAAGGGTCGGTAACAAGCAACATGAAAGGAAAATCGAGAGGGTTCACAACTTACTGGATTGAAGTATAGTCTCGCCCGGAGGAGGTGGAGGAGCAAGGTCCAGATCTGGAGGAGGTGTCTCGTCCGCGGGAGGTGGCACCACGGCACTGTTCAAAACGGCCCCGTGGCCGTCCTCAGGCACCGAAATCCCCTGCGAATGGTCGGAGCAACTGCAGAATAAGGAGGCAGAAACTAAAAAGAAAGGCAAGAGGAATCTTCATACCTGAGTCCCGGTGTCCGGAAGAGTATTCGTCGGAGAGTCCGAGGCGGTCTCGCCTTTTTGGCGATTCATCCAAATCGCTTTGGCTCGCCGCGAGACATAGGGGGCGCTCGAGTCCCGCTTGGATGTGAGCCAGGGAGCAAATCTGACAGTTTTGGGGGCGGTTGCGGTCTGGGCCGCAGCCAGGCGTTCGATCATTTCTTGCGAGAGGGGTCTCGTTGAAGGCTTGTGGAAAGACATTGGAGGTGGCGAAAGGTCCAGGGAGGAAAAACTCCGGGCCGAGATATAAAAATGGTCCAGAAAAGTCTGACATGAGGAGATATATATATGATGACGGTGGGACCCACAGAGTCTTATGGGTCCAGTCAGCAAGCACTCACCGAATACAGGGTTGGACTGTTCTTTCCGAGCGTAGGAACCGCTCGCAAAGAGCGGGGATTGTGTACAACCCGTATTCGCCGAGTGGGTCCCTCGAGTCAACTGGCGAGACCTTGGTCAGTCGGATCATTCGCCCAGGCTAGTGGTGCCCTCTCGGACCACTCGCCGCAGGGAGAAGAAGTTCGGCGAGTGGTGCCCTCGCGGACCACTCGCCCAGTAGCATGGGCACTCGCCCAGCTGAGCGGGAGATCGGCGAGTGGTGCCCTCACGGACCATTCGCCCCAAAGGTTTTGAGGGGAAAAAAGACCATAATATCCCTGGTGGGCTGCAAATAGCCCTTCAGAACAGCGGAGTTAGGCTATTAGCAGGCCAATTTGGGGTGCGATTAGTAAAATTAAAAGGCGGATTCAGGCTATTTACAGACCAGCCTAGGAAAACTATAAATAGATCCTTAAGGGCACCTTGGAGGAGATCCGATTTTAGAGAATCCTCTCCTCCAGACTAGTTTTTGGTCGGCTGTTAGTGCCCTCCAAGGTGCCCGGTTGAGCTCTGGTTTGGGAGGGGAAGCTCTCTAAGATCTTCCGGGTGTGTGGCGGGACCTCCTCGCTTCAGCCTTGGGTCTTTTCTTATTCTCACATCCACCGTCAAGAGAGTCTAGTGAGGGAGAAGCATCGGCTGCACCCCCAGTGGGTCCGAACTCAAGAGGCTTGTTGCAGGTTTCAACATCATCCACATACAGCAGAACAATAACCCGAAGCGCCCCCTCCTTCTTGACGAACAAGCTTGAATCAGAGTCTGAAGCAAAGAACCCGCAGAATAGAAGATACTCTGCGATCTTCCCATACCACGCCCGAGGCGCTTGCTTCAACCCATATAGGGCCTTCTTCAGTTTGCAGACATAGTCCAGATAATCCTCCGAGATGAAACCCAGCGGCTGGATCATGAAGATATCCTTGTCAATCTCTCCGTATAAGAAAGCATTCTTCACATCGAGCTGCCAAATCTCTCATCCACTAGATGCCGCCAAAGCAATAACAAATCGAACTGAGGTCATCTTTGCCACTGGACTGAACGTCTCATCATAATCTTCTCCATACTGCTGTGAGAACCCGCAAGCCACAAGGTGAGCCTTGTATCGCTCGATCGTGCCGTCAGCTTTCTTCTTGAGCCTATAAACCCATTTGCATGTCATAGGGGTAATGCCCCCAGGGCACTAGAGAGCAAGTCTCATTCTTCTTGAGAGCATCCATCTCCTCTTGTATAGCAATGTCCCACTGCTTCACGCCTTTGGCTTTCTCAAAGTTCGACGGCTCCCTCTCATCTAAGGGACCAGCAAAGAAACATGAGACGAAGCTCACCATGTTTCCTCATGTGTATCGATCCGGTGGCTTGATAGTCCTCTTCGACCTCCTAAGAGGTTGCTCCTGACTAACCAACTCCTCAGCTGCTTCTTCTGTGCTAGCTACTTTTCCAGATGAACTTGGAGCATCGCTCCCCCAGCTTCCAGAACCTGAAGCCTCCATCTCAGAGCTTGACACAGCTGGAGCTCCTGGTGAAACAGACAACTCCACTTGAAGACTTCCCGCAACTTTCCCTTCTTCATCAACCCTGCTCTCTGGTAATTCAACTCCTAAACTCCCGTTGTAGGAAGTCACCTCACCGAACACCACATCCCGAGATACCACTGATCTCCGTGTCTCAGGATCCATGCATTTCCATCCCTTCTTCCGCTCATCATATCCAACAAAGACTAGCTTCCTTGCTTTCGCATCTAGCTTTGTCCGAAGAGCATCAGGGATATGCACATAGCAGGTTGACCCGAACACCCGAAGCTGTGCAACACTTGGTTTCTACTTGAACATCAGTTCGTGTGGGGTCTTCATGTGGATAGGACTTAGAGGCATCCTGTTGAAGGACTTTGGGATACTCTTGGCATGAAGCCAGCATTTGCAGGTTTCCGTCAGATGACGGATCTTCCTCTCCGCAACGCCGTTTTGCTGTGGAGTATGGGCGCAAGTGAGCTCTCTCTGAACGCCGTGCTTCCTGCAAAAACTTGAGAACTCACCATAGGTGAACTCCCCACCATTGTCAGTTCTCAATTTTTTCACCCGCAGGCCTAACCGTCCTTCAACCAGCTCCTTGAACTCCACGAACTTTGCAAATGCTTCTGACTTCTCTTTCAGAAAATACACCCAGACATATCTGGTGTAATCGTCAATCAACACCAACATATATTTGTTGCCTCCAAGGCTTGGGGTGGCAGTTGGTCCCATCAAATCACCGTGAATGCACTCCAACGGCGCTTTGCATCTTGTTTGTGATTTATCAAATGGAAGTCGATGAGACTTACCAAACTGACATCCTGCACAAACATGACCATCTTCATAGGAGGACAAGCTTGGCAAGCCCTTGACAAGGCCCCTTACCGCCATAGCCTTCAATTTGTCCATGCCAACATGCCCCAACCTTTCATGCCAGATAGCTGCGCTATCGTTGGTCTTCATCTTATCAACATAGGTACTTGTCGATAAAATGAACAAGTCCTTAACCCGCTTTCCAACATGGATAACATCTCCCTTTATCTCCGGTTGAGTCTTAAGAAACTTCACTTCTGTTGTACCAAACAGAACGTGATAACCGGCATCGACCGCATTGGTCACAGAGAAGAGATTCTTCTTCATACCAGTCATGTGATAAACACTCCTCAATGTGAGTGGACCCTTATCACTGCTCAGGGAGACAACACCTTCTTGTTCTACTGCATGAACAGAATTATCAGCCGTAATGATAGCATCGTTACCTGAGTAAGGCGCCAAAGAAGAGAATTTTGATTCATCCCCGGTGAGGTGATGCCCACACCCTGAATCCACGATCCAATCCTCTTCGAAGTTGATGGCAGCCAAGGCCTTAACGGGCATCGCCGTCATATTAGCAGCAAAGGCTCCTCCCCATCCAGCTTCATCAGACTTTGGCTTCTCCTTCTCCGCTACATGTCCCGACTGAAGATTAACCCGGCAATCCTTCTTGAAGTGGCCGATCTTATTACACCTGAAGCACCTTGGTCCCTCTCCTTTCTTCTTCCCATCAGACTTAGAAGCATAACCTCTATCCTGCTGAGCTGAAGTAGAGGGCCCATCCTGACCTGGCTCCTTCTTCTCCCACTTCTTCTTCTTTCCAGAGAACTACACATCACTATCTCCCCCAGAGATAGAAGTCTCCGCCATCTGTCTTGCCAAACTTTCCTGCGAAGCAAGTAAGTTCTCCAGCTCCAATAGAGATGGTTGATTTGCCCAACCCTGAACTGAAGTCACAAAGGCAAGATACTCCTTCCGCAACCCGCGGATGATATGCCTCTTCAGTTTTGCCTCCGAGATGGGCTCATCATGGTCCAATGCAGAAATCTCTGCTGTGAGGTTCTTCATCTTGGGAAAGAAGGTAGAAATAGAAAGATCACCTTGAGAGGCCTTTACCAACTCATTTTCAAGAAACTGTAGCCGAGCTACATTCTTCTTATTGAACAGTCCATCCAAAGACGTCCAAATCTCTGCAGCAAATTTACATCCAATGATGTGATCAAACAGCTCTGGTGAGATAGCCTTCTTGAGTGTGAACTCTGCCTTAGCATTAGTCCTCCTCCAAAGTCTCACCTCTGCCATATTATCTCCTGCTAGAAACACTTCTTGTGTGTCTTCTCCTCAAACTATCTCCCATAGATCCTCGCCAAGTAAGTAACTCTCCATACACGACCTCCACTTCTTGTAGTTAGTCGATGTGAGGAGTTCAATACTAAGCCCTCTTGTGTATCCACCTTCCATGGCAATCTATGTGATCTCTTCTTCACAAAGAAGATGGCAACTCAAGTTGATCACTGCTTATCCACTCCAACAACCTCGCTTTGATACCATGTTAAAACTTTTGAATTTGAATCGTTTAGGAGTAAGCAGGAATTGCATCAACTGAGTTATAGTCAAACAACCACAATATGCCACACAGCAACACAAAGCTTTATTGAATCACAATACTTGATTACAGTGCGAGGTATACATGGCGAGACATGATTCATAAGAATCACGGAGGAGAAAAGAACAAAACACCAAAAAGTAAAACTGGCGGCTTGACAAAGCAGAGACCACACAGACCGCACAACTACAGGATCGCCCGGCTTGACCTGAGACCGCTCGAACAGAAAACAGACAGACCGCCTGCACTGCAAGACCGCCACCTCAGACCGCACGAACTGGAGCTTGTTGAATTGAACAAAGAACATAAGCTGTCGCCAGACCGCAACTCAGATCGCCTAACCACTGAAGGTCGACTGATCGCTGAGCTCGATGCGAACAGCACAAGAACACCATAAACCAGTTCGCAGACAGACCGCTGTCGAACTGTTTATTCAAGCCGCTGGGAATCACCAAGGAAGGAGACCGCAACCTGCTGACCACAAACCTGCGAACACAACAAACAGTCAACTCGCTTCCGAGACCGCCCGACCTCAAAGTTGAGACCGCACGAATTAACCCAGGCTCTAGTTCTTACAGTTCTCATTGAAAATGATGGGCCATGCACTCCTATTTATAGGCGGGTAGACGGATGTCGTCACCGCACAGGAGAGATACAATCACCACCCGCCAGATCGCCAGCGGTCTCACAAAGTAGACCGCGCGATCAGACCACTTGGACAACCTTCCGTCCAAGACCGCAGATCAGCAGCCAGATCGGGCACAAGTCGCGCGAACACGAGATCGCGCACAAGCCGCACGGACACAAGTGTACTCCTCCCTTAGATTGCCAAGAACAAACCAAGAACCATCTGGCCGACTTCAGACAAGTTGCCAGATCACCCAGCATAAGCCGCCCGGTCAGGCGGTTACACAGAATAGACCGCCCGGTCTTCTACAAAGAAGATAGACAGACCAAGAAAAACAACTCGGAGAGAGACCGCAACAATCCAGTAACAAACCGGCCAACCAGCAGATCGCCAGAATCAACCCGACAGAGCCAGACCGGCAGAATACCAACACAAGCCGCGCGGTCTCTGCGGTCTCCAAAATTCAGAACGCCGGCCACCTTCCACTCCAATTCAATAATTTCAACAAAGAGAACCCCAAAGAAACCCGAATGCATCGATCCGGTAAAATAGGGACCAAACTAACTTTAAAATATCAAAACGAATACCAGATAAGCTACAGGAAGATCTAAGTGCAAGGCATTCAAGAATAAATTCATAATTTACTGGACCAATCCATCCCTGGGACATTTTATAAGCCAAGTTGAAGCTTTATACCAAGTCATTAAAGAAATAGAGGATGGGGAAAAGCGAGAAGTTAGAAAGAGGGAGGGAAGGAGTTTTGAATGCATCATTTCATGCCATATAAATTTAAATCCTTAGTAATACATCTATGATTGTGAGCTTTTGATTTTTGCTCTTGCAACTCCTCCCAGAAACCATGACAATCTAGTATAAGGAAAAATAATAATTCTTCAAAACCTAATTTATTCAAGCCACATAAGTTATAGGGTGGAGATTACTTGGAGGGAGAAATCAAGGCAAAAGCCTGGGTTGCCGAAGAAGTCTCTACGGCCACCGACAGCTTCCTTCGTAGATCGATCTTGATTCATGTAGTTTACCTTCACTCCAAATTTCTTCAATAATTTTCAGCATTTAGATAGACAGAGCAAGAAAGAAATTGAACCAGCAAACCCAACAGAGAAGGAGCATACAGAATTAGGTAACTTAACTCCCAAGCACGAACAGGGTCCATCTTCTCAACCGCCCTTTTTCATGAAGCATAACCAGAGAGTGAGGGTGAGAGGGAGGGAGATAGAGATAGTAGGCATATGTTTCAAATCTTAGTTCAATCTGAACTTCAACTTTAAACCTTAAAGCATCCGGGCTTGAACTCCCTGCAGAGCAGATATAGGAGAGCAAAGAAAAAGCATATTCCTTTCATTTCAAATTGTTATTCATCGCCTCTTTCTATAGGAAATTAACAACAAGGTCCTTTATAGCCCACAAAACTCAACCCTTATACCAAAGTTTCTACTTCAAAAAAAATATCACCTCAACAATCTTATGTAAACCCCCAAATAGGCTGATGCAGGCTTGGGCTCTCCCAACCATCGTGTCGGATCCGCACCCGTTAACCACTCAACGTCTTAACTATAACGCAGCACAAGGACTAAACGCAGCACACGTTACGAGTTTTCTTATCAATTTTATGCCAACGAGCAGTAGCCACTCCACGTCGAGACCGAACCGTCGGTGATAAACCGGGATCCGATCAAGCTAAATGGACGAATGTTCGCGTCCGATCGAGCTATGTGTTGTACCAAAAGAGTCTACCGAAAATATCGATTGGAAAATGGTAGAACTCTCCCAACAAAAAGTCGAGGTTCGCCAAGCCTCTTCGAAGAGAAAAGCAAAGGTGATGCCTGAAAAATCCTAAGAAAGATAACCGCGATAAAATTTCAAAAGCTTCGAAGACCACGCCACGAGTTTGCCACAAGAAATTAACAAGAAAAACACAGATCTCTCACAAGTAGAAATTTCGTTACCCCGCTTGTGATGGGATTATCCTCAAGCATGCACTAGCCCGGCTCGTTCTTCACGGCTCCACCGGAATGCACGTCGGATGGAGAGAAAACCTCGATCGCCTTCTTCACGTCACGCCGGAGCAAGAGTGGCCGACCAAGCAACGGGGTGGTGGACGGCCCAAAATGGGGAGGTGGCCGTCGGGTACGGTGCTGCTCGGGTCGGAGGTGGGTGAGGGTGGCCGGCTGTGTTGAAAAGAGGGGGTGGACGGGTATGGGGGTGCTCGGCTAGAGGGGGAGAAGAAAGGGGGTCGGCCTCCTTGCGGATCGAGAGAAAGAGAGGGAGAGGGAGTCGGCCTCCTTGCCGATCGAGAGAAAGAGAGAGAGAGGGCGTCGGCCTCCTTGCCGATCGAGAGAAAGAGAGCGAGAGGGAGTCGGCCTCCTTGCCGATCGAGAGCAAGAGAGCGAGAGGGAGTCGGCCTCCTTGCCGATCGAGAGAAAGAGAGCGAGAGGGAGTCGGGGCGGCTGCTAGAGGGAGAGAAATAACGAGAGGGGTTTTTAGGGTTCAGTTTTCTTCTTCATCAAATAATGATAATCCATCATACAACATGCCTATTTATAGGCTTACATAAACAAGATTTGGCTATATGAAGCCCAAATGAAAAATTAAAACAAAACACACATAAATTGTTTTTAGCATAAAACATAAAATTTGAAACTAGTTAATAAATATAATATGATAATTATATTTATCAATTAAATATTATTGCGCCGCGGACGGAAGTTGTAGCGGCGTTGGCGCTCATCATGACGAAAGTCCTTGGTCGGGGTGGCGCCGTCATCCATAAGCGTGGCGTCACCATTGTCTTCGTGTTGCGGGCCGTCATCCGTAAGCGTGGCGGCACCAAGGTCTTCAAGTTGCGGGCTGTCGACGCCATCAATCCTCCCCCGCTCGAAATTACTCATCACCGATGAGTTGTAGCGTCGGAGAAGATCATCATCCAAAAGAGCCATTTCTGAATCAAGTAGCCAAGAATCATCGGAGGCCGGGCGATCACGCCAACGGACCAAGTAGCGGCGATGGTCACCTTCAGGAGAGGAAAGCACTTCATCCTTGATAATCATATCTGGCACATAAGTGGTTCGGGAAAAACTCGGAAAAGCATTAGATAAAGAAGGAAATAAAGGTTTATCAATAACATTCAACACACCTCCAGTGGGAACCGATGAAGAGAGCGATCCGGGCACAAACTCACCCCCCAACCCATTAGAAGTTATAGTGGAAACAAACGGAGAAGCAGTTAATTCAAGTGGCGGGGAACTATATGGCGTTAAATCCGAAACGTTGAAAACAGGGGAAATTCCCCAATCAACCGGTAACTCCAAAAGATATGCATTTTTTCCTAATTGCTTTAAAATTCGAAAGGGGCCCGCTCGCCTATTGGCCAACTTTTTTATGGTGCCCGAGGGCAACCGTTCAGGGATGAGTCGTACCATGACCAAATCACCAACCTTCAAGGTAGAAGCTCTCTTATGTTTGTTAGCATGAAATTGATACGATGAGTATTGTGTGGCTAACGCGTCCTGAATGTGCTTATGTAAGTTATGAACGTGAGAGGCAAAATCTTGTGCAAACTGGCTTGACTTATAAGATGGAGGTAACGGAATCAAGTCAAGTGGCACTGGTGCCTTATATCCGTGCACAATTTCATTTGGTGATAACCCAGTGGACCTATTTTTAGAATTGTTATACGCTAACTGAGCGTGGGGAAGGATGAGATCCCAAGTACCTTTGTGATCTCCTACGAGACACCGGAGCAAACTACCTAGACTACGATTGACCACCTCAGATTGGCCATCCGTCTGGGGATGGTAGGCCGAAGAAAACATAAGCGTGGTGCCCATGAGTTTCCATAATGTCTTCCAAAAATAGCTTGTAAACTTGACATCCCTATCAGTCACGATGGTTTTAGGAATACCCCGATGCCCAACGACCTCTTTAAAATATAATTTTGCGACATGTGATGCATCATTAGTTTTACTACATGCAATGAAGTAAGCCATTTTTGAAAACCGATCTACTACCACGAGGATGGAATCGTGTCGTCTAAAAGTGATGGGAAGGCCCAACACAAAATCCATACTAGCGTCCTCCCATGGTATGGACGGAATCGGAAGTGGGGTATAAAGTCCGGCGTTGGTCTTGTTACCCTTAGCTAGTTGGCAAACACGACAACTTCCAACAATCTTGTGTACGGTGGACTTTAAACCGGGCCAATAAAATTTATCCTCCACTAACGAGATAGTCTTGTCACGCCCAAAGTGACCACCTAATCCGCCGCCATGCGATTCCCAAACGATAAAGTGTCGGAGGGACGAACGGGGAATGCAAAGCTTGGCATGCTTAAATAAATAACCGTCACGTATATAGTAAGCGGAAATGGTAGTGGGTGCCTCGTCCTGAGCGGATAAATAAATGTCTTTAAAGTCCGGGCAATTCACATATTCGTCCTTAATGCGTTCAAATCCAACGGCCTTCACCTCCATCGTGGATAATAGTAATGACACGCGACTAAGGGCGTCCGCTACGCGATTTTGACTTCCCTTAAGATGTTTGATAATAAATGTGTACTCCTGAAGGTAGGAGACCCATTTAGCATGTCGAGTGCTGATTTTGCTTTGTGAGTTTACAAATTTTAGCGCCTCATGATCGGACAAAATCACAAATTCTTTTGATATAAGATAGTGTCGCCAATGTTGGAGACAACGTATCACGGCATAGAACTCACGATCGTAATTAGAATAATTTAATTTAGGGCCCGCAAGCTTCTCGCTAAAATATCCTATCGGGTGTCCCTCCTGACTTAACACTCCTCCAATTCCTACCCCAAATGCGTCACATGTTAGTTCAAACACCTTACTAAAATCCGGCAACCTAAGTAGTGGGGCTTCAGACATTCGTTCCTTAATCGTTTGGAAAGCATGAGTGGCCGCTTTGGTCCAAACAAATTCACCCTTTTTCAAACATTCAGTGATTGGAGACATGATACTACTAAAATTTCGAATGAACCGTCGATAGAATGTGGCCAATCCATGAAAACTTCTAACGTCCCGGATATTTTGTGGTTCCGGCCACTCTCTAATAACTTGAACCTTTTTAGGATCAACATGGATACCTTCGGAACTCACTATGTATCCCAAAAACTCTACGGAAGTCACTCCAAAAGCGCACTTTTTAAGATTAATAAATAATTTTTCTTTGCGCAGCGTGGCAAGAATTGTCCTTAAATGTGATTCATGATCCTTCATCGTGAAGCTAAACACCAATATGTCATCGAAGTACACCACGACAAATACTCCCAAGTAGGGTCTAAATACGTGGGTCATCAACCGCGAGAATGTACTTGGTCCGTTAGTGAGCCCTTCTCCAAGCACCATCCACTCATAGAGCCCATCCTTAGATTTATACGGCGTTTTCCATTCGTCTCCCTCCCGTATCCTTATTTGGTGGTAGCCACTTTTAAGATCCAATTTTGAGAAGACGGTGGCTCCGGCTAACATATCCAACAAGTCGTCCAAACGAGGGATAGGAAACCTATATTTAACAGTAATTTTATTTATCGCCCGGTAGTCTACGCACAGTCTCCACGATTTATCTTTCTTTGGTACCAAAAGTGCAGGGACGGCACATGGGCTTTTACTATGGCGAATAAATCCCTTAGCTAATAAATCTGAAATTAATGTTTGTAATTCATTATGTGCGGAGGGATTAAGCCGATAATGGGGATGATTAGGCAATGATGAGCCCGGGACAAAATCAATCTCATGTTGAACTTCCCTCATGGGTGGCAACTCAGATGGTAAGTCTAACGGATAGACATCCTTATATTCTTCCAATAGCGTTCGTAGAGTTAATGGTAAATTTTCTAAGGAGAGTGAATCTTCCTTAACTTATAGACATACTAAGGTATAGATAACGCCATCCAAAAAAGTCTCACGCTCTAACTCCTTCTTGCCTATAAAGCTTATTGTTTTCTTTTCCGCAGGCACACTTGTGTCTTTGGAAACACTCGACGGGTCCTTAGGCGGCGTGGGTTTCAAGATAATGGTCTTGCCATTAAACTTGAACTCGTAGGTGTTGGCTCTTCCAAAATGGGTCACGTCATAATCATAAAGCCACGGGCGGCCTAAAAGGACATGACACACATCCATGGGGATGACGTCACACCATACGTTGTCAACATAGGTCTTCACCGTAAGGGGCACTAAACAACGCTTAGAGACCGCTATAGACGTTTTGTTTACCCACGCTATCTTATACGGATTAGGGTGCGGCTCAGTGACTAAATGCATTCGTGTGACGGCATTCTCCGAAATGACATTCATGCAGCTGCCACTATCTATAATCAGCTTGCACCACTTGTCACCGCTTTTAAAATTTAATGAAAAAATGTTGGTCCGATTGTACTCCTCCGACGCACGTGGTGTGGCCAGAATACATCTCATGACCATCAAATTGCTATCATCTTCTATGTCACTCGGCACTCCTTCCTCCCCGGAATCTTCGTCGGCCTCATATACGATATTGGCGGGTTCATCGGTAGTATCTAGCAGAGCTAGAGGTCGTGGTTTAGTGGGGCACTCACTAGCGTAGTGCCCTTGAATCCCACAAGTAAAGCAAGTAGCGTTAGTTTTACTAATCCTGCCCACCGGTACTCTCTCACCGGTCGGGTTTCGTGCATTCCTAGCCGTAATGACCACAGAATTTGAATTCGTGGACCGGAACGTGCCCTTATCCTTATGAGTGGATGTAGGTGGGGGTCCTAAGATGGACTTGCTTTTTTGAAAAGCATGGGTTTTAGATTTGTGAGCAAGGTGTCGCTCAATATCCAACGCAGCATTGTAGGTAGTGCTTAAATCAGTGTGCCTGTAGCGGAGGAGTTTTCCTTGGATATTAGGGTTTAGCCCTTTACGGAATCGTGAAAGGGTGATCTCGGGCATTTCTCTAACGTCGCACCTAACCATCATGTCCTTCAAAAGGCCCATGTACTCAGCTACCGATCTATTTCCTTGCCTTAAGGACGCCAACTCATCAAACATTTGGGTTCGATAGTAGGTTGGAACGTATTTAGTAGTCAGGATGGCCTTCATTTCAGCCCACCCGACGGGTGCCCCTCCTTCCTCCGCGGCTAATCGTCATTCCTCATTCAACCAAAACGTCTTAGCTCTACCCCACAATTTCATTCGAGCGACGCGCACCTTATCCCCATCGTTCAGATTGTACCACTGAAAGTAGCATTCAATCTCTGTGATCCAATCTAAGAAGACTTGAGGGTCACCCAACCCATCAAATGAGGGTGGTTTAATCCGCACGGCTCGAGTAATATCAAACTCATACGGTGCTCGTGGGGCTTGCTCGGGATTCGGGTTAATGGGGTTATGAGGGTTATGAGGGATATTTCCCTCCTCGCGTGGGCGGGCTGCAGTATTTTGTGGCGCCCGTTGGGCTATCCTTATCTCATGCAGCATCTCCCGGATATCCGTCATCTGATCGTTAAACTCCTGGCGGAGTTCATCAATCGGTGTTGGATCGTGACCCGTGCCCCGCCCGTCCGACATTTGAGAGGAGGACGTGGAATACTCCGTACCTTGTCTCGTACGCATACACACTCAAGTGCGTGGTTGTGTAGAACACTCAAACAGAAATGTTGACCTGATAATTTGATAAAAAGATTTTTTTTTGTTATTTTTTTTACGCTTATCTATTACCCGAATGAAAACACCTTTCAGACTTTTTTTTTCTTAGAAAAATAAGGAGAAATTATTTTTTTTTTAAGGAGAATTTTTTTTTTTTTTTAAATAAGGAGAATTTCTTCTTTTTTTTTGTTACAAAACGTGCACAACCAAGTGAGGTCATTCCCCGTTCGTCCCTCCGACACTTTATCGTTTGGGAATCGCATGGTGGCGGATTAGGTGGTCACTTTGGGCGTGACAAGACTATCTCGTTAGTGGAGGATAAATTTTATTGGCCCGGTTTAAAGTCCACCGTACACAAGATTGTTGGAAGTTGTCGTGTTTGCCAACTAGCTAAGGGTAACAAGACCAACGCCGGACTTTATACCCCACTTCCGATTCCGTCCATACCATGGGAGGACGTTAGTATGGATTTTGTGTTGGGCCTTCCCATCACTTTTAGACGACACGATTCCATCCTCGTGGTAGTAGATCGGTTTTCAAAAATGGCTTACTTCATTGAGTGTAGTAAAACTAATGATGCATCACATGTCGCAAAATTATATTTTAAAGAGGTCGTTGGGCATCGGGGTATTCCTAAAACCATCGTGACTGATAGGGATGTCAAGTTTACAAGCTATTTTTGGAAGACATTATGGAAACTCATGGGCACCACGCTTATGTTTTCTTCGGCCTACCATCCCCAGACGGATGGCCAAACTGAGGTGGTCAATCGTAGTCTAGGTAGTTTGCTCCGGTGTCTCGTAGGAGATCACAAAGGTACTTGGGATCTCATCCTTCCCCACGCTCAGTTAGCGTATAACAATTCTAAAAATAGGTCCACTGGGTTATCACCAAATGAAATTGTGCACGGATATAAGGCACCGGTGCCACTTGACTTGATTCTGTTACCTCCATCTTATAAGTCAAGTCAGTTTGCACAAAATTTTGCCTCTCACGTTCATAACTTACATAAGCACATTCAGGACGTGTTAGCCACACAATACTCATCGTATCAATTTCATGCTAACAAACATAAGAGAGCTTCTACCTTGAAGGTTGGTGATTTGGTCATGGTACGACTCATCCCTGAACGGTTGCCCTCGGGCACCATAAAAAAGTTGGCCAATAGGCGAGCGGGCTCCTTTCGAATTTTAAAGCAATTAGGAAAAAACGCATATCTTTTGGAGTTACCTGTTGATTGGGGAATTTCCCCTGTTTTCAACGTTTCGGATTTAACGCCATATAGTTCCCCGCCACTTGAATTAACTGCTTCTCCGTTTGTTTCCACTATAACTTCTAATGGGTTGGGGGGTGAGTTTGTGCCCGGATCGCTCTCTTCATCGGTTCCCGCTGGAGGTGCGTTGAATGTTATTGATGAACCTTTATTTCCTTCTTTATCTAATGCTTTTACGAGTTTTTCCCGAACCACTTATGTGCCAGATAGGATTATCAAGGATGAAGTGCTTTCCTCTCCTGAAGGTGACCATCGCCGCTACTTGGTCCGTTGGCGTGATCGTCCGGCCTCCGATGATTCTTGGCTACTTGATTCAGAAATGGCTCTTTTGGATGATGATCTTCTCCGACGCTACAACTCATCCGTGATGAGTAATTTCGAGCGGGGGAGGATTGATGGCGTCGACGGCCCAAAATGGGGAGGTGACCGTCGGGTAGGGTGCTGCTCGGGTCGGAAGTGGGTGAGGGTGGCCGGCTGTGTTGAAAAGAGGGGGTGGACGGGTATGGGGGTGCTCGGCTAGAGGGGGAGAAGAAAGGGGGTCGGCCTCCTTGCCGATCGAGAGAAAGAGAGGGAGAGGGAGTCGGCCTCCTTGCCGATCGAGAGAAAGAGAGGGAGAGGGCGTCGGCCCCCTTGCCGATCGAGAGAAAGAGAGCGAGAGGGAGTCGGCCTCCTTGCCGATCGAGAGAAAGAGAGGGAGAGGGAGTCGGCCTCCTTGCCGATCGAGAGAAAGAGAGCGAGAGGGAGTCGGGGCGGCTGCTAGAGGGAGAGAAATAACGAGAGGGGTTTTTAGGGTTCAGTTTTCTTCTTCATCAAATAATGATAATCCATCATACAACATGTCTATTTATAGGCTTACATAAACAAGATTTGGCTATATGAAGCCCAAATGAAAAATTAAAACAAAACACACATAAATTGTTTTTAGCATAAAACATAAAATTTAAAACTAGTTAATTAATAAATATAATATGATAATTATATTTATCAATTAACTATTATTGCGCCGCGGACGGAAGTTGTAGCGGCGTTGGCGCTCATCATGACGAAAGTCCTTGGTCGGGGTGGCGCCGTCATCCATAAGCGTGGCGTCACCATTGTCTTCGTGTTGCGGGCCGTCATCCGTAAGCGTGGCGGCACCAAGGTCTTCAAGTTGCGGGCCGTCGACGCCATCATAGGCCCTCTTTTGAACCAACTTATATATATATATATATACATATATATATATATATATATATATTTAACTACTAAATGCAAGAAGTTGTCTTTGGTGCAACATTCAAAATTGTCCAAATATAACCTCATTCTTTTACTCCAATGACTTAACGTATAGGATAAACAAAAGGGAAATTTATAAAATATAAGGGTTATTTGTGTAATAACACTATATCCCAATAATAAAAAAAATAATACAAATTCAGAAATCAAAAAGTTTTTAGTAGACCTCCTAAACCTACTATGATAGGTTATCATTACCTAGTAAAATCTACTTTAAAATGATTTTTGGTTAAAATATATATATTTTTTTGAAATAGTTTTTATAAAATATTAATTAAAAAAAATTTCCGATCATTTTGAGTACTCATATGTATATGTTCTGGGCCCAGCCAGCTGAGACGAAGCCTATCCGCACCCCAGCCTGCCAGTCCAACCGACGAAGCCTATCTGCACCGTTCGTCGAACGCAGGTGGGCCGCCGTTCGTCGAGCGGCGGGACGCGTTCGTCGAATGCAGGAGGCACTCCTGAGTTCGACGAACGGCGATCGATGAACGCAGGAGGCACTCCTGCGTTCGACGAACGGCGATCGACGAATGCTGGACTTCATCCCAGCGGTTGGGTCTCAGCGTTCGTCGAACGCAGGAGTGTCGCCATTCGTCGAACGGCGGCACGCGTTCGTCGAACGCAGGAGTGCCCTCGTTCGACGAACGGCGGCACTCATGCGTTCGACGAACGGCGGCACTCCTGCCTTCGACGAACGGCGGCCCCCTGCGATCGACGAGGAAGAAGTCCCAGCGGTTGGGGTCTCAGCGTTCGTCGAACGCAGGAGTGCCACCGTTCGTCGAACGCAGGGGTCCCACCGTTCGATGAATGGCGGCACGCGTTCGTCGAACGCAGGAGTATATATATATATGTGTATGCCAGCGTTCGTCGCAGCGGCCGAAGGCCGTCGTGGAGCAGCGAGCACGGGCGAAGCCGAGGAGCGTCGGGGCGGCCGCAGGCCGCCTGCGCGGCAGCCGAAGGCCGCCGAAGGCCGCCGAGGAGCGGAGGAGCGGCGGCCGAAGGCCGCCGAGCGGCCGAAGGCCGCCGTGGAGCAGCGAGCACGGGCGAAGCCCGTGCGGAGCTGTTAGTATATATATATATAAGAACTTGCACAGAGAGTGAATGAGTGAGAGTAGATGTACATCACTTACTTCCCAACTTATTTAATAATGAAATTATAGGAGAGTTTGAGCTGCCGTAAGATAGTGGCAGGATAGTATAGCTCCAGATCAAAAACCATAGAACCTTTAGTATAATCAAAAAAAGAAAACTCATCATTTTTTGTCTAGCAGCTAGCTCTTTAAGAAGCCAAGTTCAATTATTTTGTTAATAGGAGAATTTATATTGAAGAACCATTTCAATTTTTTTCTTTAAATGGGAGGCGATGAAGAGTTATGGACCTGAAATGGACTAACAATATGTGTTTTTTTTTCTTTTCATGCAATGTATAACGCACAGATGGTGGCCTGGGGAGAAGACTTCTCAGACAACTACTACAACTGTCATTAGACCTGGAAAGGGGCTGGAAGATGAGCATTTAATCTCTCTTTCCATTTCATCTCCCCTTTCGTTAGACAAATTTTTTTTGCAAATAATGCGAGTCTCAGATTTTCTAATTTCCCCCCATGTTTAACTTGAAGCTTAGAAACAAAAACCCCTTAAAGTCTTATTCTACAGCAACCTCAGGTAGCAAAATAAAAAGAAGATGAAGCGCCTCTGAAGTCGCCGGCTCAGGAAATCAAGAGAGGGAGAGGGAGAGAGAGAGGGGTATACTACCATGTTGCCATAAGGTAATACCTGCACTGCTATGAGAGAGAAGAGCATGCCATTCAAGCAATCGACATCCCCTTTTATAGCCATGCTCAGCCAATCTGGATCATTCGCCGAGCTCCCCTGAGAAGAAGGCATGGCCGTCGATCCATGGCCAGTGCATCTCCTCGGAATCCCGTCCAAGAGGAGGCTCGAGCTTCGGATCCCGCCAGAGCTTGCGATTTCTTCCCATGCCAGAGCTTCACTCATTTCCGCCCTCCGATCAGCTTATCTCCCGATGGTCTTTTAGGTTAGGAATTAAAACAATATAAATTATAATATTATATTTATTTATATTTTCATATTTACTTATAAGTATATATATACATATATACATATATACTAATAAATACTAAATTAAATGCGAAAAATAATACACGGGGAGTGCCGTTAAGCTTGTTTTAGTCTTAGGAGTCAAATGAATGCGGCCAAGATTGATTTCGAGTCTATTTAATCGTTATTATTATCTCGAGGTTTCATATAATTTTACGAGCATTTAATTTATTTACTTGAACAAAGGATGTCAGAATTGAGTGAAACGAGCTCCGTTGCACTCGTATCGGCCATACGAGTCTAACACAATTGTCAGACTTCAATTTGGAGCTTGTTCACTCAATATTCTAAAGTGGCATCGTTGCGACGCTTAATGTTACTCAAAATAGTCATTTTCTTCAAACGACCTCGGATTGGAACGAAATGAATTTTGTTGCACTTGTATCGACCATACGAGTCTAACGCAACTGACGGAAGTCGATTCAGAGCACGTATGCTCATTGTACTACTTCGATGTTGTGGCGAAGCACAATGCTACCTAAAACAGTCATTTCTCTAAATGACCACCCTTAGGTGGCGAAGGTCGGGTCGTGATTGTCCTATGACCCAGCCTACGCTCCTCCAAGGGTTCAACTGAACCGGCTAGACCCTATTTTAAAGTTGGGATGTTACATCATTCCTCTATATAGTGTTTGATCAATAGAGATTCCAGCTTCATCCAATCCTAATTTTAGAGAGACACTCATAGGACTGGAGGCTTGTTGTAAATTTTCAAATCCAAATCTTTTTAACATGTTATAAACATATTTAGATTGATTTATAAATATTTCATCATTTTTTTGTTTGATTTGAAAACCTAGAAAATAAGTAAGTTCTCTTACCAAGATAATTTTAAATTCATTTTACATCACACTTACAACTTCATTACATAATTGGTCATTAGTGGCTCCAAAAATGATGTCATCTACATAAATATATAATGTAAGACCCTAATTTTCATGTGCAAAGAATTTGTGGTGTTCTAAGATAAGGAGCTAGCGCCCACGGTAGCTCTTATCATCAAATTGGTCGCGTGTCGATGAAAGGACTTGTAAGTATTGTTGAAAACATCAAGATGATTCGTTGAGTGCTAGCGCTAACGGTAGTGGTAGCACCAACAGTAGCTGTCTCGACAAATTTGTGTACTGACGAATCATGTTGAGCACTCGTGAATTCGATTCGTCGAGAGCTAGCGCCGGTGGTAGCGTTCTCGATGAATCTTTAAGCGGTTATGGATATGTTCGGCCTGGGCTAGCGACTGCGTTAGGCGGTTGCACCAGCAGTAGCGTTTATATATATATAGTCACCAAAATGTGTATTTTCCTTAGTTTCTCTCTGGACCTCTCTCCAATGGTAAGGGCAGAAGTCGGGAAGCAGAGGAAGGATCTATTTGGCTAGTCAAGTCTGAGGTAGAAGGTCTCTTGTGTGCTTGTGCCATCTTCGAATCCGTGGATAGGAACCCTGGTCCGATGGCACCGAAACGAGCATCAAGGGTAACAATTCTCCTCCTTAATCTCTGGACATGTTAGTACTTTGATTTGCATAGTAGCAGGAAGATTTCCACTAAATAGTGGATAGGTTTCTTCCGATGGGTCGATATGGATTATCCCGGTAGAAATTGCATATAGAGTCTGGATCGTTGTACGAACATATATATACAGTTTGAAGGCCATCTGGACAGGTTGGTCTAGATTGGTGATATTGATATTGCTATATTGTACTCCGGAGAAGACTCCGAGCATGTATGCTTATTTTCGGGTTTTGGGTGTTGTGATGTGTTGCAGGGAGTCCTAGAGGTTACCTTCAGGAAATACCCAAATGAGCTGGCAGAATTGCATTCTGTTTGCTAGCGCCAGCACTGGCGCTAGTGCCAGTGATATGATATCACGTGGCGTGTTGTGATGATGACCCGGAGGAGGTCGTCTTTGTGATCGGGCTAAGGTGAAAGTTTACATACATCGTGCTGTGATGATTGAGCCGGGTCTAGCTGGATCTGAAACCGTCCATATTGGTTGGAACGAGGGGGCCCCTCGTTGCCTTCTTATGGAAGAATGGCAGAAAATGTTGGTGTGTACGGATTAGCTCAATTGAACATCAAATTTGGAAAAGGACTTAGATTGTTGGTGTAACTCGGGGAGTACGCCAAAGTGTACCTTGAGATCATGATATGTATGGCCTTGAGTCGACGTATGTGGTGACTGTTTCTATGAGGTGCTTAGACACACCTGTGAAATATATGATGTTATTGCTTGCTTACAGGGATGGAGTACCACCGCCCCGGTCATGGGGTGGGGTTGTTAAATTCTTGGTTTGTTAAAGCTGACCGGTTACCTGTTTTCCCACCGCTTGGTAGATTGTGTTCTACAGGTTCTGGCGAGATGAGCAGGAAATAGCGGGTTGGAACCCCAGCTGCTGTGCTTTGCTAGCCCTCGAAGGCCCAAGTGTTTTGTTTACTGCTTTTCATATGTGATCGGCCTGCGTGCCGATGTTTGGAAGCCACTATAGATGTTCGTAGGCCGATGTTTGGAAGCCACTGTAGATGTAAACATTTCATATGTAATAATTGTTATGTATATTCATTCCTAGTGAACAAGTGGACAAAAGTGTATTTTGGTTTAAACTTAAATAAATGCTTCCGTTGTGTTTGGCTCTGTGTATGCTGAGATGTTTTATTTGAAACTATTGAACTGCTAATTACGTAACTCTTTTTACTGTTCATTTAATATGGTGTGGGTTCCCGACCAGACCTACTGTTATATTCTATATGAAGAGGAGGGTGTTATAAATTAGTATCAGCTATGGGTCTCGTTCCCTTTCCATTCGAATTTGTGGTAGAATTCTTTTAAGGGGTGGTGAGCATGTGTGTGCGTCGCCGTTAAATCATTTAATTCACCAGACAATGTCCACTTTTATGATTGAAATGCATGTGTGGTTGTAGCAGCGTGTTGGAACCTGTGTGTTCATTTATTGATTCTTGCTACATGTTAGTCGTTAATTGTATTCAATTGCTCGTATATAGGCGACTAGGAGTGGAGCGGGGCAGTCACGCCCCCCGCGCTCTACTGCGAGTAGTGCACCAGCAGATATGCCTACTCCTTTTGCTGAGGCAGTGCGGTTAATAGCCGAGGCAGTGTTTACTATGTTCAATGCACAACCCGAAAGGCCTGTACCTGTATAGCCTCCTACCATCGGTGTGGCCCCGGTGCCGGTTGTTGCAGTTGAACCGGTGGTCGAAATACCAGTGCTAGTGAGAGCAAGACGAGCTTCAGACCAACAACTGCATCATTTTCTAAGTTTCCACCCTCCGACGTTTGCGGGAGCAGGAACCCCAACTCAAGCTGAGGACTGGCTCTCGAGAATTAGAAAAACCATGACAGCCATGGAAGCGGAGGAAGGACAGAAAGTCACCTTAGCAACCTTCCTTTTGGATGGGGAGGCACAACTTTGGCAGGAGGAGTTTGAGTTGCACCAGTTGGCGGGAAGGCAACTGGCGGATGTCTCGTTTGATGAGTTTTCGAGACAATTTTTGGCAAGGTATCTCCCTTCTACTCAGCGTATTGAGTTGGAGAACCAGTTCAACCGATTGACTAAAGGTGATAGTATTGTGGATGAATATCTGCACGAGTTTACGAGGTTGGGGCATTATGCAGGTACCACGTTTGCAGATGAAGAGCATAAAACCAATCGCTTTTATGAGGGTCTGCGGGATGACCTGCGGTTATTGCTGTCTGGGCCGATGATGCAAGGTTTTATTACCTTGGTCAACGCTGCTCGTTCCTTGGAGAAGGACTTGAAATGAGTCCAAAGTAAGAAGGACTTGGTTGTAAAGAAGCCAGAGTTCAAAGTACCGGACTCTGCAAAATATGGGCAGGGCAAGTGGAGAAGGAGAGCTAGACCTTCAGGTCCAGCTCAATCTTCCATGTCTGGAATGACTACTGGACGAGGTTCAGTTACATGTTACAATTGTGGCAAAGTGGTCCACTATGCTCGGTAGTGTCTAAGCGGAAAAAAGACAGTTGCGTCATATACGGCAGAGAAAGGGAAGGCGGTGCAATCAACTACATCCCATCATGCTCCAGCTCAGCCCCGAGTATATAATCTTGGCCAGCATGAGGCCATTAAACAAAGTGATGTGGTGACAAGTATGTGTTAATATATAGCTTTTGTTGATTTTTATATGTCATACCTTGCACATTGCTTGTTAAATCGGGTTGTATTAGGCTTTTTCCTCATCTTTAACTGTCCGGCGAGAGCATTGTTTGATACTAGATCCTCGCATTCCTTTCTCTCGGAGGCCTTCATACAACAAATTAGAGTGCCTTCATCTTTGCCAAAGGAAAGGTTGGATGTGGTGCTGCCGAATGGGTGCTCAATGCGTGCGAATCGAGTTTGTGTGGTTAAAGTGGGGATCGAAAGTTAGGACTTTGATTTGGAAGCATCGATACTACCGAACTCAGAGTTTGATGTAATCTTTGGAATGGACTAGCTGTCGGAGCATCATGCATACATTGATTGCACTTTGAAGGAGGTTACACTGGGTCACAATACTGAATGTGCAATGACTTTTGCTGGTTTACATGGATCGAGCAAGATGTTGATATAGGCGGTCCAAGTAGTCAAAGCAGTTCGACAGGGCTCAGACTTGTGCTTCGTGCTAGTGGGGGCTATAAAGCCTCATCCTAATTTGAGTGTTGTTCCTGTCGTAATGGAGTATCCAGATGTGTTTCCCAAATATCTCCCTAGGGCGCCACCTTAGTGGGAGATTGACTTCACGATAAAGCTTGTGCCAGGTACCAAGCCTGTGTCATGCTCCGAGTACCGGATAACACAAAAGAAGATGGTATAATTAAAGATTCAGATGCAGGAGTTCCTAGAGCAAGGCTATATATGCCTAAGTTCATCCCCTTGGGGTGCACCTGTCCTCTTCGTGAAGAAGAAGTACGGAAGCCTGCGTCTGTGTATCAACTACCATGAATTGAACAAGTTAATAGAAAAGAACAAGTATCTGATTCCACGAATCGATGACATGTTCGATCAGTTAGTCAGATCAACTGTGTATTCGAAATTGGATTTGAAATTCGGGAATGTGATATTCCCAAGACGGTGTTTAGTACCTGCTATGGGCACTATGAGTTCACTGTGATGTCATTTGGCTTGATGAATGCGCCATCGATATTCATGGATCTGATGAACAAAACATTTAGAGAGTGCCTCGACCGATTTGTTATCGTCTTTATTGATGATATACTGGTGTACTCGTTGTCTGAAGAAGAACATGCAATTCATTTGCGCGTAGTTATGGAAACCCTGCGAAGGAGTTAGCTGTATGTCAAATTCTCCAAGTGTGAATTTTGGCTAGCCTAGGTGGCGTTCCTTGGTCATGTAGTTAGTGGAGAAGGTGTTGCAGTGGATCCGGTAAAGATAAAGGCAATCCAAGAGTGGTCTGTTTTGGCGACAGTAGCGGAAGTCAGGAATATACAACCCTCATATTTTCCGAGCTGGTGTGACCCGACGTGGGCGTGATCGTAATAGTGAAGGTAACCGCGACGTGGCAAACCGAACCGGTGGAGGCCATCAAAGAATAAAAAGAGAGGGTCGGGGGGGGGGGGGGGGGGGGGGGGGCAAATTCCCTTGGTCGAATGGACCTTGGGTCCATTCGCCCAAGGGTGTGGGGGAGTGGACACTTGGTCCACTCGCCCCATGTAGTTGGGCGAGTGGACCAAGGGTCCACTCGCCCAAGGATGTGGGCGAGTGGACCCTTGGTCCACTTGCCCCATGGAGTTGGGCGAGTGGACCAAGGGTCCACTCGTCCCATGCAGTTGGATGAGTGGACCAAGGGTCCACTCGTCCCATGCAGTTGGATTAGTGGACCAAGGGTCCACTCGCCCAAGGATGTGGGCGAGTGGACCCTTGGTCCACTCGCCCCTTGAAGTTGGACGAGTGTTCCAAGGGTCCACTCGCCCAAGGATGTGGGCGAGTGGATCCTTGGTCCACTCGCCCCATGAAGTTGGCTCGCCCACATCCTTGGGCGAGTGGACCCTTGGTCCACTCCCCCATGTAGAAGGGTGGGGTGGACCTCGATCCACTTGTTCGACCACCGGCAAGGAGGGGGAGTGGACGTTTCATCCTCTACTCGCCTCCTCTCTCATTTTGATCGTCCAGGTTCGTGGTTGAGCTGCAGATAGCAGAATTTTGGCTATCCGCAACCCAATTTTGGGAAGTCTATAAATAGACTCCCATGGGCACCTTGGGAAGGGATGTTGGTACCTCCCCTCCCTTGCATGTGTTTTGTGAGCAAGCACTACCCCTCCCCTCCCCCTGTCATTGAAGGTGGATGGTGAGGTGATCCTTAGTGCCCTCCAAGGTGCCCAGGCTCAGCATTGACTTGGGAGGGGAAGTTCCTTGAGAGCTTCCGAGTATGTGGTGGGACCTCCACGCTGCAGCTTAAGGGGTCCTTCGTGGACTTAGGTGATTATTCAAGGGCAAAGTTCTTCGGTTCTTAGTGACTGGTCAAGGGTCTAGCTTGGGTCAAGTAAGGGTTAGCTGCATCCCCCTTGCGAACGTCGAGACAAGTTTTCTGGTTTCAACATTATGGTGCGGTGAGCGTGGACACAGCTAGTTCGGAAAGCTCTGAGCAAGTCCCATGGCTGGAAGCGAAGAGCCAAGGAACTCACCTCTTCCCAACAGGTCGCGACCATTGACAGGGGAAGAGGAAGCAGGGAAGACAGATCAAGCACGAGAAGGGAAGGAACCGGCCTCGGAGGAAGGTTCGAGCCTCCAAGCGCGAATGCTCTTCAACAGCTCGCCCAGGACCAGCTGCCCCGGTGAGGGGATTAGGAAAGTACCGCCGTCTCACCAGGGATGGTGGGGAAATCCCTTCTACGAGCCTGTCATATCCTACTACGCAGGGAAGGACGACCCTCTCCAACATCTCCAGTGGTTCAAAGACATGGCATCGATCAGGCAGATGTCGGACGCCTCCAAGTGCAGGCTCTTCGCCAGCACTTTCAAGGAAGGGGCAAAAGACTGATTCCACCAGCTCCCATCAGGTATCATCTACAGCTTCAAGGACCTGCACTGAAGCTTCTTGCTGAGATTCTCCACCTCGAAGAAGAGGTGGAAGGGAACAGAGGCCCTGTTCTTGATTCGACCAAGGCAGGGGAGATGCTGGGAAGCTACGCGGGTCGGTTTCAGGAACAAGTCCTCCGCCTCTAGGTTGACAAGGGAAGCAGGAAGGACCAGGAGAAAGAAAAGGAATAAGAAGACAAAGAAGATGGAGGAAGTAATGAAGGACATGGTCAGGGTGCATGTGACCAAGTAGGCCCAGAGAGGCGCATTGTAATAAGCAGGTGGCTCCTCGATAATGAAGGAAAAAGGTTTCAGGTAACGCCTATGGTAAGTGACTTGGGAAGGTGTTGGGTTCCTCTTGTTGGAGTTACCATTGTGATCTAGAAGTGGTCAAACATGTAATGTCACTGCCAACGCGATATGAGCCTGCAGGGTCGCACATAAGAGCATGTGGAGAAGTTGGAAGATTGACTTAGTTGGTAAAGGTTACCAATCACCATATAGAATGGGGGAAGTCCAGCAAATGTTGCTGTCTGAATTCGTCGGGTTTACACGGATAGAATTCGTCGGATTCGTCGGGATTCGTCGGATTGTTTCGTGGAATCTCGACGAATTGTTACAGAGATCCTTAACTCGGCAAATGTTGCCGTCTGACATGATTCGTCGGATTCGTCGGGATTCGTCGGATTGTTCCGTGGAATCTCGACGAATTGTTACAGAGATCCTTAACTCGTCAAATGTTGCCGTCTGACATGATTCGTCGGATTCGTCGGGATTCGTCGGATTGTTCCGTGGAATCTCGATGAATTGTCACAGAGAGCATTAACTCGGCAAATGTTGCCATCTGACATGATTCGTCGGAATTCGTCGGATTGTCCCGTGAAAACTCGACGAATGGTGTTCCGTGGAATCCCGACGAATTGTAACAGAAGCCCCTATTCTGCTGTGTGGTCTGCGGATAGCGATTCTTCTAGAAGCTGTTTATCCTTTGGGTATAAATAGGACTTCTTTTAGGGTTCTCATAACTAACGAAATAGAAGCCGACGGAAGGAGTTCCGCTCTCGCTCGAACCCTAGAAGGAAGTGTTCCGCCGTTCTGAATCGCCTCCGCTGACTTCCTCTCCGACGATTGTCGCCGGTGTTGTTCTTCCTGAAGAGGATCTAGCAATCCGTGGAAGCGCAAGGTGTAGTCTTCTTCTCCCGGCTCGTGTGGACTGCTGTAGAGACGTAGACATTATTCTACGTGAGAACTCTTGCAAAGCCGACGAAGGCAATCTTCTTCTTGGAGCATCTAGGTTGGATTTGATCCAATCCCGCCAAGGTAATTTCATACCTAGCTAGTTTTGATTAACTTCTTGATTCAATATTCATGGTCGATCCAAATCTTTTGGGTTGTTTCTCTTCATTTCCGCTGCGCCTACATTTGATGTATGGTTCTAGAAAAACCCAACAGTGGTATCAGAGCTAGGTTGCGGTCATGAATGTTGTTTCAGAAGTTAGGTTATTCCAGCACATGCAAATCTAAGACCACCGCCAGGGGAGCTGCCCCTTGGACCCCGTTAGGGGCTCTGCCCCTAAGACCCCGCCAGGGGCGCGACCCCTTGGAACCCCGCCAGGAACGTCTGGGATTTCGTGGTTATTTCTAATTGTTAGAAATTGTTGTCTCCTTAGCAGTAACCGTCCCTCAAGTGGTTAATGAACCCTTGTATTGTTTTGGATTTTGAATCCAACAATGAGAGACGAGCTTGTCTACTGCTTTAAGTCGAGTTGTCTTTGCCTTTGTCCAATGCATGTAAATCTGAAGATTTGGAAGAGTTCTAAATGTCCAGATTTAGCCCTTTCGTCTATCAAAGGTTGATAGTCTTATGTTGTGCACATAAGGGATGCATGTGGATTTTAGAAAGCTTGTTTTTTTCTGTTGATGTGCACTTGATCAAATGTTGATCATGGTTAAGTGTTAACTTATTATTAAAAATTAAAATCCCTTCATAAAATATTAAGTGTTCGGATGCCTTCCGATGGATGACACTCTTCCTGCCTCGATCGATGAAGTGTGGGCTTGCCAAAGCAAGGTGCATTAATCTATCTTGGTAAGGGTGCGAGCGGATAAGTGTGATATCCCACTGTCGACATCGGGTCTAACTTAACTAGGTGACCTCAAAGGTTGAGTGCCTAGAGGCATAGGGTTGGCATGCACCATATGATGGATGCGAATAAGGAGTTATTCACCAGCCATACAAGAGTTGCATGAGGATGCAATTGGCAAGCGTTGTCTACCTAAATAACCGCATTATGAGAGGAACGCCAAAGCGGACTCGTGGTGTTGGTGAAATAAGGATCTTGTCCACTAAGAGAGTAGCTCGCATGGACTCTCCGAATTGATAGTGAGGGCTATTAATTTGAATAAAATAGTGAGAGTATTTAATTGAAGTCCAAATTAAAATAAATTGTATTTTGAAATTAAGGTACTGATTAAATTCTGCATGAATTCTTATAGAATTCCATGGCAAGTGGTTCACATTCCACCTTGTCCCTAAGAGCTATCCTTGAGAAGGACAAGCTTAGCGGGACGAATTACATGGACTGGTATAGGAACCTGAGAATTGTTCTCAGGCAAGAGCGAAAGCTCTACGTCTTCGAAGAAGAAGCCCCCGAGGTGCCGACCGGGAACTCGTCCCGTGTTGATTAGGATGCTTATAAGAAGTATACCGATGACGCCTTAGACGTCGAGTGCCTTATGCTTGCCACCATGAACTCTGAGCTTCAGAAGCAACACGAGAACATGGGGTGCAAGGAGATTGACGAGCACCTAAAGAAAATGTTTCAAGGGCAAGCTCGTCAAGAGAGGTTCGATGTCACGAAGGCCTTATTTCAGTGCAAAATGGGAGCTCGAGACTCGATTGGTACTCACGTACTCAAGATGATTGGGTATATAGAGAACCTGGAGAGACTGGGTTTTCCTCTGGGTCAAGAGTTGGCCACAGATCTTATCCTGCAATCGTTGCCGGATAGTTATGAGAAGTTTGTCTTGAACTACAACATGAATGAAATAGACAAGACACTGCCCGAGCTCCTAGGCATGTTGCGAACTGCCGAGATAAACATGAAGAAGGCCAAGCCTGCTAGTCCCATATTGATGGTACATAAAGGCAAGGGTAAGGCCAAGGGCTTCAAGAAGACAAAGGTGGGACCTAAGTCACATCTTGAGCCCAAATCTTCTGCGCTGAAAAAGAAGAGCACCGTGAAGGAAGGGAAATGCCACCACTGTGGCAAGGCTGGTCATTGGACATTGACGGTCTGCGGAAAATGAAGGGAGGTATGACTTCCGCTTTGAATATTTATGTTATAGAGATAAACCTTTCTGCTCCTTCATCTTGGGTATTGGATACCGGATGTGGTTCTCACATTTGTACAAATGTGCAGGAACTGGGAAGGAGGAGATTGCTGAGTAAAGGAGAGGTGGACCTGCGCGTCCGCAATGGAGCAAGAGTTGCTGCTGTAGCCGTAGGGGTTTACCGTCTTTCTTTGCCCAGTGGGCTTGTAATAGAACTTAATAATTGTTATTATGTTCCGGCCATAACTAGAAATATCATATCCATTTCATGCTTAGACATGATTGGATTTTCTTTTATAATTAAGAACAATTGTTGTTCTATATTTAAGAATGATGTTTGTTATGTTGTAGCTCAATTGTTTAATGGTCTTTATGTTTTGAACCTAGACCATCCGATCTATAATGTAGATAATAATAAAAGACTAAGAACAAATGACTCAAATCCTACATATCTCTGACATTGTCGTTTGGGCCATATAAACGAGAAGCGCATATCCAAGCTCCATAAAGATGGACTATTGGACTCATTTGATTATGAATCATTTGAGCGATGCGAGTCTTGTTTATTAGGCAAGATGACTAAAGCCCCTTTCACTGGTTATACTGAGAGGGCTGAGGATCTCTTGGGTGTTGTACATAGTGATGTATGCGGGCCCATGAGTTCCATGGCTAGAGGTGGGTATTTCTACTTCGTTACATTTACTGATGATTTCAGTAGATACGGATACGTGTATCTTATGAAGTGCAAATCCGAAACCTTTGAAAAGTTCAAAGAGTTTAAAAATGAAGTGGAGAACCAATTGGGTAAAAAGGTTAAAGCACTCTGATCTGATCGAGGTGGCGAATACCTGAGTCATGAGTTCCGTGATCATCTGAAAGAGTGTGGTATTGTATCACAACTCACTCCACCTAGGACACCGCAGCATAATGGTGTGTCTGAGAGGAGAAATCGTACTCTGTTAGATATGGTACGGTCGATGATGAGTCATGCAGACTTGCATGTTTCCTTTTGGGGTTTTGCTTTAGAGACTGCTGCAATAACACTGAATCGCGCTCCAACGAAAACGGTTCTAAAGACACCATATGATATATGGACTGGGAAGCGTCCTAGTATGTCATTCATTAAAATTTGGGGCTGTGAGGCATACGTACGACGTCAAATGCCTGACAAGCTGGAACCCAAATCAGATAAGTGTTATCTGGTGGGATATCCTAAGGAAACGAAAGGATATTACTTTCACCTACCGTCTGAGGGCAAAGTGTTTGACGCAAGGACGGGTGTCTTCTTGGAGAAAGAGTTCTTGTCAAGAAAGACGCAAAAGGTAGAACTTGAAGAAGTTCAAGAACCACAAGTAGTGAATGAACCAGAGTTGGACTCTGAGCCAGGACTACAAGATGTTGTAGCTGGAGAACCTGCTCAAGAGACACAAGTCCTACGTAGATCTGGTAGACCAAGATTTGAGCCTGAGAGATATGAATTTCTCGTGTCTCAAATAGGTAATGTGTTGCTTATGGATCATGATGATGAACCAGCAACCTACCAAGAAGCTATGAATGGACCGGACTCCGACAAATGGCTTGAGGCTATGAAATCCGAAATGGACTCCATGTACACAAACCAAGTTTGGAACTTGGTGGAACCACCTGAAGGGGTACGACCCATAGGGTGCAAGTGGGTCTTCAAGAAGAAGACCGACATGGATGGGAATGTACAGACATTCAAAGGGCGACTGGTGGCTAAGGGTTTAAATCAAATTCATGGTGTTGACTATGATGAGACCTTTTCCCTTGTTGCCATGGTAAAGTCCATTAGGATATTGCTTGCTATTGCTGCGTATTATGACTACGAGATCTGGCAGATGGATGTCAAAACGGCTTTCCTAAATGGAAACCTCCTTGAGGAAGTGTACATGACACAACCCGAGGGTTTTGTATCCCCAAATGAAGCCACTAAAATATGCAAGCTGAATAGGTCCATCTATGGATTGAAACAGGCCTCTAGAAGTTGGAATCTTCGTTTTGATGAGAAGATCAAAGAGTTTGGTTTTGTCAAGAACGAGGATGAACCGTGTGTTTACAGGCGAATCAGTGGGAGTATTGTTGTCTTCCTGATATTGTATGTAGATGACATACTGTTGATCGGGAATGACATACCTACCCTGAAAGTTGTTAAGAACAACCTAGGGAACTGCTTTTCTATGAAGGACTTGGGTGAAGCGACTTACATACTCGGTATTAAGATCTATAGAGATAGATCGAAGAAGTTGCTGGGTTTGACCCAGAGTACGTACATTGAGAAGGTGTTGAAGCCGTTCAACATGCTTGATTCCAAGAAAGGATTTTTGCCCATGTCTCATGGTGTAAATCTCTCTAAGGACCAGTGTCCAAAATCTTGTGAAGATAAGGACCACATGAAGTTGATTCCATATGCTTCGGCAATTGGGTCAATCATGTATGCAATGTTATGTACTCGACCCGATGTCTCTTTTGCTTTGAGCATGACTAGCAGGTATCAGTTTGATCCCGGTGAATATCACTGGATAGCCGTAAAGAATATCCTGAAGTACTTGAGAAGGACTAAGGATGTATTCTTGGTGTATGGTGGAGAGGAAGAGCTCGTTGTAAGTGGTTACACGGATGCCAGCTTCCAAACTGATAGGGATGATTCGAAGTCTCAGTCAGGGTTTGTGTTTTGCCTGAATGGAGGAGCTGTGAGCTGGAAGAGTTCCAAGCAAGAGACAGTTGCTGATTCTACAACTGAGGCCGAGTATATCGCTGCGGCAAACGCAGCGAAGGAGGCTGTATGTATTAGGAAATTCATCGGCGAGCTAGATGTAGTTCCTAGCATTGTTGGTCCCGTAGTTCTCTACTGTGATAACAATGGTGCAATTGCACAATCTAAGGAACCTAGATCCCATCAGCGCTCCAAGCACATACTTCGGCGGTTCCATCTTATTCGTGAGATTGTCGAACGAGGAGATGTGAACATTTGCAGAGTGCCGACCGAGGAGAATATTGCAGATCCACTGACAAAGCCTCTCGCGCAGAGAAAGCATGATGGTCATACTAGATCAATGGGTATACGATACCTGAGTGATCATCTCTAGTGGGAGTCTTGTGGGTTGCATGTAAAATATATATATTCTGTTGGTTGTTTATTATTCATATGATGAATAGTGTACCAATTATTTCCTTTTACAATTAATGGCAAGTTCTTTTATTACGATATACTGTTTCTATATGATAGAATAAAATTCGTGATAAATACCCTTAGAATGTTCGCTTCCATAGAACATCAAGTACGTGACTTGAATGTGAGAGCCTATGATTTCGAAGCTTCATTCTTAAAAGGTCCCTGGTCGAGGTATCATCGTAGAAGCTAAGGGTGATGATGATACATTAAGACTAGCATGTGTGTTGACTGATGACCGGTTCTCACAGGTCATGATATTGTGATATCAAGTCATCACGTGGGTACTTGTTAGTGAACAAGTTGTACTGGACAGACCCAACCTGAGACTACTTTGTGGATTGTTACTTAAAAGTGTCACAAGTAGGTCTCATTTGACAATGGTGTTGTGGTCCTTTGACCTGAAGTCACAGCATTCATCGAGTGAGGAAGAGCGTGCTTTGATGTCATCTAAAGTCTTCCTTGAAGAAGGTTGATGATAAGGGTGGTCGTTGGGTACGTTACGAATCATTTGGGTGTTTGGGTGTGAGCAGATATGGGATTTGTCTTCCTATATAACAGGAGTTGCATCCATGGGCCCCTTGGTGGAATTGGACTGAGAAATGCATGACCATGCTTGGTAGAGTCAATATGTGATATTGAGCTCACCATTCTCTGGAAGTCCGTTCTAGATCAAGAAACTTGGATTGAGCTATTATGAGGGTGACACGGTCCATGCCTCTAGTTCTTTCCGGATGTAAGGGACAAAGGGACAAAGACAACGCTGGAACATTGGTCATAAAGGCTTATGAGTTATGAACTCTTATTGCTTTGGGAGCAATGATGCATTGCTAGATGCCGCTCATTGTTTGTGAGGTTTTTGTTTGATACTTTCAAGATCAAGTGGGAGACTGTTGGAGTTACCATTGTGATCTAGAAGTGGTCAAACATGTAATGTCACTGCCAACGCGATATGAGCCTGCAGGGTCGCACATAAGAGCATGTGGAGAAGTTGGAAGATTGACTTAGTTGGTAAAGGTTACCAATCACCATATAGAATGGGGGAAGTCCAGCAAATGTTGCTGTCTGAATTCGTCGGGTTTACACGGATAGAATTCGTCGGGATTCGTCGGATTGTTCCGTGGAATCTTGACGAATTGTTACAGAGATCCTTAACTCGGCAAATGTTGCCGTCTGACATGATTCGTCGGATTCGTCGGGATTCGTCGGGATTCGTCGGATTGTTCCGTGGAATCTCGACGAATTGTTACAGAGATCCTTAACTCGGCAAATGTTGCCGTCTGACATGATTCGTCAGATTCGTCGGGATTCGTCGGATTGTTCCGTGGAATCTCGATGAATTGTCACAGAGAGCATTAACTCGGCAAATGTTGCCGTCTGACATGATTCGTCGAAATTCGTCGGATTGTCCCGTGAAAACTCGACGAATGCTGTTCCGTGGAATCCCGACGAATTGTAACAGAAGCCCCTATTCTGCTGTGTGGTCTGCGGATAGCGATTCTTCTAGAAGTTGTTTATCCTTTGGGTATAAATAGGACTTCTTTTAGGGCTCTCATAACTAACGAAATAGAAGCCGACGGAAGGAGTTCCGCTCTCGCTCGAACCCTAGACGGAAGTGTTCCGCCATTCTGAATCGCCTCCGCCGACTTCCTCTCCAACGATTGTCGCCGGTGTTGTTCTTCCTGAAGCGGATCTAGCAATCCGTGGAAGCGCAAGGTGTAGTCTTCTTCTCCCGGCTCGTGTGGACTGCTGTAGAGATGTAGACATTATTCTACGTGAGAACTCTTGCAAAGCCGACGAAGGCAATCTTCTTCTTGGAGCATCTAGGTTGGATTTGATCCAATCCGGCCAAGGTAATTTCATACCTAGCTAGTTTTGATTAACTTCTTGATTCAATATTCATGGTCGATCCGAATCTTTTGGGTTGTTTCTCTTCATTTCCGCTGCGCCTACATTTGATGTATGGTTCTAGAAAAACCCAACACCTCTGCCTCCAGGTGAAGGTAAGCACCTAGGATGTGGATGGGTACTCCGCCCCCAGTTGGTAAGATCCCCGACTAGAGACCATTCTCCGGGCTCAGTCATGCCGGCAGATGGGAGACTCATCGGGTCGACTGATTGGTAAAATCCCCGACTAAAGACCATTCTCCGGGCTCTGTCATGCCGGCAGATGGGAGACTCATCGGGTCGACTGATTGGTAAAATCCCCGACTAGAGACCATTCTCCGGGCTCAGTCATGCCGGCAGATGGGAGACTCATCGGGTCCACTGATTGGTAAAATCCCCGACTAGAGACCATTCTCCGGGCTCAGTCATGCCAGCGGATGGGAGACTCATCGGGTCGATTCGCCACATGCAGAGTGGCTTGGGAAGGTGTTGGGTTCCTCTGCCTCCAGGTGAAGGTAAGCACCTAGGATGTGGATGGGTACTCCGCCCCCAGTTGGTAAGATCCCCGACTAGAGACCATTCTCCGAGCTCAGTCATGTCGGCAGATGGGAGACTCATCGGGTCGACTGATTGGTAAAATCCCAGACTAGAGACCATTCTCTGGGCTTAGTCATGCCGACAGATGGGAGACTCATCGTGTAGACTTGCCACATGCTAAGTGGCTTGGGGAAGGTGTTGAATTCCTCTGCCTCCAGGTGAAGGTAAGCACCTAGGACGTGGATGGATACTCCTCTCCCATTTGGTAAGATCCCCGACTAGAGACCATTCTCCGGGCTCAGTCATGCCGGCAGATGGGAGACTCATCGGGTCGACTAGCTACTTGATTGAGTGACTTGGTAAGATGATGAGCTCCTCCGCCTTCAGGTAAGTTAGGCCCCTAGGACGTAGATGGGTATTCCACCCGCAGTTGGATTGAAAAAGTGTTGAGTTCCTCTGCCTCCAGGTAAGCTAGGCCCCTAGGACGTGGATGGGTACTCCCCCCCCCCCCCCAATTGGTTTGGGAAGGTGCTGGGTCCCTCTGCCTCCAGGCAAGCTAAGCCCCTAAGACGTAGATGGGTACTCCTCCCCTAATTGGTTTGGAAAGATGTTGAATTTCTCTGCATCCAGGTAAGCTAAGCACCTAGGACGTGGACTAGTTCTCTGCCCCCTGTTGCTTTGATAATAAGATGCTTGAGTTCCTCCGCCTCCAGGTGAAGGTAAGCACCTAGGCCGTGGACTGGTTCTTTGCCCCCAGTTGGTTTGGCAAGATGGTTGAATCCCTCCGTCTCTCAGTGAGGGTAAGCACATAGGACGTGGACTGGTTCTCCGCCCCCGGATAGTTTAGGAAATTGTTAGTTCCCTCCCCCTCCAGGTGAGCTCGGATCCCTGGTAGGTGTGGAGTTCCCTCCCACTCCAGGAGAGCCTGGCTCCTTGGTAGGTGTGGAGTTCCCTCCCCCTCCAGGAGAGCCCGGCTCCCTGGTAGGTGTGGAGTTCCCTCCCCCTATAGGAGAGCTCGGCTCCCTGGTAGGTGTGGAGTTCCCTCCCCCTCCAGGTGAGCTCAGCTCCCTAGTTGGTATGGAGTTCCCTCCCCCTCCAGGAGAGCTCGGCTCCCTGGTAGGTGTGGAGTTCCCTCCCCCTCGAGGAGAGCTCGACTCCCTTGTAGGTGTGGAGTTCACTCCCCCTCCAGGAGAGCTCGGCTCCCTGGTAGGTGTGGAGTTCCCTCCCCCTCCAGGTGAGCTCGGCTCCCTGGTAGTTGTGGAGTTCCCTCACCCTCCAGGAGAGCCCGGCTCCCTGGTAGGTGTGGAGTTCCCTCCCCTTCCAGGTGAGCTCGACTCCCTGGTAGGTGTGGAGTTACCTCCCCCTCCAGGAGAGCTCGGCTCCCTAGTAGGTGTGGAGTTCCCTCCCCCTCCAGGTGAGCTCGGCTCCCTGGTAGGTGTGGAGTTTCCTCCCCCTCTAGGATAGCTCGGATCCCTGGTAGGTGTGGAGTTTCCTCCCCCTCTAGGAGAGCTCGGCTCCCTAGTAGGTGTGCAGTTCCCTCCCCCTCCAGGTGAGCTCGACTCCCTGGTAGGTGTGGAGTTTCCTCCCCCTCCAGGAGAGCTCGGCTCCCTGGTAGGTGTGGAGTTTCCTCCCCCTCCAGGAGAGCTCGGCTCCCTGGTAGGTGTGGAGTTCCCTCCCCCTCCAGGAGATCTCGGCTCCCTGGTAGGTGTGGAGTTCCCTCACCCTCGAGGAGAGCCCGACTCCCTGGTAGGTGTGGAGTTACCTCCCCTTCCAGATGAGCTCGACTCCCTGGTAGGTGTGGAGTTACCTCGCCCTCCAGGAGAGCTCGCTCCCTGGTAGGTGTGGAGTTCCCTCCCCCTCAGGTGAGCTCGGTTCCCTGGTAGGTGTGGAGTTTCCTCCCCCTCCAGGAGAGCTCAGCTCCCTGGTAGGTGTGGAGTTCCCTCCCCCTTCAGGAGAGCTCGGCTCCCTAGTAGGTGTGCAGTTCCCTCCCCCTCTAGGTGAGCTCGACTCCCTGGTAGGTGTAGAGTTTCCTCCCCCTCCAGGAGAGCTCGGCTCCCTGGTAGGTGTGGAGTTTCCTCACCCTCCAGGAGAGCTCGGATCCCTGGTAGGTGTGGAGTTCCATCCCCCTCGAGGAGAGCTCGGCTCCCTGGTAGGTGTGGAGTTCACTCCCCCTCCAGGAGAGCTCGGCTCCCTGGTAGGTGTGGAGTTCCCTCCCCCTCCAGGTGAGCTCGGCTCCCTGGTAGTTGTGGAGTTCCCTCACCCTCCAGGAGAGCCCGGCTCCCTGGTAGGTGTGGAGTTCCGTCCCCTTCCAGGTGAGCTCGACACCCTGGTAGGTGTGGAGTTACCTCCCCCTCCAGGAGAGCTCGGCTCCCTTGTAGGTGTGGAGTTCCCTCTCCCTCCAGGCGTGATCGACTCCCTGGTAGGTGTGGCGTTTTCTCCCCCTCCAGGAGATCTCGGCTCCCTGGTAGGTGTGGAGTTCCCTCTCCCTCTAGGAGAGCTCGGCTCCTTAGTAGGTGTGTAGTTCCCTCCCCCTCCAGGTGAGCTCGACTCCTTGGTAGGTGTGGAGTTTCCTCCCCCTCCAGGAGAGCTCGGCTCCCTGGTAGGTGTGGAGTTTCCTCCCCCTCCAGGAGAGCTCGGCTCCCTGGTAGGTGTGGAGTTCCCTCCCCCTCCAGGAGAGCTCGGCTCCCTGGTAGGTGTGGAGTTCCCTCCCCCTCCAGGAGAGCTCGGCTCCCTGGTAGGTGTGGAGTTCCCTCCCCCTCCAGGAGAGCTCGGCTCCCTGGTAGGTGTGTGTTAGTAATGGAACGTTCACCTCACCTAGAGCGGGGGGGGGGGGGGGGGGGGGGGGGTAGGTGATCTGGGTTCTTTTCTAATTATTCACGCGCGTTTCGAATATTCAAGCACAACACAAAAATAGCGCACAGATAAACATAGATAAAACACACCAGACGACAGAAGATCTATAGAGGTTCCTCAAGACCGGGTGTCTTGAGTAGTCCTCTGTCCCTCTGCGCCTACCCAGCAGTGTGCAAGGATCGGCAAACTCCGCCAAAAACTTCAGGCCCTCAAGCCTTACAACACGGACCCGCAAGTCCTACAGCCTAGGCCCGCAAGCCCCTACTGCACCCGAGCCTGCAAGCTCGACACTCAGGCCCTCAAGCCCTACACAACACAGACCTGCAAGTCCTATGCCTACAGCCTAGGCCCGCAAGCCCTACTGCACCCGAGCCCTCAAGCTCGATAAGATCGGACCCGCAAGTCCACTGCCCTAGCCCTCAAGCCTCACAGCTCTCCAGCCCTCAAGCTAGACAAATAGGCCTGCAAGCCTTACAAGAAATTACAGCAGAAAACTGTTTCTTCTGCCGGATGAAGATCGGCAACTTTAGCCTGTTGAAGATCGTCTCCTTAAGGTTGAAGAAGAAGTTTCAGATTCAGATCATTGAGCGCACAATTCTTCTTCAATCTTTTCTTAGCCTGATGAGGATTGGCTTCTTATAAGTCGATGGAGATGACTGCTTCTCTTTTTCTTTTTCCTTCTTGCGCCGCTTTTACTGGTCTATTCGTTGTATGCGCAAGTTCTTTCTTACTGATTGATTAATGCCACATTAGGGAAACCTCTTATCTCTTTTATAAGACTGCGAGGCTCCCAACGGTCTCCTAAAAAAGTTCCTTAAGTGTCAGACGCTCCTTTCCTTAAGAGCACGCATTGATTAGACAATCAGGCGGCGACATTAAATGCTGACAGCGCGTCCGCAACTTTTGAATCTGTCTCGACGATATTTCCAATGTTACGACGACATGGACAATATCTCGACGACAGGACTTTTTCGATGCCTTGAACTTAGGTAGATGAAGATTCTTCTTGCTTCTACCTCTGATGTTGTTATCTCGACGATACGAGACATTCTGGCGCTTCTACATATACGCCGATATGTTGTCTCTGACTGTGTCGTCGTAATCACCTTGTTCTCTCGACGACATGAGTGATAACATGTCGGCAGATCATACTTTAGCAACTGCTTGTCTTCAGCTGTTCTTCTTCAGTCTTCTTGACGACATGTCTTCTTTATGACGATGTCTGTTCTTCTCGACGACAAGGCCACTTTGGTGAAGTCAATGATACCGCATTTTCTGGACGACATTTCTTCCTTTTGTCTTCATTCTTTTCTGCATTCGATGATCTTGCCGAGTCTCAGCGATCGACGATCTTGCCGACTCTCAGCGGTCGATTGACTCGACAAGTCTCAGCGGTCTGCGATCTTCCTTCTGAGTTCGATGATCTTCCTTCTGCGTTCGACGAACACGCCAAGTCTCAGCGGTCGACGAACTCGCCAATTCTCAGCGTTCGACGACCTTCATTCTTCGTTCGATGAACTTTCTTCTGCGTTCGATGAATCTTGTTCTACTAACTTCCTGAGATTTATAAGCTAGAGAAGTGATCAAATACAAAGTGAAGTTTTCTTGACTTGGTGACTTCTTCAAATCAGGAATCATGTGGGCAAGATTCCGAACAATCTCCCCCTATTTGAAGAAGTCAGAATCTCAATTCAAGACTACTTTCACTTGACAACAAATATTATAATCTTAACTTTTGAGGCTGTAAGATTGTACTTTTCTTTGCTGAACTCTCTGAGTACATTAGGCTTGTAGCTCCCCCTTGATTTAATGTCTCTTCTTTTGTGGCTCCCCTACACCTTTGCTCCCCATATCTTGGAGGTCTTTCTACTTGAGCTATTTCTCCCCCTTTCTGACTTCTTTCCTGGAGCTCTTCTTTAAGTAGACAATAGTCCAAGCTCCCCCTTGCTCGGTCATAGTTCATCCAAATCCTGAGAGATTTTCTAACCAAGCATCAAGAAAGGGATTAGTGAAAAATAAGTAGAGGATTACTCTAAGTTTAACATCCCCAGTTGGAATTTGAAGAAATTAAACTTAGCTTCATCTAGGGGCTTTGTAAATATATCAGCCACTTGTTTGTCTGTTGGGACAAACTCAAGGGTGATATCTTCATTTTCCACATGCTCCCTGATGAAGTGATACCTGATCTCAATATGCTTAGTCCTGCTGTGAGAGACAGGGTTCTTAGCAATTGAAATTGCACTTGAAGAGTCACAAAATAGGGGTATTTTGGTCATCTTTAGATTGTAGTCTTCAAGTTGATGTTTGATCCATAGTAGTTGGGCACAGCAGCTCCCAGCAGAGATATACTCGGATTCTGCTGTTGAGATTGCCACACTGGTCTACTTCTTACTGCTCCACGAGATCAGTCTTCCACCTAGGAATTGACATGTCCCTGAGGTACTCTTCCAGTCTTCTTTGCACCCTGCATAATCTGCATCTGAGTAGCCAGTTAGTTCACATCCATTGTTCCTAGGGTACCATAGGCCAAGATTTGATGTACCCTTTAGGTATCTTAAGATTCTCTTTACAGAGACATGATGAGATTCCTTAGGATTCACCTGATATCTAGCACAGACACATGTAGCAAACATAATGTCAGGCCTACTTGCAGTTAGATAAAGCAAGGATCCAATCATGCATCTGTACTTAGTTTCATCAAAGGGTATACTCTTCTCATCTTTGTCCAGAGACACATTGGTTCCCATTGGAGTCTTCATTGAAGAAGCACTCTCCAATCCAAATTTCTTGACTAGCTCCCTAGTGAACTTGGTTTGGGAGATGAATATACCATCTACAGATTGTTTCACTTGGAGACCTAAGAAGTATTTGAGCTCACTCATACTGCTCTTCTCAAACTTTCCCTGCATTAAGTTGGCAAACTTTTTTGCAGAGATTGTTATCTGTAGAGCCAAAGATGATGTCATCCACATAGATCTCCACTAGCAAGATCTTGCCCTTCACTTCCCTTAAGAATAATGTCTTATCAATCTTTCCCCTTGAGAACTTGTTCTCAATAAGAAAGCTTGACAAAGTTTCATACCAGGCCCTAGGTGCCTGCTTTAAGCAATAAAGGGCTTTTCTAAGAAAATAAACATAATCAGGGTGAGTAGGATCTACAAAACCTGAGGCCTGCTCTACATATACCTCCTCTTTGAGGTCGCCATTTAGGAAGGCTGACTTCACATCCATCTGATAGACCTTGAAACCTTGGTATCTACATAGGCCAGAAACAGTCTTATTGCTTCCAGTCTGGCTACTGGAGCAAATGTCTGATCAAAATCTATCCCTTCCTCTTGTCTGTAGCCTTTTACCACTAGTCTTGCTTTATTCTTGATGATGATTCCATTTTCATCCAACTTATTTTTGTAGACCCATTTAGTTCCTATGATGTTCTGTCCTTGGGGTCTTGGAACCAGTTTCCAAACCTTGCATCTCTCAAACTGGTTCAGTTCCTCCTGCATTGCTGCAATCCAAAATGGGTCCTGATTTGCTTCCTCAAATTTCTTGGGTTCAATTTGAGAGAGAAAACTTAGGTACAATGCTTCACTTGCAGCTCTGCTCCTTGTCATCACCCCTTGGTTGACATTTCCTATTATCTGCTCTTGAGGATGATTGTTGGACATGTGTGTCACATCCCTTTGTTTGAGAATAACAAATCCCAAATTGTATTTGATCTTTCTTGTCATGTGTTTATAGTGTGCAGGAACTATAGGTGCAATACTCCACAGGAAGAAAGCAGCTGAATTCAAAAATTTGGAAGAATGCACTACCGTCGGCGTTAGAGCTACCGCCATGCGCTAGCTCAGGTTCCGTTCGATGAACTTCGAGCTGCGTTCGACGAAATTTTCGTTCGACGGAAATTTTGTTCGACAAAAATTTCCGTTCGACGAACTTCGACCTCCGTTCGACGAAATTTTCGTTCGACGAAAGTTTGTTCTGCCACGCCGCCGACGGTTTTGCGAACGCTAACGCCAGCGCTAGCGCTACAGCCTGGCGCTATCTCAAGTTCGTGCACAGTGCCACGCCACCGACGGTTTTGCAACCTCTCCACACGAACGCTACCGCAGGCGCTAGGAGCTACCGCAGGCGCTATCTCTAAGTTCTATAAAATGAGCCAACTTCGATCTTTTTGGTTAATCCATCCTAGAGAGGTTGCAAGTGCCACAATTCTATTGTTGTTATGCTGCCGAAGATGGATCTCCCACTAAAAGCTTAAGGAGAATTCTGGAGGAGGACAACGTCATGCTACATCCAAAGGACGATCGCTTTGACTTCGCTTATACTACATCGATCCTTCATCCTCATCTTCAGAAATCTCATATAGGGAATTTTATTAATTGTTATCATTATTTTCATTCCATACTTTTTGTAACCGTTTAGAGAATTCGCCTTGTGTTGGCGACTAGGTCTGGGTAGGACTTAGGGAGGAATTCACCTTGTGTTGGAGACTAGGTCTGGGTAGGACTTAGAGGGAAATTTGCCTTGTGTTGGCGACTAGTTCTAGGTGATTAGATCTAGGGGGCTCGAGGCCATATCCGGGGAAGGATTGGCTAGAGCGGCTTGAGGCCTTATCCGGGGAAGGATTGGCTAAAGCCAACCGGTTTGTGGGGATACAAGTCGGTATAGAAAAGGAAAAGATATTTACTTTTGTACGCCTCCGATTTCTAGCGATATTGAAATCAAATTTATGTAAACACTTTTTATATAAATACAATCATGTGTCTACTTGTGTTTACTTGATTTCTCTCCTTTGGCGTTATCTCTAAAATGTTGGTTACAAAGTTTTTCAATTCAAATTTCTTTATCTAAATTGTTTATTTCAATCTCTTTAATCATAACACAATTTAGCAATTATTTCTAAACTTGGTTTTTATGATATTCTCAAATATTAACTAAATTGTTATTTTTCCCTTTTTCATATTATAAAACAATTTAGTCATTTTTCATAAAATTATAAAGAAGAATTTTTATTCCCTTATTCACCCCCTCTAAGGGCGCCTATCGATCCAAAAAGTGGTATCAGAGCCAGGTTATTCCAAACGGTTTAAAAACCAGGAATAATGGCATCTCATAATACGATCTTGTTTATGAATAAAGGTTATTAATTCTTCATTAATAAAGGTTTATCCCCGTAGAAATAGAAATTGCAATCATTAATAAACCAGGTTATTAATTCTTTATTAATTGCAATCATTAATAAAGGTTTAAAAGCCAGGTTATTAATTCTTCATAAACAAGATCGTATTGAATTAAGTAAAATAATCTGGTTTTGTTGAAATTATTGAAGTGAAGTGGAGGTGACCGGGCGGTCTGATTTGTGGGTGACCGCAGAGACCGAGCGTTCTGTGATAGTGATCTGCCGGTCTGGCTCTGGCAGTCTGTTCTGGCGATCTGCTGGTTGGCCGGTCACTTTCACCAAATAACCTCTGATCGGAATGAAACAAATTCTGTTGCACTCGTATCGACCATACGAGTCTAACACAACCGACGGAAGTCGATTCGGAGCACGTATGCTCTATGTTCTAAAACTGTGTGGTCGTGGCGCGCTTTAATACTCAAAATGGTCACTTTCACCAAATGACCTATGATCGGAACGAAACGAATTATGTTGCACTCATATGGACCATACGAGTCTAACGCAACCGACGGAAGTCGATTCGGAGTACGTATGTTCCAAATTCTAAAACTGCGTCGACGTGACGCGCTGCGGTACGCAAAACGGTCAATTTCACCAAATGACCTCAGATTGGAACGAAACGAATTCCGTTGCACTCGTATCGACCATACGAGTCTAACGCAACCGACGGAAGTCGATTCGGAGCACGTATGCTCAATGAACAACTTTGACGTTGTGGCGAAGCACGATGCTGCCCAAAACAGTCATTTCTCTAAATGACCACCTCTATGTGGTGAAGGTCGGGTCGTGATTGCCTGATGACCCGGCCTAGATTCCTCCAATGGTTCAACTGAACCGGCTAGACCCCTTTTCAAAGTCGGGATGTTACAATCCAATAAAACAAAGAAGATTAAAAAGCAATGCAAGTAAGAGGTATAAATCCATGAACATATAACCAACTCCCATACGAAGGTTATATGTTGATGGTACATGCAAAAATATGTATGTTATGATGCAAATGATGCATATGAAAGCCATGCATAACGAGTACTCACAACTCAATCACATATCCCTTCCTCGACATAGTCTGACCGCTTTTCTTCCAGCAGGGTCGCGACCCCCGCGGGCCTCACCGATGTGTCCATCGGTGACAGTGGCCGTCCTGCCACTTCTGAGTGTGGACGTACCGCACTACCCAGGCCCCAACGTACAACTCCGTGTACTCTCGGACGTAGGAGACGTCCGGCCATAACTGAATTTGGCCAACTAGCGGAGGGACCCAGCAGGGCATATAAGATACAGCCGAGCTCCCGGGGTGCACATCTCCCTGTCGCCTAGAGTCGTCAACCCTCCCGCACCGATACATACGGTCTACGGGCAAGACCGACCCGCCAATGTAATCACATACAATTATTTACCAGTTTGCACCTTATGTTGTCATATTTTGATTGCTTCTTTTTGCAGGGTAACGAACCCCGCGGGCCTCACCGATGTGGCCGTCGGTGATAGTGGCCGGTCCTGCCACTTCTGGGTGTGGATGTACCGCACTACCCAGGCCCCAACATACAACCCCGTGTACTCTCGGACGTAGGAGACATCCAGCAATAACTGAATTTGGCCAACCAGCGGAGGGACCCAGCGGGGCATATAAGATACAACCGAGCTCCCGGGGTGCACATCTCCCTGTCTCCTAGAGTCGTCAACCTTCCCGCACCGGTACGTACGGTCTACGGGCATGACCGACCCGCCACTTTTCCCAATGCAAGCAATTTACAATAAAAGCAATAAAAATAGGTGACCATCACATTCGGGTCCTTAGTGGCTTACCCTTTTTAACGAGGCTTCCCGGCTGGCTGAGTATGCAACCATCGCAAGTCCTGCGAATGCTAACAATGTACTTTTAGGATGGTTTGTATACAAGCTTTTATAAATTTGCCACAAATTTACTTCAATCCAGCACGATGCCTCAGTAATCATTTCCTGAAATATTAACGTTATTGAAAAGACTAACATTTTATCATAGTTCTTTTACGATTGCACGACTTTATTTTCAACAGATCGTCAAATTGATCAAGTCAAAGCATACTTCATATTTGCAATCGTTAAAGCAATTCTCCATATACATGCAAAATTTCATTTGATTAGCTCACCTCAAATGAAATTTTGAAAACGAGAATTTTAATCCAAATAAAACAAATAGGCTTAAATCTGGGATTGAAATTAGTAATAGAATCCTTACATTGCACACATAATTCCATACGATTAGTTTACCTCGAATGGAATTTTGAAAATGAAAATTTAACCCCAATAAAACAAAGAGGCTTAAACCCGGGGTTCAAAATTTGAAGTGGACGTTTGTAGGGTTTAACGGGAGTGTTTTATGGGGACAATGTAAATCATTGCTTGAGATCAGAAGTGGTAAATGACATTTAAGTGTCGATCAACATATATATGCCAAGTTTGTTGTCAACTTTTACCTTTAAGGTCCACCACCGCTTCCGCTGCAGTGGTTCGTCCCGAACCACGCAATAACGACTGGTGGAGAAAGAGTTGTTTCTGTGATCACTTTTGGTCGACAAGATCGGTTACGCTCTGATCCATTTGTAAGACCCCCCCCCCTCCCAAATCGTCGGTCCGACCGGGGGATCTTATCGCACACCACCCTTTCGGCACGACGCCGAAGCGATCCGAAGGGTTGAGGTACTAGCTTCTCCGACCCCCTTTCTTGAACACTCTGTTGTCACGCCTAGGGGTGGTGTTAAGCGAAAGTCACTACACATCAACAGAGTAGGGAAGCAGTATTCTAGCGGAAGACATCATCAAAGAGTGCACTTTATAGCACTTAGCGGAAGACGTAGTATTTAAAGCGGAAGATTAAATATCACAGAAACCACAATTTCAAGACCTGTATGAATAATATCAATTTCGTCGCCGCATTAAATCGTATCTATCAAGGATTTATTGTTATCATATATATACCCTGAGATAGGGCACAACAAAAGGAGCTGCGGCTAACAAATTTATACCTAACGTAGCCTGCTCCATGGCTTCATCCGCCATGGGTGCTGTCACTCAACCGCACTTGTCACCTGTGCCAAAGACAAGTCATTAGAACCACGAACAAAGTCCAACTCTTGCTAACAGACATAATATAACATTTATAAGAAAGGAGATATCTGGACTTTTATTGGGCCGAGGCAGTCTTCCCACGACCACCGCCTACGTACTCCGTATCATCCTACATACGGTCTCAGACCCACGTAGTTCTATAACTTTCGCACAGGTTGCCCTCCCAGACCGTCCATCATACGGGTTGCCTTAGAGTAAAACTCATAGGCCATCCGACATTCTCCCAGGGCACATTTTATATTCTCGGAGGTATAATTCTCGAAGGCACAATATATTTCCCGTAGGAATATTTCTCGAAGGCAACATTTCATCCCCGTAGGAATTACTTCTCGAAGGTAACATTTCATTCCCGTAGGAATTACTTCTTGAAGGCAACATTTCATTCCCGTGGGAATTACTTCTCGAAGGCAACATTTCATTCCCGTAGGAATTACTTCTCGAAGGCAACATTTCATTCTCGTAGGAATTACTTCTCGAAGGCAACATATCATTCCCGTAAGAATTACTTCTCGAAGGCAACATTTCAATACCGTAGGAATTACTTCTCGAAGGCAACATATCATTCTCGTAGGAATTACTTCTCGAAGGCAACATTTCATTCCCGTAGGAATTACTTCTCGAAGGCAACATATCATTCCCGTAGGAATTACTTCTCGAAGGCAACATTTTATTTTCATAAGAGGAGAGAAAAGGAATTCTTCTTAAGTTTAGAAATAATTCCATCCCGAGAGTTTATAGAGGGAGAGGAGAAAACCATTCATAAGCTTAATAATATTTCCACTCGAGATGGTACAGTTGTCTTAATCCGACATACATCGATCTTTTGGATTGCTTGGCAATCAAACCCAAGCCAACCACATAAGGCACGTTTGCATCAATCACTTGGACGCTTGGCAATCAAACCCAAGCCATCCACATAAGGCACAATTTTGTATTCAAGTAGGCTTCCGCCAATCACCTGGGTGTCTGGCGATCAAGCCCAAAACATCCATGAACTTTTATTTCCTTCCTTGGTACATGAAGTAGCATCGAAGAGTAAGAGAGAAAACATGAATAAGATGAAGATAGACGAGGTGTATATCATAGTAGACCACGGGTGGTCAACTCCCATAGTCATTCCATTCTCTCACGAATTCGTTACCTCATTCAAAACGCAACCCTCATATATAACCGACTCAACTTCTAGTGTTATAAGTAACCAGTTGAGTAGTGACCATAATTAACCATCTAGAGCTGAGCCAGGCCGTAATATGCAGAAACTGAACTATCTAAAATTTAGCCGATCAGAATTAGCCCCTTGCTTAACTAGGATCCGGCAAAATATCCGTCATCTAATTTTTTGGTATGAATACCAATCCGGGACACAGTCCAAATTTCCAACAACGACAAGAGCAGAGAATAACAATGTAGGATTTTGCCGAGACATAATCAGAGGGTCCAAAAATGAACCAATCAAGCAAGCCACCAAAGCAGGAGTCCAGGATTCAATAGCAAAACAAAATCTCAATATTCAGCCAGCACACATAAAGATATACCCCGAAGAAATCTGCTAGCATAACCCAAAAAGGGACTGCTAGCCAACAGGAACAAAAGAAAGCTGCTAGCATAATCCCAAAAGAAAAAGAATGTTGTTAACAGGAATTGGACAAAGCTGCCAACATAAGCCCCCAAACAACAAAGATCGGGAGCAGGAATTAGGACTCCACTACCATAAGCTCCCAAAAGAAAACAGGTTAAGTGAAATAAATAAAAAGACTGCCAGCATAAGCTCCCAAATAACATAGAATAAGAAGTAACCCTAAGCAAAGCATAGCAGGTATAACCAAGGAAAAAGGGGTCCAGAAAATTCTCAGCATAACTAAGTGATACTAAAGCATCAGGAAGGAAAATTCCAGCAATATTAGGTAATACCAAAGCTTCAGGAAGGGAACCTTCCAGCATAAATAAGTGATACCAAAGCATTAGGAAAGAGCCGTCTACCCCATACTCACCACTGATTCAATCAAACAGAAGGAAAGAGGGGAGGGGAAAGAGGAGGGAAGAGGAGAGAACATATATATATATATACATACGCTCATAAACTTATTTCTAATAGTGAAGCTCTTGGGAGAGTAAACCAACAGCCACCAGCCCCCATTTTCCAAAGGAAATTTTTTAATTATGCAATCTGGAAGGGTAAACCAGCCCGATTTCCCACAAAAACATAAGCAAAGAACATCTCAAATAATGAGATTCCTGGAAGGATAAACCAACAGCCACAGTCCAGATCTTCCCAAAACGAACTAAAGGAAACTTTTCTAATGATGCAAACCTTGGAGCATAAACCCAAATAGCCACCATAAACCAAATTATTTAGCAGCCGTCCAACTAGTCGTACGAACCAAACATTAATGATTAAGGTTTGAGAGGAGAGAGAGAGAGAGATGGAAAAAGGGAAAAAGTCCTTGCCATCAATCTCATCCAGTAATGGTGTGCTGAAAAGAAATCCCCAAGAGATTGGTATTTAAGAGGCCCTGATTACCTTAATTTCAGCAACATTGCTAATCCATTTCCCCTACCACCCAACCTCCAGGACAAGTCAAATGTGAAGATCTATATAGAGGTTGCCGCACAAAAATGGGATTCACATAGTTATATCAACAATCTCAATCCATATAGAGGTTGCCGCATAAAAATGGAACTCGCATGGCCATGCTAACAACCTCGATTCCAAAATAAATAATTTATCAGGAATTTTAAGAGAGAGAGAGAGAGATGAGAAAGAGAGAGAGAAATACCCTCAATTTCAAGTTGCCCTTTTAATCCATTTTCATCCTTATCTTGTCGTGAGGAGAAGAAGAAGGGAGAGTGAGAGAGAGAAAGATATAAATTTCAAATCCATCAGTGAAACCTCATGCCAAGCTTGTCACCTTCCAATCTCATCTTCATGCGAATATACTAAACAACCAACAACGATCCATAGTGGTTGGACTATAATATAATTTATAACATAGAAAATCATTAGGCATTTGATTATCAACAGTTATGAAGTCCATAAATCCTTTAAGACAACCTCAAGGATGGGTGGCCTCTAACATGCATATCCATGCCTTTGCAGTTCTTCAAATTAATTGATGGATACTAAAACTGAAATATGATGTCTCATGGTTATAGTTATCAAATTATATTCCCAGCAAAACATCATACCCAGCAGCCACCAGCCATAGCCCCCCCCCCCCCCCCCCCCAACAAAATAATTTTCTAAACCTGAAGGGGCAACCGAGCAGCCTACTCTACATTTCCAAAAGAGGAGCTCCCCATTTATAATTTCTGGAAATAGAAAGCAGCAACCATAAGCCGGGCAGCAGCCCTAAACCCAATAATTCCCCCAAAGAAGACAACCGAGCAGCCCTAACCCAAAAGAACAATTTCAACATAAAGCCTGGACGAAAACTGGAAGGCAACCTCATAGAATCTATCAGTGCATGTAATGAACCCAACCAACATTTGCTAGCATAAATAAACACAATTTGCCCATCCAACCATAAATTCGCCAAGCACAGAAGAGTAAAAGAAAAGGGGAGGGGGAAAGAAGATGAAAAAGGTGAAGAGTATTTATGGATGTGGTCGTTTTCCCACATCAAAATACCAAAACTATTCCAATAGAGGAAATATCACCAGCCAGAGAGAGAGAGAGAAGATCCTTCCTTGAAGAGGAAGAAAACCCCAAACCTCTAGACCAGAGCATCGTGCATCTTTCCACTCCCATAATAATCCAAGATGATGAATAATGAGATTATAGAAGGCTCAGAGATTACCATCGCCGGAGGAGGAAGAGGGAGAGATGATGGAGAGGGGCGACCTTGCCGTGAAACCCTCGCCATGACAGAGCTTCGAGGAGGGGGAGAAGAGGGGGGAAAGAGGTGGTAGCCAGGACCTTGCCGTGAAAGCCCCTTGTATAGCCATGGTCGACCAACCGGATGGCTCCAGCGAGCTTCCTCTCGCGAATCTAAAAGTACATGTGGCTGATCGCTAGTTCTTCTGCCCCTGGTTTTTGCCTGCGCCTGTTCGCTGGTTTCAGTCGTTGTTCCCCGCTGTTTCTGGTTTTTGGCGTGCAATCTCATTTTTCTTTAATATACATATACATAAGATGATATATATACATATTTATAAAGTTTTATATATGTACCTATATATTCATATATACATATATTTATCAAAGCATGCAGAGTACTCGCGAAAACAATGCGCAAAGGGTGTCGTTGTGTTCGTAACAATCATACGAAGTTAACGAAATTATTTGAAGTTGATTCCGAGTTCGTTATTCATAATTATTCACTCAAATCAGTATGCAACTCAAAATAGATTATTTCGGCTACCTTTCTCAAATCACATCGAATTTGGGTGAAACAAACTGTGTCACGCTAGTATTGATCCCACGAGTCCGATGCAACTGACTGAGTTTAAATAGGAGTACGTTTACTCAATATTCTGAAATGGCGTTGTTGTGGCGCTCGACGTTACTCCAACTAGTCATTTTCTCTAAATGACATCGGATTACAACAAAACAAGTTCCGTTGCATTTGTATCGTCCATACGAGTCTAAAGCAACTGACGGAAGTTGATTCAGAGTACGTATGCTCCATATTCTAAAACTGCGTCGTCGTGACGCGTTGCGATACTCAAAACGGTCACTTTCACCAAATGACCTCTGATCGGAATGAAACTAATTCCGTTGCACTTGTATCGACCATACGAGTCTAACGCAACCGACGGAAGTCGATTCGGAGCACGTATGCTCTATGTTCTAAAACTGTGTGGTCGTGGCGCGCTATAATACTCAAAACGGTCACTTTCACCAAATGACCTCTGATCGGAACGAAACAAATTCCGTTGCACTCGTATCGACCATACGAGTCTAACGCAACTGACGAAAGTCGATTCGGAGTACGTATGTTCCAAATTCTAAAATTGCGTCGTCGTGACGCTCTGCGGTACGCAAAACGGTCAATTTCACCAAATGACCTCGGATTGGAACGAAACGAATTCCGCTGCACTCGTATCGACCATACGAGTCTAACGCAACTGACAGAAGTCGATTCGGAGCACATATGCTCAATGAACAACTTTGACGTTGTGGCGATGCACGATGCTGCCCAAAACAGTCATTTCTCTAAATGACCACCTCTATGTGGTGAAGGTCAGGTCGTGATTGCCTGATGACCCGGCCTAGATTCCTCCAAGGGTTCAACTGAACCGGCTAGACCCCTTTTCAAAGTCGGGATGTTACAGCAGGCTCCAGCAGCCGAACCTGCGGTGGAAAGGCCAATGTCGTTGAGGGCACGAAGAGCTCCAGATCAACAACTGCAATACTTTTTGAGTTTCCACCCTCCCATGTTCACGGGGGAAGGAACCCCGACGCAAGCAGAGGATTGTCTATCAAGGGTGCGCAAAACCTTGAAGGCCACAGATACAGAGGAAGAGCAAAAAGTTACATTGGCAACCTTCCTATTGGATGGGGAGGCATAGCTGTGGTGGGGCGAGATGGAGTTACATCAGCTAGCGAGAAGGCAGCTGACAGATATCTCCTTTGATGAATTTTCAAGATTGTTCTTAGCAAGGTATCTCCCACCTGCTCAGCAAATCGAGATGGAGAACCAGTTCAACCGCCTGACTCAAGGTGATCGCTTGATTGATGATTACCTGCATGAGTTTACACGGTTGGGAGATACGCAGGAGTGACCTTTGCCGATGAAACCCGGAAGACCAATCGGTTCTATGAAGGTCTGCGAGAAGAGTTGCGGTTCCTTCTGTCGGGGGCAATGACACAGGGGTTTATGACCCTGGTTAATACGGCTCGTTCTTTAGAGAAAGATATGAAACGGTCCCAAAGCAGGAAGGAGCTAGCAGTAGTCAAGCCAGAGTTCAAAGTGTCGAGCTCGGCAAAGTCGGGACGAGACAAATGGAAGAAAGGAACGCGACTGTCTGGGTCAGCTCAATCTTCAGCATCGGGAGTGACTGGGCGAGGCCCACTCATCTGTTACAACTGCGGTAGACTGGGGCACTATGCTCGTGACTGTCGTAGTGGGAAGAAGCTAGTTGCGGCCTATGCGGCAGAGAAAGGGAATGCGGCAGAGTCAACCGCATCCCACGCTGCTCCAGCCCAGCCTAGAGTATACAACCTTGGCCAATAGGAGGCCATCAAACAGAGCGATGTGGTGACAGGTATGCGATAGTATATAGCTTTTATTGCTTTTTATACTTCATACCTTATGCATTGCTTGAATGTACTAGGCTTTGTCCTGATCTTTAATTATCCGGCAAGAGCACTGTTTGATACGGGTGCTTCACATTCCATTCTATCGGAGGCCTTCATACAGCAACTTGGAGTGCCTTCATCGTTTAGACAGGAACGGCTAAGTGTGTTGCTACTCAATGGATGTTCTATGCATGTGGATCGAGGTTGTGTGGTAAAGGTACGAATAGGGAGTCAAGACTTTGATTTGGAAGCGCTGATACTCCCGCTTTCGGATTTCGATGTAATCTTTGGTATGGACTGGCTGTCAGCGCAGCAGGCATACATTGATTGCACTTCGAAGGAGGTCACGCTGGGGCGGAATACCGAACGTGCGACTACATTTGCCGGTTTGCGTGGATCGAGCAAGACACTGATGTCTGCTGTCCAAGTGGTCAAGGCAGTTCGGCAAGGCGCAGAGTTATGTGTTGTGCTAGTGGGGGCTGCAAAGCATCAACCCAGTTTGAGTGATGTTCCCGTGATATCAGAGTATCCAGATGTGTTTCCGAAAGATCTTCCTGGGGCGCCACCTCAGCGAGAGATTGACTTCACGATAGAGCTGGTGCCAGGTGACAAGCCTGTGTCACGCTCTCCGTACCGAATTACGCCAAAGGAGATGGAGGAGTTGAAAGTTCAATTACAGGAGTTGCTAGAGCAAGGTTACATACGCCTAATTACATCCCCTTGGGGTGCTCCGGTCCTTTTTGTGAAAAAGAAGGACGGAAGCCTGCGTCTATGCATCGACTACCGTGAATTGAACAAGCTGACTGAGAAGAACAAGTATCTGATTCCTCGAATCGATGACTTATTTGATCAGCTAGTTGGGTCAACTGTGTATTCAAAGTTGGATTATAAATCCGGCTACTACCAGTTGCGAATTCGGGATTGTGATATCCTAAGACAGCATTCAGTACTCGCTACGGACACTACGAGTTTACAGTGATGCCGTTTGGATTGATGAATGCACCGTCAGTATTTATGGATCTGATGAACAGGACCATTCGAGAGTACCTTGATCGGTTTGTCATTGTCTTCATTGACAATATCTTGGTGTACTCTCAGTCTGAAGAAGAGCACGCGATTCATTTGCGTGAAGTTTTGGAAACCTTGCGACGTAGTCAACTATATGCCAAGTTCTCTAAGTACGAGTTCTAGCTAGCCTCAGTGGCGTTCCTTGGTCATGTTGTTAGTGGCGAGGGTATCGCAGTGGATCCGGCAAAGATTGATGCAATCCAGAAGTGGCCCATTTTGGCGACAATAGTGGAAGTCAGGAGTTTCCTTGGACTTGTCGGCTACTATCGGCGCTTCGTGGAGAACTTTTTGCGGATCGCTCTACCTCTCACCACCATGACGAGGAAGGATCAGAAGTTCATTTGGTCACCGGAGTGTGCACGGGCTTTTGAGGAACTGAAGAGGCGTCTGACCACAGCACCAATTCTGTGTTTGCCATCTGGTGCAGAGGGTTATGAAATTTACAGTGATACGTCAGGGAGCGGCTTAGGCTGCGTACTTCTTCGGCATGGTCAAGTGATCGCTAATGGCTCTCGTCAGTTGAAAGTGCATGAGCGGAATTATCCGGTCCACGACTTGGAATTGGCGGTCGTGATCTTCGCTCTAAAGTTGTGGCGGCACTACTTATATGGTGTGAAGGTTGACATCTTTACAAACCATAAGAGCCTTAAGTATCTGTTAAATCAGAAGGAGCTCAATATGCGACAACGAAGGTGGATGGAGTTCCTGGGGGACTACACTTTTGATATACACTATACTCCAGGGAAGGGGAATGTCGTCGCAGATGCATTGAGCAGGAGGGCTTATGCACATGCCAACTGGATTCAGATGTATGATCCACGTCTTATCAGGGACTTGGAAGCCTTGGAGATCTCCTGTGTGGAGAGGAGTTCTAGTGCGAGTGCGTGCTTGAACTGGACGGAGGTGCAGTATGACCTCGCAGACAGAATACGACAGGCCTTGGAGCTTGATTCGAGCATGCAACGTTATTTGGCAGAGTCTGATGTTGGGACTGCTGCAGAGTTTGTCTTAGACGATGGTCTAATGTGGAAAGATGGTCAGTTGTGCGTCCCAAACGTGGGTAAGTTACGGGAATTGATGTACGAAGCACACTTTACAAAGTACTCAATTCACCCAGGGAGCACAAAAATGTACCAAGACATGAAGAAGCTGTTTTGGTGGCCAGGTCTGAAGAAAGACATCGCCTTATACACGGCAAAATGCAAAACTTGCGCACTTGTGAAGGCAGAATGTCAGAAACCTGGAGGTTTCCTGAAGTCGTTGCCAGTACCGGAATGGAAATTTGACGATGTTTCTATGGATTTCGTGCATGGTTTGCCGAGATCGCAGAGTGGGAATGATGCTATTTGGGTGATGGTGGATCGCTTAACGAAGGTAGCCCACTTTATTCCAAACCGGCGGGACGATTCAGTAGAAAAGTTAGCAAAACTTTATGTTGATAGTATTGTCCGATTGCACGGTGTGCCCCGTAGCATCGTCAGTGACCGAGATGGGCGCTTTACTTCGAAATATTGGAGGCTAATCCACCAGTTGTTGGGGACAAAGCTGAAGTTTAGCAGTGCCTTCCACCCTCAGACGGATGGACAGACTGAACGTACAAACAGAACTCTGGAGGATATGCTCCAAATGTGCGTCCTGGATTTCGGCAAAAAGTGGGAAGATCATCTCTACATGATCGAATTCGCTTATAATAACAGCTATCAGGCAAGTATAAAGATGGCACCCTTCGAGGCCCTCTATGGTAGAGCTTGTCGCACTCCCTTATCTTGGGCGGAGACAGGTGAAACGAAGTTGTTTAAGCGAAAGGAAGTCGAAGAGGCAAAAGCGGCGATTCAAACAATCAGGGATAAATTGTTGATTGCGCAAGATAGGCAGGCAAAGTATTACAATGCCAAGCACAGAAACATCGAGTTTGCCGTGGGCGACTAGGTTTATCTAAAGATCAAACCTTTCAAGGGTGTGTCCAGGATTCGACGCTTGAAAAAGCTGAGTCCAAGATACCTTGGACCATTTGAGATACTGGAGCGTGTTGGCGAAGCTGCCTATCGGCTCGCTCTTTCGACAGAGTTGAGTGGTCTGCACGATGTATTCCACATATCGGTGTTGAGGAAAGCTGTACCAGAGCCTAGCCAAGTGCTTGTGGCTAGTCAGGTGCCGGTCGATGATGGGCTGAAGACGCTGGTCACGCCTATTTGCATCGCAGACACTGATGTCAAACAGCTGCGGAATAAATTGATCAAGATGGTCAAAGTCCGCTGGAACTACTATGGTCGTGAGGAGCTTTCATGGGAGCGCGAGCAAACTATGCGTGGGGAGTTCCCCGAGCTGTTCCGTTGAGGTACAAGTCGTATTTTGTATCTTTTTGATTATTTGCACTGTTAGAATTTCGGGACGAAATTCTTTTAAGTGGGGAAGAATTGTAAGACCCCAAATTTCATGTGCACAGAAAATCAAAGTGATTTAAAGTCAGGGAGCTAGCGCCTGGCGCTAGGGCTAACATCGGCGGTAGTCTCCCTAAGCGGTACTGACTTTGTAGCTAGCGCCAGCGCTAGCCACTAGCGCCGGCGGTAGCGGGAAAATCATTTATACCTCAACTCCGACTCTTATTCTCATTTTCTGTGAGAACTCTCTGCTTTTTCGTGGTCTGAGAGCTGAGAGCCGAGGGTTTGAAGTGAGAGCAAGGTTGAGCCTTTCGTTGTGCCAAGGGCAAATTCACAAAGGCGGTCTTGTGTGCTTGCGTCATCAGCGATTCCGTGGAGAGGGTGCTCAGCAAGTTTCCTCCGGATCAAGCTCAGTTTTGTGGCACCTAAACGACCAACTAGGGTAACGACTCTCTTTCCTAATCCTTGGACATGTACGTCCTTTGATTTGCATGAATTTAGGAAGACTTTTACTAATTAGTAGATCGGATCTTCCGGTGGGATGAAGTTGTTCCCCCACAAATTGCATATAGAGTCCGGAACGGTAATACGGGCATAGGCATTTTGTGTGAAGCCCATCTGGACAGACTGAGCCGGATTGGTGATGTTTCTTGCGTGTAAAGTGCCGGAGAAAACTCCGTGTACATGTTGTGGTTCGGGTCTTGTGTATTGTGTTGTACAGAAAAAGGTCCTGAAGGTGTTTCCCAGGCAGTACCCGAAGTTTGGTAGCAGAACTAAGTTCTGTTACTAGCGCCAGGCGCTAGCGTTAGCGCTGGTGGTAGCTCCAGCTCAGCTATTTGTATTGTGTGTCCTGGAGGTATTTCCCAGGAGTAGCAGAACGGAATTCTGTTTCTGTTCCTAGCGCCGGGCGCTAGCGTTAGCGCCGGCGGTAGCTCCCAGTGAGCCGCCATGTAAAGACTGCAAAGCCCGATGTACGAGGCTGAGCAGCAGAAGCCCAAGAACTGAGCATCTAGCTTCAACTCGTTGACTTTACAGGTCAAGAGCGGGCTAGGGAAAGTCGTACCCGTTTTAGGTAGTTGTGTTGCCTAATATGATGAGCGCAGGAATCGGTGGAATCAAACCTTACCCTTAGTTGTCGTGTGAGGATTGCAATCTCGGGATCACGATTCGCAGTTTGGGAATAGAACTCATCAAGGCGGGCCATCCTAGATGAGGGGTAGCTCATATAGAGATTCGACGTTGAAATAAGACGTAGTTTGTAGGCATAACTCGGGAGTATGCTAAAGTGTGCCTTGAGAGCCCGAAGCGGATGGCTCGGACTGCCTCCGTTGGTGTTATTTGCGGATATATATTTATATGCTGCTGACTCTTATTTGCAGGGAAGGAGCACCGCCGCCCCGAGTGTGGGTGGGGTCGTTATAAATCTTGGTCAGCTAAAGCTGACCGGTTGCTTGTTTTCCCACCGTTTTGTGGATTTGTTTATACAGGTCCCGGTGAGCCTAGCGGGAAATAGCGGTCTGAAGTCCCTGCTGCTGTGCTGTGCTGGCCCTTGAAGGCCAAAGCTTTTGTTTACCTTTTTGTTCATGTGTGACTGGCCTGCGTGCCGATGTCTGAAAGCCACCTTTATGATGTAAACAAACAATGTAAATAACTTATTATGTATTTCATTCCTAGTAACGATGTGGACATGTTATACACTGGTTTTAAATGAAAATAGATATGCTTCCGTTATGCGACTCTGGTGCTGAGATAGTTATGCCTTTAACTGTTTACATGCTAATTTTAGTACCGCTCTCTTCTGTTCATTTCATATGGCGTGGGGTCCCGGCCGGAACTACTATTATATGCTATGTAACATGGAGGGTGTTACATGCCAACCTCTAGTACACCGTGTGATCATGGGAGAGGCCATGGAAGGTGCTTACCTAGACCGGCCAAAAGCTCTTTTTCCCACCTAAGATCATGATGCTTAGGGTGGAGTGACTGTGGTTTAATGTTGTGTTAGCCTCATGTGGTTGCTTAGGTGATTGTGGGAATCCTTCGGGTGAACCCAACCAACATCATGTGCATACCTATGTTCCCCTTTCTTTGATGCTCAACCTAGAAGATTGATTGTGCTTGAAACCTCACCCTGTGTAGTGTAGTTGCACTTTCTCTTATGATTACATATTGCATGTATGACTTGCTTGCAGGATTAGCGATGACACGCCCCTGAACCGGCTAGATGGCCGGGGGGGATCGTTACGCAGTTTGTGGTCAGCTCATAGCTGACTCTCGTTTACCTCTTATTGGATGTTGGTGGAGGTGTTGATAAGCCATGTGGAAAGTAGCGGGCTGAAGCCATATGCTGTGTTGGCCCTTGAAGACCAACCTCTCTTTTACTGTTTTCCTTATATTGTCGGCCTGCGTTCTGATGCATGTTTTGAGTTTAATACATTGTATGAATGTAAGGCCTTAAGACCGTAAGTCTTATTTATTTAATTCTTGGGATAGTGGACAATTCTGAAAGTAATGTTAATCGATGTTTCCGCTTACGCTTATGTTACTCACGTGTAGTTCTTTTCTGGTATCATCTTATTAATGTCTAGTTAGTGTGATCAATATGGGGTGGGGTCCCGACCGGACCTACTGTTATATAGTTTGTACTGGCAGGATGTTACACAACGAACGTAGAAGCATTCTGAGTGCGCGGTGAACGCAGAGGCGTTTTGAGCTCGTGGTGAACACAGAGGCGTTATGTGCGTGTGGTGAACCCGGAGGACTTCTGAGCGCGCGGTGAGCGCAGAGGCATTCGACGAGCGATGTGCACTTAGGGGCGCTCCGCGCATGCCATGAATGCGGACTTAGGAAGTGGATGCGGCGTGAGTGTGTCATTCATCAAGTCTTGCACGGTTAATGAGGCACGACCTGCCCTGCGCGGCGAGTGCTGGGTGGCGGGTGTCGAGCGGCGAGCGGCGCGCTGCGACGACATGGCCTGCATCGCGCCAGAGTGGTGCGGGTTAGGGGAGGCGCGCGTGCGGCGCTGGCCGTAGCTGAGAGGTGCGGCCTTGGCCGCACCTAGCTGGTGCATCCTTGGCGGCACCTCGGAGGTGCATCCATGGCCGTAACTTTGGAGGTGCGGCCATGGCCGCTCCTCCATGTACGCACCTTCGAGGTGCGGCCATGACTGGGACGGCGTGGTGGGTCCGGCTGGCGCCGTGCCGGGTAGGCGCGGTTGGCGACCGGCGAGGTGCAGGCGAGGCCGTTGAGGCTTAGGAGAGAGAGAGAGGGTTGGATGGAGGAGAGAGAGAGGGAAGTTACATATGTTGAAGCCAGGAAAATCCTAGGCTCTGAAATTTGGACCAATACAGCCGGAGATTACTTGCCAAGCCGCTCGAAGAGACAGCTTGACTGGCAACTACGAGTAAGCTAGAAGAGCAACAAACAGGACCCCAGGTGCCACGATAGGGAGGTCCCACCACGTACCCAGAAGCTCAGAAGAGACTTCCCCTCCACAACCAAAAAATGGCTGAGCAGGGTACGAGGAGGGCACCGACTTGGCTAGTACCGGGAGTAACGACCAAGGTTTACGGGATTGAGAATTTGAACGAGGGGGGTTCCAAAAGCTCAAGTTCAGGTGCCAATCCAAGTACCCCTGGGGTCCTATTTATAGGAAAACCAAGGGGTAGGGGGGTTTATAGCACAGCCCCTACCTGGCGACTATGGGATACTCGGCGAGCATTAGGCCATAGTCGCCCATCTGGAGAGTATTGGTTGATGCTCGCACATGTCGGGCCAATACTCGCTCAGGTCTTCTACTGCTTCGGTGTTCGACGAACTCCTCCTGGCTGCGTTCGACGAACTCTTCTTGGCTGCGTTCGACGAACTCTTCTAGGCTGCGTTCGACGAACTCTTCTTGGCTGCGTTTGACGAACTCTTCTTGGATGCGTTCGACGAACTCCTCTAGGCCGACTTTGTCTTGATGTCTTCGAACTGTTGACTTCTGTGTTGACCTTCTGACTTTGACTTCTGCCTACGTGGCTTTGAATGGGCCCACCCTCGGAGAATGAGGGTTGTACACAATCCCCGCTCTTTGCGAGTAATGTAGTTGCTCGGAAAGAATCATCCAACCGTCATTCGACGATTAGGCCTTCGAGCGAGCATTGATTGATAGTCGGCATCCCGCTGGTTGACGCTCTGGCCCTATATATAGAGGGCGAGGGGTCTCTGAGGGCGCGACTTTTCTGATCTCGCTCAAGAAGTCGCGCAGTATTGCTGAGGAAGCTGCCGCTGATTTGGCCGAGCTTGCAAGTTTGCTGCCACCGTTGTGGAAGCCTGCTCGCGACGCTGAGCTTGAGGACTTCCTCGCCTCTAGGAAGAGGAAGAGGCTCGAAAAGAAGAAGGAAAAGAAGAATAAGAAGAAGAAGAGTGCGACCACTTCTGAGAATGTCGCCGATTCTCTGGTCGGCAGTACCCAGCAGGTACTCGCCGACTTGGGTCTCGGCCACCCGGACGACTCGCCTTCTCCTAATATTCCTGAGTCGAATGCCCCCCCGGAGGCGAGTACGGCTGAAATCTCGGCCCAAGTTCAAACTGAGCTCCCTTCTTTACAAAGTGAGAGCTACCTACTCGCCGTTTTTCTGATTTGAGCGCCTTATTTGCTGGTGAGTTTCTGATGCTTTCTACACTATCTTGCGGATTCGCCGCTTACCGATGCTCAGGAGGAGCCCTTGATCGCTATTCCTCTGCGATCATCGCCTATGATCTCGCCCATGACTGGGGGAGGAGCTCGCCGAGGTGGATCGTTGCGGGTTCTTTACAGATCTTCGGTGGACAAGAGGCCGATGAGCGAGCAGAGGGATTCTCCAGCGAGTAACACTCCTCCACCGCCACCGCCTTTGCAGCAAACAATGGTGGCGAGTAGCGCGCAGCTACCCGCGGACGAACTTCCTCCACCTCCTCCTTTTCCACCGCCTGCCGACATGCAGGGTGATCATCGTCTTCTTTCTTCCTCGGCTCCCACCACCCATCCGGCGGAGTCCTCGCGCCGAGGCGGGGTGGCGGGGGCTTCTGGCTTCTTCGCACCCAGGGGGGAGGGCGACCAGTGGATGGTCGCGGTCGGGGGGAAACTCTTCGTGATAGGGAGCACTCTGCCGGGAACCAATCCGGTCGGCGAGGTGCCGGCCATCATAGCTCCTACCCTCACCGAGGATGGAGTCCCCCTCTTCGGCGATCTCGCAGTCCTCCTCCCAGCTCGAGGAATGATGCTCGCCGGCCTGCTAACTTAACTATTTGCTCTATGTGAAGCTGTCTCTTCTGTACTCGTCACTAAAGATCCTTTCATCTTTGTCGCTTTCGCAACTCGCGCTCAGACTCCTATGGGATCTTTGATTGACGGGGTGGGGCTTCCTTCGCGCGAGTACCAGGAGAGGGCTACTCGCGCTATTTTGGATCTGGAGGCAAAGTTGGAGCGCCTAGCGATCAACGACCCGCATCGTCACTTGACGGATGTGGAGGCTCGGGTCGAGCCCCTGTCGGCTAGCGAGCCTCAGCATCGTTTGACCAAGTTGGAGGCGCGAGTATCCCAGCAAGAGGAGTTCGATGCCCGGATGGTGGGAGTAGAATCTCGCCTTCAGTCTGTCGGCGATCTAGAGCGCCGGGTTGGTAGGATGGAGCATTGCCAGCAGTTGCACCATGACGAGCTAATGGGAATGCGTGCGAGCATGGGCTAGGTTGGTCGCTTGGCGAGGATGGAGGAGCAGCTGCGACAAGGTGAGGATTTGATGTCTGTGGCCTTCGAGCATTTCAAGCGAGCTCGCAGCATGGGCTGGGTTCGGCGACAACCACAACTTCCCGATGCTCAAGAGAACCGCTAGTATCCCACCCCTTTTTTTTCATTTGTAGTCGCTAGGTCGCCATCTGGCGAATGTCTGTAATCCGAACATTTTACTTCTGTAATATTATTTGGCGAGTAGTTCAATCTCGCCCTTTTATTCCTCGCTTATTGTGCTGAAATGCTCTGATTTTGTCTATCTTCTTTTCTGTCGCTTTGCGAGTGGTGGCTGAATGTCGCGCCTATTTGGCGAGTTCCCTAGGATTCTGATGCAGGTACTCGCTTGTTTGGCGCTGGTGATTTGACGTGTACCGTTGATTTTGGCGACTTTCCTTGATGCTCGCCACCCCTGACTCGTGCTCGTGGCGGCGTACACGGTATGCCATGTCTCGTCGAGTACTATAAATAGTGGGGTGGGTACGTATTTATTACGCTTTTGGCGATTTTCCTTTCTTTCCAGCGAGTATCTGCCGATTGTTCCACTCCTCGCCTCTTTGATACTCGCTTCTTCATTTCCTTTCTTTCTGAATAGCTGACGAGGCCGTTATTCGTCGTGCGAGTCACGCGAAGAACTTCGAGGCGACTTCCTTCAAGAAGTCGATTACTCGGCTGAGCGCTGAAGGAGTTCTCTGCTAAGTACTTGTCGCCGGGGTATGTCGCCAGGCTTCCTCGCGAGGATGAGCGCCTGAACTCATTCTCGGCGACCGAGCTGATATTCCCCATCCGCCACTTCGAAGTCGGCCTACGACTACCATTGTGGTCGGAGGTCTGCCAGATACTCCGCTACCACGGTATAGTCCCTGCCCAAATCAACCCAAACAGAGTGGCGATGCTCATGGGCTTTCTTTGCTTCTTGTGAGAACAGAAGATCGTCTTTGATCTTTCCGTCTTCTGGCGAGTATTCCATTTCGGAGCCACTGGCGAAGGCGTCGTCTTTTTGTGCAGCCATGTCTGCACGCTGGTCAGCACGGCGAACAATAATCATCGCTGGACCGAGCGATTAGTCGTTATCAAGGGCGACTTCGGAGTCGTGCCGACCTCATCCTTCAAGACGGCAGAGAGCGCCTTCGCTTCCCCTTATCAGAAGGAGAGACGGTAGAAGCTACTCGACAGCTTCCGGGGTCGCCGCCTGGATGTCGTCCTCTGGAGGAGGCGAGTAGATGAGCTCGACGAAGTGTTCCCGAGCGAAGGTAGTCTTATGAGCGAGTATTTGGTCATACTCGCCACTTTGTCTCCAACTGATAACCAATGTCTTTGCTTTCTATCTTGATACAGCTACTCGCTCCTTACTGAGTGAGTTTCTTCCTTTGGCACCGAAGGCAGGGGCTCCTACTCTGATCGACTCGTCGCCAGGTGGCGATGAGCAGGAGGTCGCTGGTGATGGCGCCGGGCCTTCAAAGAAGCGGAAGGCTAAGGCGAAGTCCGCCAAGCCTGCGAGAAAGAAGGAGGTCGCCAAGAGGGATCTGAAGGCGAAGGCAAATCCTTCGAAGGCTGGCGAGCCCAGCGGCCACCCAAACTTCGGCGAAGGTGTGTGCAGTGAGGACGCCTATGGTCGCCCTCTGGTGTCCTGGGCTGAGCGGGCACACGAAGTAACTTTGAGCACCAACCTTCCCGCCTGGTCAGAGGATTGCGAGAATTCTGGCGAGGCGTTCGACGTCATGTTCGCCCTTTATGGTCGCACAGATGCCGAATCCCTGCAAGATGTGTCTGCTGAGTATCTGGCGCACCAGAGTTCGCGAGCTTACCTGCGATCTACCGAGCTCGGTCATGCGTCGGCGAGAAAACTGCTTGAGTACGAGCAGGTGATCAACGTGCAGAGTAAGAAGCTCATCACCATGGGGTTGGAGGCTGCCAAGTGGAAAGATCAGGAGGTACTCGCTCGTCACCTTTTTGGTTTTTGGGATAGTCGCCTTTCGCGTCGATCGATGTTTGCTAACCGTTGTCTTTATCTGTATAGGCCGCCGAGGTGGAAATGGCGAAGAAGGTGTCCCAGCTGGAGAAGGAGCTGGAGGATAATCGGCAGACCTTGGAGGCCGCCCACGTTAGCATCGCCGAGCTGGAAACTCGGCCTGCCGAGCAACAGCCTTCGTCAGCGGGCCCCTCCAGGGTTGGCAAGCAGATTCGGATACACGGTGATGAAATGCCGCATATTCGTCGTGAGATCGCGCGAGCAACCGGGAAGGTGGTCTTGAGCAAGCTGAAGGCCGAAGGCCTCCTGAAGCAGGAGGCAATGGACCTGACTATCATGGACATCGTCCCGGCACTACTCGCCGAAGATTCCAACTCCCTATGCGAGATCTTCCATCCTCATCCACCGATTCCGATGATGACGATTCTGAGGACGAGGGTGATGATGGCGAAGATGGCGACGCGGATGGCGAGGATGGTGGCAATGATGATGAAGGCGATGATGGCACATAGTCGCCCAGCCCCTTATTGAAAAGTTGTATAGCATTTTTTGCATATATATTTATGAAAAAGAAATGAACGTGATTTTTTCTCGCCTTTTATAGTCGCTTATTGCTTTTCTTCTTTTGTGGTTATGCCGAGTAGGCTCTTAGGTTCGAGCGAGCTTGAGTGCTCGCTAGGCGACTAAGCATAGACGAGATAAGATACTCACCTCTATATACTCGTACGTGCATACTCATATCTGCATACTCGCACCTGCATATGAAGAAGTCTCTTTAGAGGCATGCAATCCCGAGACTCCATCTTGTACCTCTATGTTTGATGTTGATGGAGAGATTGACACAGTATGGAATGACTGTCGGTGAGATTCCAAAGGAGCACCTTCCCAGGGAACACACCATCCCAAGGTCTCTGTCCTACTGCTCTTGTAGATGCTGTTGAAGAGATTGATACAGTAGGGAATGATTGTCGGGGAGATTCCAAAGGAGCACCTTCCCAGGGAACACACCATCCCAAGTTCTCCGTCCTACTGCTCTTGTTGATGTTGTTGAAGAGATTGACACAGTAGGGAATGATTGTCTGGGAGGTTCCAAAGGAGCACCTTCCCAGGGAACACACCATCCCAAGGTCTCCGTCCTACTGCTCTTGTTGATGCTGTTGAAGAGATTAACACAGTAGGGGATGACTGTCGGGGAGGTTCCAAAGGAGCACCTTCCCAGGGAACACATCATCCCAAGGTCTCCGTCTTACTGCTTTTGTTGATGCTGTTGAAGAGATTGACACAGTAGGGAATGACTGTCAGGGAGATTCTAAAGGAGAACCTTCACAGGGAACACACCATCCCAAGGTCTCCGTCCTACTTCTCTTCTTGATGATGTTGAAGAGATTGACACAGTAGGGAATGACTGTCGGGGAGGTTCCAAAGGAGCACCTTCCCAGGTAACACACCATCCCAAGGTCTCCGTCCTACTTGGGTGTTGAATGCCGACCCAACCTTCTTCTTGTTGCTCAACAATTAAACGGAGAATTAAGCACACTTAAGCACATTAACTCACACGATTAGAGGAAACAATCGGAAGCAAATCGCTTTGTTACGGGCTTTTAGCCCTCGAAGGTACACGACACCATTATTCAAGGGTCCCCTCATTGGTTAATTCGACCATCTCTTCGTTGAATTGGGAGGTCGGCGTCCAGACTTCTTCCTGATAATCTTACCAGCCGGATGAGAGGTGTGGTCGGAGGGTTCCTGCAGCCAATGTGCCAGGAGAGAGCTGATCTCGACCGTCAGTGCAGAGGCTTGGTCTTATGAGAACGCACTACCGAGGCACCGTCCCACATCACTCGTTCTGGGTTTTATAAGAATCAAGTCGGAGGCCAGTTTCCCAACCTGCCGTGGAGATCGACTTCACCTGCTTTCTTCCTTTACTTGAAAACATTTCTTAATTTGAGGTCAATGTGAAAAAACCCTTTTCTACCCCATGTTTCAGGGGGGCTGATGAATTTATTTATGAACAATAAATTTACAGCAGTGGGATGTACATACTCCCGTTCGGGAGTAAAACTTTTTTAGGTTGTCGCCGCTCCAAGTGTTTTTCAACAGCTCCCCTTCGTGATTCTGCAGGCGATATCTGCCAGTTGCTAATGACTCGTGGATGATAAAGGGTCCTCCCCGTCTTGGATTAAGCTTCCCGACGGCGGCTGATCTTCCTGTCGCGTCCGCCTTCTTTTGCTTACCTGAGAAATCGAAAAGGGGACCGTCCGAGGCCATCATCCTGCTCGCCTCGACTTCCAGGTTGTCAAACGTGTTCGTGAGAATGACGTAAAAATGACACAGACTGAACCCCCGTTGCACACCAGGATTTGGTTGACGGTGAAGTCTTCGACGATCGCTTGAATCACACGGGCATCACGGAAGGGATTCTCATTCCCTAACATGCCTCCTCCGAGAAAGAGATCTCCTCTAGCGGGGGTGGCGCTTGAGAGGTTGAAGCGACACTCTGGTGGTAGGCTTGGTGGAAATTCATCTTGCGGAAAGATCCGAGCCCCGCTTCTCCATAAATGACTCCTACTTCTCCGGCCTTGACCCCTCCTCGACATCCTTGGTTGACCCGATCCCTATTCCTCCTCCAGTTATTCCACCAGTTACGTCTGTTCCCCTAACGGACAACAACCATCGACTCCATACATACTTCCTCCTTACGCCCTTCCTGCCTACCACGATTCCTCCCCTCCGTGGAGAATCTCCTTTCTTGACCCGGTTGCTGCTCCAGCCCTGGGTTTTTTCCTCCTTCTTCTAGCCGCTCTGAAGTTACAAAGGGTCTTCCCACTTCCTATCTCCCTGGCTCCTCTCTCTCGCGCTTTGCCGGCATACGCTCTTCCGACCTTCTCCTCTCCAATCTCTGGGGTTCCTCCTTTCTTCTTACGGGGACCGTCTCTTCTTCCTCTTCCTCCTCTCTGGTCAGCTTGGTAAGCTTGGCCAGGAAGCCACAATTCGAGGCATCTCCTTGGACGAATTGATTGGCACTTTCAAAAAACTCCTCGTAGGCGTCCGACATGGTCTGGATGGGGACTGCATCCTCAAACCAATGGGGGAATCGGATAGGGTCATCCCTCCCCGAGTAATAATTCATCGCGGGATCCCTGAACCCCTCCGGCACTGGTGCAGCAACGATCTCCTCATAAAAGGGGGTCCTTCCTCCCACTTGGCGATGATCTTCCGCTTGGCGAGTATAATCGCCATACTCGCTATAGGGGCGAGTACTGTAGTATCTCACCTGTTCCTCCTCATCTCGAAACCGGATCCCGCCAGCCCCTTGCGAGGTTTGCGGGCAGAAATGCGACTTCCTTGGTCGCTCGGTCTCTTCCACATGATCCTTCCCTGCTCGTCGGGAGGGAGCACCTTCTTTGATCACATCTGGATGATGGGGTGCAGTCGCCGTCCCCTCTATGCGAGTTTGAAGAACTGCTCGAAGGGTTCCTTCAATTCGCCGCGAGAAATCTTCAAAGGCTGCCAACGTCACGAACCCGCCACCACCGGCCGAGTTGCCGACAACCTCCTCATGGTCGTCTACTACCACCATATTTTCTTCCCACTAAGCTTCCCTTCCTTGGCTACGGTCCACGCTCACCGCACCAAAGTGTTGAAGCCAGGAAAATCCTAGGCTCCAAAATTCGGACCAATGCAGCCGGAGATTACTTGCCAAGCGGCTCGAAGAGACGGCTTGACTGGCAACTATGAGGAAGCTAGAAGAGCAACAAACAGGACCCCAGGTGCCACGGCAGGGAGGTGCCACCACGTACCCAGAAGCTCAGAAGAGACTTCCCCTCCACAACCAAAAAATGGTCGATCAGGGTACGAGGAAGGCACCGACTTGGCTAGTACCGAGAGTAACGGCCAAGGTCGACGGGATTGAGAATTTGAACGAGGGGGGTTCCAAAAGCTCAAGTTCAGGTGCCAATCCAAGTACCCCTGGGGTCCTATTTATAGGAAAACCAAGGGGTAGGGGGGTTTATAGCCCAGCCCCTGCCTGGCGACTATGGGATACTCGGCGAGCATTAGGCCATAGTCGCCCATCTGGCGAGTATTGGGTGATGCTCACACATGTAGGGCCAATACTCGCCCAGGTCTTCTACTGCATCGGTGTTCGACGAACTCCTCCTGGCTGCGTTCGACGTCTTGGCTGCGTTCGACGAACTCTTCTAGGCTGCGTTCGACGAACTCTTCTTGGCTGCGTTCGACGAACTCTTCTTGGCTGCGTTCGACGAACTCCTCTAGGCCGACTTTGTCTTGGTGTCTTCGAACTGTTGACTTCTGTGTTGACCTTCTGACTTTGACTTCTGCCTACGTGGCTTTGAATGGGCCCACCCTCGGAGAATGAGGGTTGTACACAATCCCCGCTCTTTGCGAGTAACGTAGTTGCTCGGAAAGAATCATTCAACCGTCATTCGACGATCAGGCCTTCGAGCGAGCATTGATTGATAGTCGGCATCCCGATGGTTGATGCTCTGGCCCTATATATAGAGGGCGAGGGGTCTCTGAGGGCGCGACTTTTCTGATCTCGCTCAAGATGTCGCGCAGTATTGCTGAGGAAGCTGCCGCTGATTTGGCCGAGCTTGCAAGTTTGCTGACACCGTTGCGGAAGCCTGCTCGCGACGCCGAGCTTGAGGACTTCCTCGCCTCTAGGAAGAGGAAGAGGCTCAAAAGAAGAAGGAAAAGAAGAATAATAAGAAGAAGAGTGCGACCACTTCTGAGGTTGTCGCCGATTCTCTGGTCGGTAGTACCCAGCAGGTACTCGCCGACTTGGGTCTCGGCCACCCGGACGACTCGCCTGCTCCTAATCTTCCTGAGTCGAACGTCCCCCCAGAGGCGAGTACGGCTGAAATCTCGGCCCAAGTTCAAACTGAGCTCCCTCATTTACAAAGTGAGAGCTATCTACTCGCCGTTTTTCTGATTTGAGCGCCTTATTTGCTGGCGAGTTTCTGATGCTTTCTACAATATCTCGCAGATTCGCCGCTTACCAATGCTCAGGAGGAGCCTTTGATCGCAATTCCTCTGCGATCATCGCCTATGATCTCGCCCAGGACTGGGGGAGGAGCTCGCCGAGGTGGATCATTGCGGGTTCTTTACACCTCTTCGGTGGACAAGAGGCCGATGAGCGAGCAGAGTGATCCTCCAGCGAGTAACACTCCTCCGCCGACACCGCCTTTGCAGCAAACAGCGGTGGCGAGTAGCGCGCAGCTACCCGCGGACGAACTTCCTCCACCTCCTCCTTTTCCACTGCATGCCAACATGCAGGGTGATCATCGCCTTCTTTCTTCCTCGGCTCCCACCACCCATCCGGCGGAGTCCTCGCGCCGAGGTGGGGTGGCGGGGTCTTTTGGCTTCTTCGCTCCCAGAGGGGAGGGCGACCAGTGGATGGTCGCGGTCGGGGGGAAACTCTTCGCGACAGGGAGCACTCTGCCGGGAACCAATCCGGTCGGTGAGGTGCCGACCATCATAGCTCCTCCCCTCACCGAGGAAAGAGCCCCCATCTTCGGCGATCTCGCAGTCCTCCTCGCAGCTCGAGGAATGATGCTCGCCGGCCTGGTAACTTAACTATTTGCTCTGTGTGAAGCTGTCTCTTCTGTACTCGTCACTAAAGCTCCTTTCATCTTTGTCGCTTTCGCAGCTCGCGCTCAGACTCCTATGGGATCTTTGATTGACGGGGTGGGGCTTCCTTCGCGTGAGTACCAGGAGAGGGCTACTCGCGCTATTTTGGATCTGGAGGCGAAGTTGGAGCGCCTAGCGATCAGCGACCCGCATCGTCGCATGACGGATGTTGAGGCTCAGGTCGAGCGCCTGTCGGCTAGCGATCCTCAGCGTCGTTTGACCGAGTTGGAGGCGCGAGTATCCCGTCTAGAGGAGTTCGATGCTCGGCTGGTGGGAGTAGAATCTCGCCTTCAGTCTGTCGGCGATCTAGAGCGCCGGGTTGGTAGGATGGAGCATTGTCAGCAGTTGCACCATGACGAGCTGGTGGGAATGCGTGTGAGCATGGGCTCGGTTGGTCGCCTGGCGAGGATGGAGGAGGAGCTGCGACAAGGTGAGGATGCGATGTCCGTGGCCTTCGAGCATTTCAAGCGAGCTCGCAGCATGGGCTGGGTTGGGCGACAACCACAACTTCCCGATGCTCAGGCGAACCGCTAGTATCCCGCCCCTTTTTTCTTTTGTAGTCGCTAGGTCGCCACCTGGCGAATGTCTGTAATCCCAACATTTTACTTCTGTAATATTATTTGGCGAGTAGTTCAATCTCGCCCTTTTATTCCTCGCTTATTGTGCTGAAATGCTATGATTTTCTCTATCTTCTTTTCTGTCGTTTTGCGAGTAGTGGCTGAATATCGCGCCTATTTGGCGAGTTCCCTAGGATTCTGATGCAGGTACTCGCTTGTTTGGCGCTGGTGATTTGACGTGTGCCGTTGATTTTGGCGACTTTCCTCGATGCTCGCCACCCCTGACTCGTGCTCGCGGCGGCGTACGCGGTAAGCCAAGTTTCATCGAGTACTATAAATAGGGGGTGGGTACGTATTTATTACGCTTTTGGCGATTTTCCTTTCTTTCCAGCGAGTATCTGCCGATTGTTCCACTCCTCGCCTCTTTGATACTCACTTCTTCATTTCCTTTCTTTCTGAATGGCTGACGAGGCCGTTATTCGTCGTGCGAGTCACGCGAAGAACTTCGAGGCAACTTCCTTCAAGAAGTCGATTACTCGGTCGAGCAATCTGAAGGAGTTCTCTGCTAAGTACTTGTCGCCGGGGTATATCGTCAGGCTTCCTCGCGAGGATGAGCGCCTGAACTCATTCTCGGCGACCGAGCTGATATTCCCCATCCGCCACTTCGAAGTCGGCCTACGACTACCATTGTGGTCGGAGGTCTGCCAAATACTCCGCTACCACGGGATAGTCCCTGCCCAAATCAACCCAAACGGAGTGGCGATGATCATGGGCTTTCTTTGCTTCTTGCGAGAACAGAAGATCGCCTTTGTTTCCATCTTCCGGCGAGTATTCCATTTCGGCGCCACTGGCGAAAGCATCGTCTTTTTGTGCAGCCATGTCTGCACGCTGGTCAGCACGGGGAACAAGAATCATCGCTGGACCGAGCGATTAGTCGTTATCAAGGGCGACTTTGGAGTCATGCCGACCTCATCCTTCCAGCCGGCAGAGAGCGCCTTCGCTGCCCCTTATCTGGAGGAGAGCCGGGAGAAGCTACTCGACATCTTTCGGGGTCGCCGCTTGGATGTCGTCCTCTGGAGGAGGCGAGTAGATGAGCTCGCCGAAGTGTTCCCGGGCGAAGGTAGTCTTATGAGCGAGTATTTGGTCATACTCGCCACTTTGTCTCCAACTGATAACCAATGTCTTTGATTTCTGTCTTGATACAGCTACTCGCCTCTTACCGAGCGAGTTTCTTCCTTTGGCGCCGAAGGCAGGGGATCCTACTCTGATCGACTCGTCGCTAGGTGGCGATGAGCAGGAGGTCGCTGGTGATGGCGCCAGGGCCTTCAAAGAAGCGGAAGGCTAAGGCGAAGTCCGCCGAGCCTGCGAGAAAGAAGGAGGTCGCCAAGAGGGATCTGAAGGCGAAGGCAAATCCTTCGGAGGCTGGCGAGCCCAGCGGCCACACGAACATCGGCGAAGGTGTGGGCAGCAAGGACGCCTATGGTTGCCCTCTGGTGTCTTGGGATGAGCAGGCACACGAAGTAACTTTGAGCACCAACCTTCCCGTCTGGTCTGAGGATTGGGAGGATTCTGGCGAGGCATTCGACGTCATGTTCGCCCTTTATGGTCGTGCATATGCCGAATCCCTGCAAGATGTGTCTGCTGAGTATCTGGCGCACCAGAGCTCGCGAGCTTACCTGCGAGCTATCGAGCTCGGTCATGCGTCGGCGAGAAAACTGCTTGAGTACGAGCAGGTGATCAACGTGCAGAGTAAGAAGCTCATCACCATGGGGCTGGAAGCTGCCAAGTGGAAAGATCAGGAGGTACTCGCTTGTCACCTTTTGGTTTTTGGGATAGTCGCCTTTCGCGCCGATCGATGTTTGCTAACCGTTGTCTTTATTTGTACAGGCCGCCGAGGTGGAAATGGCGAAGAAGGTGTCCCAGCTGGAGAAGGAGCTGGAGGATACTCGATAGACCTTGGAGGCTGCCCAAGTTCGCATCGCCGAGCTGGAAACTCGGCCTGCCGAGCAACAACCTTCGTCAGCGATCCCCTCCAGGGTTGGAAAGCAGATTCGGATAAACGGTGATGAAATTCCGCATATTCGCCGTGAGATCGCGCGAGCAACCGGGAAGGTGGTCTTGAGCAAGCTGAAGGCCGAAGGCCTCCTAAAGCCGGAGGCAATAGACCTGACTATCATGGACATCATCCCGACACTACTCGCCGAAGAGTCAAACTCCCCTATGCGAGATCTTCCATCCTCATCCACCGATTCCGAAGATGACGATTTTGAGGACGAGGGTGATGATGGCGAAGATGTCGACGCGGATGGCGAGGATGGTGGTAATGATGATGAAGGCGATGATGGCGCATAGTCGTCCGGCCCCTTGTTGAAAAGTTGTATAGCATTTTTTGCATATGTATTTATGAAAAAGAAATGAACGTGATTTTTTGCTCGCCTTTTATAGTCGCTTCTTGCCTTTCTTCTTTTGTGGTTATGCCGAGTAGGCTCTTAGGCTCAAGGCGAGGTTGAGTGCTCGCTAGGCGACTAAGCATAGACAAGATAAGATACTCGCCTCTATATACTCGTACGTGCATACTCGTATTTGCATACTCGCACCTGCATATGAAGAAGTCTTTTTAGAGGCATGCAATCCCGAGACTCCATCTTGTACCTCTATGTTTGATGGTGATGGAGAGATTGACACAGTAGGGAATGACTGTCAGGGAGGTTCCAAAGGAGCACCTTCCCAGGTAACACACCATCCCAAGGTCTCCGTCCTACTGCTCTTGTTGATGCTGTTGAAGAGATTGACACAGTAGGGAATGATTGTCGGGGAGGTTCCAAAGGAGCACCTTCCCAGGGAACACACCATCCCAAGGTCTCCGTCCTACTGCTCTTGTTGATGCTGTTGAAGAGATTGACACAGTAGGGAATGATTGTCGGGGAGGTTCCAAAGGAGAACCTTCCCAGGGAACACACCATCCCAAGGTCTCCGTCCTACTGCTCTTGTTGATGTTGTTGAAGAGATTGACATAGTAGGGAATGACTGTCGGGGAGGTTCCAAAGGAGCACCTTCCCAGGGAACACACCATCCCAAGGTCTCCGTCCTACTGCTCTTGTTGATGCTGTTGAAGAGATTGACACAGTAGTGAATGACTATCGGGGAGGTTCCAAAGGAGCACCTTCCCAGGGAACACACCATCTCAAGGTCTCCGTCCTACTGCTTTTGTTGATGCTGTTGAAGAGATTGACACAGTAGTGAATGACTATCGGGGAGGTTCCAAAGGAGCACCTTCCCAGGGAACACACCATCTCAAGGTCTCCGTCCTACTGCTCTTGTTGATGCTGTTGAAGAGATTGACACAGTAGGGAATGACTGTCGGGGAGGTTCCAAAGGAGCACCTTCTCAGGGAACACACCATCCCAAGGTCTCCGTCCTACTTGGGTGCTGAATGCTGACCCAACCTGCTTCCTGTTGCTCAACAATTAAACAGGGAATTAAGCACACTTAAGCACATTAACTCACACGATTAGAGGAAACAATCGAAAGCGCATCGCTTTGTTACGGGCTTTTAGCCCTTGAAGGTACACGACACCTTTATTCAAGGGTCCCCTCATTGGTTAAGTTGATCATCTCTTCGTTGAATTGGGAGGTCGGCGTCCAGACTTCTTCCTGATAATCTTACCAGCCGGATGAGAGGTGCGGTCGGAGTGTTCCTGCAGCCAACGTGCAAGGGGGGAGCTGATCTCGACCGTCAGTGCAGAGGCTTGGTCTTATGAGAACGCACTACCGAGGCACCGTCCCACATCACCTGTTCTGGGTTTTATAAGAATCAAGTCGGAGGCCAGTTTCCCAACCTGCCGTGGAGATCGACTTCACCTGCTTTCTTCCTTTACTTGAAAACATTTCTTAATTTGAGGTCAATGTGAAAAAACCCTTTTCTACCCCATGTTTCAGGGGGGTGATGAATTTATTTATGAACAATAAATTTACAGGGGTGGGATATACATACTCCCGTTCAGGAGTAAAACCTTTTTAGGTTGTCGTCGCTCCAAGTGTTTTTCAACAGCTCCCCTTCGTGATTCTGCAGGCGATATCTGCCAGTTGCTAATAACTCGTGGATGATGAAGGGTCCTTCCCTTCTTGGATTAAGCTTCACGACGGCGGCTGATCTTCCTGCCGCGTCCGCCTTCTTTTGCTTACCTGAGAAATCGAAAAGGGGACCGTCCGAGGCCATCATCCTGCTCGCCTCGACTTCCAGGTTGTCAAATGTGTTCGCGAGAATGACATAAAAATGACACGGACCGAACCCCCGTTGCACACCAGGATTCAGTTGACGGTGAAGTCTTTGACGATCGCTTGAATCACACGGGCATCACAGAAGGGATTCTCATTCCCTAACATGCCTCCTCCGAGAAAGTGATCTCCTCTAGCGGGGGTGGCGCTTGAGAAGTTGAAGCGACACTCTGGAGGTAGGCTTGGTGGAAATTCGTCTTGCGGAAAGATCCGAGCCTCGTTTCTCCATAAATCACTCCTACTTCTCCGGCCTTGACCCCTCCTCGACATCCCTGGTTGACCCGATCCCTATTCCTCCTCCGGCTATTCCTTCGGTTACGTCTGTTCCCCTGACGGACAACAACCATCGACTCCATACATCCTTCCTCCTTACGCCCTTCCTGCCTACCACGATTCCTCCCCTCCGTGGAGAATCTCCTTTCCTGACCCGGTTGCTGCTCCAGCCCTGGTTTTTTTCCTCCTTCTTCTAGCCGTTCCGAAGTTACAAAGGGTCTTCCCACTTCTTGTCTCCCTGGCTCCTCTCTCTCGTGCTTTGCCGGCCTACGCTTTTCGACCTTCTCCTCTCCAATCTCTGGGGTTCCTCCTTTCTTCTTACGGGGACCGTCTCTTCTTCCTCTTCCTCCTCTCTGGTCAGCTTGGTGAGCTTGGCCAGGAAGCCACAATTCGAGGCATCTCCTTGGACGAATTGAATGGCACTTTCAAAAAACTCCTCGTAGGCGTCCAACATGGTGCGGATGGGGACTGCATCCTCAAACCAATGGGGGTGTCGGATAGGGTCATCCCTCCCCGAGTAGTAACTCATCGCGGGATCCCTGAACCCCTCGGGCACTGGTGCAGCAACGATCTCCTCACAAAAGGGGGTCCTTCCTCCCACTTGGCGATGATCTTCCGCTTGGAGAGTATAATCCCCATACTCGCTATAGGGGCGAGTACCGTAGTATCTCGCTTGCTCCTCCTCATCTCAAAACCGGATCCCGCCAGCCCCTTGCGAGGTTTGCGAGCAGAAATGCGACGTCCTTGGTCGCTCGGGCTCTTCCACATGATCCTTCCCTGCTCGCCGGGAGGGAGCACCTTCTTCGATCACAACCGGATGATGGGGTGCAGTCGCCGTCCCCTCTATGCGAGTTTGAAGAACTGCTCGAAGGGTTCCTTCAATTCGCCGCGAGAAATCTTCAAAGGCTGCCAACGTCACGAACCCGCCACCACTGGCCGAGTTGCCGACAACCTCCTCATGGTCGTCTACTACCACCATCTTTTCTTCCCACTAAGCTTTCCTTCCCTGGCTACGGTGCACGCTCACCGCACCAAAGTGTTGAAGCCAGGAAAATCCTAGGCTCCAAAATTCGGACCAATGCAGCCGGAGATTACTTGCCAAGCGGCTCGAAGAGACGGCTTGACTGGCAACTACGAGGAAGCTAGAAGAGCAACAAACAGGACCCCAGGTGCCACGGCAGGGAGGTCCCACCACGTACCCAGAAGCTCAGAAGAGGCTTCCCCTCCACAACCAAAAAATGGCCGAGCAGGGTACGAGGAAGGCACCGACTTGGCTAGTACCGGGAGTAACGGCCAAGGTCGACGGGATTGAGAATTTGAACGAGGGGGTTCCAAAAGCTCAAGTTCAGGTGCCAATCCAAGTACCTCTGGGGTCCTATTTATAGGAAAACCAAGGGGTATGGGGGTTTTTATAGCCCAGCCCCTGCCTGGCGACTATGGGATACTCGACGAGCATTACGCCATAGTCGCCCATCTGGCGAGTATTGGGTGATGCTCGCACATGCCGGGCCAATACTCGCTCAGGTCTTCTACTGCTTCGGTGTTCAACGAACTCCTCTTGGATGCGTTCGACGAACTCTTCTTGGCTGCGTTCGACGAACTCTTCTAGGCTGCGTTCGATGAACACTTCTTGGCTGCGTTCAACGAACTCTTTTGGCTGCGTTCGACGAACTCCTCTAGGCCGACTTTGTCTTGGTGTCTTCGAACTGTTGACTTCTGTGTTGACTTTCTGACTTTGACTTCTGCGTACATGGCTTTGAATGGGCCCACCCTCGAAGAATGAGGGTTGTACAACGTACATGAATAAGAGAGAAAATGTGGTGGTGGTGGTTACCCCATGATTGGGGTGCGGTTAGCATGTACGCGAGCGCTCCGGAGTCCGTATGAAGGTCAAAAGGGACTCGGAATTACACAAGAATGGACCTGTTGAAATCGTATCGGCGAGCCGGTCGAGGTCGCGGCGAAAAAATCATAGGTTCGATAGGATCCAATCAGGTCCATTTTGGGGAACCCATCAATTTTTGTTTCAAAATTCTAACTAATCCAGTATGGGTGGGACTAATTTATTTTGGGATCGCACTAGTGTATAGCCCCGTACAAACCCAAAGCAACCAAATGATGGGCATATATTAACATTGTTTTTTTGTCCGAGAAGACCAGCTCACATAAAAAAAATAGACTTTTATAATAAAGACAGATGATATAAGACATTATCCTGCAGGCATTTATTTTTTTGTATAATAGTATTAGCAACTTGCAAGGGGATCCGCCCACATGTAGTTTCCACTCCTTTAGCCTGCAGACATTGAATTCGTATGCATGAATTTAATGTTGAGGGATGGGCACAGCCTATTTACATGCTGGCAAAGTCCGCGGGAGAGTATCGAGCATGGGCGAAATCCATTCTTAACCAACGAATGGGCGAAGCCCGTTCACAACCTGTAAAACCCAAGCAATGTTACCTTGGGTGCACATGGGACCAAGGCAACCGACGGATGGGTGAAACCCATTCACAACAAACTACATAGAGCACAGTGTAGCCCGTTCGTAACCTACTACAGACAGGTGCAGCCTGTTCGCAACATGCAAAACATATGCAATGCCACGGGGCGAAGAGCTCTTTCTTCTCTTCTCAAGCTGCATATAGTATTCGGAGTGCTAGGACGCAGCCAAGCCCGTGCAAAAGTAAGAGGACGGTAGAAATAAATTTTATTTCGCATAGAATTATCGCATTTCCCCCAATATGCCGCCAAATTACATTCAATGATTTGTGTACATCTTCTCCATATAGCCCCCGCTGTCATGGGATCCGGATTCTCTCCATTTGGGTATAATGAATAGTATTTATTTCGTGGCGTGGATGCATTCTCACTTGATCTAACTGTGATAATTTTTTTGATTTAAAAAAAGCAATTGTTAACCGCACCGCATTTTTGGCTATCCGCAACTATTTGATATCCGCAAACCAGTGTGATATCCGCAAACCAATTTTTATGAAAAATACAAAATTCATGAATTGTAAACAATATCATTACTAATACATTGATATAAATTAACTTCACAAAACACCATTAAAACATAAATCATTGTCATTGTTTTAGAGTCCATAAGAATAAAGTTAACATTCAAAACAATCTATGATTGCATCCAAAATTGTCATTGCTTCAAGCCAATTTTTTACCCTGTAAAGATGAATAGAAAAATTAATAATAATAATTTTTACATTACACTTTGAAATAAAGTTAAAGTAAGAAAATTTTAATAAAAAAATTTTACACACCTTTTTTCATTATCAATTATCCACTGTTAGTAATATGTTTGGTCTCATTGCTGGTGGTGGTCCTTGCAACCGTTTGTTGTAATGCAGTCTCCAATTTTCCGCCACTTGTTCATGATATCTCATCCATGAAGGAACAATGTGTGGCATCGGAGAGCAAGCATTCAAGACTAGCCGAATGAAGTGATTATTATTCAAAAAAACCAATGCATGTAAGTGTTGGTACCTCCGGCATTGATGAATGAAGTGGAAAATATGTCAAACTTTGCACCTTTGATAGTTGAACCACTGCTATGTTGTAGCATGAACTAATAACTAGTCTCATATCCGGTAGTGTCATCCATTTATCAAATGGCGCTGGAGTTTCTATGCACTGTTGAGAGTTCAACAACTCTAATCTCCGCTTACTACCGAATATATCATCGTACAAAACACACCGAGTTTCAAGCTCCCAATATAAATCTTTCTGTACTTGTTGTCAACCACCTATTACATTCAATGCATCACTAATAACTCTGTATCCACAATGACCATCACCAGCAACGTCGTAGGCATCAACAATATGTGTAGACCAAAATGTTGTAAAATGATGACGAATCTTTACAACAAAATTTGTATTTTTGAGGACCGGCAACTTCATTATTTGCTTCTTCTTTTTTATTTCCGCGTCTTTCTCCTCCAATAATGCATACTCAAAATGAGATGAGAGGCGTTTTGTAGACAAAATATCCTCCTTAAATTTTTTGTAACTCCCCTTTGGCCTCCCTTTTAGCTTTAAAGGTACATTTGGTTCCCTAGTTTCGCTCAATGTTGGATCAATAATTTCTCTTAATTTGTGTTTGATTTCTTTCTTTTGTTGTTCACTAGAATCATAGAATTTTTTTGCCACCCCTTCAAGCTCAATGTCTACATTGTTCTCAATGTCCACATCAAATTTCTCATTTAAGACTAATTTTTTCCAATGCCCGTGAATTAGCCATAAAGGGAACCCTTTGCAGTTAGTAATATATGAAAAAAATTCATGCGCGCATGGTAACCTCATTGCATACCTCTTGAAGTGTGAGCACTCGTGTACTGACTTGAAATGGCCCCCTTTTTTCACTAAATCTTCCTCTTCTTTAATTATTTGCAAGACTTGTATAGAAATTTTCCCAACTAAATCTGAATACAATGCACCTGTGAAATCATTGCTAATTTTGATGGAGCTCTCGCTGAATGACCGTTTAATTTCCGTATGTTGAAGTTTGATCATTTGATCAAAATTCTTCCATATAGTTGTCAAATTACCAATCGATACCTCTAAGAATTTTTTTCAATTGGCTATGTCCTCCCTCCACTCGATTTGTGCATGAATTACCCAGGTGCAAGTACTTATCAATCAATGCTGAAATAAATTGATCTTTGTACGGCTCTATCCAAGTTGTAGTAACATAACCCAGCACATCAGAGTATAAGGAAGAAAACTCAATCACTAATTTATTAAAAGCAACATTAACATCACTTTCCGATGCGGCTTCAATCAATCCTTGCCATTCATGCATAAAATGCTCAAAATCCTTTCCGTTACTAAACAATTTCTTGCAATAAGCTAGAATATTTCTATTAATGTGCACACGACATAAAATATTCTTTGTTTGTGGAAAAACACTCGCAATAGCATTCATCAAAGCAATCTCTCTATCTGTAACCATAACTGTTGGCAAACATTTCGGTTCAAGAATTGACTTAAAACATTGCAAAGCTCATTCATAGCTTGACTGAGTTTCATCAGACATAAAGGTGAAACATGAAAAAAATGACTTAGTTGTTGACGTCATTCCAACGATGCATAGTAACGGCATCCGATATCTGTTGGTCTTGTATGTGCAGTCTAGTTGAAAAACCGTTGGAAACATGTTTGTTAATTTAATTGAAACCGGATGTGCAAAAAATAAACTATGTAGTTTCTTTGTAGTTTCATTTACTTTATTGAAACTAACATAGCCGGCGTTGTCTATGCATGATGAGTCCCATATATATATATATATTTGGACTCATTTGGGCTGATATTCTAGTGTTTGCACCACATTTTAGTCACGTTTTCATTTACATATACTATTCCATGCTAGATGCACTTTTAAGCCCGTTTCGGTGTGCAATTGCATTCCTTGTTGTTGGGGGTAAGCACATTGTGCTCCCCTTCCCTTCTTTTATGTACTTCTGTGCTGGATGTGTATTCCCAGCTAGTATATCTTGTTTGCAGGTGACCTGATTGCCCCGTTTTCCCATAAGTAATTTCTGTGCATATCGCACGCTCGTGCGTTTTCCTTGATGCACGGTCTGTGCGGTCGTGCGTTTGTGTCTGGGCAAGAAAACGGAGCATCGGAGTTTACTCGTGCGTTTTGACGCACGGGCGGATTCGCCTGTGCGTGAACAAAACGCACGGTCGACCTGTGTCTTGCTGATTTCAGAGCGTCGGAGTTTACCCGTGCGTCTGAACGCACGGGCGACGTTGGTCGTGCGTGAACAAATCGCACGGGCGGCGCAGCGTCTTCTCCAAGCCTTATTTCTTCCGTTAATATCGCACGGTCTGCGCACGATCATGCGTTCGACCGTGCGGGACCAATTTTCAGCCTGTTTCCTATAAAAGCTGCAGGAATCGAGGACCGGAGTAAGATGACCAGGGCACGAGCGGGAGCGATTCCGAGGGCGGGAAAACTCTTCCTTCCCGCTGCTATTGAGGGGTGAAGGCTTCTCCTTCATCTCCTCCACCATCAAGGCCATTTCCGGTGACTTTCCACCTCCATCCTTCCATCGAGGAGCACTAGGAAGCTTCATCCACCATTAGGTCAAGCATTCCTAGCCAAGGAGACCAAGGAAGCGCTGAAGATCGTAGGAGCGGTGACAGCCTCCTTCGAGCCAAGCTCACCATCTGAGGGCCGAGTCCGGAGAGAGCCCGACAACCTCTCATTCCGGCCGTGAACCCAAGACGTGATTTCTTCGTTGTGGTCCTCTCTAACCCTTGTTGCTTGAACTCGTTTACAGTTGCTTTATGAATGCGTGTTAAGTAGATCTTATGGATTACTGCTTGTTTTCATATGCAATGTTATTGTGGTGACATGAATAGCCCCTTTGTTTCTTGCTATTTTCTGTGTTACGTTGTGGTTGAAGCCGCTAGCAAAAGCTAGCGGTGATGTTTTGAGAAGAGGTGTGTGCGACCCTCAACCGTCATAGTGACATTCCGCCCACGCGCCGTCCGAAGCACGACATCGCGGCCGTTGCACCCATCTCGCCGTGCGAAGCGGAGTTTAGACCCGCATCTTTCTTCATTCTGCAATAGCATAGGAAACCCAATCAAAACCCCCGTTGTTACTATTTTATCCTTTGAACTGATTTCCTGCGAGAGCAAATCGTACTACCCAACTTGCGGTCCTTGAGAGATCGATATTCGGGGAGTTCCTCCCTATTTTATTACTTGACAACGACTGGTGCACTGCCGTCGTATCGCATTTCGTGCCTGCTAATTAGCAGTGCCGAAATTGCGCATCAATGCACTTGTACAAAAACTGTATCGGAGTACGACCCTCTAAATCTTTCTTTTGTAGCTTAGCTCTTGCATTGTAAATTGTTCGAATTATTGTGGTATTTCCAATATTTTTTGATTTCACTGTCGTTAATATTTTCCGTGGTTTAACACTTGCACTATACATCTGCTCGACTAGTTGTTCCTCATGGACGTCTAATCTACTGACATATGCATGCGCTTCCAAATGTACCCTTTCATGGTTGTGTACACTACAAATGACCTGAAGTTTCCATTCTTCAACATTTGCTTCCTTCTGTCTCTTTAAGGAAAATAAACATCCACAACGCTTGGAGGTTGATCTACAGATTCCCTTCTTCACCCAACCCTTTTTGTTTTGATTATCCCGATAGTGGCCACTTCTGTCACAACCTAACAACACACGAGGTTTTAGCCGGCCAACAACCTTATCTGATGCCTTTATAGTAACAACAAAGCCAATATTTTTTCCAACATGACTAGCCCATTCAACTAAGTCTTCCCTTGAACTAAAAATAATATTGGTTTCAAAGTGTGCGCTGACATCAATTTCAAATTTTTGAACGTTTTCGACATTTGCAATATTTGAGTCTAATAAATAATTGCAATAATAATTTAAACAACATAACTAAATTAAATTACTTAATTTGTGGTATATTTCATACCATGCACAATCAAACAAGATTGTTTGTGATCGTTCGTCATTTCCGACATTTCTTCTCTCGCACAATTTAAATCTACAATAAATTGGTGGAATACACTAAATTAGCAATAACAATTTCGGTTTTACAATACATCCAAGCAAGCAACTGTTGCTATTATAAAAGAACAAAATGAATTTTTGAGAGGATTACAATCACCCTCCCTCCAATATAACTACTACGTAATTGCGAGAGAAGAAATGTTGACCGGATGAGGGATGCAGAAAATTTTGAAGAAATTTTGAACAAAATGATAGTGGTCAATTCTGAAGTAACATAAGGCAATGTTTGGGAAGGACCGGCAAACAGGAATGCTTCTCTGCGACTCTTGCAGTATTCAGAGGTGGAGGTCATGAGAGGAGGAGAGTCAATACCTTGACTGGATGAGGGATGCTCCGGTGACGGGGAGGCCACGACGACGGCGAGGCGAGGATACGGCGACGGCGAACCTGGACGGAGTCAATCGCGAAATGCCGGAGTGCGACGGCGAGGCTCCAGCGACGGCGAGCCTGTGTCGGCGGCTGGCTCCAGCAAGGGCGATGCGAGAGCGAGAGGGAAGGAGTCGCGCAAAAGGAAGAGGGCAGTGAGCGGCGGAGGATGATTCTCAAAAGGAAGAGGGCAGTGCGCTACGGTTAGGTGTTTTACGGAACAAAAAAAAAACCCTAAAAATTGGGTGCGGATAGCCATTTTAGTAGTGTGTTAACAATTGCCCTAAAAAAATATAAATGAATGAGAATAGTGAATAAAAGATTCGTGGTGTGAACAGTCCAAATAGAGAGGATCCTCATGGGCTGTCATTCCCGTATCATCGCGGTAGCATAGCACCTCAGCTACAAAAGCTAAACGCGAGAGAGATCTAGAGAGAGAGAGAGGGAGAGACATGGAGGCAGGAGTGGGAGGCGGGACTCACTGGGGTGTGGGATCTCGAGTTTGCGACGTCTGCAAGGGTTCAGCCACTGCGGTGTTCTTCTGCCGCGCAGACACATCGTTTCTCTGCGGCGCGTGTGACGCGCGCGTACACGGAGCGAACAAGCTTTCCTCCAGGAACGAGCGCGTCTTGCTCTGCGAGGTCTGCGAACAGTCTCCAGCGGCCGTCACCTGCAAGGCCGACGCCGCTGCTCTCTGCGCTTCCTGCGATGCCGACATCCACTCCGCGAATTCTCTCTCCAGCCGCCACCAACGTGTCCCCGTCGTCCGCTTCATTGATTACCGCGTTTCCGCTACCGCTGCAGGCACTGATGCTCTCTACTTCTGTGGTGATGGGGACGCTGAGGATTGCAACGGAGATGCTGCGTCATGGCTGCTCCAGGAGCCGGCAAAGGATCCGCAGCTGGAGATGGGAAAATCTGCCGACTGCTTCTTCTCCGAAGCCGATCCGTACCTGGATCTGGAGTACACATCCTCGGTAGATGCCGGGATTTACCAAGCTGACAGAATCGTTCCCGCCGTCGCAGAAGGTCCGATGACTTTCATGCTCGATTTTACTATATCTAAGTCAGCCTACAGCGGCAACACCGTTAGCTTTGGTGTAAGTTGACCACTCTCGCAGGTCTTAAATCTAATCCGTTTAAAGGGGATTTGATCTGGTAAAACTCACTGCAGATGTCATCATCCGAGGTAGGACTTGTGCCGGACGTCGAGGGGAGTGCGATTGTTGGCGTGTCGACATGCAGCGGAGGGAGATCTTCGATGCCCTCATCGTCGACTGCAGTGTTGATGATGGATCGGGAGGCCAGAGTGTTGAGGTACAGAGAGAAGAGGAAAAACAGAAAATTCGAAAAGACGATCCGTTACGCTTCGCGGAAGGCCTACGCGGAGACGAGGCCGAGGATAAAGGGGAGGTTCGCGAAGAGGCCGGAAGTAGATGCGGAGGTCGGCCTAATCTACTCGTCGGCGGTTAACGCGCCGACAGCATTCATGGTCGACGAACCTGGATACGGCGTCGTCCCCTCCTTTTAAGAGTGTCCGATCTTCATCGATCTGTAACATAACACCTTTGTTTTCGATATCTCGCTATGGTTAGACGGAGGATGCGTCGGAATCTAAACTGAGATAATTGCCTTCTTCTTTAACCTGCATTTTCGTCTGTAAATTACTTTCTGAACCTGTAAATTTTTTTTTTGAACTTTTTGAAATATGCATCACAGTCGGTATTGGCACCAAGAAACTGCTCAGTACAATTAATGGAAGTTGGAATAACTTTCCAGGAGTGAAACCAGCGGGCTTACCTCGCCACGTTGGATGTTTCTCCTTTTGTACCAACGTGTGCTCTCTGTTGGTGTCGGTTTGTGGTTGCACAAAAGCTCGTTGATCGTTTCAGCAAACATCGAATTCTAAGCTGTTAATAAGATATAATATTAAAAACATTTATTTAAACTACAACATAAAATAATTTTTTATTTATTTAATGAAATTGCTCATTAATATGTAATTCAAGTTTAAAAGAGTAATATCATCACTTTGATAAGACCAGATTGGTCATGTTGACGCCAGGAAAATCCTGACCTCAAGATTCAGACCAATGTAGCCGGAGGCTACTCGCCCAGCAGCCCAACGAGATGGCTTGGCTGGCAACGACGAAGAAGCTAGAAGAGCAACAAACAGGACCCCAGGTGCTGCGGCAGGGAGGTCCCACCACGTACCCAGAAGCTCCGAAGAGACTTCCCCTCCAAGACCAAAGAATGGCCGAGCAAGGTACGAGGAAGGCACCGACTTGGCTAGCAAGCAGGGGTGACGGGCTCAAGAATTCGGAAATGGGGTTCCAGAAGCTCAAGCACAGATGCCAATCCAAGTACCCCTGGGGTCCTATTTATAGGCAACCAAGGGGTAGGGGGGGGGGGTTTATATCCCAGCCCTGACCTGGCGACATATGGGATACTCGGTGAGCATCTTCGACCATAGTCGCCCATCTGGCGAGTATCTGCTGCTGCTCGCACAAGCCTGGCTGATACTCGCTCAGGTCTTCTGTGGTTGCCGGACACTTTGGGGCGACATACGGGATACTCGGCGAGCATCTTCGACCATAGTCGCCCTTCTGGCGAGTATTTAGCCAATACTCGCCAACCTTCTTTTGCTCCTGCTGGCTGATTTGTCTTGCCTCTTTGACTTTGACCTGCCTACGTGGCCTTGAGTGGGTCCTACCCTCGGAGAATAAGGGTTGTACACAATCCCCGCTCTTTGCGAGTAACGGAGTTGCTCGGAAAGAAACATCCAACCGTTATTCGACGAGCTTCTGCCTTGGCGAGTATAGGGAGATGCTCGGATCTTGACTGTCCGACGCCTGGACTCTATATAAAGGAGGGGGGGGGGGGGGGGGGTCTCTGATGGAACCACCTTTCTATACTCGCTCACAATGTCGCTAGCTTTTGCTGAGGCTGCCAAAAAGGCCAAGGCCGACCTTGCGAATCTGATCGGCGTGCCCCTTCCTCCTCCTCGTATGGACGCCGAGGTAGACGCCTTCCTCGCGAACAAGAAGAGGAAGAGGGCGGCGAAGAAGAAGAAGAGAGAGAGAGAAAAGGAGGCGACTAAGGAGAACGTCGCCGATCCGCTGAGTGAGCAGCGTCAGCAGCTGCTGGAGGATTTGGGCCTCGAAGGGCTCTCGCCTGCTCTCCCCCCTGCTCCTCTCTCGGCAGAGGTCGCCCCGGAGGCGAGTAGGGATGAAACCCAAACTCAAACCCAACCGGACCCTCCCCCTGCCCGAGGTGAGCTCCTTGCTCGCCCTTTTTCGATCTATGCTGTCTTCCGGCGACATTCTGACGTCTTTGTTGCTATCTGTAGATCCGTCGAATACTGAGGCTCGGGAGGAGCCTTTGACTGCAATACCGCTGCGATCATCCCCGATGATCTCGCCTGAGGGTGGGTCTCGGAGTGGTCGCGCGGTAAGGATTCTCCACAGCTCCTCTGTGGAGAAGAGGCCGATGAGCGAGCATGGGGCTCCTCTGGCGAACATCGCTCCTCCTCCGCCTCCTCCTCCACCTAACTCGCGACCAGAGCCGGCGAGCAACACACAGCGGCCTGTGATCGCGCTGCCGCCTCCTCCTCCTGGACTCCCGCCGCCAGTGAATCCTCCAGGCGATCAACGTCTTTCTACCTCAACTGCTCCCTCTTCCCACCAGGGGGAGTCCTCGCGCAGGGGCGGGACTGGAGGGTCTTCGGCCTTCTTCGCTCCAAGGGGTGGAGGGCGACCAGGAGATGGTCGCGGTCGAGGGGACCTGCCCTCCAACCGGGATCATTCCGGCAACCACTCTACTCGCCGAGATGGCGTCTATCACTCTCCCTCCCCACACCGAGGAAGGTCTTCTCCTCGCCGACGATCTCGCAGCCCTCCTCGCCGACGATCCCGTAGTCCTCGGCCAGGTATTTGATCGCTGCCTTCGGATAGTCGCCACTGTTTTCTGAATTCTGCTGAAGTTCTGGCCCTTTTTGCCTTTTTTCGCAGGTCGCGCGCATACTCCGGTGGGAGCTCTGATCGATGCCGTTGGGCTCCCTCCTCGCGAGTACCAGGAAAAGGCTACTCGCGCTATCTTGGACTTGGAATCAAGGATAGAGCGGCTATCGATCTGCGAACCTCATCGCCGTTTGACTGAGGTGGAGTCGCGGGTTGAGCGCTTGGCGGCTAGTGACCCTCATCGCCGCCTAACTGACCTGGAGGTGCGAGTATCCCGGCTGGAGGAGTTTGATACTCGCCTGTCGGGTACTGAAGCTCGCCTCCAGTCTGTCAGCGACTTGGAGCGCAGGGTGGCGAGGATCGAGCATCGGCAACAGCTGCATCATGACGAGCTGGTCGGGATGCGCGCGAGCATGGGCTCGGTGGGGAGGCTGGCGAGGATCGAAGACCAGCTGCGACAAGGCGAGGACGCGATGTCTGTGGCCTCTGAGCACTTCAGGCGAGCTCGCGGCTTGGGATGGGTCGGGCGACAACCTCAGATCCAGGATCCCCAGGCGAACATCCAGGCACAACCCTAGCTGCTGCTCTTCTTCATCTTTATCTTCCATGTAGCTTTGTAGCTCCTCGCGAGCATTATTTGAATCTTTTGAACGATTTATTTGAAGCAGTGTAGATTTGCCGAGTAATCGAATACTCGCCCTTCAATCTTGTCTTTGTTTTACTTGATCTTCTTTTGTTTTGCTTTTTCTTCTATCTCCTTTTTGCCGAATATCTGTTTGAATGTCGCCTATATTTTGGCGAGCTTCTTCGTGTTTCTATGATGTAGGTATTCGCTAGATACTCGCCACCCCTAGTCGTGCTCGCGGCGTCGTGTTCGACAAGCCAGAATAACCGACTAGTATAAATAGGGGGGGGGGGTGGGTGAGTCTTAAATACGCCTTTAGCGATCTCTAGCTTCCTTGAGCGAGCATCTTCCAGGCTTCCAATCCTCGCCCTTCTACGATACTCGCTCTCTTCCCTTTCTTCCCAAGATGACCGACGAGGCGTCCATCAGGCGAGCTAACCATGCGAAGAACTTCGATGAGAGCTCGTTCAAGAAGCCGATCACGAATCAGAAAGACTTGGACGAGTTCAACTCCAAGTTCGCGACTCCAGGATATGTCGCCAGGCTTCCTCGCCCGTCTGAGCGACTAAACACCTCCTCGCAGATGGCGATGATCTTCCCAATCCGACACTTCGAGGTTGGCCTGCGACTTCCCATATGGCCCGAGTTTCGGAAGATACTCGTGTTCTATGGGATAGTGCCCGCCCAGATCAATCCCAACGGAGTGGCGATGATCATGGGGTTCCTGTGCTACCTTCGGGAGCAGAACATCGTCTTCGACCTTTCGGTCTTTAGGCGAATATTCACCATCATGGCGACCGGCGAGGGCGTCATCTTCTTGTGCAGTCACGTCTGTACACTGGCGGGGACTTTAAATAAGAACCATCGCTGGGTCGAGCGGATAGTCGCCATTGAGGGCGACTTCGCGGGCATCTCCAGCTCGCCCATTCAACCTTCAGAGAACGTCTTCACGGTTCCCTGGCTCACCGAGGACCAGATGAAGCTGCTCGCCTGCTTCAGGAATCGTCGCTTCGACGTGATACTTTGGAGGAGGTGAGTAGACGAGCTCACGGAAGTTCGCCCAGGGGAAGGTATCTTTCGCGCGAGCATCAGACATACTCGCCCTAGGGCTTCGTTCTGGCGACTAATCTTCGATCTTCTTACAGGCGTGCAGGCTCTTCCGCGTGATGCTCTTCCCCTCGCGGCGAAGGCGACCGCTGTCGCCCAAGGGGGTGCGAGAACCTCGGCGCGCGAGGTTGGGGACTCCTCCCCAATCGACTTGTCGCCATGGGGCGACGATCTGGATGTCGCCGGTGGTGGGGCCGGGACCTCGAAGAAGCGAACGGGCAAGGCTAAGGCCTCTGAGCCCAAGAGACAGAAGAAGGAGGTCGCCCACAGGGATCTGGGCAAGAAGGCGGATCCCTCGGAGGCTGGCGAGCCGAGCAACCATCCTTTCTTCAACGAGGGCACCCGTGGCGAGGACGACTTTGGTCGCCCATTGGTGACCTGGTCTGATCGCGCTCACGAGGTGACTCTGAGCTCGAACCTCCCCGTTTGGTCCGAGGACTGGGAGGACAAGGGGGAGGCCTTCGATGTGCTCCATGCGATCTATAGTCGTACTGACGCCGAGCTGCTGCAGGAGGCCTCTGCCGAGCATCTTGCTCATCAAACCTCGCGCTCAATCTTGCGAACTGCCGAGCTCGCACATTCAACAGCGAAGCGGCTGCTGATGTACGAGGAGGCGATCAGGGTGCAGGGGCCGAAAATGATCGCCATGGCGGAGAGGATCAATGGGTTCGAGGTACTTCGTCTTTGCGACTTTTCGCGCTTTCTGGAATACTCGCCTCTTCATACGATGTCAAGCTTTACCTTCTTTCTTTTTGTCTTCTATAGGCTGCCGAGCTGGAATCGGCGAAGAGACTGTCCCAGGCCGAGAAGGAGCTGTAGGATACTCGCTCTGCCTTGGAAGCCGCCCAAATCCGCATCGCCGAGTTAGAAACTCGGCCTGCCGAGCAACAGCCGGCGGGGTCGGGCCCTCATCGGTTCGTCAAGCAGGTCAGGATGTATGGCGACGACATGCCCCATATTCGCCGGGAGATCGCGCGAGCAACAGGAGAGGTCATCCTAAATTAGCTGAAGGCAGATGATCTTTTGAAGCCGGAGGCTATGGGATTGACGGTGGGAGACCTTATCCCGGCCATACTCGCCGAGGAGTCCACCTCCCCCCTGCGAGCATCATCGCCGCGACTTAGCGATGCCGAGGACGACGATGATAAGGTTGATGATGATGATGATGATGACGACGATGATGACGGAGACGAGTCAGATGCAGATATTTGATGGCGAGGATGTCGCCTAGTCGCCCGGGCTCCTTTTTTGCTCGCCCGGCGACCTTTTTGTCCACCTGCAGCATGTACAGATTTTTTGTAAAAATGAAAAGGAATTTTGACAAGTTTCTTACTCGCCTATTCCTTCCTTTTGTGCTTTTACTTCCTTGCTTATATGTGGCTTTAGGCTCCTAGGTTCGAGGCGAGGTTGAGTGCTCGCTAGGCTCCTAGGATTTCGGCGAGTATGGATACTCGCACCTACAGACTTCAGTTTGAGGCCTTGATCTGTACCTAGTGACAAGTGTTATTAGGTTTTTACGCAAGAATCTAAGGAGCTCTTCAAGGGAAGGAAGGAGTAAGGTTTAGCAGTCGGGGAGCCCTGGGGGAATGTCATCCCGAGGCCGCCCTCCTACTCTAAGACCTGATGTCGACGGAGAATGACGCCAAGTAAAGAAGGGCAGCCGGGCAGGTCTCGCGGGGACACAACTCCCAGGGCCTTCATCCTATAACTTGGATGCTTGCTACCTTCAAAGGCCGACGTCAAGTAAGGAAAGGCCGCCGGGTCGATCCCACAGGGGCACAACACCCAGGAGCCTTCATCCTATCACTTGGATGCTTGGATGCCTTTGTCTTTTGGTCGGTCGAGTTGGTCTCCTCCTCGTCTCAAGTCGGAGCATCGGCTTCCAGACTTTACCCTAGTAATTTCTACAGCCGGACGAGAAATGCAGTCGGTGGGAACCGCGGCCAACATGCAAGGGGGGAGCTGATCTCGACCGTCATTGTAGAGGCTTGGTCTTAAGGGAACGCACATCCGAGGCACTGTCCCATCATCCGCTCTGAGTTTTTACAAGGGTCAAGTCGGAGGCTCGTCTTCCAACCTGCGGCGGCGAATGTCGATGTAGGACGACGTCAAGCAGGGAGTGGCAGTCGGGGAAATCCGAGGGGACACATCATCTCGAGGCCTCCCTCCTACTTGGATGCTGGATGTGGATCGGACCTGCTTCCTGTTGCTCAACGAGTTTAGCAGGGAGTTAAGCACACTTTAGGCACAACAACTCATATGATCTAACACAGTAATTTAGAAAAGGAAATGCTTTGCTGCGAGCTTTTCAGCTTTCAAGGGTACACGCCGCCTTTTTTCAAGGGTCCCCTGAGCTAGTGAAATCGATCATTCATTCGCCGAATCGGAAGGTCGGCGTCCAGACTTCTTCCCGGTAATCTCTACAGTCGAACGAGAAATGCAGTCGGTGGGAACCGCGGCCAACATGCAAGGGGGGAGCTGATCTCGGCCGTCATTGCAGAGGCTTGGTCTTAAGGGAACGCACACCCGAGGCACTGTCCCATCATCCGCTCTGAGTTTTTACGAGGGTTAAGTCGGAGGCTCATTTTCCAACCTAGCGTGGAGATTGACTTCACCTGACTTTTTCATTATGAAAACTTTGTTGATGCGAAAGAAGCTGCCTTCTCCCATGTTTCAGGGAGGTGTAGATTTTATTCAAAGAAATGAATTTACAAGGATGGGGTATACATGTTCCCCCTCAGGGATAAAACCTTTTCAGGTCATCGCCGCTCCAGGTGCTCCCTAGCAGCTCGCCTTCCTGGTTCTGCAAGTGGTATCCTCCTGTTAGGAGTGCTTCCTGGATGATGAAAGGTCCTTCCCAGTTCGGGTTGAGCTTCCCGACGGCCGCAGACCTTCCTGCTGCGTCCACCTTTTTCAGGACCAGATCACCTGCTTGGAATTGTTTGAGGCGAACATTTTTGTCAAAATGTTTTGCCATCCGGCGCTTGATCTCCTCTTGCCTGGCTGAAGCTAAATCTCGGAGTTCCTCGATGTAGTCGAGAGATAACTTTTGAACCTCTTCATTCTCTAGTCGCCATTCTTCGCTTCCGTCCTCCGCAGCTATCACCCGTGGGCTTCTGACTTCGAACTCTACTGGAATAAGAGCTTCCGACCCGTGAGAGAGTTTGAACGGCGTTTCCCCTGTGGCTGAGCTGGGAGTGGTCCTCAGAGCCCACAGGACCGAGGGGAGCTGGTCCGCCCAATTACCTCTCAGGTTCTCCACCTTCTTCTTCAGTAGGTTGATGATCAGTTTGTTGGCGGCCTCCACTTGGCCATTGCTCCTTGGGTGATGCACGGAGGCGAACCGAAGGTCGGTTCCTAGCTGCCTACAAAAGTCTTCCAGTTCTAAGCTGGCGAACTGGGGACCATTGTCGGTGATGATGGCGAGAGGGATCCCGAATCTGCAGACGATCTCTCCCCAAATGAAGTTCTTCACGACTTGAGAGGTGGTCTTGGCCAGGGCTTTGGCCTCGATCCACTTGGAGAAGTAGTCGATCATGACGAGAATGAACTTTCGTTGTCCACTGGCTTGAGGGAAAGGGCCGATCAAGTCCATCCCCCAGATGGCGAACGGCCATGGGGAGATGATCGATCGGAGCTGCTGGGCCGGCTGCAACTGAAGGGGGGCGAAGAGCTGGCACTTCTGGCACTTCTTCGAGAAGATCTCAGCATCCTTCCGGATAGTAGGCCAGAAGTAACCATGCCGCAATATCCTCTGCTCCAAAGTGCGAGTCCCAGAATGACTTCCACACTCTCCCGAATGGATCTCCTCCAACACTCGGGGTACTTGGTCTTCGGAAACACATCTGGCCAGGGGGCCCGAGATGGTCTTGCGGTACAGCTCCCCATCTTGCAGGAGGTAGTATGCCGCTTTGTACCGAAATCCTCGCTGATCCCCTCCGTTCGCCGGAAGCTGGCCGCTGGTCAGGAAGGTTACAAAGGGATCCATCCACGAGGGGCGTTGCTCGATCTCCATTATCTCTCCCTCTTCAATGGATGGGTGGAAAAGCTCTGTGATAGTTCCTCCAGCCCTCGGCCCGTACTTGGCGAGGCGATCTGCTGCCGAGTTCTCCTCTCTTGGCACATGTTCGACGAAGAAAGACTGGAGGCCTCCAATCAGTCCTTTTACTTTTACCAGGTACTTCTGCAGGATGGTGTCGCGCACCTCGAACTCGCCTCGAATCTGCGACGCGACCCCCATTGAGTCCGTGAAAGCCCGGACATCACGGATCCCCAGCTCCTTGGCAAGGCGTAAGCCTGCCACTATGGCCTCATACTCTGCCTGGTTGTTTGTGACGGGGAAGAGGATCTCGACGGCTTGCTCGATCCTTGTTCCCTGTGGGCTGACGAGCACGATGCCCACCCCCACAGAGCTTTTGCCCGAAGCTCCATCAACAAACAACTTCCAAGGAATGGGATTGAGCACCTCTTCTCCTGGCTCCGCTTCCACCGAGAAGTCAGCCAAGAAGTCTGCTACTGCCTGGGCCTTGATCGCTACTCGGGGAGAGAAGGAAATGTCAAACTCGCTGAGTTCTACCGACCATTTCGCCAACCTCCCTGAATGCTCCACTCCCTCTAGGACATTGCGGAGAGGATGATCAGTCACCACTCTGATGGAGTGAGCCTGAAAATAAGGTCGGAGCTTTCGTGCCGACACCACCAAGGCGAAGGCAAGCTTCTCCAGGATTGGGTACTTCAGCTCCGCCTTTTTTAGCACCCGGCTGACGTAGTAGATAGGTAGCTGCCTCTTCCCTTCTTCTCGGACGAAAACGGAGCTCACCGCCTCTGCTCCTACTCCCAGGTAGACGAGCAGGTCTTCGCCTTCCTTCGGGCTCTGGAGGAGAGGTGTCTGAGTCAACTGCTCCTTCAGCTTTCCGAACGCCATCTCACATCCTTCGGACCACTCGAAGCTTTTCGCTTTACGGAGTGTCTTGAAGAATGGAGAGCATTTCTCTCCGGCTTTAGAGAGGAAGCGGCTAAGACCCGCCAGCCTTCCTGTCAACCTTTGGACTTCCTTCATCATCTTTGGGGATGGCATCTCCAGGATCGCCTTAACCTTGTCGGGGTTAGGCTCTACTCCCTCCGAGGTAAGGAGATGTCCCAGGAACTTTCCCCTGCCTGCTCCGAAGACGCACTTCGTCGGATTGAGCCTCATTTTGAATCTTCTTAGCGTCGCGAAGGTCTCTACCAGATCGGCTATGTGTTCCTGGACATTCTTGCTTTTGATCAAGAGATCGTCCACATACACTTCCAGGTTCCTCCCCTTTTGCTCTTTGAAAACATGGTCCATCATCCGTTGATAGGTAGCTCCTGCATTCTTCAAACCGAAGGGCATCATCTTGAAGCTGTAGCAGCCATCATCGGTGATGAAGGAGACATCGCGGCAATCGGGGGGATGCATCCGGATCTGGTGATATCCTGAAAACGCATCAAGGAAACTCATCACAGAAAAACCGACGGCCGAATCAACCAGCGCGTCGATTTGAGGCAAGGGATAACAATCCTTCGGGCAGCTTTTATTCATTAAGGAAAAATCCACACACATTCTCCAGCTTCCCCCCGCCTTTGCCACCATTACAACATTGGAGACCCAGCCTGGATACTGGATCTCTGACACAAACCCTGCATCGAGCAGTTTTTTAACCTCCTCCCTAATTGGCTTGGCGAGGATGGTGGCGGTTCTCCTTTTCTTCTGGCGGATGGGCTGGACAGTGGGATCCAGGTTGAGGCGATGACACGCAACCTCAGGGTCGACTCCTGGCATCTCGGCTGCGCTCCAAGCAAAGATGTCGACGTTCTTTTGCAGACACGCCGCCATCTCGATCTTCTCTTCGGTCTTCAGCGACCCGCCAATCTTCAGCAGCCCCGGCACTCCCGCTGCAGAGAGTACCTCGATCTCCTCGACCTCTTCAGCCACTTCCAGCCTGGCCGGGCTCTCCAGCACTCTTCCGAACTCTTCTGCGTCAGCCATCCAGCTGATGGTACTGACGGCGCTAAGATAGCACTCCCTAGCGGCTCTTGGATCGCTCCTGATCCTCACCTGGACGTCTCCTTTACAGTACTTCAAGCACTGATGGTAGGAGGATGGGACGGCTTTGAAGGCGTTGAGAAGCGGCCTCCCAAAGATAGCCCTGTAGCAGCTCGGGGCGTCGACGATAACAAATCGACAGCCGATGGAGGTGCCACCGAGTGTTACCAGGAGATCTGCTCCTCCTTCCACCTCCTTCTTCTCTCCGGAGAAGCCGAAGAGGGGACCATCTGATGCTCGAACTCTGGCAGCTTCGACTCCCAGTCCGTCAAACGTCCCCTTGAAGATGACGTTTACAGAGCTACCGTTGTCGATCAGAATTCGATCAACGGTGAAGTCCTCCACCGCGGCTTGAATCACGAGGGCATCATGGAAGGGATTCGCGTTCCCTAGCATGTCCTCCTCGGAAAAGGTAATCTCCTCTATCGGGGGCGGTGCTTGTGAGGTCGAGGCGACACTCCTGCGGTAGATCTGATGGAGGCTTCCCTTGCGGGAAGCTTCCAGCCCTGCTCCCCCATGGATTACTCCAACTCGACCTCCCTGGCCCAGGTCTCCCCGACCTCCCTGGTCGATCCGATCCTCGTTCCTCCTGCGAACGACTGCAGCCTGCCCTGCCTGTGGCTCGGCAGGGGCCTCCATCCTCCTCTGCTCTCCTCCAGCTTCCCCTGCTGCCAACCTCCTCCGGGCTTCCCAAAAGTCTGGGCAGGCAGCCATGGCATGTCCCCCCACCTGGTGGAAGTCGCAGTAGAGAGGAACCTCTTCTGCTTGACGCCTCCTAGGCTTCGGCTTCTTCCTTCCTTGACGGCGGCCTCGCCCGGCTACCGCCATTGCTTCATTTCTCCTCCTCTCCTGACGCCTCTCTGGTTGGCGAAAGGGCCTTCTTTCTGGGGATCCCCCCCTTTGGTCCTGACGCTGGTGCCGTCCAGTCGGCCTCCAAGGTGGCCGATTGACGGGGACCTGGTAGCGTCTTCCCTCCTCCTGACGCTCAGGGGACTCGATGGGTCTTCTCTCCGCGATCCTCCCGGTTTCTTTCTTCCTGAGCTCCTCCTTCTTCTTCTCCTCTTGCCGCTCTGGCCACTTCCTTTCCTCCCTTCGGGGCTCCTCCCTCTTCCTTTTTCCAGGGATCTCATCCCTCTCTCCACGATCGCCTCTGGTCACCCGTGCCAACCTTGCCAAGAAGTCGGGGTTGGAGGCTTCTCCCCGGACAAATTTATTGGCCCTCTGAATGAGGTTGTCGTAGGAGTAGGGTGGGTTCTCACTGAGTTCCAACTTGAAGAGGCCTTGACTGATGCCAAATGTCAGGGCCAGCAACAGGATGTTGCTATCCACCTCCTGGATTTGCAGAACCTCCTCCTGGAAGCGCTCGATGTAAGGGCCCAATGCCTCATCCGGCCCTTGCACGAGGTAGAACAGGGCCGTTGCCTCCTTCTTTAGCTTCCGTGCCGTGTCGAACCGGGTCGTCAGCCCACGACACAGGTCTTCGAAGCAGTAGATTGAGCCTGCGGGCAACTGATGGAACCAGTCCCAGGCCTTTGCGCGGAAGGTAATGGCAAACAACCTGCACTTGAAGGCGTCCGACATGGTTCGGATAGAGACTATATCCTCGAACCATTGGATGTGCCTGACGGGGTCCTCCTTCCCTGAATAGTAGTTCAAGGCAGGGTCCCTGAACCCCTCTGGCACTGGCGTGGCGAGAATCTCCTCGCAGAAGGGGCTCCTCCCTCCTGCCCGGCGACGATCCTCAACCTGGCGAGTATCACCTCCATACTCGCCATATGGGCGAGTATCCTGGTACCTCGCCTGCTCGCCTGGCTCGCGGAAGCGAATACCTTGCGAGGTTGGCTGGTAGAATTGCGACCTCCTTGGTCGCTCAGTTTCATCTTCCACGTGCTCTTTTCCTGCTCGCCGGGGGGGACTCCCTCCCTCGGATGGAACTGGGCGATGCGGCGAGGTCGCAGTGACCTCGGCGCGCGGCTGAAGCGCTGTTTGCAAGATCCCCTCCATGCGCTGCGCGAAGGCTCCCTCCATACGCTGCGCGAAGGCTTCCAGAACCGCTAGTGTCACGAACTCGCCACTCGCGGCCGAGTTGCCGACTACCCCTTCATGGTCGCCACCTACGACCATCTCGGTTTCCTGCTGAACTTTCCTTCTCCGACTACGGTCCACGCTCACCGCACCAAAGTGTTGACGCCAGGAAAATCCTGACCTCAAGATTCGGACCAATGCAGCCGGAGGCTACTCGCCCAGCAGCCCAACGAGATGGCTTGGCTGGCAACGACGAAGAAGCTAGAAGAGCAACAAACAGGACCCCAGGTGCTGCGGCAGGGAGGTCCCACCACGTACCCAGAAGCTCCGAAGAGACTTCCCCTCCAAGACCAAAGAATGGCCGAGCAAGGTACGAGGAAGGCACCGACTTGGCTAGCAAGCAGGGGTGACGGGCTCAAGAATTCGGAAATGGGGTTCCAGAAGCTCAAGCACAGGTGCCAATCCAAGTACCCCTGGGGTCCTATTTATAGGCAACCAAGGGGTAGGGGGGGTTTTTATAGCCCAGCCCTGACCTGGCGACATATGGGATACTCGGTGAGCATCTTCGACCATAGTCGCCCATCTGGCGAGTATCTGCTGCTGCTCGCACAAGCCTGGCTGATACTCGCTCAGGTCTTCTGTGGTTGCCGGACACTTTGGGGTGACATACGGGATACTCGGCGAGCATCTTCGACCATAGTCGCCCTTCTGGCGAGTATTTAGCCAATACTCGCCAACCTTCTTTTGCTCCTGTTGGCTGATTTGTCTTGCCTCTTTGACTTTGACCTGCCTACGTGGCCTTGAGTGGGTCCTACCCTCGGAGAATAAGGGTTGTACAGGTCACCTCGCCCTAAATCTTACCGTTGCCCCGAATCTAATATAGTAATTTTATTTCTGTTGCGAGTCACTCAGTTTTTTTCGGTTTTGAGAATCGATCCATCTTAGCTCGAGAGTGAGTCGAGTGTGTAAACAGTCAAAAGTGAACAAACATCGATAACAGCTAGACGTTTTAGCGTGGAAAGCCCAGAAAGGGTGAAAAATCAAGTGTTCGGATCTGAACTGGCCGAAATCCACTAGTTTCGGTGAGAATACAAGAAGAGTTGGAGATACTAGGAGGTGATATGTCATCACTTTGTTTACAGGCCTTAATGGAAGAGAAAAGAGAAAAAAGGACTAAGTCTTCGGTGCGTCCGCGAGAGCGTTCTCAAATGGCTTCTTCGGAGCTGGCGGGAGCGTCCTCGAGAGCCTTGAAAGAGAGTATACTTAAGAGCGGGCGAAGCATATTCGAAGCCATGGAGAGAGCATAATGCTAAGACTTCGCTAAAAAAGCTCATAGCTCTCTCTTGTCTCTGTGGTTGCGTATCTTCAATTGAAGGTTTGTGGACCTTTTTATTGCTTTTCTGAAGGGACGTGTTGTAATTGTGCCTGACTGGATCTAGAGTTGACGAATGACGTTGCTCGGTTCCGATCACCCGGATCACCAATTTTCTGAAAATGACGAACATGGCCCCTCGGGTGGACCGGGCAAGTTGCCCAGCGAAGGTGGCGGCCGGAGGCGACAGCGATGGCGGGGTGCTACCGGCGTGTGCGTGCAACCGTGCGCGTACGCGTGGGGAGGTCCTACGCGTGAGTGTGGGAAAGCCGCGTGCGCGTGTGACCTGGCGTCTGCGCGAGGAGGCCATATGCGGCGCACAACAAGCGACTCTGTCCACAGTATCGTGTGTGTACCTTGTTCGTGCACACCTTTGGGCGGCTCTGAGACCCTTCGAACGAGCGCGATTAGCTCGTGCGACTCACTTGGTCGGGCTGGCTTGCTTAAGCGTTTTGTCTTGGCTTGACTCGGGAAGCTTTAGTGGAAACCTAATCAGATGCCCCCTAGATTTTGTGGGTCGTGAATTGTAAAGAGACGAGCACGAAATTAGTACAAGCACACAGATTTTGGCTTGACTCGGGAAGATTTAGTACAAGCACACAGATTTTGATCTGTAGACTACGAATAGGTTAACGTGCGCGCACATCGAATTAATGTTCATTTGCGGTGTGAAATTCTAAACATTTTCTTCGTTAAGTCTGGAGATGTAGGGTGATCACTTTGCGCTGCAGGGTGTTAGTCTTACGTGATGAAGATCCCTTAGTTGACATTGAAGGGTGACTCATGCAATTGGTTGCACAACTTTTGTTTGGGCGTGATATTGATGGGCTTTTATTCTCCCTTATCGGGGTTGGCCCATTTGTTGGTAGAGATGGTTCCAGAGGTCATTGCTCGGTGTTAATGTTGGAGGTTGACGCTCAGAGATGATTCCATTTTTACTAGAGGGTGTAGATGGACTCTGGGTTCATTCTTATTGGGAGGCGTGAAAGGACTCGGGAGGCCATTTTAACTAGAGGGAGCGGATGGCTCAGGGCCCGTTCCTACCGGTTTTCCATTTCCAAGGACTTGGTCCAGCGTGCGTATGTGAACATACAAGGAGATTGGGCTCCGAAGATAGTTACTATTATTGTCAGCGCGCCACTCGGTGTTGGCCTCGCAGGGTGAAGATCCCGTTGTTGACGTCGGGCATTGATTTACTCGTGTATCGCCTTTTCTTTTTACATACCCCCTACGATGTTCTTTGGGATTATAGAGATCTTCTCCTGTTTGAGCTTGGCACGATGTGATGGTCTGGATGTGATTTACTTTTCATGTCCTTTACATGAATGTGTGTGCGTGAGTTTGCGCATTATCTTTCATGACTCTCATTCAGCGTTAGTGCGGGGGTTGTGACTGAACGTGGTGCGGAGGGATATTTGCCCTTTTGTCCCGATGCACGAGAGGACACGGAGTCTGATTTTTCCAAATGATGCAAAAGGACTCGAGGTCCGCCCTGATTGGAATCTGTAGGAGGATTTTGGGCTTGCCTTATTCTAGGGAGTAGAAGGACTCGAGGTTTATTTTTATTGTGAAGTAGAAGGACATGAGGTTCGTTTTCAAAGGAGGTGTACAAGAATTTTTGTCCATATCACCTTGACAGTAGAAGAGCACGAGGTCTGTTCTTTCAGGAGGCGCATAAGGACATATTGCCCGCTGTTATCAGGGGTTGACGAGTTTGCTCTTCGGCGTAGATGCCTGTAGCGTGGGAGCGAGCCACCCTGTAGCGTGGGAGCGAGATTCTCTATAGGGAGGGAGCAAGATTCCATGCAGAGCGGGAGCGAGATGACTATAACACCCCATTTTCCCCAATTGGGGAAAGTCCAGGTCCGTGGGCTAACTGAGGAGTGCTTTGCCATGTGTCGCCGAGTGGTCTCGATGACACAGGCTGGAGTGCAATGTCGTCGAGAGCACTCGACGCCACAAGCTCCGTGTCGTCGAGTGGACTCGACGACACAGCCGGAAAAGGCATGTCCTCGAGACCACTCAATGTCACATCCATGAGTGTGTGCTATCGAGAGGACTCGATGACACAGACAAATAGGTTTCGTCGAGTGACTCGACAACATAGTCATAGATGCATTTTTGTCTGTTTCATTTTGACGAACATCGACCGTCTATTTTTCATGGGAGGCTTTAATCCTAATGTTGGGGTTTTTGTCTGTGCTATATAAAGACACTCGGAGAAAAAGATTAGGACACTTTGCAGCCGTCTCTCTCTCTCTCTCTCTCTCCAAGCTCGAGATAGAAGATAAGCGAAAAAGACGAGAAGGAATCCTTTCTACCTTACTGGAGCTCCAGAGCTCCAAATCGAGAACCGATTCCAGATTCACGGAGAGTAGCCCGGTGCGGTTCTTTCTATCCGACTGAAATCTTGGATGCTCATGGCGCCATATAGACCGGCAAGGGTAATGATTCTTCCTCCCGGCCTTAGGACGTATTTTGGTACTTTCATCCCTTTTCTATGCTTGCATGTGTTTGTCTCATTCACTAATTAGCGAAGTGTAGGACTCCCTTTAGTTCTTCCAAACTCCAGGTCGATTGTGTCTGTCCCCGACATTTATTGCAAGTTGAAATTTGATAATCGTACGGATTTAGGCATTTTGTTTGAAGCCTACCAGTGGCCATTAACCCGGATCGGTGATGCTTGATTTGTAATGTTGCATTTAGGTTAAGCCTAGAATGCATGTCAGAGAATGACTCTGTGAGATATGTCACTATGAATGCAAGACTTGAGTTTTAGGTGTCTTTTGGAGAGCCTACAAGAAGCCCCATGCTTGGGTTGTGGTTGAACGCAAACCTTTACCATGAGTTTTAAAGTAGAGTTGTCTTGGACCTCCTTCGTTGTGTATTTGCAAAGCCTATGTCCTCTTGCAAGGATTAGGAGCGTAGCTTTTCTTGTGAGTAGCACTTATGTGTGTTATACCCTGGGCCGAGGTGAAGCCATACCCGCATCGTGCAGTTGGATCACAATGACTAGAGCACATGCAAAATTGAACCGAACCCATTTCCATGTAGATCGGTGAGAGGGCTTAATCTCTTGTATGTCGTACGATCATGGGAGTGGTCATGGAAGGTGTTCACTTAGACCGGACAAAAGCTCTTTTCCCACCTAAGATTGTATAACTTAGGGTGGTGTTGGTGCTTGTGAAGGAGTACATTGGAGGCATGCCTTGTGTGCATGAAATGTGTGGTCGTGAGTACCCACATTTTATGTTGCGATGAATTGATGTTATGTTAGCCTCATGCGGTTGCTTAGGCGGTTGTGGGTATCCTCCGGGTGAACCCTACCAACATCATGTGCATACCTAGGTCGCCCTTTCTTTGATGCTCAACCTTGAAGATTGTGTGAAAATTTCTCTCTTTTTGATTAATTAGCGGAATAAACAGGAACTAGGTCGCAGGAACACTCTCAACCCAACTGAGCACAATAAACCAGAAACAAAGAAAGAACACAAGGACTGGTATTCAAAACTCTTCTTTACAACTTGAGGTATACATGGCGAGACATGCTTCACCAAAACAGTTGAAGAAGAATAACAACGACAAGACAAGCAGAAACCGATCAAGCCGCCCGACTAACAAGCTGCCCGACTAAAATAAGGCTGTCCGCGCGATCTGCCAAGTCGCCAAACCGCAACTCAACACGCGGACTACCCATTATTCCAATGCTGAAACAGTCCGCCCGAGCAAGGCCGCCTGACCGCTATCACTTGGCCGCTCCTAACCGTGAACACTGCTGCTGAGGAGCTGAACAGAAAGCAGACCGGCAAGGCAAGCCGCCTAACCGCACGGTCTGACTTATTGAAAGAAAGAACACAAGCCAAAGAGAGAAGCCGCAAACCGCGACCACCTGCTGCTACCCGCCGCTGACTGCCACCGACTTAACCACTGCGGTCTCCTCTGATCAAGTCAGAACCACAAACAAGCTGTGCAACCTGCGAACACAACCGCACGAAAGACTTGCGAGCTCTCGCTTACTGTTCACTGTGTAAGATCTGCGGGAGAGGTCCTATTTATAGGCGCGAGATGGAGTGTGGTAACCGCCCATAGAGATAGGATAACCGCCTCAACTCGGCAGCGGGTAGAAAAACAAACCACGCGGCTTAAAGACAAACCGTACCATTCTACCAGAACTCCAGGACTTGAAGCAGACCAAGTCCAAGAACAAGCCGGACTGACAGACAGCCAGTCCGCTGCGGGTAAACAACCCGCGCAGTCTCAAGACAGACCGCTCAACCTCCTGCAGGAAGACAACCCGTGCGGTCTTCCAAAATAGACCGCCCGGCCTGCTGCGGGTAGACAACCCGCGCGGTCTCCAAAACAAACCGCCCGACTTCCACTTCACTTCAATATTTTCAACACTCCCCCTTGAAGTGAGAAGTGGAAGTCAACCCGAGTAAACCTCGTAACCGAGTGTATGGTCCCTTCGCTAGCGACTTCGTGAAGATGTCAGCGACATTGTCCTCGCTCTGCACATGCTCAACCATCAGAGATCCCTCCAGCACCTTCTCCCGAATAAAATGATGCTCGATCTCGATGTGCTTGGTCCGCGCGTGACAAACTGGATTATTAACCAGTTTGAGGGCACTCTCGTTGTCACCGCGTAGCAGAGTAGGACGCCGCACTTCCTCATGGATGTCTTTTACCAACCTCCTCAGCCAGATGGCTTCCTGAGCTGCCAAAGCCGAAGCCTTGTACTCCGCTTCAGTGGTAGAAACAGATACTGAATCCTGCTTCTTGCTGCACCATGATATAGCTGTAGGGCCCGCCAAAAAGACGTATCCAGATGTCGACTTCCTATCATCCGAATCTCCCCCATAATCAGCATCCATGTAACCATACAGGTTAAAGCACGTATCTCTCCTATAACAGAGACCAAAATCAAAGGTCGACTTCACGTACTTTAGGATACTCCTGGCCGCTACCAGATGAGGTTTTTGTGGCTCCGCCATATATCGACTCACCCTGCCAAATGCATATGCAATATCCGGCCTGGTAATCGCCAAATATATCAGACTCCCAACAAGAGCCCGGAACACCAATGGATCAGGAAGAATCCGCCCCTCATCCCGCCGAAGCTTTAGACCAACCTCAAGAGGAGTTGAACTACTCTTCCCTTCATGCATGCCGAATCTCTTAACGATTCGCTCCGCATAACCCTTCTGGGAAATGAGCATTCCATTCTTCTGCCTCTCAACCTCGAGTCCAAGGAAATGGTGGAGCTCACCTAGAAGCTTCATCTCAAATCTGATAGCAAGCTCAACCCTTAACCTTGCTACCTCCTCTTCTGAGTTCCCAGTGACAATCATGTCATCCACATACAACAGCACGAGGACCTGAAGCTCTCCCTTCTTCTTGATAAACAAGCTAGAATCTGAGTCTGAAGAAAAGTATCCGCCGAAATGAAGATATTTTGCGATCTTCCCATACCACGCCCTAGGCGCTTGCTTCAACCCATAGAGGGCCCTCTTCAACTTGCAGACGTGTCCTGGATGAACTTCCGATACATACCAAGGTGGCTGAACCATGAAGATGTCCCTGTTGTTGGATCGGTCGGCGCCCTTAGAGGGGGGGGGGGGGTGAATAAGGGTTTTAAAAAACTTTAGATTATATTTAAAAACTTTGAATTATTGCAAGATTAAAGACATGAAATAAGTGAAGTAAAACAAAAAGAGACAAGCTTTATTAATGATAAATAAGTTTTACAAAACTTGATCTCGATGACGCTAGAGATCGGAGGCGAATAATAAAAAAACTCTTTTTGGTTTCTATCCCGACTCGCTTCTCCACGAACCGGTGGCCCTAGCCTTATCCTCCCCGGATTCGGCCTCAAGCCGCTCTAGCCAATCCTTCCCCGGATGTGGACTCGAGCACCCCCTAGAACTAGCCTAGATCTAGTCACCAACACGAGGCGAATTTCAGCCCTAAGTCTACCCCAGACCTAGTCGCCAACACGAAGCGATTTCACTACCGTTTACAATGATAAAAGAGAAATAAAATAACAAAACCTCCCTTAAGATGAACTTCTGAAGTAGGAGACGAAGATCCGTTGTAGAATCAGCGTTTGTTGAAGCGGACTTCGTCTGATTCGGCGTGATGGAATTCTCCTTCAGAAATTGGCAGAGCTTCGCTGGGACCTCAAATTTCGGCTAAGACAAGCCTCTGGAAATCTAGTACTCTCTCTCTGAGGTGTATACAATAGGTGTGTCGAAAACAAGAGGAAAGGGGTTTCTTTTATAGCCCAAGCGCTACCGCCGGCGCTAGCGCTACCGCCGGCACTAGCCCGGATTAGGAAACGTTTTGCGCGGCAGGATCTTCAATCCGTGGCAACATTTTGCTCTATGCCTCTTGTGCGCCATGCTACCGCCAGCGCTATCCGCTACCGCCTGGCGTTAGCTCTTTCTAAAAATAGCTGGAATCGTGCTAATCATCGCTAGCGCCGGGCGCTATCGCTACCGCCGACGCTAGTGAGCCTTTTCGAATTTTGGCCTCAATTTTGGGGGCAGTCATCATGAGTACTCCTTGAGTCATATGGACTATGTAAACCTACACACTTGAACACACAAGATCAAATACACATAGGATTTGTTATTCTCAAACCTAGGAGATGCGGAAGACCATGTTCCAACAAACTCCCCCTTTTGATAATAACAAATCCATTAATGATAAATCAAAGCATTAATAAATAGGCATGAGAAAACTCTACTTGTGTGTGTGTGCGAGTGATGACTTAGGATAATTATTGATTTTAGCATTTAGAATTGCTCCCCCTAAATACATGCTCCCCCTAAGTGAGTGCTCCCCTAATATGTAACCTATCATCTGAATTTGTCATGTTGGGTTTATGATAGCGGGTTATATTTATCATGTTAGTTCTCCCCCTTTGTTATTAGCAAAAGTGGATAGGGAAACAAAGCACCAAAGAATTTGTAAGTAGAAGAGAAGGCATGATCGAGCTTTTTAAGTAAATGATAAGGAGTTATAGAAATGTTTTTCATTGAAATAGATCAGAGTTATGAGCATTACAAAATTTTCAGAGTTTGTAGCATAAAAGATTTTTATGTTTGAAGTAACCAATTAAAAGTGTTCCAAGTAAAACTATCACGTAATGAAAGATATGAATTTTGAAGAATAAGTGAGGATGCAAAGAGTACAAGATATTAAGTAAGCATGGAAAGCGCAAGGTAAAACACTTATATGGTTAAGATGCGGAAGACTTATAGCAATACAAAAACAGCAAATAGTAATGATAATCCAAAAAATATGAGTTAAGGATCACAAAAAAATGATTTTTTGGAAATCATTTTGCAGTTTTAAATTTTATAATAACCAAGCATGAAATAATGTTTATCAAAAACAGATGACCACAATGTTACTTTAATTCTTAATTTCAAAAACATACAAAATATTGTAGAACACATGCTAGGTTATCTAGTGCATTTCATAAATAAAAAGTAATATAGAATTAGCATTAGGATCCAATACTCATGAGAAGAAGTGTTATGGAAGATAATGATGTGCACATAAGTGTAATTTTGAGGAGAGTATACAAATGTTTTAATCAAAAATACAAGTAATATGTAAAGTAAGAAGCACAATAAAACACAAATAAGATTACTTCCACACACTTTAATGCACAAAAAAAGTACAACTACCAAGGTGCTTTGCACACACAATGCTCATCAAGACTTATCAGGGTGCAAAGTAGTGCTTGAGGGATCACATATTTTATTTTGAATCTTGAGACTAGTGATCCGATGTATTTAAGAGAAAGTGGTTTTTCTTATTTTTGAAAGAAAGATTTGATTTGCACAAGACACTTTATTATTCTTTCCAAGGTGCTCAACCTCACAATGCTCATTAAGACTTATCAGGAGGTTCAAGTAGTGCTTGGTGGAGTTATCTTTGTCATTTATGTTATAATTTTGTTTTGTACAAAGTTCTCCGAATACACTTGTTTTGCAAATCAATAGATTTTATGAGAAAAAACTATAACCACTTTTCTTAATTTTTAAGAGTGCAAAAGGAGTGTAGGTAAGATACTTGTGCAATTTTAATCCATTGTACTAATACAAAACATACACAAGTATTCTTAGATTAAACACATATGTAGACACTGCCAAAAAGAGTGAGTGAATAAATATCATTATCAAACATAAAACATTTACTCATACTTAGAGGCATGCTAAGCTTAGTACTACACAACCTTTAAGATATAATGGATGCACATATTAATAGATATATCAAAGCATGAAGAAAGACAATGTCCATGTAGTTTGAAAAGATAAATTGCAACATTGTAGAATTTCTAGATAATAGATTAAATCATGCTTGATTTTTCACAAAAAAAATCATAGAGTTTTTTTTTTATAGTTTTAAAGTTTTATATTTTTGTATTTGATTTTAGCAAATAAAAGCATATTTTTGTAATTTTTGCTTTTGTAATTTTTATATTTGATTTTTGCATAAAGATGAACTTTAAACAAAGGAAACAACAAAAGCGAAAAAGAAAAGCATATTTTTTTTGTAATTTGGTTTTTGTAGTTTTGTATTTGATTTTTCAAAAAATAAAGAAACACAGAAGTGCAAAACTAAGTAGAAGATATAGATTTATATATTTTAAGGGATTTTTAGAAATTTAAAAAATACAGAAAAATGAACATGGACGCTAGCGCCTGCGGTAGCGCTAGCGCGGGAGACAGTAAGTGATTTTTGAAGATTTTGAAAATTTTGATTGTTGATTTTGATTAGGTGTCCCAATAGTAGTTCCATGCTGAAGTTGCAGAAGTTTTGGAAATGTTTTTGATGGTAAAAACAAAAAAAAAAATTGCATTTTTGAATTCGTTTTAATATGAAGAATCTAGGACACCCAATACAAGTCAAAATATACGAAATCCTGCCTCACCAACTAGTACATATTGTAGAGAATAAATTTAGGTAATTAATGGAATTTTGTTTTATTTAAAAATCAGAAGGGCCCGATACCGCCGGCGCTAGCGCTAGCGCTAGCGCTATCGAGAGTTTTGTTAAATCTGATCTATTCTTTCAGATCCGCCATTTCCTCCATTTTCTCCCGAAAAACTTCGAAGAACACTCGTTCCAATCGCCCAGATCTGAGGTAATATCTCATCTTTTCTTATAATTTTTGTTTTTAAGCTTGATTGTGATGTTAGAGATGAAGATATTTGAGGTTATTAGATGGATTTAGAGATTAGATCTATAATGGTTGATTTTCATCAATATTAGGGTTTTTATGAGGATTTTGATTTTGATCTTGATTTTTATGTGGATTTCTTGGATTTAGTAATTTTTTACTTAGTTTAAATTTTGGAAATGTTGAAAAATATTACTTGGATATTTTTAGATCTAACTTGATCTTGATATTGATTTCCTAGATCTATCAAGATAAAAAAAATGAAAATATTTTATTTTAGGAGATATATAATTATTTTTGTTTTTAGATGAAAAATATATTTCATTTTGGTTTAATAATAATTTTTTTTTGGTAATCTGGCAGATGGTCCCTAAAGGAAAGAAGAGTACAGAGTTAGCAGTAGAGGCAACAGTAGTGGGCGTTCCATACGTCGTGGAGTTTGACTTGCCACGACACTATCACATTATGTAGTTATTCGTTGCCTCCGAAGTGCTAAATTTATTTATTTCTGACGGATTTTCTTCTGAGTTAGTGCGAGAGTTCTATACGCATTTGGAAGACCCATCACAGACCAGGCTGGATGGAGGAGTGTGGTCACAGGTGCAAGGGCAGGAGGTGACCATTACTCATGAGCAACTGAGGCGCGTGTTTGGATTATCCCAGCATTCACATCGGTTGGAGATTGTGGAGAGGTTCATGGTGGACAGAGATTGGACTCAGGTGAACATGGTGCTACATAATAAGGAATGCAGAAGTCTGATCTCGTCTGTGTCAACACTCACCGTGGATGCCCTAGTTGTTCAGGATGTATTACGCCACACAATGATGCTGAAGTTGGGTGACACAGCAAAGGTCACAGCCCAGCTCAGTTATGTCACTTATTTTATTTTGGAGGAGGAGAAGTTCGACGTGGCGGACTTACTACTTTCCCTGATTCGCTACTCCTACAAGTTGAGGTAACCCACCTGACAGAGATACAACAACTTGCCCCTGGGCGGCATCATGCAGCGGGTGATTCAGATGTTGTATCCTTCTATTGAGCTGGGTTTCTACTTGATAGATTGCTATCCTCCTATTTATAGTACCTCGCATTTGCGAACATCCTTAGTCTCGGATGAGCCATCATCATCAACTCAACCACCACTCTGGCGAGGAGCGTCTTCTCGAGGGGCTCGAGATGCTCCTTATGGGTCCTTTCGAGAGGAGATGGGTGAGTGGATGACACGGGTGGAGGAGGATGTTACCGTGATAAAGAAGGATGTCTCTGGGATAAAGAAAATGATGAAGTTTATGATGAAGGCTTTAAATTTGAAACCATCTACACCAGAGCGGAGGGAGTGGGAGAGCCCAGTTTCAGATCCGCCCCGCCACTCGATCCGGAGGACTCGCAGGAGACGCTCACCAAGTCCTAGTGTGGAGGACATAGATGAGGAGGAGTAGTGTGAGAGGAACTCAGTTATGTAATAATTCAGGAATTTTAACCTATGTCTTGGATGTTGTTGTTCTTTGAATTTTGTTTGATTTTGTTATCTTTTGGATTTTTAACTAGAAAGTTTCATTTAGAATTTGATGTTATGAAGTGGTGATATTTAGGTAATTTTTTATGTGGTGTACTTTTTAAATCCATAGGAAATTTTGAATTTAATTGTTGATAAATGAATATATGAGTGATAAGTAGGTCATCTTTAATAAGATTTTGAGTTTTGATTAATGTTTTAGGCTCATTAAATTTTTTGATCATGTTTCCTATACAAGATGACCATAACATGATAATTTCAAAGAAATAAGAAAACAAAGAAAATTGAAAGACATTAAAGCACATCATGAAGTAGAAAAATTGTATATTTCCCTTTTTGAAAATATTCTACTTCATGCATTTGGTGGTACCTAATGCAAGAGAGATTTAGGTATCCAAAGAGGACCCGATTTGATGGTTCCTTTGGGTACCCAACTACATCGTATTTGCTTTTGGGGAGATGGAAATGAATGGCCCCCTTTTTGTGGTGTTTGTGTTTCATCTTTGGTTTTGGGCCTCCATTCAAACTGTGGTTTAATATTATTATTATGAGTCAAATTTCTATTGTGATAATCTTTCTTTTTAGGATTGTAATGATTATAGAAAGCATTTTTCATAGGAAATTTGTGAAGTTTTATGTTGGGAGAAGTTTGATGATAATAATAATTGTACTTCGGAATTTCATTTTTAATTTGTTGATGTCTTTTATTTCCATTGCTTGATTTATTAATATTTTGAGAATTTATATTTAACTTGCTTTTAGATATATCTTGGTATTGTGAATGAGTGTTTTTCTTTATGATTTCCTTGAGCAAGTTGATTTTAGCATTTAATTCATCATTCTTAGTTTGTAAATTGTGTTTGGCTTTATTGTAAGCGATTGTGCTATTTTTAAGAGTGGTAGCAATTGATTCAATATGTTTTTCATATTCATCCCTATATTCATCAATTGTTTCGTCCATCTCTTTAATTTCAATCTCGTAGTTTTTACATTTAGCACAATCATTCTTTGACGATGAATTTTCTAAACATAATTTTTCATTATGTTCTTTCACACAAATAATTTCTTTTTCAAGTTCTTTGTCTTTTTATTTAATGTTATTACAATCAAAACAAGATTTTGTATTTTCAAGTAAAAAACAAGATGATGAAGACACATCACAATTTGATTCATTAGCCTTTAGCCTCTTATTTTCTAAACGTAAATTTTTATTAGCAATTTTCAATTTTTTGATTTTTCGTTTAGCTATTTTTAATTTGTTGAAACTAGAGATAAAGGTTATTACACAAGACGAAGATTTAGTCTTTCTTACAGCGCTTTTGGAGGAGGCAAAATATGAGCATGAAGTTCCTTTGTCATCTTTTAGTCCTTCCTCGATCACAGATGAGTTTTCATCTTCTTTTGATGTATTGTTCTCTTTCTCTATTTCAATATTCTCCATGGCTTTGCTCCGAGAGAGATCTTCTTGAATGATAATGGATGCTTGTATGTTCTTTTCCTCCTGTGTTTGTTCCACACCTGCGAGAGGAAGATCATACATTTCTTCAAGAAAGTGCCATATTTTGTATGCACTAGAAAAGCAATATATGAATTTGAAAATTTCATTAGATATACCGCAAAATAAATAATGTTTAGCTTTTGCATTTAATTGAAGTTCCTTTTTATTTGATTCATTTACAGGTCTTGCTATTGCTAAATTCCAAACTTCGATGTCTAAAGTTTTAATAAATTTTTCAATTAAGATTTTCCATCCTTTATAATTTGTTCCTTCAAACAAGGGTGGTTTATGTGATATTTCATCTTCACAGAAATTTGCCCCACTAGTAGAAGCGAGATCATGAGACGCCATTATTCCCGGTTGTTAAGCCGATTGGAATAAAACCGCTCTGATACCACTTGTTGGATCGGTCGGTGCCCTTAGAGGGGGGTGAATAAGGGTTTTAAAAAACTTTAGATTATATTTAAAAACTTTGAATTATTGCAAGATTAAAGACATGAAATAATTGAAGTAAAACAAAAAGAGACAAGCTTTATTAATGATAAATAAGTTTTACAAAACTTGATCTCGATGACGCTAGAGATCGGAGGCGAATAATAAAAAAACTCTTTTTGTTTTCTATCCCGACTCGCTTCCCCACGAACCGGTGGCCCTAGCCTTATCCTCCCCGGATTCGGCCTCAAGCCGCTCTAGCCAATCCTTCCCTGGATGTGGCCTCGAGCACCCCCTAGAACTAGCCTAGATCTAGTCGCCAACACGAGGCAAATTTCAGCCCTAAGTCTACCCCAGACCTAGTCGCCAACACGAGGCGATTTCACTACCGTTTACAATGATAAAAGAGAAATAAAATAACAAAACCTCCCTTAAGATGAACTTCTGAAGTAGGAGACGAAGATCCGTTGTAGAATCAGCGTTTGTTGACGCGGACTTCGTCTGGATTCGGCGTGATGGAATTCTCCTTCAGAAAATGGCAGAGCTTCGCTGGGACCTCAAATTTCGGCTAAGACAAGCCTCTAGAAATCTAGTACTCTCTCTCTGAGGTGTATACAATAGGTGTGCCGAAAACAAGAGGAGAGGGGGTCCTTTTATAGCCCAAGCGCTACCGCCGGCGCTAGCACTACCGCCGGCGCTAGCCCGGATTAGGAAACATTTTGCGCGGCAGGATCTTCAATCCGTGGCAACATTTTGCTCTATGCCTCTTATGCGCCATGCTACCGCCAGCGCTATCCGCTACCGCCTGGCGTTAGCTCTTTCTAAAAACAGCCGGAATCATGCTAATCATCGCTAGCGCCGGGCGCTATCGCTACCGCCGGCGCTAGTGAGCCTTTTCAAATTTTGGCCTCAATTTTGGGGGCAGTCATCATGAGTACTCCTTGAGTCATATGGACTATGTAAACCTGCACACTTGAACACACAAGATCAAATACACATAGGATTTGTTATTCTCAAACCTAGGAGATGTGGAAGACCATGTTCCAACACCTGTCAATCTCGCCGTATAAGAAAGCATTCTTTACATCAAGTTGCCAAATCTTCCATCCTTGGCAAGCTGCCAACGCAATCACCACCCGCACCGAAGTCATTTTGGCCACTGGACTGAACTTCTCCTCATAATCCTCCCCATACTGTTGTGAGAACCCTCGAGCAACAAGGCGAGCCTTGTACCGCTCGATACTTCCATCCGCCTTCTTCTTCAGTTTGAACACCCACTTGCAAGTTACAGGAGTTATGCCATCATCCTTGGGAACAAAATCCCAGGTTTCGTTCTTCCTGAGAGCAGCCATCTCCTTATCCATGGCATCTTCCCACTCCTTCACTCCAGTGGCTTCTTCAAATCTTGAAGTCTCTCGCTCGTCCAAAGGCCCAACAAAGAAACATGAAACAAAGCTCACCATGTTTCCTCCTGTATAACGAGCTGGTGCAATTATAGTCCTCTTTGACCTTCTCAAGGTCGGAACTGGACTAACCACTTTCGCTACTTCTTCAGAATCAACTCTGTTCTCAGGCGAACTTGGAGCATTGCTCCCCGTGCTTCCAGAACCTGAAGCCTCTGCCCCAGAGCTTGACGCGACTGGAGCTCCTGGTGAACCAGACAACTCCTCCTGAAGATCTCCTGCAGCTTCTCTTTGCCATTCAACCTTGCTATCTACCAGTTCTACACCAGAACTCCCCTGGTATGACGTCAGCTCGTCAAATACCACATCGCGAGATACTACAAATCTCCGCGTCTGGGGATCCATGCACTTCCAGCCCTTCTTCCGGTCATCATACCCAACAAACACTAGTTTCCTTGCCTTCGCGTCTAGTTTTGTTCTGAGGGCATCAGGAACATGCACATAGCAAGATGAACCAAACACTCATAAGTGTCCCATACCGGGCTTCTCCTTAAACATCATATCATGTGGAGTCTTCATGTTGATCGGACTAAGAGGCATCCGATTGATGACAGAAGCAGCACAAAACATACCCTCCGCCCAAAAGGACTTTGGAATATTCTTGGCATGAAGCCAGCACTTCACGGTCTCAGCACCAGCATATACCTGCTGCCTCTGAGGCTTGGTCCCATCAAGTCACCGTGAATGCACTCCAACAGCACATTACTCCTTGTATGAAACTTATCAAATGGCAGTCGATGAGACTTGCCGAACTGACATCCCGCGCAAACGTGACCGTCACCGTAGGAAGATAGACTGGGCAGGCCCTTGACTAGACCTTTCATCGCCATAGCCTTCAGCTTGTCCATCCCTATATGCCCCAACCTCTCGTGCCATATAACGACACTATAATTTGTCCTCATCTTGTCGACATAAGAACGTGTCGATAAAACGAACAAGTCTTTTGCCCTCCTCCCGACATGAACGACCTCGGCCTTCACCGCCTCAACATTTCTTAGAAACTTCACTTCTGTTGGGCCGAACAGAACGTGATACCCAGCGTCAATAGCGTTGGTCATGGAGAAGAGGTTTTTCCTCATTCCAGGCACATGATAAACACTCTTTAAAGTTAGTGGCCCTCAATCACTGCCCAAGGAAACAACCCCCACCTTCTCGACACTATGCACAGTATTATCAGTAGTTATGATGGCATCGTTACCTGAGTAAGGCTGCCCTGAAGTAAGCTTCGACTCATCCCCGGTGAGGTGATGACCACACCCCGAGTCCACGATCCAGTCCTCCTGGTAGTTGATAGGAGCCGCAGCTCCAACAAAGCTGAGAAGGCTCCTCCCCATCCTCCATCATTCTGTCTGGCCTCAGCTTCCTCCTTCCCTGCAGCAGCATGCCCCGACTGAAGATTTACCCGGCAATCCTTCCTGATGTGACCAAGCTTCCCGCACCTGAAGCACTTGGGTCCTTTCCCCTTCTTCTTCCCTTCATCCTTAGGAGCATATCCCCTCTCCCGCTGTCCAGAAGTTGAAGGCCCATAGCCTCCAGCGGTCTTCTTCTTCTTATCCCATTTCTTCTTCTTCCCTGTGAAGAGAACCTCGCCATCTCCCCCAGACACTGACACCCCCGCCATCTGCCTTGCCAGACTCTCCTGCGACGCAAGTAGATTCTCCAGCTCCAACAGAGATGGCTGATTTGCCCAACCCTGCACCGACGTCACAAAGGCCACATACTCCTTCCGCAAGCAATGGATGATGTGCCTCTTCAGCTTCGCCTCAGAAATTGGCTCATCAGGATCCAGTGCTGAAATCTCAGCGCACATGTTCTTCATCTTCAGGAACAACGTAGAGATAGAAAGATCACCCTAAGCCGACCTAGCCAGCTCATTTTCTAGAAACTGTAGCCTCGCTACATTCTTCTTGTTAAACAGCCCATCCAGGGCTCTCTAGATCTCCACAGCTGATCCACACCCCAAGATGTGATCGAATAGGTCCGGTGATATTTCCCTCTTCAGAGTGAACTCTGCTTTCACATTAGTCCTTCTCTAGTTCCTCACCTCATGACCATTGTCCCCAACTGGGACAACCTCCTATGTACTATCTCCTCCGACCAACTCCCAGAGGTCCTCACCCAGAAGATAACTCTGCATACAAGACTTCCACTTCTTGAAGTTAGTCGAATTGAGCATCTCAATTCCAAGACTTCTTGCTTTCATGGCTCTACAACTGGTTCCTTCTTCACAAAGGCGATGACAACTTTGAGTTATTCACTGCTCTATCCACTCCAACCTCCCTCTGATACCATGTGAAATTTTCTGAAGATCTAGGAGCGAGCAGGAATAGAATAACTCAAAGCAATAGCCAACAACCAGATGCACATGAAAAACTTCAATCTTTATTGATACTTGCAGAAATCTTCATTACAGAGCGAGACATGATTTCGCCAGTACACAAAAAACGGGAGAAAATACAAGCTGAGAAAGATAACTGACGGTCAGAAACTTGAGACCGCCAAACCGCGCGACCTGCGAGTCCGCGCGACTAGAACACGAGACCGCCAGAACTGCCTGCCTCTTGAACAACACCAACCAAGAACTCCGCGACCTCCACTGATCCTCCCGAACTCCAGCAACCCACACTGCAAGCTGCGAGACTGCCCGGACACCTTAAAAGAAGAGGTGACCGCTACTGCCCGCACAATCCGCAGAAGCTGCACAAGGAAAGTTCAATCAGCTAACCGGCCGGTCACAAGAATGAGACCGCAAGAAATAGACGCGAGCTCAGCTTACACTTGGTGCGATTAATATGCTGCTACAGTGACTCCTATTTATAGGCGTGCGACCTGATCCGGTCACCACCCTATGAGATAGAGTCACCACCCTCTGACCGTGTGACTAAGACCGGTCAGCCCGCGCGGTCAGCAGATCGCTCTACGTCGTGAGCCCGCCGACTTCAACAGAAAGCCGCGCGATCATGACAACTCGCCCGGTCATGATGCTCACTACTTGTGTTCTCCACACAACCTCCTCCAGAGACCGCGAACACACCAGGCCGACTAGGGCAACAACCCGCCAAGTCGACCAAATACCAGTGATCGCATATACCAGCAGATCGCTGAAGGACCAGCTATGCGAACACAAACCGGAGACCGCGCGACTAAGAATACCTTAGTTTGCGCGCACCACCAAGAGACCAGACAGCCACCAGAACAGACTTCCCGTCAAGAACACAACCCTGTGCGGTTAACAGCTTAACCCGCACAGTTCAGAACTAGCCGCCACGCGGTCTCATGAACCAGACCGCGCGACCTCACCTTCCTGAAGACCAGCTCAGCACGCGGTCACAAGACCAGACCACACTGCCTCACTTCGGCAACCTTGGACAAGGAACGGTGGTCAGACCGAATAAACCAGTGTCTAGACCGAATAGGTCAGACCGTAGAGGGAGACCGCACAGTTTGCCAGACCGCGCGACCTCCCCCCCAGACCGCCAACTTCCACTTCAACATTTCCAACAGATATTATATTTGGGTCCACAGGTCAATCTCTATGCAAAAGGTTTGCTTACCTAATGTAGTCAAGATTTGAAATGAGTAGCATGGGAGAGTTATCATATTTCCTTGGACTCCAGGTTAAACAGAGTCCAGATGCCATTTTCATATCTCAATCCAAATATACCAGAGAACTCATTAAGAGGTTTGGGATGGAAAATGCATCTATTATGAAAACCCCCATGGCTACTAATGTTGTTCTAGATAGAGATGAACAAGGTAAGTCATTTGATCAGAAGACTTACAGAGCAGCCATTGGCTCTCTTCTCTACCTAACAGCTAGCAGACCTGATATAATGTTTGCTACATGTATCTGTGCAAGATTTCTGGTTGACCCGAAGTAATCCCACATGAGTTCTGTCAAAAGAATCCTCAGATATCTGAAGGGTGCTCCTGAACTTGGCTTATGGTATCCAGCTGAATCTGGATTTGAATTGGTTGGATATTCAGATGCAGACTATGCTAGATGCAGGCTTTATAGAAAAAGCACTTCAGGAACATGTCAGTTTCTGGGTGGTAGACTGATATCATGGTTTAGCAAGAAGCAAACCACAGTCTCCACTTCTACAACCGAAGCTGAGTATATAGTTGTAGGAAGCTGTTGTTCACAAATTTTGTGGATGCAAAATCAGTTGCTAGATTACAACTTTTCTCTTGGCAATTCCACAATCTATTGTGACAGCTCTAGTGCAATTTCAATTGCTTCCAATCCTGTTCTCCACAGTAGAACTAAGCACATAGAGATAAGACACCACTTTCTCAGAGACAATGTAGAGAAGGGTATGATCAACCTTCAATACATATCTACTGACAATCAAAGGGCTGGCATCTTCACTAAGCCTCTTGATGAAAGTAAGCACAAGTTCTTCATCAATGCCTTGGGGATGCTTGATGGAGCTTTGTAGGTCCCTTATTATTATAAAGATCTATTTTCAGTAGAAAATTATGGCTGGGAAAAACAACAAAAATCTTGAATAAAATCATACAAGTTTAATCAAAGCTGCATAGAATTCAAATCGACGTACCGTCGACTTCTACTTGACGTCAGCTTCGAGAGATCTATGGGGAGGATCCTTCGAATACCACTCAACGTAACGTCGGATACTTATCAACGTTTACGTCGACATTATGATTAAAGACTATATCTCAAAGCCACGTCGACATCAACTCGACGCTCCGTCGATTTGGCAGATCGCGCGCTTTTTTTGGCACGCTGAATTCTGCTCCTCTCTCGATGTTGCTTCGAATAAAACCCTAAGTTGTGACGATTCATCTACTCAAAGTAACTTTTGTGTTTAGTTCTATTGTGCTATTCAAATTCTCTCCTTCCTGCTCTCTTCATTCTTCCCCCTCTTTGTCTATTTTCCTTGTTTTAGTGCAGGTACGCGCAGTGTTTCAATGACCTCTCCATCCAGTTTTGAAGATATTGTGGAGGCAGTCAACCTAGCTCTTGAAACAGTCCTATCCAAGTTTGGCTCACTCTATCTGGACTTCTCCACGGATTGTTATCAAAAACTACGTAGTCAACATAAACGATTGCAAGACCTTACCTCTGACCTAGAGGTCTTTGACAGGGAAGTGAGATCGGCAGATGTGTCTGCTGATGGCTTTATATCCTTCTTCAATAATATAAAGCAGGGGGAGGGCAGTACCAGCAGACAACAAACTCATCAATAGCAGATCCCTCAAGATTCTGTCTATACGACAACAATCCCTCTCCCCCTCATCTCTGAAGGAGAACTTGCTGTTTCATCTAAGTTACGGACAGATGCAGCCATCCAGGGGGAGTCATCCTCACCAAGAATCCTGCCCTCAATGCAGGGGGGAGTCTTCAATACAGGGGGAGAGTCCTGTATGTTCAGATGATCAAATCCATGTCATGCACACTCAGGGATACACTGCTAAAACTGAGATATCCATTCCTGATCCCCTTCAATTCAGGGCGTTTTCTGGTGACTCTACCACAGCACCTGCTTCTGCCAAGGTGCCTGATCAAGAATGTGATTCAAATGAACTTGCCTAAAATTATCTTGCCACAGATCAGCTATCAACACCAACTGAGCCTCCTTCTCCATCACCTGTCTACAAAGGAAGACCTACTTATCAAGGAAAAGGAAGAGGAAGAAGGGGAAGGGGAAGAATACCCATCTGGGAAATGTACACAAAGGAATAGAGAAAAGATTACAGAAAAGATAAATCTTATTACAAGAAGTAAGAAAAGGTTGAAGTTCTAGAAAACACAATGAAGACATACTCTAATCCAGAACTTGATAGAGTGTTAGAAGATATTGGTGAAAGAGAAATGTATGAATATGAGACAGCTCAAAAGGAGCTTCAAGGAAAGAAAAACAGATTTATTGACATTCTAAAAAGAGGAAAAGAGGTAGTTGAACAGGAGGAATTGGCCAAGGTAATCCCCATTAAATCAACCTGGTTTGATCATTCAAAGTACCTTACAAAGAACCTTCAAGCTAAAATGCTAGAAGGAGTAGGACAACTCCACATAGGTGGTATTGGTTGCAATCCCAAAGATGCAGTATAATTCACACAAAAGAGAAAGAAAGGGAATAAGTCACCTGAAGAGGAGATCAAGATAAAGAAGGTCATGTTCACAACAGATTCAACTTATGGAAAGGAACAATCTACTGTCAGTGAATCATAAGTACTACATGTTGAATCAATATTAGAGAAGGCCCCTGAATCAGCTGACCTGAATCTAGAAATTATAAATCTGATGACAGCTAAAGTTTTTGGGTTGGGCTTTACACTCAAGGATGTTCAACCTAACATAGAAATGGATCTGGAAAAGCTCTTCAAAGGCCATGGGAAGATACAGAGGAATCCAAAAAGCTACTCCAGCAAATTTTAAATATGTGGAAAGAAAATAAAGGAGAGTATATGAAGATCTATCTCTATTCCTCAGAGAGAAGTAGTGATACTCACTTTTGAGTAAACTATGTCAAACCTCTGACTAATCTGGTACGATCTCTGTTATCAGTTCATATGGGTTATTCATTTAACGTGTGTGCTATTTTGTATTACATGTATTGTTATTTATGAAATGCAAAATTTTATAAAATCACTCTGAACAAACTGTAAAATTTGTTAAGATAAATAGAGGGAGATTGTTGGGAAAAATACTTGATTTAACTTAATAAATTAACTAAAAGTAATTTTATCATCTAGGAGTAAATTACCCATTGTATAATGAGGGTAATCTAGTCATTAGGTGTCTCAGGATGTCATACTCAACACAGGGTATCAGGACCAGATCAAGGGAAGCAAAATTGGGCTAAGTTAATATTTATGTCGAATAGAATTCAACGCAACATCGAGTCCATATCGACGCTGCTCTGAATAGAAGTCCACGTGATTCAACCCCTCTGTCAAAGTAACCCAAGTCGATGTTACGTCGAATGAATGTCGACGTAGAGTTCAAGGACTTATCGGAGTAACTAGTGAAGTCGACGCAGCTTCTACTTCAACTCGACGCATAAGATGTTATCTGTCAGAGCCATCTAAAGTCGACGCAACGTCGACTTCATCTCGACGCAGTAGATGAAGTTCAGATCCAGACAGATCAACTCGACATTCACGTCGATAAGATGTCTACGTAACGATGACTAGCAGAGTTCAATCAAAGCAGAGATGAAGTTGAAGCTACTTCTACAAGAACTCGATGTTACGTCGATAAGAGAAGAAATGAATTTGAGGCTACGTCGAATACAGTCTGTAAAAGTTTATCTTTTCAGTTGTCTCTCTGATCCTTCTTTCATGACCCACATCCTTCAAGACCGTTCCCCAACGGCTCAATAATTTCCTGAAATAGAAAGGAGCATTAAAGAAGGACACAAAAGATTTCTTGGAACCATATTCCTTGTAGGTGGATGGGCAGAGAAATGAAGAGGAAAGAAAGAGAATGTCATCAGAAGATTACCTTTTCAAGGCATGCCAGAAAGGGAAAGAAAATTGAAATTGAATAGAGAGAATAAAAGGAGAAGAGAAGACAGAAACAAATAGAGCATTCATAATAAACGACATACTGTTCGATTCTCTTCCTCTTCTTCCTCTCTCAGGAACCCTAACAGAACACACAGAGAAGAGAAGAAATAACTGCTCTTTCAAAAATGACAAAACAACTGAAGGCTGCTTCTCAACACTCTCATATAACAGCCAGAGTTCTACAGGAAGAGAAGAACAAGGATTTGACAACTAGAACTCCTGCAATCCATCACTATTATAAGCATGAGTTAATCAAGAGCAGATCCAGTGAAAAGACTCAAGAGGTTGTTCTTCATTCAACCTTTCATAAGAATTCTGAAAACAGAATTCCAACAACCCTTCTCTTCTTACTCTCTCTTTCTAATTCCTTTCTATAAAAGAGTTTTATTAATGCCTCTTCAAAAGATTCACTGGTTCAAGATCTCCTTATCAAAAGATCTGGTGGTTCAAGATCTCCTTACCAAAAGATCTGGTGGTTCATGATCTCCTTGTCAAAAGATCAGTGGTTCTAAGAGTCTCCTTACCAAAAGACTCAGGCACAGTGGTGCATCCTTACCAGGTGGTAGAAGAGGGGAGTACCCACATTTTGGGGAACCTCTATAAAAATTCTGTGACTTCTGGATTGTCAATTTTCTGTGTTGTCCCTCATAGCTTAGATTTCATATACTGTTTTTTCTTTCATTACTTAACTGCAGTTATTTATTCAGGGACTTATCTTGGTGAAGCATAATACTTAGATTTTATTGTACTTGCACAAATAGAATAGAAATAAATTTAAATCTCTATTCACCCCCCCCGCCCTCTAGAGGATTCTCAGAGGCACACTATGCACTTTCAGCAACATTGTTTACTAGGAGGACAGCTTCATGTGGAATTCTAAGTATTTGTTGAATTTGTTCATCAGATGTGAGAGGCTCCCCCTAAGTTTGTGCAGGCAGATCCTTTTGGATCTGTGCAGGCACTGAACGATCTGGGGCAGGAACTTCCTCCTCTTGAATAGTATCCCCCTTCTGAACCTTACTGGCTAGTGAGGTTAAGCAAGATCTTATTATTTTGGAGGAAAATATCAGCGTGTTGATTGCATACATATACTCTTTTATTTCTTTTATTTCAATCTCTATCTGAGAGTATTTGCTTTGAAACTTTTTGGCATACATCTGTAGCAGCTCAGAGAAAGTTCTAGTGGACAGATCCACTGCCCTAGCTATTACTTGATCCATATCAATAGATGGGGTTGCATAGGAGGAAGAAGGTGGAGGAGAGGCTTGTTCTGTAGAATCAAGATAAGTTATTGCATTAGCAGGTTCGGTAGGAACATCAAATGATGGTTGTTGAAGATGAGTCTAGTCTGGTTGAACATTGGCTAGCATATTAGGTATGGCTGCTCCTTGGTCATCAATAATTGGAGAAGGGGGAGGAGATAGAGGAATTTGACCAGGCTTCAGAATTTGCCTAGTCCACTTTGAGAAAATTCCGATATTTATTATTTTTCCAGGAGGATTAGACACTCCTTTAGATCTGCACACCACTGGATAGAGGTGATATATCACCTAACTCATGATTTGCATGTAGGCATTCTCTTTGTGGGCAAAGAGAGACATTTGTCTCCCTTACCAATTGTGAGCTTTCCACTCAATGTCGGCACCAGAGGGTCAATGCTCTGGTGAGCTTTCTTATTGTAGGAAAGCAAAACATAAATGAGCACGCAAGTTTAGTCTTGCGGCTTATTGTTTTTAGCAAAAAGTGGAAAAGTAGGAGGGGAAATGCTGATAGGAGGGTGAGCTTTCTTATTTCGCATCTTCGGCCTTCCTGGGTGTAGTTTCTGCAAGGCTCTTTGTTGGGTTGTTATTGAAGGCAACGGTAGCTGCAGGCATTAGCCAAAAATGCATTCAGCAGTGGACATCATAGTACGACGTTGTATGCGGAGTAGGCTTGTATGACGACAAACTGCACATCATAGTTCACTTGTACAAGAAGTTCTTCCATTATTACGAGGAGGAGGATGCTCCCTAGGAATGGAACAGGGCAGCCGTCTTCTATGGGAATACTGGTTGCCTCCAGCTTGATACTTGCATTAGCGAGTTGGAGCTGAAGTAGAGTTGGCATGAACAATACATTGACAGTCACATCATTGTCGACCAAAATCTGACTTATTTTTGTGGATGGCTCTATGTTGGTTGTGCTGATGCTTACTAGGTCGAGGAGGGGGCATGCACCTTAGAGGGGTACGTCTCTTTTGCGATGCTGAGAGTGTCTTCCTTTCCATCCTGACCGTCCATGAGCTCATTCGGGGGTAATTGCCTCTGTCTCCGTGTTCATAGAAATTTTTCAAGGAGTCCTAGATGGAAGAACTGTTTGATTTCTCCCTTTATAAATTCCTTAGAGAGTTAGGGCCACTTGTGTAGAACAAATGCCGCTTTTAGAAATTCCTTAGAGAGTTGGGAACACCTTCCTATAGACAGTGCTAAATTGGTTCTTGTCACTCAGCACTCTCCCACTACGTAGAATCAAATTGCCTTAGCTCGAGAATGAGTCAAGCGCTCAAACAGTTAAAAGAGAACCAACAGCAGAGACGACAAAACTTTTTACATGGAAAAAACCAGGAAAGGGAAAAAACCACGGTGTCAGTTCGATACCGACCAATTCCACTAGTTTGCTCGAGGTTACAAATGTGAGGATATTCGAGAGGGTGACAAGTCACCGCTCTGATTACAAGTATCTGAATGTAAAAAGATTGCATAGTCTTCCTTAGAGCTCGTATGAGCAGCTTCAAGAGCGGGCTCTAGACCAAGCACTTGAGACAGCACTTTAGAAGATCCTTGAGAAGGCTCACACTCCAAAGGAAATCTCTAAGTCACTCTTGAAGGAGAACTTGAAAGTTGAAGAAGGTCTTCAAACTCCGAAGGAGATTTCTGAGAGGTTTCTCGCCAGAAAGCATCAGAGCTCTCTCCATGCCTCTTGATTATTTGTCTTTAAATGAAGGCCTACGAGTCTTTTATAGTTTTTTGAAGGGTGCATTGGTAATCGCATTGTCTTGAGATTTGAACCGATGAATGATGTTGTATGATCCAAGTCACATGGATCACCAATTTTTGGAAAATGACGGACATGCCCCCGGGCAGTCTGGAAGGTTTGTTGGTTGTGATGTGGGTCGATGGTGATGCTGACGGCAAATGGCGCCGACAGCAGAAGACCCGCATGGTGCGCGCCTTCCTTGAGCGCGCACGCATGTGGCATGCGCACTCGGGCGGTTACTGGGTGCATGTATGTTGTACGCAGATGCGTGTTTGTGGTGCACGGGCACGCGACCCCTTGCGCGTGCTCGTTATGCCTTGTTCGGGTTGGTCGCACGTCCGACTCTCAAGTGTTTTTACTTGGTCGAGATGGTCCATTCCGACGATCTGTTAGGGTCATGATTTTGACAAGGCCGGCCTTGTAACGCCCTATAATTTTGGGTAATTATTTTAAACACTTAATGACGTAATATCATCATGCGGCCATTATGTTTGTGCTGAGTTTTTCGGTGCATTATAATTTGTCACGTTTTAAATCTTGCCGGAATTTAAATCTTAGACTTTAGAAAATTAAAGTTATTAAAAATAAGCATAACCCTGGAGTTTCGTTTCGATCTGAGTTAACGTGAGAGCCCAGTAAATTATTGAAAATCTCTATATTAAATAATTCTTACATAATCATCTCTCTCTCCTATAAAAAGGGTAAAAATAGGTTTTCCCATCTTATTCTCCGATCAGTTCTATTTTCGCGAAAGAGGTGAGTTTGGTCGTCGATTGGGAGCCTTCGTCGGCTATTGTGGGAGCGTTTGAGCACAAAATCTTCTTCGGAGCGTAGATTTGAAAATCTCTCGCCGAGCTCTTTGTGTGCGCGGTGAGTATTTTGATTTTTTATGATTTTCTGAGTTGGAGTGTGTAGCCCTAACCTTTCTTTTCGTATAAAAAGTTTCAGAAATTCTTCCTTGTGGTCTTCTATCGGTCGATCCTTGGCGTGGTGTGCGTGGAGGCCGGTGATCGGAAGGTTTCATGCAAGTGGTGGACTATTCCCCCATGCCATATTTTCCCTTCAATTTACTTTCCCCTTCCTTATTATTTATAGATAAATTTTACTCTGAAAATTTCTGTAAATATGGCAAAATTTGTCTGGTATTTTAGTGTAGTTCGTTGAGTCAGTTAATTGAAATTCGTCAAGTAGTTCTGACAATTCGTCGAGTGCAGAAATTCGTCAAGTAAATTCGACGAATTCTTCGAATGCTTTCGACGAATCCATCGAGACTTAACCACTGAGACTAAATCGTCGATACCTTAGACTAAATCATCGAGACCTTAGAGTAAATCGTCGAGACCTTAGAGTAATTATTCAAGACTTTAGAGTAATTTGTCGAGACCTTTGGAAAATTCGTCGAGTGATCCTAGATTTGTCGAGTGATTTCAATGAATCTGCCGAGATTTAGAAAATTCATCGAGTGTTAGTGCAATTCATCGAGTGACCTTAGAATTCATCGAGTGACCTTTAAATTTTGTCGAGTAGCTGTTTGTTCATGAAAATTGTGGTATTTTCCTCCTTTTATCATGATGTAATGAAGTTATGTTGCATGTGGTGTTAAGTGATAGGGTGATGAGATGGTTTTGGACTGTTGATGAGTCCCAATTATATACACATTTTTGGACTCATCTGGGCCGATTATCTCTTTGCACTACACTTTAGGCATGTTTTCATTCATATTTGATATTCCATGCTATGTGCACTTTTAGGCCTGTTTCAGTGTATTTTCTTGTTTATCTTACTCATGCTTTATGGTGCAATTTAATTTATATATTTGAGAATGTGTGGAATGCCCATTTGCGTGGCCCGACGATCTTTCATGTTGATACGGGGGTTGTGCGAGTGTTCTGGGGCGCAAAACCTGCATAGGAACACTGCGCACGACCGCTGACTTTCTTCGCGCACGATCACTGATCGTGCGCCGCCGATCGTGCGCGTTCATTTGCAGCCCAAAGTTGCCTTCGGATTTTGGTCGTGCGATTGCTACGCACGGTAGTGCGCTTGATCGTGAGATTTATTATTTTCTGTAGTTTTGTCTTGCAGGTTTCCGGCTACAGCGCGCACGACCACTAACAGCCCAGTGCGCATGACCATTGGTCGTGCGCCACTGGTCGTGCGCACTATTTATTCCAGCGCCTATTTATAGCCCTGCTCGCGAATTAGGGCGGGACGATCCATTTTTAGCGCCGTTTTCTCGCTCCAGAGCGCCCTCTTTGCCACTCCATCGCCGCCCACCTTCGGGAGGAGCTCCGGGCATATTCTTCACGCCAATCTCGAGCCGGAGCATCCTCTCGGCCTCCTCCATCATTCAGAAGCTTCCAAGCTCCATTTCAACAGATTTTGCACTATATCCTTGGAGTTCTCCGGCAAGATCGTGGCTGAAGGCTATTGACGAAGAAGACGGGTCCATTGGGAGGTAGTGACAGCCCTCTTCTACCCCGGACGGCAGTTGAAGACCGAGACCGAACGAGGATTGACAACCCTAGATTCCGGCCGTGAATCTCCGACGAGTCTTCGTGCTTCGGTTGTAATCTTACCTCCTCCTTGATATTTTTGATGATTCTATTTGATGTGTGTTTTTGTATGTTTCTATATGAATGATGTCCATAAACACTAAATATTATTAGTGTAATTTTCCATATGTTTGTGGTTTATGTGATTTGAGGAGCGCCCCATTCCATCCTCCATCCCGCCGTCACATTCATTTGCCGCACTAGCAATTGCTAGTGGCGTGCTTGTCGAAGAGGTGCTTACGACCCTCATTCCGTAAGACTACTCGTCCATCCGCCAAGCTAAGCGGTGCTAACGACCCGTGTAATCCATTCCGACTCCGCCGATGCGAACCATTCCATCCGCAAGCCTTCTCGTCCATCCGCCTAGTGAAGCGTGGTATAGCGGCCCGCGTAATCCATTCGCCTTACGAAACAGCGCGCTCAAGGCCTGCACAGTTCGATTCCGCCTGCCTACTCGTTCATCCGCCCTTGTGAAGCAGCGCGCTCAAGACCTGCCTAGTCTCCATCCCGCCAAGCGAAGCATTGCATAGCGGCATTGCATAGGGGTAGTTGTAGCTCTTTTCTTTTATTTTCCACAACCAATCCAAAACCCTCGTTTCCGCATCCATCCGACCTAAAGGACTTCGATCTCAAGTCCTTCCTCGAACGTTAACTCCACCTTACTGTGTTCCTTGAGAGATTCGATACTTGGGGATTTACTTCCTCATATTATTACTTAACAACGATCGGTTCACTGCCGTTTCGTGCCGCAGTCTTGCTACCGCCTATAGCGGTGTGCTAAGATTTGCGCATCAAGTTTTTGGCGCCGTTGCCGGGGAACATAGACGTGTGAGTTTTCTTGAGAGGAAGAGCCGAGAGATAGTTGTTCTTCCATTGTGTATAACCGCTTTGTTATTTTTGTTTGCTTTTTAATTATATAGTGTTTGTTATTATTTCTTCCTCTTCTGTTTTTAGAGTTTTAAGCAAGTTTAATCCAAGGAGTTTTATTAGTTTGTGTTGACTTCCTTGCAAAGAATTTCAGTTTCATTATATCTGCTTTTATTGTTTAAAATGTCTTCATGGGATATTTCTCCTAGCACTTACGACAAGATGGTCTATTATATAGACCAAATGAAGGAGTTAAATGCTAGGCAGTGTAGGAACCTTGTTTGCGTGTTGTGTCGAGGAGAGGGTCATGAATTGAAGGACTGTCCTAGTCTTTTCAATCCTGACCGCTGCTCCTCCCCTCATGACAACATTGTCCCTATCACTCATTCCTTACCCATGGAGGCAATCGTGCCCTCTATCCCAGAGTCTATCTCGTGCATGGACTCCTCACTCCCTGTGTATGGCTTCACTCCTAGTGATGATGATCACTCATCTGTTGGCCAACAAGGAGAGGAGTGGGAGCTCCTAGATGCACCTGAGTGTGATGAGGAAAGTATTCTTTCCATCGGGGAGGCATTAGCAGATCTTTTTGCGGAGGAACCAAATCTTTTTGTTCCTCCAATTTCTTTGCAAGATTTTTCTACACACATTCTTTATGATCCTATCAAAGTGAAGGAGTGGGGTGATGCTTCTGACTCGGAGGATGCTCCAAAGTGGGATGAGGAGTTTGTTTTCCCCGAAGGGGATAATGAATGCTTTGAACATGATGGCGCACCTCGGTGGGATGAGGAAGATACTCTCTCTGATGAGGAGGTTTGCACTTGCTCATGGGATGAGGAGGTCCAACTCACCACCGAGGCCCTTGAGTTCTTGGGTTCCCCTCGCTATGATACTTACAATGATGATAGCGATCTATCCTTGGATCCTGCTGGAAGTGAAACTGGGATCACTCCTATAATTACAGATTATTTATGTCTTTCTTCTATTTTATTTCCTGACCATCCTTCTTTACTTGAACACGTGCAGTGGGATTCAGCAGTAGTAAATCTTTGGGAAGCTGAACCTGAAATGCCCTCCACTGCTGATCCACCTCTATCGCCTCTTCCTGATATTTTTAATGCTTATTCTTTTCCATCAATGCAGGATTTTGAGTATGTTGACCCATTTTTGGGTAATGATGAAAACCAAGACTTGCAGGGGAAATACAGTGCTGTGATGGTGTTTCCCTTGAAGGATTGACTGCAGGGAGGCAAAAGATATTCATATCCTGATCTAATGTCGGAAGAGAAGAAGAAGGCGAAAAAGAAAGAGATTTGGGGATGGAGGATAAATCCATCCTTCTGCTCCTACTGCTGGGTCTTCGGACCTATTTCTTTTATTCTCAGTTACCATTTTAAATCAACATACAGTTGATCTTTTTGGCATGCTTGTAATAATTAGGATATTTTGGTCTTCTCTTCTATGTTTAGAGACTATTATTAAAACTGCATAATACAATTATTTAGTCCAGCTTAAGGATGGTAAACAAAAGCGCTGCTGGGAGACAACCCAAGTTTTTGTTGCTAACCCGTTAATAGTTTAGTGTTATACATTTTTTTTTCTTGGAGCCTTTTTGCCTGCAGGTGTGCGGCAATTTCTTTGGTGGCGGACTCTTGGAGCAAAATTTTCAGAATTTAACGCCAAATCTTCTGGTATGCTCACTTCTGAGCATGGGGTACACTCTCCCTTTTCTCCTTAGTTTAATGTTTAAAGAATCATATTTTAGATTATGCTTTCATGTAAGTCTGGGGGAGAGTGAGAACCATGCATGTGCACGCACGCACGCATTCCGGTAGTGTTATTATTTTAGCTTTCTGTTTATTTCAGCTTATCAATTTCTTATGTGGCACGCACCACTGCACCCATTATGCATGCACTTACTTGCGAGTGCTACCGTGCCAAATTTCCTTTTGGAATGGAGCCGGGAAGTCAATTGTGTTAGCTAGGAATTGTGGTTTGGAGTACGATGTAGACCCCAGTAGTGTTCTAATCGAATACTCATGTTTTACATATAATTTTGCGTAGAAGCTATTTCTATTTTCATGCTTTGTATCTTTATTCTTATCTAATCTAGTAATTAGAGTTTTATTTTACTCAAAGCATGTACCTGTGCCGATCTACCGGTAGTGTAGGTGAGTTGGTATTGAACGCTAGATTCGTATTTTTCGAGTCGGGAGAAAGAGTTATCTTTCTCGGTGGCTAAGAACTTGCCCCTAGCGACTTTCGAAACATAGGCACCTGGTAGTTCTAACGCATTAGCATGATGTAGGCCATTCTTTGGACAGTTTGAGCTTTGAGCCAAAAACCAGAAATTTACCCTTGCTAACCAATTTTGAGCCTATCCCACCTTTTCTATTTAGCTCCACCGCTCTCGCTTAAGCCAAGATTAACAAACCTGTATGCACACGTGTTTCGAGCTTTATAATATAACTAATTATTGTGCTATGCTGTTTTATGCATACACATTTGGATTGCTTAAGTTGAAGAAAAAAAATAAAAAAAAAGTATTAGTGAGCTAAAAATTGAAAAGATTAGCGCCCCAAAAGAAAAAAATCTGAGCTTTATGTTTTAATTCAGAAATTCTGAATTGTTTGATAGGAATTACCTTATATTGGGTGTAGGCGATGAACACATCAACTTTATTTGTTGCCGGGGTTTACAAATTGTATTGCTCAAATGTGTTAGGTGAGTTAGCCTCCGAGTTTATCATTGTATATCCTACCGCAACCTAAGCCACATATTTACCCGAAAGCCCTATTGACTAGTGTGTAGTTTTACCTAATGTTGTGGAGAGAGTGCGAAAGTGCGAGCTTATGGCTCCCGACACCGATGGATTTCGGTGGAGTTTGTTCCGTATCCCGTATTTTTCGAAATACTTGTCTGAGCGCGTCTCTACATTCTCCCTACACGTGACTTGCAGATCTCACTTGGTTCAGCTTTTGAGTAAACTAATCTCTTATTTACTATTTTAGATATTTGTAAATTACATTGCATAGTAGAAATTTCTTCTACGAGAGCTTTATGCACATGATTATTTGATTTCACATATTACACCTAGCCACAATCACCTTTCTAACCCTTGTTTTTCCCGTCCGCCAAGAGTAGTTTGCTGGGAAGCGCAAACAGGTAAGTCTGGGGGTGTGATGAGTCCCAATTATATACACATTTTTGGACTCATCTGGGCCGATTATCTAGTCTTTGCACTACACTTTAGGCATGTTTTCATTCATATTTGATATTCCATGCTATGTGCACTTTTAGGCCCGTTTCGGTGTATTTTCTTGTTTATCTTACTCATGCTTTATGGTGCAATTTAATTTCTATATTTGAGAATGTTTGGAATGCCCATTTGCGTGGCCCGAAGATCTTTCATGTTGATACGGGGGTTGTGCGAGTGTTTTGGGGCGCAAAAACTGCACAGGAACACTGCGCACGATCGCTGACTTTCTTCACGCACGATCACTGATCGTGCGCCGCCGATCGTGCACGTTCATTTGCAGCCCAAAGTTGCCTTCAGATTTTGGTCGTGCGATTGCTACGCACGGTTGTGCGCTTGATCGTGCGATTTATTATTTTCTGTAGTTTTGTCTTGCAGGTTTCCGGCTACAGCGCGCACGACCACTAACAGCCCAGTGCGCACGACCACTGGTCGTGCGCCACTGGTCGTGCGCACTGTTTATTCCAGCACCTATTTATAGCCCTGCTCGCGAATTAGGGCGGGACGATCCATTTTCAGCGTCGTTTTCTCGCTCCAGAGTGCCCTCTTCGCCACTCCATCGCCGCCCACCTTCGGGAGGAGCTCCGGGCATATTCTTCACGCCAATCTCGAGCCGGAGCATCCTCTCGGCCTCCTCCATCATTCAAAAGCTTCCAAGCTCCATTTCAACGGATTTTGCACTATATCCTTGGAGTTCTCCGACAAGATCGTGGCTGAAGGCTATTGACGAAGAAGACGGGTCCATTGGGAGGTAGTGACAACCCTCTTCTACCCCGGACGGCAGTTGAAGACCGAGCCCGGACGAGGATTGACAACCCTAGATTCCGGCCGTGAATCTCCGACGAGTCTTCGTGCTTCGGTTGTAATCTTACCTCCTCCTTGATATTTTTGCTGATTTTATTTGATGTGTGTATTTGTATGTTTCTATATAAATGATGTCCATAAACACTTAATATTATTAGTGTAATTTTCCATATGTTTGTGGTTTATGTGATTTGAGGAGCGCCCCATTCCATCCTCCGTCCTGCCGTCACGTTCATTTGCCGCACTAGCAATTGCTAGTGGCGTGCTTGTCGAAGAGGTGCTTACTGTTGGACATGTGTGTCACATCCCTTTGTTTGAGAATAACAAATCCCATATTGTATTTGATATTACTTGTAGTGTGTTTATAGTGTGCAGGAACTATAGGTGCAATACTCCACAGGTATAAAGCAGCTTGGAACAATCTTTTGAAAGGAGAAGCGCTACCGCCAGCGCTATCGCTAACGCCAGCACTACCGCCAGCACTATCGATAACGCCAGCACTACCGCCAGCGCTATCGCTACCGTCAGGCGCTATCTCCAGTTCGTGCACAGCGACGGTTTCGCAACCGCTACCGCTATCTCCGCTACCGCCAGCGCTATCGCTACCGCAGGCGCTATCTCAAGTTCGTGCACAGAGCCACGCCGACGACGGTTTCGCAACCGCTCCACATGAACGCTATCGCCGGCGCTAGCCACTACCGCAGGCGCTAGCTCCAAGATCTATAAAATGATGCGTTCTCTCTCGTTTTGGGTTAGAGATCCCAGAGAGGTTGCTTGTGCCACAATTCCAGTGTTGTTATGCTGCCGAAGATGGATATCCCACAAAAAGCTTAAGGAGAATTCTGGAGGAGGGCTACGTCACGCTACATCCGAAGGATGATTGCTTCGACCTCGCTTATACTACAACGATCCTTCATCCTCAACTCCAGAGATCTCATATAGGGAGTTTTATTATTATTTTCATTATTTCCATTCCATACTTTCTTTGTAACCGTTTATTTAATTCGCCTTATGTTGGCGACTAGGTCTGGGTAGGACTTAGGGGGAAATTCGAATTGTGTTGGCGACTAGGTCTAGGTGATTAGATCTAGGGGGTGCTCGAGGCCATATCCGGGGAAGGATTGGCTAGAGCGGCTTGAGGCCATATCCGGGGAAGGATAGGCTAAAGCCAACCGGTTCGTGGGGATACGAGTCGGTATAGAAAAGGAAAAATTATTTACATATGTACGCCTCCGATTTCTAGCGATATTGAAATCAATTTTTGTAAACACCTTTTCATATAATATAATCATGTCTCTATTTGTGTTTACTTGATTTCGCTCATTTGGCGTAATCTCTAAAATATTGGTTACAAAGCTTTCAATTCAAATCACTTTGTCTAAATTGTTTATCTTAATCTACTTCATCATATAACAATTTAACACTTGTTTCTAAATCCTAAACTTGCAAATTATGATATTTTCTTCCTTTAGCTAAATTGTTATTTTGTGTTCTAATATTACTTTAAACAATTTAGTAATTTCCATAAAATTATAAAAAGATTTTTATTCCCTTATTCACCCCCCTCTAAGGGCTCCGTAAGATCCAACAAGTGCTATCCGAGCGCAGGTTATTCCAAACGGTTTAAAAACCAGGAATAATGGCGTCACATGATCTCGCTTCTACTAGTGGGGGAAACTTTCCTATAAATGAAAAATCTTTAGCACCACCTTTATTTGAAGGCAAAAATTATAATGGGTGGAAATTTCTTATGGAAAAATTTCTTAAGTCTTTGGATATGGAAGTATGGAATATTACTATTAAAATACCCCCAAGTATTTTAAATAAAAATGAAATGTTTTTAAATGCCAAATCAATGAATAGTCTATATTGTGCATTGCATCAAAATATTTTCAAACTAATTTATACACTTTCCTACTGCTTATGAAGTTTGGAAATTTCTTGAGAATACTTATAGTCTTCCTTCTACAGATGATGAACAAGAGGAATTCCTTATGGATCCAAGAGAAGAAATCGACGAGGAATTCCTTATGGATCCAAGAGAAGAAATCGACGAGGAATTCCTTATGGATCTAAGAGAAGAAATCGATGAGGACTTATGTTTGGAGGAAGAAGAATACAACGTCACAATATTGGACTCATTTGTTGGCAACACATCAAGCAAAAGAGAAGACGGAAATTCAACTATGGAAGAGGAATGCAAAGAAGATGCGAAAGGAATCGTTGGTCCAAATCTTGCCTCATCCCATAGCAATGTAAGAAAATTTAAATCTTCTCTTTTTGTAACAAATTCCATTTCTACTTCTTGTATGCTTAAAATTGCTAAACGTAAAATTTTAAAGTTAAAAATTGCTAATTCCAAAATACGTTTAGAAAATGAATCTTTAAAAGCAAACGATAACGTAGAGTTAAATATTGATGTGTTAAATTCTCTTTCATGCTCTTTAGTTAAAATTCCTATTCCTTGTCTTAATTGCAATTTATTAAAAGAAAAATTCAAGGAAATTGAAAAAGGGCTCTTAATTTCTAAAAGGCATAATGAAAAATTGTTAATTGAAAATGATGTTTTATCTTGTAAGTTATTACAATTAAAATCTTTTGTTGAAAAATTTTAAATGTCATGTAATGAATTTCATCATAAGATTTTGAATAACAAGGATAAATTAATTTACAAAATCATTTCTAAAAAGGATCATTTTCATACATCAACTCAAAAGGAGTTTAGTTTCAAAAAGAATTATGACCCTCACAAAATTCTTAAGAGTCATTATTATAAATCTCAATATATTTTCAATCATGACTCAAATTTAAAAACTCTTTTTCATGAAAATCAAAGTACAAAATATTATCCTTCATATTATAAGAGTATGTCTATAAGAAAGAGTAGAAATGAAAATTATCAAAATAAGAATCAATTATTTACAACATTTTGTAACCCACTCTTTCAACAATCACTTCTTAAGAAAGACAATCACTCTTATAAATTTTCAAAGAATCCATGTAATAAAATTCATTATGATTATCAACATCAATCTATTTTGAAAAATAACTTGAACAAACATAAATCACAAATGAATTATTTTTCAAACAAATATAATCATATAAAGATGTCACATAATCATAACATGAATTTAAAAGACAAACAACCAAAGTATGAATGGAGGCCCAAAATTAAAAATGAAACACTAACTCCACTTGTAAAGGCCCATTCATCACTATCTATCCAAAAGCCTACACAATGTATTTGGTTACCCAAAGGAACCATCCCACATGGTCCCCTTTGGATACCTAAATCTCTTATTAATTAGTATCCAATCTTTGCATGAAGTAGAAACAATTAAAAATGAAATATCAATACTCTACTTCATGATATGCTTATTGTCTCTTTTCTTTTGTTTATTTTATATTTTTTAAACAAACATGCTATGATCACTTTATATATCATGAAATATGACTTTCATATATTAAGCCTAATGTTTATCAAATCAAATTTGAATTAAAATTGAACATTAAGTCATATATTTTTCAAAGTGATCTATCTCTCATCTTAAATTGTTTAAATATATCCTTTTAAATTCTTTGCCCATCAATGTCTTGAATTAACATTATCATTTGAATATAAAATTATTTTCAAGACTAATGAAATTATTTTAAAAAGAAAATATGGATTTAAATGGTTTATTAAAGGGCTTAAGCTAAAAATTAAAATGCGCAACGTTTTGATTATTTTTCTATTTGTTGCATTTGATAGCCCTTATAATGAAAAATATTATCAAATAAAATCGAAAACAAAAATTCATCTAAACGCATGTTTGATCTTTCAAAAATGCGAGTTAACGATCAAAACTTCAAACATCCATATCTTTTGATCCGCTCGCCTGATTTTCGCGTTTAATATATTTTCGGAAAAAGCACGAAAATCTCCATCCAACGACAAACTAGGCTTGCTCATTTAAGTTCTTTTTGGTGCTGTCATCTTGCCCAATTTCAACTCCGTTTAAAATGCTATCTTAGTTTGCTTGATTTGGAAATTTATGTGTTTATGGAGTTTTCATCACATGCTATCCTTTAGTATAATTGCTTCATATATTAATTTAGATGTTATGTGTGTGATATGTGTCACCAATGTTTGCATGTAATTTAGACCTTAAAATCATCTTGCATCATTAAAATCAAATCAAAAGATTAATCATTTCATTATAGGTCTAAAGAAAATTAATTTTAAAACTTCTCATATTACATGCAACATTATCTCCATTAAATTATATATAATAACATTGCACTCAAACTCATTATTCTAGCATCACTTCTTAGTTTATGCTCAAATTTATATGCTAGGTATAACATTTACAATGTTATTAAAATATTATGATAACTATGTGATTTGAAATTATATAGAATACTAAAATTCCAACAACCACAGAGTTTATGGATTAATCATTAGAGTATTTATGAATATTGTTTCATGAATCATATATTATCATGCAAAACCAAAGATCAATAAATTTAATTATTGAAAGCAATCTTATAAATTTCAAAAACTTTATATATATGATCTTTGTCTTTTATATGATTGGATGATCATCATTTTTTCTAGACTTACAAATCAATCATGTTCTTTCAAAAGAAAATCACTATATCACTATATCATAAGTCTAGAAGGATTAGAATTCTCATACATCATGATGATCTAACATATATTCTATGCAAAAATTCTCTTTAATCATAAATCATAATTCATGTTCTATCAAGACTTGTCTCAAATCGATAATATGAATTATGAATCTTATGATAAAAATTATGAATAATGTTTTCTTTACATTATTTGATGTATTGATTTCCTTTGCTAGTGATTGCATGTATCTCTCATATTTGTAGACTCTAGAATCAACTTTGTAATGAAAGTAAAAATCAAACTAAATCATCACTCCATTCTAGATCTATAATTTGAAATTCTATTTTGGAATACATGCAATATTAATATTAATCTTATGACTTGACATGAAACCCATATATTTAAAAGCATAGGTTGTTCAAAAGATTATTTCACCTATGACTTCATATCTCACAATAGCGGGGGCGTAGGGTTGTATACATTAGAGACCTAACCTCTAAGTCATGTCTTGTCCTTAACCGGGGAGGGTTCCAGTGGGGCCCTACGAGGCACTAGGGGGGAAAGAGTGCTAGGTTGAGCGTTCTCTAGTGTGTGCATATGGGATTAACACCCCAACCTACGGCATGTATGCAGCTCCTCATGCCCATCCGTCACTTAGTACGGGACTAGGGTGTAGACATTTAGTCGGGGTAGTATTCAATCTTAGGACATACTTATATTACTCTTTGCATGATCATTTTATTTACATATCACTTAAATCATGCATATTTTGGGTTGTTTAATAAAAAATGTCCTCTTGTGTTTGCATAATTTTTTTTTGGCTTAAATGTTTTTGTAAAACACATGTATTTGAAAACGCTAATGTTTTATGCAAATTGAGCAATCAAGACATCTCTGATAATTACAAATTTTTTGCATAAGACTACTCTAAGGACACTTAATCAAAATCAAAAATAAAAAATTTAAAATTCTCAAAAAATCACGTACTGTTTGCCGCGCTATCACTAGCGCCGGCGCTAGCGTGGGTGTGTGATTTTTCTATTTTTTTAAAATTTTTAAAAATCAACAAAAATATGTTAATTTATTTGTGCAAATTTATTTTTGTGTTTCTGTCTATTTTATTTTTGTTTTATTTAAATTATGAAAAATCAACTATAAAAGTTCAAAATTCAAAAATACAAAAATATGTTTTATGGTTTTATGTTTTATTCATATTATGAAAAATCAACTACAAAAATTCAAAATTCAAAAATACAAAAATATGTTTTTTTTTATATTTGTGTTTTATTCATATTATGAAAAATCAACTACAAAAATTCAAAATTAAAAAAAATGACAAAAATATGTTTTTGTGATTTTCTATTTTTTAATTGATTTAAAAATGATAAAAAAAATGTACGATCTTTATTGCCAATATCAAACATGTATGAATTCTATTTAGAATTATTTACAATGTTAAAACATATTCTTTCAAATTACTATGAACATTGTTTTGCTTATCATGCTTTGATATATCTATTTAAAGTGCATCAATTGTATTGAAAAATGTGTAGAACAAAGCTTAGCATGCCTCTAAGTATGAGTAAATGTTTTATGATTGATAATGATACATTTCACTCACTTATTTTGGTAATCAACATGTGTGTCTAAATCTAAAAATGCTTGCTTGTGTATTGTATTTGTACAATGAATTAAAACTTGCATAAGTTTATTGCCTACACTACATTTTGAATTGCACTTATGAAATTTAGAAAAGTAGTTAAGTTAAAAATTTTGGTTTGCAAAACAAGTGTATTCGGAGAATGTTGTCTCACAAATGTGAACAAAAAAAAATTATATATGTAGACAAATATAACTCCACCAAGCACTACTTGAACCTCCTGATAAGTCTTCATAAGCATTGTGAGGTTGAGCACCTTGGAAAGAATAGTAAAGTGTCTTGTGCAAAACTTGGTTATTACACCACTTTGTTAAAAACTATGTGCATTACAAGTGTGTGAAAGTAATTTACTTGTGTTTTATTGTGCATTTTACTTTACATATGTCTTGTATTTTGGTGATTTAAATCAATTGTTAGCATTGCCCAAAATACACTTGTGTGCACATCATTATCTTTCATAACACTTCTTCTCATGAGTATTGGATTCTAATGCTACTACTCTTTATATAAAAATGCACTAGATAATCTAGCATGATCTCTACAATGTTTTGGTATCTCTTGAACTCTAAATTAAGTAACATTGTAGTATAATATCTCTTTGATATGTTCATTTCATGCTTGGTATTTTTATGAAAAACTTTGAGATTTCAAAAGGTTAAAACATCTTTCAATTTTGAACTAAAACTCATATTTTTACTTATGCTTTTCATGCTTACAAAAAAAGATGTTTATTATAATCTTCCGCTTGCTTACATCTCTTATCTTTTTATTTGAAATCTCTTATATATGATATGCTTAAACTCTTTATCATTTCATATATTACAAAAGCTCGATCATGATTTATAACTAGCCTAAAGAATGCCTCCTTACGACCCTCACCCCACCTCTTTTGATAATACCAAAAGGGGGAGATTAATTGAAGAAATCTATATATGAGAAATATAGATAAATAAGGGGAGACTAATTCATGAAATCTATCATTTAGGGGGAGTAACACATAAATTGCATTTATGTAGGGGAGCATTAAGTTAGGGGGAGTATGCACATTATCATGCATATCATTTACTATAGTTGCACTTTTATCTTGCTTATCTTATCTATAAACACTATTGTTGATTTCTTGCTTAAAAGATTTGTTATTATCAAAAGGGGGAGATTGTTGGACATGTGTGTCACATCCCTTTGTTTGAGAATAACAAATCCCATATTGTATTTGATATTGCTTGTAGTGTGTTTATAGTGTGCATGAACTATAGGTGCAATACTCCACAGGTATAAAGCAGCTTGGAACAATCTTTTGAAAGGAGCAGCACTACCGCCAACGCTATCGCTAACGTCAGCACTACCGCCAGCAATATCGCTAACGCCAGCACAACCGCCAGCGCTATCGCTACCGCCAGGCGCTATCTCCAGTTCGTGCACAGAGACGATTTCGCAACCGCTACTGCTATCTCCGCTACCGCCAGCACTATCGCTACCGCAGGCGCTATATCAAGTTCGTGCACAGAGCCACGCCGCCGACGGTTTCGCAACCGCTCCACACGAACGCTACCGCCGGCGCTAGCCACTACCGCAGGCGCTAGCTCCAAGATCTATAAAATGATGTGTTCTCTCTCGTTTTGGGTTAGAGATCCCAGAGAGGTTGCTTGTGCCACAATTCCAGTGCTGTTATGCTGCCGAAGATGGATCACCCACAAAAAGCTTAAGGAGAATTCTGGAGGAGGGCTACGTCACGCTATATCCGAAGGACAATCGCTTCGACCTCGCTTATACTTCAGCGATCCTTCATCCTCAACTCCAGAGATCTCATATAGGGAGTTTTATTATTATTTTCATTATTTCCATTCCATACTTTCTTTGTAACCGTTTAGTTAATTCTCCTTGTGTTGGCGACTAGGTCTGGGTAGGACTTAGGGGGAAATTCGCCTTGTATTGGCGACTAGGTCTAGGTGATTAGATCTAGGGGGTGCTCGAGGCCATATCCGGGGAAGGATTGGCTAGAGCGGCTTGAGGCCATATCCGGGGAAGGATAGGCTAAAGCCAACCGGTTCGTGGGGATACGAGTCGGTATAGAAAAGGAAAAATTATTTACATATATATGCCTCCGATTTCTAGCGACATTGAAATCAATTTTTGTAAACACCTTTTCATATAATATAATCATGTCTCTATTTGTGTTTACTTGATTTCTCTCATTTGGCGTAATCTCTAAAATATTGGTTACAAAGCTTTCAATTCAAATCACTTTGTCTAAATTGTTTATCTTAATCTACTTCATCATATAACAATTTAGCACTTGTTTCTAAATCCTAAACTTGCAAATTATGATATTTTCTTCCTTTAGCTAAATTGTTATTTTGTGTTCTAATATTACTTTAAACAATTTAGTAATTTCCATAAAATTATAAAAAGATTTGTATTCCCTTATTCACCCCCCCCTCTAAGGGCGCCGTAAGATCCAACACTTACGACCCTTATTCCGTAAGACTACTCGTCCATCCGCCAAGCTAAGCGGTGCTAACGGCCCGTGTAATCCATTTCGACTCCGCCGGTGCGAACCATTCCATCCGCAAGCCTTCTCGTCCATCCGCCTAGTGAAGCGTGGCATAGCGGCCCGTGTAATCCATTCGCCTTACGAAGCAGCGCGCTCAAGGCCTGCACAGTTCGATTCCGCCTGCCTACTCGTTCATCCGCCCTTGTGAAGCAGCGCGCTCAAGGCCTGCCTAGTCTCCATCCCGCCAAGCGAAGCATTGCATAGCGGCATTGCATAGGAGTAGTTGTAGCTCTTTTCTTTTATTTTCCACAACCAATCCAAAACCCCCGTTTTGGCATCCATCCGACCTAAAGGACTTCGATCTCAAGTCCTTCCTCGAACGTTAACTCCACCTTACTGTGTTCCTTGAGAGATTCGATACTTGGGGATTTACTTCCTCATATTATTACTTGACAACGACCAGTTCACTGCCGTTTCGTGCCGCAGTCTTGCTACCGCCTATAGCGGTGTGCTAAGATTTGCGCATCAAGTTTCTGTTGGTGAGAGAGATTATTGAGGCCTCCTCCACAGTGCCTGTTTTGGTGCAATCATGGTAAACGACGGTGTTTTGGACTGTTGGTGAGTGGAAGATTGTGGCATCCACCTCAGTGCCTATTTTTGTCCGGTGCTCATGGATTCACTTGACCCACACAATGCCTATTTCTATGACCATTTCTTATAAATCATTGTCGCACTTGGTGCAAGACTTTTACTGATTATTTAGCCAAGCTTGCTAAGATTCTTAGACATTATGGTTAATATGGTCTTTTATGGTGTTGATATACAATTTCATTTCTGGAGTTGGTAACTCCTTACCTTTTGATCTTGGTGATCTTATTATTTTGAGCCGCCTTTCTGTGCCTTGTGCTGATGCATTCTTCTCTGCTGAATGCCTCAGGTTCGGACCGGTAGCTGTGCAGGTTGATCGTGTTGTTCTTCCAGATCTTGGATAGTGTTTTTCCTTTCTCCTCCTTGGTGAGGATTAGCCAGCCGTGACTTTCTTTGACTTTTGGTCTATATTTTTTGATGTACTTTGAAATTTCTATGAGTTCGTGTCAGATTATTGACGCCCATTGTTGTTTCTTTGTGTAGATTGTACTTATTGTGCCTGCTACTACTGCCTTTTTGCTATTGATGCATTGCTCTCTTGGAAGGTTTTATGCTAGGATGCATGTTAGATATTTTAAGTATACAACTTGCATATTCTTATTCATGGCATGATTTAAATCAAATTTCACCCTACTTTAAAGATCGTAAAATAGTTCTTTTCCTACTTATAATAAATGTAGAGTTTTGCATATCATTAGCTAGATGATTTGGTCTTTATGCTCATATAGGGTAAATCAAATCAAACTTCATACTTTCCTTTCTACTGCATAATTATAGTTTCTACTCGTGGACTAGATGATCCATTGGACCGAGGGACACAGTCTAAATCTTAAAATTGTAAATTATGTCTTTTAACATAACTTTTATACAAAAGAATATCTTTTATGAAAGCAAACATAGAATTGGAGTTGCCTGAGCGTTTGTACTTGTTTCCTACACGATGTGGCATCACAACGTGTATTTTCCCGACTCTGATAATATATTTATATATTGGGAAAATGCAGGTTGTGATAGTTGGTATCAGAGATAGGTTCAGATCGGTTGTTGGATGATTAGTCAAATAGCCATCTATATTAAGAATCTGTTTCATTGCATACACACACCTAAGGGTCATTTGTATGTCTTGACTGAAGCATGAACACTACACTCATAGCATGATAAGAAGTATATGAGGCATATTATGTAGTATGAGATGCATAAATATATGTTTGTATATGGATCATCATAGGTGTGACAACATGTGACTGTTAAGCTGTATGGGCGGATTAACATTATCCCATGGATGTTACTAGACGTCAATTTCTGCTACATGCGATATTATGTAGTATAGGATGCATAATATTTCATGTATACACCGCTCATAACATGCACTAAGGCTTTCATTAGAATGCATAACACATCATGCACTTCAGAACACCGCATTAGCACACGAGCCAAGTTAAAGATACATGATGACGCTCGTACACATATGATTTAAAATGAAGATTTTTAAGTGTGCATGCATTTGCATTATATGCACAAGAATTAAGTTATGCATGATATCATTCATAAAGAATCCCAGAGCAAGGTAGTAGCAAGAGCAAGTATCTACACTTTTTCCTGTTGAGTTGTGGATAGGTGAATGTTAGCGTTTACCTAAGTCGTGATAGACCGCTTGTTTGTATTTGTAGACGATGGCCCCAAAACATCAATCATTGAGATCGGCCCCCAATCTGAGGGTGAATCTTCTGGTGCTCATAGTGAGGCTATGATAGAAGAGCTGCGACAGAGTAATGAGGCCCTATCTAGACAAATGATCGCAATGCAAGCGCAAGTATAAGCGTTGTTGACTGCCACTTTAGGGAAGCAGCCTGTTGTGGTTCCAGTTGCCCCCGTTCGTCCTACTCCTCTGGCACCTCCAGTTCTGTTGCCTTCGGAGATGAACTTTATTCGCACTTCCAGCATCTAGGACCCCCGACCTATGATGGTAGGGCTAACTTCGTGGCTTTGGATGATTGGATAGTCTCTATAGAGGAAATGTTTTCTTATATAAGAATTTCTGCGAACCAGAAGGTCATGGTTGTCACTTTCCAGCTAAAGGGCCTTGCTTAAGGCTAGTGGATAAGAGAGAAGGAAAGTCTCACTGAGGGATGCTCGTGGGACATATTTAAAGCAATGCTGCTGAAGAAGTTCTTGTCGTCTGTGTAGCAAGATAAGTTAATGAGTAACTTCCTTCATTTGAAGCAAAGACAACTCACAGTTAGTGAGTATGAGATTGAATTTTGCAAGCTGAGTCGTTTTTCTCTGGATTTGTTAGTTACAGAAGAGGGGAGAATTAAAAGATTTTTGGGTGGTCTCCATAGTGATATCCAGCAGTTCGCTAGCGCGTATCGATCAGAGAGCTATACTGAAGCAGTGGAAGCAGCTCTGAAGGTTGAATCCATTAATAATGCCAAGAATCATGGCAGGAAGATGAAAGAAAAGAGAAAAGCTGAAGGTAGTGGAGCTCCTTGGGCATCTGGCCCAGCTCTGAAGAAAGGAAGCAAGGAAGTGTGCAGTTTCTGTGGTCGCACAGACCACACCTTTGAGAAGTGTTTCAAGAGATTGGGTGCTTAGAAGCAGACCCAACTGCTATCAATTCAGAGTGCACCAAAGAATGATCTTCCATGTGCTTTGTGTGATCGGAAGGGGCATGATGCTTCCCGTTGTTGGATGAATAGCAAGATCTACTTTCAGTGTGGGCAGAAAGGACATATGAAGTTTAAGTACCTGCAGTCCCAGCCGACATTGCAACCAGTTCCGCTTCAGGCCTTGTCGTCGCCGAAGCCGCAGCAGTTAGAGGAGGAAAGGGCAAGTTAAATGCAGTGGCTCAAGAAGAATCCCAGTGCTCTACCCAGGTTTATTTCAGGTTAGATTCTGACCCAATAAGTTAGCTTGTAATTTTAGACTCAAATTTTGAGTATATTAGTTATGTGCATGATTCTATAGGCGAGTTTAAAGTAAAGAACCATTGGGCGTGCGTTCTCTTCGATTTGGGTGCGAATCATTCCTTCATGACTAGGAAGTTCATAGACTGTCATCATTTGACTATCGATCGAGTCGGCGATCCTATCTATGTTAAGTTTCCATCCGGTGATTCAGTTGTGTCGAATGAGGGTATCCGAGATTGTCTTATTCTTTTTGGAGGGTTCCTAGCTTATGCTGATTTGAAAGTGCTGGACTTGGAAGATTTCGATGTGATCTTGGGCATGGATTGGTTGTCCAGATATGATGTGATCATCCAGTGCAAGGTCAAGCACTTAGATTTATTGGGAGACAATGGTCATCCTAGAAGTGTGTATGGATCTTCGCGTCAGGACTCTTCAATCATATCTGGGGTATGTGCCCGAAATCTTTTAAAGTCTGGTGGTTCCGCCTATCTTATTTCTATCTTAGAAGTTGTTAGTGCTTTGTCGCGTGTAGAGGATATCTCCATGGTATGGTAGTTTCCTGATGTTTTTCCTGTTAGCCTTCCTGGTCTCCCTCCTGAGAGAGATGTGGAGTTTGTTATCGACATTGAGCCTGGTACTCGCTCGATTGTGAAGGCACCATATCGTATGGCTCCGTGAGAGTTGGAAGAGTTGCGTACCCAATTAGATGAATTATTGCAATGTGGCTTTATTAGGCCTAGTTCTTCGTCGTGGGGTGCTCCAGTTCTATTTATTAAGAAAAAGGATGGTTCGATGAGGTTGTGTATCAATTATAGAGAGTTAAACAAAGTAACCATCAAGAACAGATACATGTTGCCTCGTATTGATGATTTATTTGACCAGTTGCGGGGTAGTTCTGTGTTCTCGAAGATTGATCTTTGTTCAGGCTACCATCAGTTAAGGATCAGTGAGTCAGATGTACCACAAACTGCTTTTCATTCTCGCTATGGACATTTTGAGTTCTTGGTGATGTCCTTTGGATTAACAAATGCACCCTCTGCCTTTATGGATATGATGAACAGAGTATTCAAAGAATTCCTTGACCATTTCGTAGTCGTTTTTATCGACGAGGTTCTAGTATCGCTTTGCGTCTGAGTTTAGTGTTGTCAGCTTTGAGGGGGCACAAGTTGTATGAAAAATTGAGCAAGTGTGAATTTTGGCTTCCTCGAGTATCTTTTCTGGTCCATGTGGTGAGCAAGGATGGAATAGTTGTGGACCCAGCGAAGCTTTCTACTATTTTGGATTGGAAGAGACCTACGACGCCTAAGGAAATAAGGAGTTTCTTAGGGTTGATAGGGTATTATAGAAAATTTGTGCAAGGATTTTCAGTTTTGTCTACGCCTTTAACCAAGCTTACGTAGAAGAGCACAACTTTCATTTGGAGCGATGAATATGAAGAAGCCTTTCAAGAATTGAAGAGAAGGTTGTGCTCTGCTCCAGTTTTGACCTTACCTACCGAAGGAGTTGAGTATACAGTATTTGTGGATGCATCTTTGGTTGGACTCAATTGTGTCCTGATGCAAGAAGGGAAGGTGATTGTGTATGGATCGAGACAATTGAAGATTCATGAAAAGAATTATCCTACACATGACTTGGAGTTTGCAGCGGTAATATATGCTTTGAAGCCGTGGAGACATCTAATGTATGAAGTATCCTGTAAAATTTATTCAGATAATAAGAGCTTGAAGTACATCTTCACCCAGAAGGAGCTAAATTTGCGTCAGCGTAGATGGATGGAGTATGTGGCGGATTATGATGTTAAGATTATGTATCATCTGGGTAAGGCTAATGTGGTGGTCGATGCCTTGAGTAGGAAGACCACACATATCTTCAACCTTTCTGTGTAGTCTCTGGTGGAGGATTTTTTTGTTAATGAATATATCCATTAGTGATAATGTCTTGCAGTCTAGGCTAGAGATTGAAGAGCCTTCATGGATTATCCTCACGAGGTTGCATCAGAAAGAAGATCCAGATTTGCAGCACCTCTGAGGTAGAACCGAAAAAGGAGAATTGTCGGATTTTTCAATTGATGAGGTTGGTACTTTGAAGTTTCAAGGTAGATATTGCATTCCTGATATTGGGGATATTCGGACAAGGATTTGTAAGGAAGCACATGGGTCTAGTGTTTCTTACCGCCCTGGTTCTACAAAGATGTATCGAGATTTGAAGCAGATCGTTTGGTGGTCAGGAATGAAGAATGACATTGCCAAGTTTGTATCAGAATGTTATACCTGTCAGCGTGTCAAAGCATATCACAAAAGACCTAGAGGTAAGTTAAACCCCTCGGATATTACAAATTGGAAGTGGGAGAGTATTTCTATGGACTTCATTACCGGTTTGCCAAGATCTCCCCGAGGGCATGATTCTGTATGGGTTATTGTGGATAGATTAACGAAGTGCGCTCATTTCGTACCTTTCAAGATTGGTTATTCGATGGAGAAAATTGCAGAGCTTTATTTAGATGAGGTCATTAGATTGCATGGTGTGCCAGTACGTATTGTGTCAGATCGGTATTTCAGGTATATGTCTCATTTCTGGCAGAGCTTGCAGGGAGCTTTGGGCACTAACATCGGATATTCTACCGCTTATCATCCGCAGGCGAATGGTCAGACAGAGAGAGTCAATCAAATTTTGGAGGACATGACCAGATGTTATATTTTGGACTATGGTGGAGCTTGGGAAAAGTGTCTTGGACTCATGGAATTTGCCTACAATAACAACTATCAAGAGAGTTTGCATATGAATCCCTTTGAGGCTTTGTATGGGAGGCGTTATCGAACTCCCCTGTTTTGGGCTGAAATTGGTGAGAGTCCACTGTTAGGTCCAGAATCCTTGAAAGAGATGAGTGTTGTTGATACGCACATTCGTGAAAAGCTTCGCATTGCTCAGGAGCGTTATGAGAAATATGTTAATCGGCAAAGGGTTGATCTAGAGTTTGCTATTGGGGACATGGTTTTCCTGAAAGTTTCTCTGATGACAGGTGTTAAGAGATTTGGAAGGAACCACAAGTTGGATCCCAGGTATGTGAGACCTTTCCAAATTATTGAACGCATCAGAGTATCAGCTTATAGGCTAGAGTTGCCTGCTTCTTTCCCTGGTGTTCATGATGTGTTTCACGTGAGCCAGTTGCGAAAGTGTGTGCCTAGAGATCATCATGTCCTCGACTCCATGCCCCATTTGCAGCCCAATCTTTTCTATGTTGAGGAACCCATCAGTATTCTGGATACGTAAAGCCTAGTGTTGCGGAGGAAGACGATTCCTAAGGTTAAGGTTCTTTGGCGAAACCAGGACGTCAGTAGTGCGACTTGGGAGTGGGAATCTGTTTTGAAGGAATCTCACCCTCATTTGTTCTCTTATTCTTCGCTGCGTATGTAGCTAATCAATTCTAGTCATTCCTTTATGTCCAATGGATTCAAGTTGTTTTTTTCAAAGTTTTGGGTCGAAACTTTCTTTTAGGGGGAGTGGTTGTAACGCCCCAAAATTTTGGGTAATTATTTTAAATCCTCAATGACGTGATATCATCGTGCAGGCGTTACGTTTGTGCTGAGTTTTCCGGTGCGTTATAATTTGTCATGTTTTAAATCTTACTAGAATTTAAATCTTAGGTTTTAGAGAATTAAAGTTATTAAATCTAAGCATAACCGTAGAATTTCGTCGCGATTTGAGTTAATGTAAGAGCCCGATAAATTATTGAAAATCTCTATATTAAATAATTCTTAAATATTCCTCTCTCTCTCTCTCCTATAAAAAGGGTAGAAATTAGGTTTTCCCATCTTCTTCTCCGATCAGTTCTATTTTCGGAAAAGAGGCGAGTTCGGTCGTCGTCTGGGAGCCTTCGTCGGCTATTGTGGGAGCGTTTGATTACGAAATCTTCGTCGGAGCGTAGATTTGGAAAGCTCTCACCAAGCTCTTCATGTGTGCAGTGAGTATTTTGATTTTTGTGGATTTTTAGAGTTGGAGTGTGTATCCCTAACCTTTCTTTTTGTCCAAAAAGTTTCTTAAATTTTTTCCTTGTGGTCTTCTATCGGCCGATCCTTAGCGTGGTGTGCGTGGAGGCCGGTGATCGGAAGGTTTGAGGCAAGTGGTGGACTATTCCCCCTTGCCATGTTTTCCCTTCAATTTACTTTCCCCCTTCCTTATTATTTATAGATAAATTTTACTCTAAAAATTTCGATCAATATAGCAGAATTTGTCTAGTATTCTAGTGTAGTTCATCGAGTCAGTTAATTGAAATTCATCGAGTACAGAAATTCATCGAGTAAATTCGATGAATTCATCGAATGCTTTCGACGAATCCGTCGAGACTTAACCGCTGAGACTAAATTGTTGAGACCTTAGACTAAATCATCGAGACCTTAGAGTAAATTGTCGAGACCTTAGAGTAAATCGTCGAGACCTTAGAGTAATTCGTCGAGACTTTAGAGTAATTCGTCGAGACCATTGGAAAATTTGTCGAGTGATCCTGAATTCGTCGAGTGATTTCGACGAATCTGCCGAGACTTAGAAAATTCGTCGAGTGTTAGTGTAATTCGTCGAGTGACCTTAGAATTCGTCTACAGCCTTTAAAATTTGTCGAGTAGCTATTTGTTCATGAAAATTGTGGTATTTTCCTCCTTTTATCACGATGTAATGAAGTTATGTTGTGTGTGGTGTTAAGTGATGGGGTGATGAGCTAGTTTTGGACTGTTGGTGAGAGAGATTATTGAGGCCTCCTCCACAATGCATGTTTCAGTGTAAGCATGGTACCCGATGGTGTTTTGGACTATAGGTGAGTGGAAGATTGTGACCTCCACCTCAGTGCCTGTTTTTGTCCAGTGTTATTGATTCACTAGTTTGTTCATGGATTCACTTGTCCTACACAATGCCTATTTCTATGACCATTTCTTATAAATCATTGTCGCACTTAGTGCAAGTCTTCTACTAATTATTTAGCCAAGCTTGTTAACATTTTTGTCCATTATGGTTAATATGATCTTTAATGTTGTTCATATACAGTTTCATTTCTGGAGTCAGTAACTCCTTACCTTTTGATCTTGGTGATCTTTGAAAGTGCACAGTGTATCCCTGAGATATACTCTAGAGGGGGTGTGAATAGAGATTTAAAATTATTTCTATTCTCTTTGTGCAGATATAATAAAACACTAAGTTCTTATGCTTCAACAAAATCCTAACACAGAATAAAATAAAGTTGTATAAAATAAAAGCTAGAAAACAGTTAATTAAATGTGGACAGCACAGAAAATTACCAACCAGAAGAGACAGAGATTTTATAGAGATTCCCCAAAATGTGTGTAGTTCTCTCTTCTACCATCTGGTAGGATTGCACCGACTGTGCATGAGTCTTTTGACAAGGAGACTCTCAGAACCACCGATCTTTTGATAAGGAGATCATGAACCACCAGATCTTTTGATAAGGAGATCTTGAACCACCAGATCTTTTGATAAGGAGATCTTGAACCACTGAATCCTTTGGAAGAGGGATTCTTAAAACTCTTTTACAGGAGAGAAAGAGAAGGAGAATGAAGAAGAGGGAGGAGGAAGAATTCTATTCTCATAATTCTTATGAATCCATGTCTCAAGAAATAGCTTCTATTTTCTTCTACTTGATCTGCTGGTGATTAACTCCTACTTAAGATTTGCGATGGTTTGCAAGAGCTATGATTGTCATATCTTTTCACTTCTTTCTGATCAAACTTTGGCTTCTATATGATTGTGATGATGAGCAGCCTTCAGTTGTTCTGCAGTAAGAGATGGAGACCAATTGTTCTTTCTTCTATGTTTGTTTCTCGATTAGGGTTCCCTAAGGAGGAAGAAGAAAAGGAAGCCCTAAAAGAAAGGTGTAGCCGATTGTGATGAATGCTCTAGTTTTCTCTTTCCTTTCTTCTCTTTTATTGTCCCTGTTCAATTTGAAATTGTTTCCTTTTCTGGTAAGTCATGAAAAGGTATTTTTGTCTGGGCAAATACTCCTTTCCTTCCTTCTTTAATTCCCGACCCATCCACCAACAATAATCTTGTTTCCAAGAAAGCTTTTCTCTGTCCTCTGTTAATTCTTGATTCTATTTGAGGCAATTAATGAGCCGTTGGGGAACGGTCTTGAGTGAGGTGGGCCATGAGAGAGGGTCCAAAAATGACAGCTGAAAAGGTTTCCATTTCAGACTGTATTCAATGTAGCGTCGAGTTATCTTCCTCTCTTATCGACGCACCTTTGAGTTCTTGTGGGAGAAGCTTCGAATTCATCCTTGCTCTGATTGAACTCTGCTAGTCGACGCTGCGTCAATATCTTATTGACGTAACCGTTGAGTTGAGGATATGGCTTTGAACTCCATTATCTGCGTCGAGATGAAGTCGACGTTGCATCGACTTTAGATGGCTTTGACAGATACTTCCTTCTGCATTGAGTTAAAGTAGACATTGCGTCGACTTCTCAAGATACTTCGACAAGTCCATGTCCCCTACGTGGATATCTACTCAACGTAACGTTGAATTGATATACTTCGACAGAAGGGGTGAGTTGCTTGGACTTCTAGTCAGAGTAGCGTCGACAATACTCGATGTTGCGTCAATTTCTATTCGACGCAAATGATAACTTTGCCCAAATTTTGCTTCTCTTGATCTGGTCTTGACACCCTAGGTTGAGTGTGACATCCTAAGACATCTAATGATCAGATTACCCTTATTACACAATGGGTAATTCAACCTAAGAGATAAAATCACTTAGTAGGTAATTTGTTAAGTTAAATCCAAGGGTTTTTCCCAACAATCTCCCCCTATTTATCTTAACAAATTTTACAGTTTGTTCAAAGTGATTTTACACAGTTTTTGCATAAACAATACATACAAGACAATATGATCATAGAATAAGAAAGATTTGAAATCATAAACAACCTCATTCATTTGTCAAAAGATAGCATTTGTTCTTCCCACCATAGTGTTATTTTCCAGAAGACAATAATCACAGAGTACTTGAGCTTTAGGAATCCTCCTCAGGAGTTTTTCTTTTTCTGGTGAAGACCTTTGGATTTTTCTTTGTGCCACTTGAAGAGGCTCATTATCATCATCTGCTTCATCATCATCATCTTTGTCCTTGAGAAGCTCCCCCTGAGTGTGTGCATTTTGTTCAGCCTCCTAGGCAGCCTGGGCAGCTTTTTGAGCAATCTGAGCTACTTCATCTAGCAAATTGTCATTCTGAGGCCTCTCCTGATCAGCTGTTGTTCCTACAGCTTCCATCTCAGCTTCCAGATTCCTTTGAATACTTAGAGCAGCCCCCCATAATATCTAGGAGCTCCTCTTGATCTGCTGCATCTGTTTGCTCCTGATTCAGCTTTTCTGAAGCAGGCTCCCTCTGGACCTGTGCATCTTGAAAGATAGTAACTTTGTCAGAAGCAAAAGCTTCATCAGCATCATCTTTACCATGCCCACTCAAATCTAGGACAGGTCTTTCTTCATCCAAAATGTTCTCCCCCTTCTTAACCTTGCTGTGAAAAGAGGTTAAGAATTCTTTTGTGACCATGGAGGAAGACACAAAGTCCTTGAGACTTTGGAAAGATCTTGTAGAATCTAATAACACAGCCTCCACTTGGGATTACTTCCTGTCAAATTTCCTTGCTTGGGAGGCCACCATGTCTGCAAAGGTAGAGGAGGCAAGGCCAACTGCTTTGGAGATGATTTGCTCAAGATCAATTATGGGGATATGAGAGGTAGATGGAGGAGGTGATGGAGGTAAGTCTTCTTGTATGGGAGATAGAGCCTGGTAAACTCAGGAGAGATATGAATTAATGGAGGTGGTGGAGGAGCAAGAGTGGATGGAAGTTGAAGTTGTTGTTGTTGTTATTGCAATTGTTGTTGTTGTTGTTGTTGTTGTTGTGCTGGAATATCTTCCTGAGGAGTTTGAGAGGGAGGAGATGATATATTATCCCTTGGAGGATCTGGCATCTGTCTCTTAGAATCATGAGGAGGAGGAGAGGGAGGTGGTGAGGTTGGAGCTTGACCAGGCTTTAAGATCTGCCTGGTCCACTTAGAGAATATTCCTATGTTTATTCACTTTCCAGGAGGTATGGGAACTCCTTTGGATTTGCAGATACTTGGATAGTGTTGAAGGAGCACTTGGCTCATGATTCTCATGTAAGCATTCTCTTTATGAGCATTCTTATGCCCAATCATTCATAGGAGTAACTTCCCTCAATTTATCTTTTTCTTAAGAACAAGAGTGCATATAATCTGCAACTGCTGCTTAGGAATTGCATCATGAGCTGAGATTTTGCACAATAACACCTTCCCAACTATGTTAGTCAGGAACCTGCACTCTTATGCCAAGTCAATCTTCTTCAGATTTATAGGTCTGTCTTTCTTGAACTGCATGATCTCCAAGACATTATTTGTCTCTTCTCTGTAAATTCTTCTGAGTCACTCCCAGTAAGTAGATCAAATGTTTGGGAGAGAGCTTCATCAGTTATACTAATGTCTTGTCCAGAGATTGTGCTTTGAAGTTACCCATCATCTGCAGCATGGACACTGTCCTTGAATTCTGTAAGTTCTACATCTAGAATCTTACACCTTGTGGAGATAAGCTTGGTTAGGCCAGCTTCCTAAAACAAGCCAAGAATGGCTTTGAAGCTATCTGCTGCTGCACTGAAGGAATCAATATCTACTTCAAATCGAGAGTTTACTTTTGGAGGCGCCATTGATATGATGTACCTGCAATCACAATAGAAAATGAGAGAGAAAAGCAAGGGAGAATTGGAGAGCAAGTGAGCACGAGAGCAAGAAGAGGAAAATTCGAAAGTGCAATAATCTCGACGCTGTAATTTTTTAAAAGGAGATGTGATATTTAAATTTTAGGTTTTGCTTAGCGAAGGGTTAAAGATGTTTTCCAAAACTATATGCGATGAAGGCAAGTGTACCTTATCGTCTATAGTATAGGATATTTAGAAATACCAAGGTCGTATTCTACGGGGCGCATTGATTACTTCTACTTCGAGGAAAATCACTATTATCTTATCTAAATAGATTTTTGAGGTTTTGTTTTACTTAGTAAGAAGAGAAAATTTGCAAACTAAAAGTAAGTTGTAAACGATGGTAAAAAGATTAGTGCTCAATCAAAAGTCACCTTGGAGTGAGAATAATCAAGTGAAAGAAAAATAAATCTAATTCCATTTAATTAAACTGCTTGACCGTGGAGGTTCCTAAAGCTTGAACATGCCCCTCTCGAGGTTAATGCCCAACTAAGTTTAGGAAAAATCAATCGCACTCTCGTCCTATAATTGATTACCTAAAACTTGCTTTACGGTGTGAACCCCGCTATTGTATTTGACTCCAATCCGGGAGATTTACGTCATCCTCTATCGAGGGATGCGTGCAACTCTCTTTACCCTTGAGTGATCGATTCATACTTTGTGCCTCTCAGCTAACTAAGTATGAAAACTTAAGCGAAAACCATACATCTAAAATATGGCCTCTCACTAGTTAAAAACCAAGGGTAATGCAAGTGTTTACAAAAACGGATAAAGAGAGCTTAGAAAATCATAACTTGATCATCTCATCCTCGAATCATTTCGATCGAGCTCTAATGAGAATTAGTTAATCATGGTGTAGGGGAAAGAGAAAGAAAAATAAAATTGCATAAAGGAAAAAATAACAGAGGTAGAGGAGACAAATAAAGAGAGCAAACTAAATTTTATTGATACCAAAAATGATTACAAGTTGAAGGAAAATTACAACACTAGCAAGGAAAGTGATTGTTTATATAGGTGTAGTCAATAATACCTAGGGGGGGGGGGGTGAATAGGTTTTACTTATTTTCTTTTCTTGAACCTAATGTTTCTAGCTGTAGAAAACACAATCACAGAAAGCACACAAGGATGTATAGAGGTTCCTCAAGACAGGGTGCCTTGAGTAGTCCTCTATCCCCCTTCACCTTTCTAACCGTGAGTTAGACAAGGCCACAAACTCCAATCTCGGCTCCTTGAGCTTACACCACAAGTTCCTCAGAACTTCTCAGATCAATAGTGATCCTACCTCAGGCACAACAGCCCTACACTCAGGCTCAACAACCCTACACTCAGGCTCAACAGCCCTACCCTTCAGGCTCAACAGCCCTACACCTCAGGCACAGCAGCCCTACAGCTCAGAGTTATGAAACTCCTACCACTCAGAAATCCCACATATTTCCTACCTCAGACCTATCAAGAAGTCGTACCACTCAAGCTGTCAACACAGCTTTACACACGTGCTCAGCAGCCTTTCACTCAGGCAACAATGCCTTACAAAGATATAATAGAGTTTGAGCTAGATACAAAAGACAAAAGGTTTACTCTTTGGTCTTCTGAATCCTTTCTTCAGATCTGAAAATAACAGCTTCAGATTTGTATCACCTTGATCTTCTCCTTCAGCAAAGCAGAAGATTAACTTGCCCTTCTTGAGTTTGTACAGGAAGAGCTAACTAATCTCCTTTGGAAGATTAACTTCAGCTGCAGAGAACAACTTCAACTAGCTGAAACGAGAATGCTCGATTGCGGCGTACAGCAAAGGCTTTCTCAATCGAACAGTACTTGTTGTTGTGCCCTAGCTTCTTCTTGTATACCCCCAGAAGACTTTAACGGCTATATCGATCCTCCTGACACAGTATGGGACAGATTGGACTTGCTTTTCCCTCTCAATTGTCCTTTGCGCCAAAAGCAGATCCCGTTAGCACATTTGGATCTGTCTCAGCGGTTGGGCTGAGACGGCATCCAGTCTCAGCGGTTGGGCTGAGACAGCTTCCAATCTCAGTGGCAGCTCCAGTCCCCTTCTCAGCGGTTGCTTCAGTCTCCTTCTCAGTGGATCCGCTGAGACGGCTCCCCGTCTCAGCGGTTCTGACCCATCGTCTCAGCGGTTATGCTGAGACAGATCTTCATCTCCTTGTAGATGATTTCTTCTTATCTAAGGCCATGTTTGGCCCTTCCTTTTGAGTCACCTGTGCCTGTATATCCTACACAAGTATAGCTTTGTTAAATACAATATGTCCTTAGCATTGAGAGTGATGCCTCTTCAAATCAAGGTGATATTGAGGGCAATATACCCAACAATCTCCCCCTATTTGAAGAAGGCAGAACATCCCCAATGCTAAGGTCCATTAACAATGAAAATCTTATCACAGAAAAAAAATGATCTTATAGAGCAATTATCTGTGAAACATAGGACCTAATACCCTATACATTTGCACTGGACCTTTCTCCCCTTTCTCCAGCATTGGTACTGGCCTTATGCATTGGTACTGGCCCTATCTCCCCCTTTCTGGTTTCTTCATCCTTAACCTGCTATGGATAGAGGGACAACATCTATAGATCCCTTTGGATCAACCTATAGGCTAACCTATACAGTCTGAGCATTTGCCAACTTCCCCTCAACCTGAGCAAGGAGTTTACTCCCCCTCAATTGGAGAGCTATTTTCTGTAATAGCTGATCCATTTCAATTTGAACATTCCATTTAAGGTACTAAATACTAAAAGTAATAAGTACAGAGTACATATATTAATAGTAACAAGCACAATATTATGATCAGAATATGAAATTTCATTTCATTGTAAATGTTCAGTACAAAAAAAATTCAACTTATAGTTGTACATTCAATCCTTAAAAAAAATTTCAAGGCTGGTTCTTCTAAGAGAGACCATGGGAAGAGCTTTCTCCATCTGTAGACTTTCTTTTCCTAGCTTCAGCAGCAGCCTTGATCTTCTCTTTTACTTTGAAGTACAGAAGTGGCTTGGGAAGATATCTGGAGGGAATTCTTAAAGGAGTTTCCCTTCTTACCATGTTTTCTTTGAGAATTCTTTCCCTTAAAGATTCCCTTTCAAGGTGTTTGATCCACTCAGCAGCTGAATAGACATGGTCAATGTCCTTCATTGGATTTCCATGGCTCACCCATGTATTGACAACAATTGTGTCCAACTCCAGGTTGTCATCTTCATGGAGTGGATCCTCTAATCTTTCCATTCTTTTCTGTGCCATGTATTCTTCAGCAGTTTGAATACCCTCTACCCTTCTCCTCTTTGCATCTCTCTCATCAGTAATCAGATTTGATTGACTTTGGAAGTCAAAGTCTTCAACTCTGCTAGGGTTCAAGATTGGCAGATTCAAAGCAATTCTTGTTCCTTGCAGCACCTTTAAGCTTGAGTCCCATTGATTATCAGTGACCTTTCTGGACATGGTAAGGATATTTTCTAGAATAGCACTGGAAGCATTGTTGACCACTTCCACCATTTGCTTACTGGCTTCTTCTTGATTGGAGAGTATCAGTTTATGGGAGGACTCCATGTTGTTATACAGCTGTATGTGAGCTCCTTTCAGCTTAACATGTAGATTGAGTATCTTCTCCTCTCCTTCTTTGCTATGTTCCACTATTTTCTTCTCAATTTCAGAGTGTTGATCCAATATGGATTGAGAGAGAGAGAGTCTGAAAGGTGCTGTCCACATCATCCAAAATGCATTCCTTTGCCTTGTCAATGTAGGACTTGACTTGGCTGCTTGATGTGTTAACCACTTGTGCCATTCTGGCAACATCTTTTTCCCAGACATTCTCATTTTTGTAGAGGTGATTCTTTACATATGTGATGTCCTTTGTGGAGTCCCCTTGATGGTCTGTAATATCCTTCAGAACTGTGTGCTGGGCAGCAACAGTATTTTTGGCCATTTCAAACCATCTTGTCATCTGCAGAAGGATATGATCTGATGCAGTTTTGACATCATTAACTTGGGCATTCAGTTCAGTTCTCACTTCAGCCACTCTTGACTCCATTCTTTGCTCACTAGCCTGGATCTCCTGAGTCAATGCAGCTCTTGTTGTATGCAATTCATTCCTTATCTGGGTAGATACATCATGAACCTTTTCAGCAACAATCTCTTTCATAGACAACATCTGACCCTCAATCATTGTTTGTATTGAGTTTATCAGGTCAGATGTGTCCAGAACTGCAACTGGCCTTTCCTGGGGAAATTCCTTTTCAACCATCTCTTCAGCTCCACTTTGAGCATTAGCCCTCTCATTATCAAGGATCTGCTCCCCCTCAGATGGGGGCATTAGGTGATACCAATTCCTGTTGATGTTCTCCCTCACTAGCATACCCACCTCCTCCTTCATAGGCAGGGCTATGCTCCCCCTCACTTGGGGCATCCTTAGGAGGAGAATTTTGTCTAAGGTCACCTGAAAAATGATTGATGAATTAGACACCTAGACTATACTATTGATAGAGAAAAGAGGCCTAACTGAAATCCTAATTTACCATGGATAGGTGAGTTGGGAAATTCATCTTCAGCTTGATGAACAGCTGGATCAACATTCATCTGGGTTGGCTCAGGATTGGGCACAACACTTCCTTGGGGCTCCTCATTTGTCCTGGGGACCTCTTCATTATCAATGTTCATTGGGTTGCTGCCAGATCTATGATCAGACCCATGACTATCTTCATTTTCAGTCCCATTTGACTTTGAGGATGAGTCTGATTTGTGCTGAGATGAATCTTTCTTCTTTTCCTTTGCCACAGATGGCTGGCTCATAGGGATCACTCTGGAGAATCTATCCAGAGTCTTAATGTCCATTCTTTTCAGATAATGGAGATTTGAGCCCTTGGAGTTTGCAAAGGTCTCTGAATGACTATTCTGTAGGTACAGAGATAGTATTCTTCCCATATTGGGGGCTTGTAGAGATTCCTTTATCCTTTGAAATATAACTTCTCCCCATGAGGTTCTCTTGGACAGGATTATCCTAGTCATTAATTCAAACATGAACTGTGAGACAGTGTCATGTGAACCAGGCTTGCATAGGATAACTTTGCCTACTATATCAGACAACAGCTTCCCCTGTTGATTGAAGAACTTACTCCTTAGACAACTGGTCTTAGTATCACTGTATCTTGTCCACTTTAAGGCAGTCCTCTTATCCTTTTCAGATATTTCCTCCTCTTCAGTTTTACTACATGGAGTTAATTTCAGCCCCTTCTCCAATCTTTTAGCTGTAATCTTTATGTTATCACTTCCTATCTTGGACTTCAGGATGGTTTTGGAAGGAGATAATTTGACATTGTTGAACCATTCCAGAACTTCATGATGTAGGGGTACCGTGACGACGTGGACGTTACGCTAACGGAAACATATTCATCACAAAAAGTAAAACAACATAGGAGGGCTCCGACCAAGAGCGAACAAAAAGGGGTCGGTTGGCTCCCAAATCCGATTGAAAATAAATATGCGGGACTCGATACAACGTCCTTAAGACCTACCTCTCCAACAAGCACACGACTCACCGTTAGCCGGACTCGATACAACGTCCTTAATACCTACCTCTCCAACAAGCACACAACTCACCGCACCTATACAAGCATCTATTCCATCAATCGATTCTTTACAAAACGCAGCGGCAATATTTTGGAGCGGTGGTGAACATTCAAGCGGCGATTAAGCTCTAGTTGAGATTAACTCCCTTGTTAGCGCTAAGTGTGCCAATCTTGGAGAGCAAACCAAGGCTAGGCTGAGTTTCGCTCCCGCACCGGATCTACCCGATCTGAACAACAAGAGATTCAATAACAACACTTAGATCTCAGATTTTTGCAAGCGAAGAAATTAAAGCCGCGGATAAAACGATTCGACAAAAACCTCCACAAATTAAAGGGTAGCAAGAATCACTAGCAAAGAGAGGGGTTACCCAACCAAGAAGATGAACACAGAAGATAATGGTGGGAGAATCTCTCTCTCCACGATTCCACCGGCGTCGCACCGAATGGAGAAGCACCCTTTCTTCCTTGGAGTCGCATCGCGGAAGTCTCGCCGGAGTCGCACCGGAGAGGATGGAGGGAGGCGGCCTTGGAGTCACACCAAGAGAGGGGGGCGGCAAGAAGGAGGCTCCTCCTTTGGCCGAAATTCTCAAAGAGAAGGGTTAGGGTTTTAATTTTCAACTCCTTCATTACTTCATAAAGACTCCCTTAAATAGGAGTTTACACACAATAATAACCATCCATGATGGAGATGAAATCTCATCCATCCGCATGGTCAAATACACACCAAAATAAAATTAAAGGTTCAAAATTAAAATTACAACATTTTAATAAATATAAAATTATCAACATGAACTAATTTTATATTTATTAATATAAAATAAAAGTGCATGCATAAAAAGTTTTAATTCTTCATGGCGGTTTGGGCACGCCGCGGGCGGAGATTATAACGCGGATTTCCAACAGTATCATCATGGCGCCTCAGATCTTTGTGGCGCAGCGCCTCGGCAGTCGGGTCATCATCATCAAGGAGTGTCGGAGGTGACGCGCCATCAATCCTCCCCCACTCAAAATCAAGCATCTCCGATGCTTGGTCCGAAAGGTAGCGGCGGAGAAGATCAGCATCCAGTCGTTGAAGCTCCGTCGCGAGGACCCATGAGTCGTCTGAAGGAGGGCGATCACGCCAACGGATGAGGAAGCGGTAAGTAGCACCCTCCGAGGTAGTAAGAGGCTCCGCAGCAAGTATCATGTCCGGAGTGAGAAAAGTCTTCGAAAACCTGAGGAACATGTCAGCAGTAGGAATAAAAGTATGCGACTTACCATCCAGTGAAATACCTGTGGGAACCGATAGAGAGAGGTCATCCGTACTACCACTCCCCAACCCATTAGAAGATTTGGTGGAAGGAGAAGACGTCAAGGAACTCAACTCATGTGGAGGCGATACGAACATCGTTAAATCTGAGACGTTAAAAATAGGGGAGATTCCCCATTCGGCAGGCAAATCCAAAACAAAAGCGTTGTCACCTATTTTCTTGATGATCCGAAAAGGGCCGGCGCGCTTAGGTGCTAACTTTTTAACGGTGCCAGAGGGCAAACGTTCGGGAACTAATCATACTAAGACCAAATCGCCAACCTTGAAGTGTGACACTCTCCGATGTATATTGGCGTGTGCCTGATAAGAATCATACTGAGCAGTCAAGGTAGCTCGTATACGTGCATGAAGGCCGTGAATATGTTGGGCGAAGGATTGTGCGAATTGACTTGCCTTGTATGTTGGGGGCAAGGGAACCAAGTCAAGAGGCACATGGGCCTTGTACCCGTGGACAATCTCATTCGGCGACAAACCGGTGAACCGATTTTTGGAGTTGTTGTAGGCTAACTGAGCGTGGGGAAGAAGAAGATCCCATGTGCCTTTATGATCACTCACGAGACATCTAAGAAGGTTCCCTAGGCTCCGGTTGACTACCTCAGTTTGCCCATCGGTTTGAGGATGATAGGCAGAGGAAAACAATAGTTTGGTACCCATTAGGATCCAAAGTGTCTTCCAGAAGTAGCTCGTATACTTAACATCCCTATCCGAGACAATTGTCTTCGGCACTCCTCGGTGACTAACAACTTCCTTAAAATATAGCTTTGCGATATGAGATGCGTCGTCGGTTCTAGTACACGGTATAAAATAGGCCATTTTAGAGAACCTATCCACAACTACGAAGATAGAATTGTGACGACGAAAAGTGGTGGGTAGGCCTAAGACAAAGTCCATGCTCACATCCTCCCAAGGTACGGATGGGATAGGCAATGGAGTATATAACCCGACGTTGGTTTTGGTGCCTTTGGAAACTTGACAAGTATGGCAACTACTCACTACGCGTCCTACCATTGCCTTCAACTTTGGCCAATAAAACTTTTCCTCAACCAGGGTGATAGTCTTATCTCTACCGAAATGGCCACTCAACCCGCCACTATGCAGTTCCCAGATGATATGGAGACGTAGGGATGACTGCGGAATACATAATTTCCCATGCCTAAAGAGGTAACCATCCTTGATAACGAACGTAGTAATAGTGGTGGGGGAACTATCCTGGGCAGATAGGTAAGAATCCTGAAAATCCGGGCATGTAGCGCACTCATCCTTGATTCGCTCGAACCCGACAACGTTAACCTCCATAGTGGTGACTAAAAGGGATAGGCGACTAAGAGCGTCCGCAACCCGATTGTCCGCTCCCTTAAGGTGTTTGAGATTAAAAGTGTAACCCTATAGGAAGGATACCCACTTGGCGTGACGCGGGGTGATTTTATGTTGGCCATTGATAAATCATAATGCTTCGTGATCGGAGAGGATCACGAACTCCTTAGAGAGGAGATAATGCCGCCAGTGGTGCAAGCATCTAATGACCGCATAAAATTCCCTATCATAGTTGGAATAATTCAATTTAGCGCCCACCAACTTTTCACTGAAGAAACTCACAGGGTGCCCTTCCTGGCTCAAGGCACCTCCTATCCCCACGCCCGAAGCGTCACAAGTAAGCTCAAAGACTTTCGAGAAGTCAGGTAGACGCAAGACGGGTGCCTCAGTCATAAGCTCTTTGATGCATTGGAAAGCGAAGGTGGCGGACTTCGTCCAAGTAAACTCACCTTTTTTCATGCAGTCACTAATGGGGGCCATGATGCTGCTAAAGTCCTTGATGAAACGACGGTAGAAAGTTGCCAACCCATGGAAGCTCCTCACCTCACGTATCGTGGTCGGCACGGGCTAGTCCTTAATCACCTTAACCTTGCTAGGGTCGACTCTAATGCCCTCCGTTCCAACGATGTAGCCTAAAAACTCCACCTCCGTAACATGGAAAGTGCATTTCTTGAGATTCAGAAATAAAGTTTCCTTCCGTAGGGTGGAAAGAACCACTCTCATGTGGGAGATGTGCTCGGTGGTAGTAGTGCTGTAAACCAAGATTTCATCGAAGTAGACAACTACGAACTTCCCCATGAATGGCTGAAAAACATGCGTCATCATCCGGGAGAATGTGCTGGGGGCATTGGATAGCCCGAAGGGCATCACAAGCCACTCGTATAACCCGTCCTTAGACTTAAACACCGTCTTCCACTCATCTCCCTCGCGGATCCTTATCTGGTGATAGCCGCTTCGTAAATCTAACTTAAAAAATATCGTGGCGCCAGACAAGACATTGAGAAGGTCATCTAAGCGCGGAATAGGAAATCGGTACTTGATGGTGATTTTGTTGATAGCGCGGCTATCAACACACATCCGCCACGTACCATCCTTCTTGGGGGCAAGAAGGGCTGGCACCGCACAAGGACTCATGCTAGTCCTGATGAATCCTTTTTTCATCAAATCCTCGATCTGAGTCTGCAGCTCTTTGTGGGCCGCAGGATTAAGCCTATAGTGGGGTTGGTTCCGCAGGGACGAACCCGGAATGAGATCTATCGCATGCTGTATGTTCCTCAATGGAGGTAACACAGAAGGCAACTCGTCTGGGTACACGTCCTTATATTCCTCCAAAAGTGCTCGTAACTCCCTAGGCAACTCCTCCAACGCTTCCGATTCACCCTTCGCACTCATGAGAACTAAAGCGTACATAACTCCCTCAAGAAAAGGATCTCTCACAAACTCTTTCCTACCAACTAGGCTCAAAGCCTTCCTCTCGGCCGGGACAGTTGTGTCCTTAGCCAAAGCTACCGGCTCCTTCGGAACGGTCGGTCTCAATGTGATGGTCTTACCGTTGAATTTGAATTCATAAGTATTGGCTTGACCGAAATGTGTGACGTCACAGTCAGAAAGCCAAGGGCGGCCTAATAACACGTGGCACGCGTCCATGGGAAGGACGTCACACCAGACCTCATCCGTGTAAGATTTAAAGGTAAGAGGGACCAGGCAACGCTTGCTAACCGGGACGGTAACCTTGCTAATCCAAGCTACCTGGTAGGGTATGGGGTGTGGTTCTGTGGTCAGATTCATACGCTTAACGGCATTCTCAGAGATGACATTCACACAGCTACCGCTATCTATAGTGAGCTTGCACAGCTTGTCACCACTCTTAAAGATCAGAGAAAGGATACTTGTCCTCCTCCAGTCATCTAGTGGACGTGGAGTGGTCAGAATACAACGCATCACCATGAGGGGGAGATCGTCTTCCAAATCGCTTGGGACCCCTTCGGGGTCGCTCTCCTCAGCGGCCTCATACACATAATCAGTAGAATCGGCGGCCATGTCTAAGAGGGCAATGACCTTAGTCTTAGTTGGGCATTCAAAGGCATAGTGGCCTTGAACACCGCAAGAATAACACATGGTATTGTCCTTGCTAACTTTCCCAATGGGAACACGCTCACTCGTGGGGTTCCTAGTGTTCCTAGCGGTGATCACAACGGATTTAGATTCGGTGGTTCTAGATTTTCTCCTGTCCGGATAGGTGGAAGAAGACGCTCCAACGATGGTCTTATTCCTCGTGTGGGAATAACGGGAGTGAGCCTTGGCGGCTAAGTGTTTTTCAATGTCTAGGGCGACATTGAAAGTCGTGTTCAGATCCATGTGCCCATAGCGCAAGAGCTTCCGCTGGATGTCGGGTTGAAGCCCTTACGAAACCTGGATAATGTGACCTCTGGGGGCTCCCTAAGCTCGCAACGCACCATGCGGTCTTTCAACTCTCCCATATACTCGGCCACCGACTTTGAACCTTGCCGTAGGGTGGCTAGTTCATCGAACATTTGGGTTCGGTGGTAAGCGGGAACGTATTGGTCGGTGAGCAAATTTTTCATCACCGCCCATCCGATAGGTGGGACTTCCTGTCCGGCTCCCAACCTCCTTTCCTCATTCAGCCAAAAGGTTTTCGCATGATCTGTCAACTTCATGCGGGCGACTTGGACCTTTTGGAGATCCGTGAGATTGTGCCACTGGTAGTAACATTCCATATCAACTACCCAGCTAAGGAAGACCTGGGGGTCTCCCATGCCATCGTAGGTGGGGGCATCAATCTTGATGGATCTAGTGATATCGAAACCACGCTCGGGGCGGCGCTCTCGAGGAGGCACTCGGGGATATCCCCCATCAGAATCCAAATCAGTGACCGGTTGGTGCCGGTTGGGCCCCTCAACATCACCGGGTGGTGGTGGCGGTCCCCCTTGATTCCGTAAGATTTGTTCTAACATCGTCCTAAGGTCAGTCAGCTCGGTGCGTAGGCCTGCTATGGCCTCGGTGTTGGGATCGTCGTGCTGATTCGCGGCCATCCTAGACGTAGACGGTGTCGTGTACTCCGTGCCTAGCCTAGTTCGCATTCAGATTAAGGAAAATTTTGGGAAGATGATTTTTCCTATGGCTGTAGCTAGATTGAACATAGGATATTTTATAGATTCATGATGTGCGTAATACGAAGATCGTTAAAAATAAATTTTTTTTGAAGATTGACAAAAATTTCATATTTCAGACCGCTATTCGCACATCACCTGGACAGAATTACGACGCTTCCAATTTTTAGGCCGACCTAACGAGGACGAATCGAAAAAGTTTCAGTTTTAATGTTGCTGGAAATACGTGCAGGAAGCTATAGAAAAAATTTCAGAATTTTCTGACAAGTTTTAAATTTCTGAGATTTTGCTAAACGCAGACCAATCCGAAAATTTTCAGATTTTCCTATTGATTAGAACGACCAACAAGGATCGCAGCGAGGATATTTGCAACGTGGGAGTTGAAACGACCGGCTTTGATACCAAATTGATGTAGGGGTACCGTGACGACGTGGACGTTACGCTAACGGAAACATATTCATCACAAAAAGTAAAACAACATAGGAGGGCTCCGACCAAGAGGGAACAAAAAGGGCTCGGTTGGCTCCCAAATCCGATTGAAAATAAATATGCGGGACTCGATACAACGTCATTAAGACCTACCTCTCCAACAAGCACACGACTCACCGTTAGCCGGACTCGATACAACGTCCTTAATACCTACCTCTCCAACAAGCACACAACTCACCGCACCTACACAAACATCTATTCCATCAATCGATTCTTTACAAAACGCAGCGGCAATATTTTGGAGCGGTGGTGAACATTCAAGCGGCGATTAAGCTCTAGTTGAGATTAACTCCCTTGTTAGCGCTAAGTGTGCCAATCTTGGAGAGCAAACCAAGGCTAGGCCGAGTTTCGCTCCCGCACCGGATCTACCCGATCCGAACAACAAGAGATTCAATAACAACACTTAGATCTCAGATTTTTGCAAGCGAAGAAATTAAAGCCGCGGATAAAACGATTTGACAAAAACCTCCACAAATTAAAGGGTAGCAAGAATCACTAGCAAAGAGAGGGGTTACCCAACCAAGAAGATGAACACACAAGATAATTGTGGGAGAATCTCTCTCTCCACGATTCCACCGGCGTCGCACCGAACGGAGAAGCACCCTTTTTTTCTTGGAGTCACACCGCGGAAGTCTCGCCGGAGTCGCACCGGAGAGGATGGAGGGAGGCGGCCTTGGAGTCACACCAAGAGAGGGGGGGGGGGGGGGGGGGGGGGGGGCGGCAAGAAGGAGACTCCTCCTTTGGCCGAAATTCTCAAAGAGAAGGGTTAGGGTTTTAATTTTCAACTCCTTCATTCCTTCATAAAGACTCCCTTAAATAGGAGTTTACACACAATAATAACCATCCATGATGAAGATGAATTCTCATCCATCCGCATGGTTAAATACATACCAAAATAAAATTAATGGTTCAAAATTAAAATTACAACATTTTAATAAATATAAAATTATCAACATGAAATAATTTTATATTTATTAATATAAAATAAAAGTGCATGCATAAAAGTTTTAATTCTTCATGGCGGTTTGGGCACGCCGCGGGCGGAGATTATAACGCGAATTTCCAACAGCATCATCATGGCGCCTCAAATCTTTGTGGTGCAGCGCCTCGACAGTCGGGTCATCATCATCAAGGAGTGTCGGAGGTGACGCGCCATCACTTCAGTTCTGAGAATCAGAAAAGCGAGGCGCTGAGACGGGAGAGAAGATGAATCGTCTCGACGGCTAAGGGTTTGGCTTTGTGGTGTGTTTTAGGTTACAGTGTATCTATTTATAGGATTTTAGTTTCGTTTTTATTAACCCTAGGCTTTTTAGACTTAATTACCTTATTGTGTTAAGGAGTTTTGGGTTAATTATCAGATTTCATATTGAACATACCCCGTCTCAGCGGTTCAGCTGAGATGGAGACCTAGGCCGCTGGGATAGTAAACTTTCAACCGCTGGGACAGTTTGCTCGTCTCAGCGGTTCAGCTGGGATTTTTCTCAGCTGATTCAGCTGAACATACTCCTGCATTTTAGCTGATCATAGGGTTTAGACCTAATGTAGATATTTTGGCTTAAGATGGGTCCTAGTCATGTCACTAAGTTGTAGTGTACAGTAATGTAAAGTTTGATAATTCATCATTCATAATCAACAATAGTGACAGCTATTACTCATACATTTAGGACTATTCTATACTGAGCATGCCAAGATCAATTTTGAAAGCATTGAATTTAGATTCATCCAGTGGCTTTGTAAAGATATCAGCTACTTGTTTGTCAGTGGGGACAAATTCAAGACAAATATCTTTACTTTCTACATGTTCTCTAATAAAATGATATCTAATCTCTATATGTTTAGTCCTGCTATGAGAGACAGGATTTTTAGCAATAGAGATTGCACTGGATGAGTCACAATACAAAGGAGATTCCCTTACCTTGAGGTTGTAATCCTCCAACTGATGCTGTGTCCAAAGGAGTTGTACACAACAGCTACCTGCAGCAATGTATTCAGACTCAGCTGTGGATATTGCCACACTAGTTTGTTTCTTGCTCTCCAAGATATTAATCTTCTCCCTAGGAATTGACAAGTACCACTTGTACTCTTCCTGCATGTCTTCTTTGCAACCTGCAAAATCTGCATCTGAAAAGCCTGTTAGTTCAAAGTCATTGTTCTTAGGGTACCATAGGCCAAGATGCAAGCTGCCCTTAAGGTATCTCAATATCCTCTTCACAGAGGTGTAGTGAGATTCCTTAGGACAGGCTTGATACCTAGCACAAACACATGTAGCATACATAATGTCTGGCCTACTAGCAGTCAAGTATAATAGGGATCCAATGATGCATCTGTTCATGGATTCATCAAAGGCCTTTCCCTTTTTATCCTTGTCTAATGATACATTAGACCCCATGGGTGTTCTCATGGTGGAGGATGATTCCATCCCAAATTTCTTGATGAGCTCCTTAGTGTACTTGGTCTGGGAGATGAAAATTCTATCATCAGACTGTTTCACTTGGAGCCCAAGGAAATATTTGAGCTCACCCATACTGCTCATTTCAAACTCCCCCTGCATTAGATTGGCAAATCTCTTACAGAGGTTGTCATCAGTAGACCCAAAGATTATGTCATCAACATAGATTTGGACTAAGAGACACTTGCCCCTTGTTTCCCTAAGAAACAATGTGCTATCAATCTTTCCCCTCATGAACTTGTTCTTGAGGAGAAAGTTGGACAAAGTCTCATACCAAGCTCTTGGAGCTTGCTTGAGACCATATAGTGCTTTCCTAAGAAGATAAACATGAGAAGTTAGGGTTGGATGCACAAAACCTGAAGGTTGTTCAACATATACCTCCTCCTTCAAGTCTCCATTGAGAAAGGCTGATTTGACATCCATCTGGTAGACTTTGAACCCCTTGTGGGCAGCATAGGCAAGGAATAGCCTAATTGCTTCCAACCTTGCAACTGGTGCAAAGGTTTGATCAAAGTCTATACCTTCCTCTTGCCTGTATCCTTTGGCTACTAATCTGGCCTTGTTCTTGATGATTGTACAATTCTCATCAAGCTTGTTCCTGTATACCCATTTAGTGCCAATCACATTGTGTCGCTGAGGTCTTGGCACCAGCTTCCATACTTTGCATCTCTTGAATTGTAGGAGCTCTTCTTGCATTGCTTCAATCCAGAAGGTGTCTTGATTGGCCTCTTCAAACTTCTTGGGCTCCATTTGAGAAAGGAAGCTCAAGAATAGTGCTTCATTATGAGCTCTGCTTCTAGTCAATATGCCTTGGGTATGATCACCAATTATTAGATCTCTTGGATGATCTCTTAGGTGCCTTGCAGCAGCAGGAAGAGGGTCCTCTGGTGGCTGTGTTTGTTCCACTAGTTCAGCTATGACTTCATCTTGTATCTCTTCTTCTTCAGGAATTGCAGCAGCTGTCTGTGTGCTGCTGCTGCTGGGCTTGTCTTGGACAGTCAGCTCATGCATCCCTTCTTCATTTCCTGTCACAATAGAAGAACTAGACCATTCTTTGTAGAAAAGGCTGGTCTCATCAAATACAACATGCATAGATTCTTCTACAACATGGGTTTTCTTGTTATAAACTCTATAGGCTCTACTATGTGAGCTATACCCAACAAGAACCCCCATATTGCATTTTTCTGCAAACTTTGTTAATTGAGATTTTCCATTATTTAGAATGTAGCATTTGCAACCAAAGATTCTAAAGTAGGAAATTGTAGGTTGTTTGCCTTTCAGAATCTCATAAGGAGTTTTCCCAAGGACCTTATTGATGGAGGCTCTATTGAGAACATAACAGGCTGTATTGACTGTCTCAGCCCAGAAGTATTCTGGGAGTGAGGAGTCACTAAGCAATGTTCTCCCAGCTTCTATCAAGGTCCTATTCCTCCTCTCAGCCACACCATTTTGCTGTGTAGTCCTTGTGGAGGAGAACTCTTGGGTGATACCAAATTCTTGACAAAATTTTGTCATGGCTTCAGATTGAAATTCTGTGCCATGGTCAGTTCTTGTCCTGACCACAGTACATTGTCGATCATTCTGAATAGACTTGACATAATTTATAAAGATATGTAAGGTATCTGACTTCTTCTTAAGGAAGAATACCCATGTATACTTTGAATGATCATCTACAATTACCAAAGTATACAACTTCCCACCTAGGCTCTGAATTGGCAAAGGACCAAACAAGTCCATGTGCAATAGGTATAAACACCTTTCAGTATCCTTGGAGCCAATACTTTTAAAGGTGGTCCTAGTTTGCTTACCCATTTGGCAAGCATGACAGGGACCACTTTTAGCACATTTTAGATTAGGACTATTTCTAACAAGGTCTTTAGAAAATAATCTATACATTGTCTTATAGTTAATGTGGGCAAGTCTCTTGTGCCATTGGACACAGAGAGACTCACTTTCATTAGCTACAAGACACACAGAGGAGATAGAATAATTGCAAATGAAGTCTAAGCAATAAACATTCCCACTCCTAGAGCCTGAGAGAATGGTCTCCAAGTCTTTAGACTTTTTGATCAAGCACTTGTCATTGTGGAATTCAATGACATAGCCTAAGTCACATAGTTGGCTTATGCTTACAAGGTTGTGTTGCAACCCTTCAACATAGGCTACCCTTATAATTTAGACTATGCCATTTGAAATCATACCATATCCTTTGGTGACTCCTTTTTCAGATCCACCAAAGATAACTTTGGGTCCATTCTTCACTGGATGTTAATCCTTTAGAAGATTCTTAGTTCCTGTCAGCCTTGAGCACCCACTGTCCAAGTACCATATTTGGTTGAGACTGGTACTTGAACTAACCTGCAACAAAAAATTTAATGTACCTTAGGACCCCAACTGACTTTGGGTCCTAGGTTCATGTTAACACCATAGGGAATATTCCTAGAGAGGGATGGTTTGGCTTGAGGTTCAGTACTTGCCATTGGCACATTGGGGTTGTGCCAACAATCAATTGCAAAGTGTCCCACCTTGCCACAACACCAACAATCATGAATATTGTATCTCCTTTTCTGAACAATTTTTTGAATTGGTACAGCACTTTGTACATGTTCAGCAGAAGAGATATCAGCATTCTTCCTATTTCTTTCAGCAATAATCTGACTAAAGGATAATCTGTGGACATTTTTACTGCTCTTTGTCCTGATGGCCTCAGTTTGCATTGACTTGGCAGTCATACAAGATCTGATGGAATCAGACACCGGGCAGCAGGTCTTGTCAACAGATTTGACAGCAGTCTTACTTTTTGCTGAAGCAGATTTGGAAGAGCTTGCTTCCATGTTCTTGACTGAAGGTGCTGTGACACCAAACACAAATGGTCCAGGTTGGACCATTTGTATTTCCTCATGTGGAGCTTTCATTTCACTCAATCCCATGCCCTTTCTATTTCCATTGCTGTGAACATTCTTGCTCAAGTTATAGGAACTTCCATTTAGTAAGTGACCATGAATACTTTCTTGGTCATACTTGTTTGAGGGCATCAAGACCTTCACAAAGGAGGTCTTAGATTCTTTTGAGTCCTTGACCTTTCCCTTAGTGTTGCTAGTAGATGCCTCTTTGTTGAAACCAACACCTCTCATGTCATGGGAGTTGAAGGTGTCAATAATAGGCAACACTGTCTTGGGCTTGGAGAACTTAGCCACCAGCATCCTCTCCTTGAGAAGCTTTTCTTCAAGATCCTTAATGATCTTGTTCTTGTGGCTTATGGTGCACACATGGATGATTGACATTCCCCTTAGCTTGCCAATCTCCTTGCTCATTAGAGCTAGCTGGGTAGCATGCTAAATGCACTCAGATTTTGATTGCTTTAGGGAAGCAATTTCTTGGGCTTGCCTCTTGGCTAGCTTTTTGCTCTTTTTCAGAGCTTCCAGGAGTGCACCATATTCATCAATCAATTGATTGACATACTCCTCAGAATCTGATCCACTGCCAACTTTAGATGGAGGGGATTCAGATTCTGGACCTGTTTCATAATCAGAAGAAGAAGAAATGCAGTGTATCAATACCTGCTCATGTTCTGAATTGCTGTGGATGTCCTCATCTTCAGTTATAGCCATCAGCCCATGGTCATCAAGAGTGACCTCATCCTCCTCTTCATCACTATCTGAATGTGATAGAGGGGCCCTGATTCCTATCCTGGTAGCATGATAGTCTTCTTCCTCCTGATCAGCAAACAACCCCAAGTAGGCTTCCTCCTCACCATCTGAATCTGAAGATGAAGATTCAGATTCACTCCAGCTCTTGCCTTTCTTAGCTAGGAAGGATTTTTCTCCCTTCCTCTCCTTCTGGTGATGAGGCTTCTTGTCACCTCTTTCCTTTCTCTTGACTGGGCAGTCAGCAATGACATGTCCAGGCTTACTACAACAATAGCATATTATGTTAGTTGAAACATGTTTACTAGTTTTAGAGTCATACCTGTCCCCTTTGGGATGTTGCCTCTCAGATCTGTAATGATCCTTCTTGGGATGAGAAGAGGAGGAAGGTTTGTTCTTCCATTGTTTCCTCTTGATCATCTTCTTGAACTGCCTTGTGAAGGCAACAAACTCCTCATCAGAAGAGGAGCTGTCTGATTTGCTGTTCTCAGATTTCTCAGATTCAGCAGCCTTTCTTGGAGGTGACTGCACTCTTACCTTGTTCCTCTTAGAGCTTTCAGCTTTGAGAGCAATAGATCTCTCCCTTGTGTGAGCCCTGGAGGAAGAGTCCTCCTCCTTTCTTGCAAAAAGCTGCATCTCATATGAGAGCAGTTTCCCAAACAGTGTTTGGGTGGGGGTTTCTCCAAGTCTTGCCCCTTCCCTGATTGCACAGATTTTAGTGTCCCATTCTCTAGTTAGAGATCTAAGGAACTTATCATTGAGTTCATAATCTGTGAACACCCTTCCATGGGTTCTTAGTTAATTTACAATCCTAAAGAACCTTTCATAGCATATGGAGATATTCTCCTGGCTCAGCTGCCTGAAGGCTTCATACTCTTGATTGAGGAGTGACTTTCTATCATCCCTCACTTCAGCTGTTCCCTCCATATAAACAACCAATGTGTCCCACATTTCCTTGGCAGTTTGGCAGTGGACCAAGTTCTGAAAAGTAGTGTCATCAATGGCATTTACTATTATGTTTTGGGCTCTCTTGTCCATAGTGTACAATGCTATCTCATCATTGGTCAGCTCAGAAAATACCTTAAGTACTTTTCTAGTAGGGTCAATAGTGGAGACTTTCTCAAAGGTATAAGGACCATTTTTGACAGTCAAAAAGATCCTTGGGTCTGAGGCTTCCATGAATAGCCTTACCCTTTGCTTCCATATCCCAAAGTTTTCTTTGGAGCATATGGGCAACTTCATTGACCCCAACTCCTTCTTCATTCCACTGTTGGCCATTAGATTTCAAATTTGACTACTCCTGTATAGGATCTGATCAGACTGTTAAGTCTTTTTGATCAACCTCCCTCTGATACCACTTGATAGTTTATATAGGTGTAGTCAATAATACCTAGACCGGGGGGGGGGGGGTGAATAGGTTTTACTTATTTTCTTTACTTGAACCTAATGTTTCTAGCTGTAGAAAACACAATCACAGAAAGAACACAAGGATGTATAGAGGTTCCTCAAGACAGGGTGTCTTGAGTAGTCCTCTTCCCCCCTTCACCTTTCTAACAGTGAGTTAGACAAGGCCACAAACTCCAATCTCGGCTCCTTGAGCTTACACCACAAGTTCCTCAGAACTTCTCAGATCAATAGTGATCCTACCTCAGGCACAACAGCCCTACACTCAGGCTCAACAGCCCTACACTCAGGCTCAACAGCCCTACCCCTCAGGATCAACAGCCCTACACCTCAGGCACAGCAGCCCTACAGCTCAGAGTTATGAAACTCCTACCACTCAGAAATCCCACAGATTTCCTACCTCAGACCTATCAAGAAGTCGTACCACTCAAGCTGTCAACACAGCTTTACACACAGGCTCAGCAGCCTTTCACTCAGGCAACAATGCCTTACAAAGATATAATAGAGTTTGAGCTAGATACAAAAGACAAAAGGTTTACTCTTAGGTCTTCTGAATCCTTTCTTCAGATCTGAAAATAACAGCTTCAGATTTGTATCACCTTGATCTTCTCCTTCAGCAAAGCAGAAGATCAACTTGCCCTTCTTGAGTTTGTATAGGAAGAGCTAACTAATCTCCCTTGGAAGATTAACTTCAGCTGCAGCGAACAACTTCAACTAGCAGAAACGAGAATGCTTGATTGCGGCGTACAGCAAAGGCTTTCTCAATCGAACAGTACTTGTTGTTGTGCCCTAGCTTCTTCTTTTATACCCCCAGAAGACTTCAACGGCTATATCGATCCTCCTGACATAGTATGAGACAGATTGGACTTGCTTTTCCCTCTCAATTGTCCTTTGCGCCAAAAGCAGATCCCGTCAGCACATTTGGATCTGTCTCAGCGGTTGGGCTGAGATGGCATCCAGTCTCAGCGGTTGGGCTGAGACAGCTTCCAATCTCAGCGGCAGCTCCAGTCCCCTTCTCAGCGGTTGCTTCAGTCTCCTTCTCAGTGGATCTGCTGAGACGGCTCCTCGTCTCAGCGGTTCTGACCCATCGTCTCAGCGATTATGCTGAGACAGATCTTCATCTCCTTATAGATGATTTCTTCTTATCTAAGGCCATGTTTGGCCCTTCCTTTTGAGTCACCTGTGCCTGTATATCCTACACAAGTATAGCTTTGTTAAATACAATATGTCCTTAGCATTGAGAGTGATGCCTCTTCAAATCAAGGTGATATTGAGGGCAATATACCCAACATAAAGATTACAAGATCACTAAACTATTGGATTGAAAGAAAATTAGTACATTGCATGAATGGAAAAGAGAGAGAGAACATGTAAGGAAAAACATGAAAGAAACATGAAAAGCTCACTAACAGCTCTAGCAGCACCTCCCCCTCTCCAAATTTCTGAACCCTGGACTCAAGGGGAGCTCTGGAATTTATAGGAAAAAATTCCAAGTTACACACCCCTGGTCACGGGTGCGACTGGGGGCGTGTAAGCACTGTTCTGTTGGATCGGTAGGCGCCCTTAGAGGGGGGTGAATAAGAGTTTTAAAACTTTTTCTTATATTTTGATATATTTGAGATAAGCAGAGATTAAAATAGTGATTTTAATAAAGATCTAAATTATTTTATGATGAAGGAGATGATAATAAACAATTTAGATACATGAAGAACAAAATCAATTTTATTACACAAAGAGAGACATGATTACTATTAATAAAATTGATTACAAAACTAGATTTCTATAACGCTAGAAATCTGAGGCGAATAATAATAAAACTCATTTTCATTTTCTATCCCGACTCGTATCCCCACGAACCGGTGGCCCTAGCCTATCCTTCCCCAGATTTGGCCTCAAGCCGCTCTAGTCAATCCAACCCCGGATATGGCCTTGAGTACCCCATAGACCTAACCTAGATCTAGTCGCCAACACGAGGCGAATTTCAGCCCTAAGTCCTACCCAGACCTAGTTGCCAACACGAGGCGAGTTCACTAAATGATTACAGAAAAGATGTGAAATAAAACGACAACAATAAAAAGCTCCCTATATGGATCTCTTGGAGAAGTAGACGAAGACCCGCAGAGTATGATCGTAGTCAATGCGGTCTTTCGTCACGATGACGATGCGTGTTGAAATCTTCTCCATGTATCTCCTTAAGCCTTCATGGATTTGTGGGAGTATCTCTCTGAACCTTCCTCTCTATGCTGTGGCACAAAGCTCTGGAATTTAGGATCTGAAGAGGATGAAGAAGACGGATCAAAGGGGTCCATTTTATAGCCTCAGCACCAGCGCCTGCGCTACCGCTACCGTCGACGCTATCCCATAATAGGACATATTCTGCGCGGGAGAATCTTCAATCCGAGGAAGCATTTCCTCCTTGCATTCTGTGCTTCGCGCTACCACCTACGCTATCCGCTACTGCCAGGTGCTAGTTCCCTCTAAATGTACTCCTGGGATTGCGCTAACCATCTCTAGTGCCGGGCGCTAGGTGCTACCGCCGGCGCTAGTGGGCATGTTGGATTTTGTTGAAGCCAAGCGGTCTCAAAGGATTGAAGCCGCGCGATCTGAAGCCAGCGGTCTGTGCAGTCTCCAATAATCAGACCGCGGCTTCTCCTCTGATGTACCAGATCGCGCTGGATAAAGATGGGTTGAAGCTGCGCGGTCTCGAGTCAGCGGTCTGTGCGGTCTCCCAGAATCAGATCGCTGCTCCTCATCAGATATGCGAGATCGTGCCAGATGAAGGTCGGCGATCTCCAGCTCTATCAGACAACTGTTTGATAACCGCGGTCTGTGCGGTCTCCCAGCATCAGACCACCACTTCTCCTAAAGTATGCGAGTTCGCATCTTGTGAAGGTCAGCAACATTCCGCCTCTCCAAGCGGCCTAGAGCCAGCGGTCTCATCGGTCTCCAAGTACAAGACTGCTGGTTCATCTCGGATATACCAGATCACTTCTTATGGAGAGAAGTGGTCTGGCCCTCCCGGTCTCTCCCTTATGGGGGAGTGTTCACCAGAACGATCTAACCGTCCGACGGTCTCCTCTGTCACACGACCTTCCTCCTGTCGTGTGACCGCCCGACCTCACTCCAGATCGCAGAGGTCGCTGTAGTCTCAATATTCCTGATCGCCCAGTCCGCCCAGCTCTCTTGTGTACTGTGTATTTGTATTTAGTCCCACATCGTATATTTGTATTTTACTGTTTCCCTTCTAGTCTATATAAAGGAGGCAATACACTTGTAATACTTAGATTTTTGGAAATAAAAAATTCCTGTTATTTTCAAGTTCTCACATGGTATCAGAGCTCTCGATCTCTTCTGTCGGTCTCTCTTTTCTGACCGCACAATCCGTGTGATCTCCCATCTCTCTCTTCGACCGGCCTTTCTCCTCCTGACCGCGCGATCTCAACTGTCTTCACGAGACCGCGCGATCTCTCTTCTCATGGGTACCCCATCTGAGAATGCTACACCCCCCCCCAACCCCTGCCAACTCCTGTGGCTATTTCTACCTCCTCTGGCAACCTTGGCACCTCCTCCAAGCTCACTAGCTCTAATTATCCTGATTGGAGTGTCTCCTTCACCTTCCTCTTACGCTCTCAACGCAAACGCTAACATCTCATCGATGATCCTCCTCCCCATGGATCTGCTACCTTTGATGATTGGGATGTTAGTGATGCTCTAGTCCGCACCTGGCTTGCTAACAGTCTCCCTGATGAGTGTCTTCCTATCATTCGTCATGATGAGACAGTCAAGGCAGCCTGGAATCATCTTGCGGCCCTTTACTCCAATGGTGCCAAACCTCCCGCATCTACACCTTATATGCAGATCTCTTTGCCCGCCCAACCATGGATCCCACCACAGCTTATCAAGCGGTTCAGGCCCTTGGGGCTGAACTCCTTCAACATCGCCCCTTCTCTGCTGATCTTGCTGAACAACATAAACACTTCCAAGAGCTCCTGGTTGTGTGTTACCTTCTCCGTCTTCCGGAGTCCTATGATATGATACGACAACAAATCCTTGGAGAAGCTGAATCTCCAACTCTTGATGCCACCGCTGCTCGGGTCTCTGCTGTTACCTCCCTTCTCCAATGACCCTTGTTGTCTTCCCCTCCTCCTCTAGAGAGCTTTGCTCACCGGGATGAACGTGGTCACCCAGTGGCCGTGGTGGATCTCTTGGTGGCCGTGGACCTCCGCGGTACATCTGTTCTCATTGTGGTCGGAAGGGTCACACAATTGATCATTGCTATCTCAAGCATCCTCACCTTCGCCCTCTGGCTGCTGCTTCTCAACCGGATACTAGAATACCATCTGCTTCTGTGGCTACCTCCTCAGGTAGCATGCACGTGGTTACTGAAGGTAAATGGCTTATTGATTATGGAGCAACAAATCGTATGACAGGGAACCCTCACCTTTTCTCCCAGTTACTAGAGCACAAGAATTTACCTCCAGTTCTAAGAGCAGATGGTTCTCCCTCACATGTATGTGGGACTGGAATAGTTCAAGTCACTCCGACTATCTCTCTTCAGAACACTCTTTATGTGCCTACTTTTCCATGCAACTTACTATCAGTCAAGGCACTCTCTCAATAATTACAATGCTCTATTATGTTTACTCCGACTAACTGTTATTTTCAGGATCTTCATACGAAGGAGACAGTTTCTACTAGGACTGAGAGTGGAGGCCTCTACTTCCTTGACGTTCTTGCTGCTCACTCTGCTTATACCGTCTCTGATTCTCTCCATCAATGGCATCTCCGTCTTGGTCACCCTCCACCTCGGTTGCTGTATCAACTTCTACCTCACCTCACCAAAGATACCTCTCCTCTCAACTGTGAAGCTTGTCAACTAGGAAAGCACCATCGGGCTTCCTACCCTGCCAAACATGAACGTAGCTCGACTCGTCCCTTTGATCTCCTCCACTCGGACATTTGGGGTCCTTATCCTACCAAGACTGTAGGTGGGAGTAGCTTGTATTTTGTTACTTTTATTGATGACTTCTCTCGATGTACTTGGGTGTATCTGTTAAAAGAACGCTCAGAACTTTTTTCTGTTTTCAAAACTTTCTAAAATGAAATTTCCACTCAGTTTGGAGTGTCTATCAAGGCTATTCACACTGATAATGCTAAAGAGTATGTTTCTCATCAATTTTCTGAGCTTTGCATGAATCATGGTCTTATACATCAGACTAGTTGTCCTTATACTTCTCAACAAAATGGGATAGCGGAACTTAAGAATCGTCACCTCCTCGACATGGCTCGCACCTTACTCTAGCCATCCTCATCTCCTGCTATCTCATTAACCGCATTCCCTCCACCCTTCTTCAAGGCTCCACCCCCTTCTCTCTACTATATCCCACCTGACAACCCTTCTCATTACCTCTCAAGGTGTTTGGTTGTACTACGTTTGTCCACACTCCTTCCCCAGGTCGGGACAAACTCTCTCCTCGGGCAGTTAAATGCATCTTTAATTTGTTGGTTATTCTCCAACGCAGAAAGGGTACCGATTCTATGATCCCCTTCTTCGCAAACAATATGTTTCCGCTGATGTCACCTTCTTTGAAACTGTTCCATACTTTTCTAACTCTTCCACCTCTCTGCCTCCTGCGCATAGTCCTTTTCCCCTGAGATGGTCTCGCTAGCCGGCAGGGTTGGAGGAAATCTCGGGGAGGCTATATGTTTTTTTCCGAGATAGCACTGTTAGCCGGATTCCCAGCGACACTCGTCGAATATGCAGGGTTGGACGTTTCTTTCCGAGCGTGTACCTCGCTCGAAAAGAGCGGGGATTATGTACAACCCTGTATTCACCGAGTAGGTTCTTGAGCCAAGAGGCATTTCAGAGTATCATTTCTCCGCGAGGTACCCTAGTTAGGGGGCTCGCCGAGACCAGCAGGGTGCTCGCCGAGACCCGCGAGGTACCCCAGTTAGGGGGCTCGCCGAGACCAGCAGGGTGCTCGCCGAGACCCGCGAGGTACCCCAGTTAGGGGGCTCGCCGAGACCAGCAGGGTGCTCGCCGAGACCCACTAGGTACCCCAGTTAGGGGGCTCGCCGAGACCAGCAGGGTGCTCGCCGAGACCCGTGAGGTACCCCAGTTAGGGGGCTCGCCGAGACCAGCAGGGTGCTCGCCGACACCCGCGAGGTACCCTAGTTAGGGGGCTCGCCGAGACCAGCAGGGTGCTCGCCGAGACCCGCGAGGTACCCCCTCTCGCCAAGTTCCGGGGGGAGGGGTCGGTCTGCGTTTAGCGTTCCAGAACAGCGGGATTTGGCTATCTGCAGCCCAATCCGAGGATATTTTGGTAATTCCGCGGGCCAGTTTTTGGTTATTTGCAGCCCAAATCCAGAAATCCTATAAATAGGACCAAGGATGCACCATTTGGAGGCAATCTTTTCCTAGGCTAGCTCTCTCCCTCTCCCTCCCCAGGTCTCTCTCTAGTGGGGTGAGGAGAGCCTCTAGTGGTGCCCAAGCCCGACATTAGCTTGGGAGGGGAAGCGCTCTAAAGATCTTCCGGGTATGTGGTGGGACCTCCTCGCCGAGCCCTTGGTCCTGTTCATAGTTCCAACACCTTCAACCTAGAGCTCTCACTTGGGGGGAGTAAGAGTTGGCCACCCCTCAATTTATTGGGGGCCCCGAACTCCACAGAGACCGAGAAAATGGTTTCAACATTTTGGTGCGGTGAGCGTGGAGTGTGACCAACTCAGGAAAGTCTCAAGCTGAGCTCCATGGCTGGAGGTGGAGGATCCGACCCAGGTCACTCGCAGCCCCCGGTGGCTGGGGTGACGTTGGAGATGTTTGAAAATCTCAAGCGGGAGGTCATGCATACCTTGCAGGTAGCTTTCGCCACGATAAGCGAAGGCAGGAGAGAAAGTGGTCCGGAGGCCTCACCTCAGCAGGTTGGCGAGAACACCCTCGGCCAGCCATCCGGGAAGGAGGTGCCGGAAGGGGGCGAGTGGGGAGGTCCTCGACCCCCACTCGCCTAGACCCAAGTGGGCGAGTGGGGAGGTCCTCGACCTCCACTCGCCGAGACCCAAGTGGGCGACTGGGGAGGTCCTCGACCCCCACTCGCCGAGACCCAAGTGGGCGAGTGGGGAGGTCCTCGACCCCCACTCGCCGAGACCCAAGTGGGCGAGTGGGGAGGTCCTCGATCCCCACTCGTCGAGGCACAAGGGGGCGAGCGGGGAGGCGCCATGCCCCCACTCGCCCAGCCCCAAAAGGGGGGCGAGCGTGGGAAGTCCTTTTTGTGAGCAGATACTCTCAGCCCCGGTTCCAGAGGGGTTTAGGGGGCGGAGACGTCCCACTACTCCGGCAAGGATGACCCCGTCATGCACCTACAGTGGTTTGAGGATATGGTCTCCATCAGGCCCATGATGGATGCTTTCAGGTGTCGACTCTTCGCGACAACTCTGAAGGAGAAGGCTAGAGATTGGTTCCACCAGCTCCCTGCGGGATCCATCTATGCCTTTGAAGACTTGCGTCGAGGCTTCCTGCTACGCTTTTCGACATCAAGGAAGAGGAAGAAAGATGCCGAAGCACTTTTCAAGATCAAGCAAGAGCCAGAGGAGTCGCTGGCTCACTATCTGGAACGGTTCAGGGAGGAGGTTCTCCTCGTCCAAGAAGTGCCCGGGTACACCCTCAAGCTCGCCTTCATGGTGGGGCTGCGGGAGGGCTTCTTCAAGATGGACCTCAAGAGAAGAGCTCCTTTGTCCTTTGAGGAGTTGATGGAAAGGGTGGCAGAAGAAGTTGAAAGTGAGGAGGCCAACCCGGAGTTCATAAGAAGGCTGGCCAAGCTGAGTGAGCCAGAGGCAAGGCAGCATGGGAGGAAGGTAGAGGCTGCCAAGAGGAAGTTCGGCCAAGAGGAGGACAGCTTTCAGGAAGAGGGGGCCGACCTCTCGAGGTGGAGGCGGGGCAGAACACACCCCCTCCACCGCCCCATCAAACCATGTCAATCGGCCAAAGAAGAAGAAGGAACCGCGCGGGAGGAAGAGGGAGCATCCGAGTGGAGTTACCTTACTGTGACTTCCACGAGGAGGAGGGTCACGCGACATCCGCCTGCCCCGAGTTCTTGGAGTTAAGGGAGGCGAGGTGTCCGAAGCCGCAGCGTCAACAACCAGAAGAGGTCGAGGAGGACCATGCCTGGGAGTAGAAGCCCGAGTCCCGATCTCCGTGCTTAGTTTTTTTCTTTGAGTCCATGTAGTAGGATGGAGTGTTTTCATACTTAGTTTTTCCTGCATGTAACCAAATGACTAATGTAATGAAAGTTCTTTCCAAAATACTTTTCCCCTCGGATGGTTCCGCTGACCGGGCCCTCGCTAGCCGGCAGGACAGGTTGACCTCCCAGGGAGGGTAAGAGATGTTCCCCTGGGATGGTTCCGCTGACCGGGTTCTCTCTAGCCGGCAGGCCAGGTTGACCTCCCAGGGAGGGTAAGAGATGTTCCCCTCGGATGGTTCCGCTGACCGGGCTCTCACTAGCCGCAGGACAAGTTGAACTCCCAGGGAGGGTAAGTGATGTCCCCCTCGGATGGTTCCGCTGACTGGGCTCTCACTAGCCGGCAGGCCAGGTTGACCTCCCAGGGAGGGTAAGAGATGTTCCCCTCGGATGGTTCCGCTGACCGGGCTCTCGCTAGCCGGCGAGATAGGTTGACCTCCCAGGGAGGGTAAGTGATGTTCCCCTCGGATGGTTCCACTGACCGGGCTCTCACTAGCCGGCAGGCCAGGTTGACCTCCCAGGGAGGGTAAGAGATGTTCCCCTCGGATGGTTCCGCTTACCGGGCTCTCGCTAGCCGGCAGGACATGTTGACCTCCCAGGGAGGGTAAGTGATGTTCCCCTCGGATGGTTCCGCTGACCGGGCTCTCACTAGCCGGCAGGCCAGGTTGACCTCCCAGGGAGGGTAAGAGATGTTCCCCTCGGATGGTTCCGCTGACCGGGCTCTCACTAGCCGGCAGGCCAGGTTGACCTCCTAGGGAGGGTAAGAGATGTTCCCCTTGGATGGTTTCGCTGACCGGGCTCTCGCTATCCGGCAGGACAGGTTGACCTCCCAGGGAGGGTAAGTGATGTTCCCCTCGGATGGTTCCGCTGACCGGGCTCTCACTAGCCGTCAGGCCAGGTTGACCTCCCAGGGAGAGTAAGAGATGTTCCCCTCAGATGGTTCCGCTGACCGAGCTCTCACTAGCCGCCAGGCCAGGTTGATCTCCCAGGGAGGGTAAGAGATGTTCCCCTTGGATGGTTCCGCTGACCGGGCTCTCACTAGCCGGCAGGCCAGGCTGACCTCCCAGGGAGGGTAAGAGATGTTCCCCTCGGATGGTTCCGCTGACCGGGCTCTCGCTAGCCGGCAGGACAGGTTGACTTCCCAGGGAGGATAAGTGATGTTCCCCTCGGATGGTTCCGCTGACCGGGCTCTCACTAGCCGGCAGGCCAGGTTGACCTCCCAGGGAGGGTAAGAGATGTTCCCCTCGGATGGTTCCGCTGACCGGGCTCTCGCTAGCCAGAAGGACAGGTTGACCTCCCAGGGAGGGTAAGCGATGTTCCCCTCGGATGGTTCCGCTGACCGGGCTCTCGCTAGCCGACAGGACAGGTTGACCTCCCAGGGAGGGTAAGCGATGTTCCCCTCGGATGGTTCCGATGACCGGGCTCTCACCAGACGGCAGGATAGGTTGACCTCCCAGGGAGGTAAGTGTTGTTCCCCTCGGATGGTTCCGCTGACTGGGCTCTCACTAGCCGGCAGGACAGGTTGACCTCCCAGGGAGGGTAAGCGATGTTCCCCTCGGATGGTTCCGCTGACCGGGCTCTCGCTAGCCGACAGGACAGGTTGACCTCCCAGGGAGGGTAAGCGATGTTCCCCTCGGATGGTTCCGCTGACCGGGCTCTCACCAGACGGCAGGACAGGTTGACCTCCTAGGGAGGTAAGTGTTGTTCCCCTCGGATGGTTCCGCTGACCGGGCTCTCACTAGCCGGCAGGACAGGTTGACCTCCCAGGGAGGGTAAGTGATGTTCCCCTCGGATGGTTCCGCTGACCGGGCTCTCGCTAGCCGGCAGGACAGGTTGACCTCCCAGGGAGGGTAAGTGATGTTCCCCTCGGATGGTTCCGCTTACCAGGCTCTCACTAGCCGGCAGGCCAGGATGACCTCCCAGGGAGGGTAAAAGATGTTCCCCTCGGATGGTTCCGCTGACCGGGCTCTCACTAGCCGGCAGGCCAGGTTGACCTCCCAGGGAGGGTAAGAGATGTTCCCCTCGGATGGTTCCGCTGACCGGGCTCTCACTAGCCGGCAGGACAGGTTGACCTCCCAGGGAGGGTAAGCGATGTTCCCCTCGGATGGTTCCGCTGACCGGGCTCTCGCTAGCCGGCAGGACAGGTTGACCTCCCAGGGAGGGTAAGTGATGTTCCCCTCTGATGGTTCCGCTGACTGGGCTTTCACTAGCCGGCAGGCCAGGTTGACCTCCTAGGGAGGGTAAGAGATGTTCCCCTCTGATGGTTCCGCTGACTGGGCTCTCACTAGCCGGCATGACAGGTTGACCTCCCAGGGAGGGTAAGTGATGTCCCCTTCGGATGGTTCCGCTGACCGGGCTCTCGCTAGCCGGCAGGACAGGTTGACCTCCCAGGGAGGGTAAACGATGTTCCCCTCGGATGGTTCCGCTGACCGGGCTCTCACTAGACGGAAGGACAGGTTGACCTCCCAGGGAGGTAAGTGTTGTTACCCCTCGGATGGTTCTGCTGACTGGGCTCTCGCTAGCGGGCAGGATAGGTTAACCTCCCAGGGAGGGCAAACGATGTTCCCCTCGGATGGTTCCGCTGACCGGGCTCTCACTAGACGGCAAGACAGGTTGGACTCCCAGGGAGGTAAGTGTTGTTACCCCTCGGATGGTTCCGCTGATCGGATTCTCACTAGCCGGCAAGTGCAGGTTGACCTCCCAGGGAGGCAATGTCCCTTTCCCCCGAGATGGTCTCGCTAGCCGGCAGGGTTGGAGGAACTCTCGGGGAGGCTATATGTTTTTTCCGAGATAGCACTGTTAGCTGGATTCCCAGCGACACTCGTCGAATATGCAGGGTTGGGCGTTTCTTTCCGAGCGTGTACCTCGTTCGAAAAGAGCGGGGATTGTGTACAACCGTGTATTCGCCGAGTAGGTTCTTAAGCCAAGAGGCATTTCATAGTATCATTTCTCCGCGAGTTACCCCAGTTAGGGGGCTCGCCGAGACTAGCAGGGTGCTCGCCAAGACCCGCGGGTACCCCAGTTAGGGGGCTCGCCGAGACCAGCAGGGTGCTCGCCGAGACCCGCGAGGTACCCCAGTTAGGGGGCTCGCTGAGACCAGCAGGGTGCTCACCGAGACCCGCGAGGTACCCCAGTTAGGGGGCTCGCCGAGACCAGCAGGGTGCTCGCCGAGACCCGCGAGGTACCCCAGTTAGGGGGCTCGCCGAGACCAGTAGGGTGCTCGCCGAGACCCGCGAGGTACCCCAGTTAGGGGGGTCGCCGAGACCAGCAGGGTGCTCGCCGAGACCCGCGAGGTACCCCAGTTAGGGGGCTCGCCAAGAACAGCAGGGTGCTCGCCGAGACCCGCGAGGTACCCCCTCTCGCCCAGTTCCGGGGGGAGGGTTCGGTCTGCGTTTAGTGTTCCAGAACAGCGGGATTTGGCTATCTGCAGCCCAATCCGAGGATATTTTGGTAATTCCGCGGGCCAGTGTTTGGCTATTTGCATCCCAAATCCAGAAATCCTATAAATAGGACCAAGGGGGCACAATTTGGAGGCAAGCTTATCCTAGGCTAGCTCTCTCTCCCTCTCCCTCCCCAGGTCTCTCTCTAGTGGGGTGAGGAGAGCCTCCAGTGGTGCCCAAGCCCGGCATTGGCTTGGGAGGAGAAGCACTCTAAAGATCTTCCGGGTATGTGGTCGGACCTCCTCGCCGAGCCCTTGGTCCTGTTCATAGTTCCAACACCTTCAACCTATAGCTCTCCCTTGGGGGGAGTAAGAGTTGGCCACCCCTCAACTTGTTGGGAGCCCCGAACTCCACAGAGACCGAGAAAACGGTTTCAACATCCAGCATCTCCTTCCACCTGTCCTCCTACTCCGGGGCATTCTCTCCCGACTCTTGGGCCAACACTATCTTCTTCCGATGATGACTCTCCTGCAGATACAGTCACCACTGAAGACCTCCCTATTGCTCTTCAAAGGGGAGTTCGCTCGTGTACGCAACATTCTATTCACGATGTTGTAACTTATGCTCAACTTACCCCCTCTGCTAGGGCATTTGCTATTGCTATTACAGATACTGCCACCCCAACCAGTTATCAGGAGGCTCTTGCCATCCCACTGTGGAAGGCTGCCATGGATGATGAAATCTCCACCCTTCAGGACCGTGGCACTTGGACTCTTGTTCCTCCACTTATTGGGATAGATGTTGTTGGGTGTAGATGGGTCTTTGTGATAAAATATCGTGTTGATGGCTCTGTTGACCGCTACAAATCTCGCTTGGTTGCCAAAGGTTTTACTCAAGCATATGGAGTATACTTATTTGACACTTTCTCACCTATCGCTCATCTTACAACCATCAGGGTCCTCTTCTCTGTGGCCGTCAACAAAGGTTGGCAACTCTCTCAATTGGATGTCAAGAATGCCTTTCTCTATGGTGATCTTCAAGAGGTTATTTTCATGGAGCAACCTCCAGGGTATGTTGCTCCGGGGGAGACTCGTGTATGTAAGCTAAAGAAGGCCTTCTATGGTCTTAAGCAAAGTCCTCACGCCTGGTTCAAAAAATTTAACAAAGTTATCAAGATCATTGGATTTGTTATTAGTTCTGCGGATCACTCTCTCTTCATTCGCAAGACATCTCATGGAATGGTTGTTTTGGCTGTATACGTTGATGACATCCTTCTCACATGTGATGATGTTGAAGGTGTCTCCCTTACAAAGAAACATCTCCTCCAACACTTTGTAACCAAAGATATGGGGACTCAAAAGTATTTTATGGGCATTGAAATCTCAAGGAAGCATAGCTCCATTGTTCTCTCACAACGGAAGTATGCTATTGACTTTCTAAAGGAAACAGGTCTTCTGGGTGCTAAACCTGCTAAATATCCAATGGCAATTGGAGACGACAAACTCTGGACTGACAACTCTCCTCCTCTACTTGATAGCACTAGATATCGTCGTCTTGTAGGCAAGCTTATCATCTACCTAACTTTAACAAGACCTGATATTTGCTATGCTGTTGGGAAGGTCAGCCAATTCATGCAAGCTCCGAAGGAATGTCATCTTCAAGCTGCTTTAAAGATATTAGAATACGTTAAGGGATCTCTAGGGAAGGGACTTCTGTTCCAAAGGAACAACCATCTCAAGATAGAAGCCTATTCAGATGCTAGCGACGCTGATGATAAAGGAGACAGGAAATCCACATCTGGGTTCTGTACCTTCGTGGGAGGAAATCTGGTGAGCTGGAAGAGCAAGAAACAAGCAGTAGTATCCAGATCAAGTGCTGAGGCCTAGTACAGGAGCATGGCCCAAACTACATGCGAGTTAAAGTGGTTACGAACTCTCCTTCTAGACTTAGGAGAAGTTTACAACCATCCATTGACAATGTTCTGTGACAACAAAGCTGCAATCTATATATCTCAGAACCCAGACTTTCATGAGAGAACCAAACACATTGAAGTGGACTGTCATTTCATCAGGGAAGAAATCTTAAAGAAACAAATCTGCACTCCCTTCATAACTTTGGATAAAGAGCTGGCTGATATCTTCACCAAACCTATATCTTCATCCTTCTCCGATGTGTGTAACAAGCTAGGCATGATTGATATATATGCTCCAGCTTGCGGGGGAGTGTTGAAGCCAAGCGATCTTGAAGGATTGAAGCCACGCGATCTGAAGCCAGCGGTCTGTGCGGTCTCCAATAATCAGACCGCGGCTTCTCCTCTGATGTACCAAATCGCGCCGGATAAAGTTGGGTTGAAGCTACGCGGTCTCGAGTCAGCGGTCTGTGCGGTCTCCCAGAATTAGATCGCTGCTCCTCCTCAGATATGCGAGATCGTGCCAGATGAAGGTCGGCGATCTCCAGCTCTATCAGACAACAGTTTGATAACCACGGTCTGTGCGGTCTCCCAGCATCAGACCGCCACTTCTCCTCAAGTATGCGAGGTCGCGTCTTATGAAGGTCAGCAACATTCCGCCTCTCCAAGCGGCCTAGAGCCAGCAGTCTCAGCGGTCTCCAAGTACAAGACTGCAGGTTCATCTCGGATATACCAGATTGCTTCTTATGGAGAGAAGCGGTCTAGCCCTCCCGGTCTCTCCCTTATGGGGGAGTGTTCACCAGAACGATCTAACCGTCCGACGGTCTCCTCTGTCACATGACCTTCCTCCTATCGTGTGACCGCCTGACCTCACTCCAGATCGCAGAGGTCGCTGCGGTCTCAATATTCCTGATCGCCCAGACCGTCCAGCTCTCTTGTGTACTGTGTATTTGTATTTAGTCCCACATCGTATATTTATATTTTACTGTTTCCCTCCTAGTCTATATAAAGGAGGCAATACACTTGTAATACTTAGATTTTTGGAAATAAAAAATTCCTGTTATTTTCAAGTTCTCACAGATTTGTTGGCTCAAATTTGGGGGCAACCTTCTTATGTTATCCTTGAGTCATATGGACTTTGATTCCTGCACACTTAAACACACGAGATCAAATACACATAGGATTTGTTATTCTCAAACCTAGGAGATGCGGAAGACCATGTTCCAACAAACTCCCCCTTTTGATAATAACAAATCCATTAATGATAAATCAGAGCATTAATAAATAAGCATAATGAAACCTACTTGTGTGTGTGTGTGTGTGAGTGATGACTTAGGATAATTATCGATTTTAGTATTTACAATTGCTCCCCCTAAATACATGCTCCCCCTAAGTGAATGCTCCCCTAATATGTAAGTTATCATCTTAATTAATCATATTTTGATAGCGGATTTTATTTATTATGTTAGTTCTCCCCCTTTTGTTATTAGCAAAAGTGGGTAAGGAAGCAAAACACAGAAAACTTTTGATAATAAGATAAAGGCATGATCGAGCTTTGAGAGAGAAGGAAAATGATAAGGAGTTTTAGAATAATTTTAATAGAAATAAATCAGAGTTTTTAGCTTAAAGATGAACAATATAACATTTGCCAAGTAATCAATATTATCATGTTAGTTTTCCGTTTTTATATAAGAGTTTTAAGCATAAAAAGGTAATGATTTCCAAGTAACCAATCTACCCAGACAATATGTCTACACCCTAGCGACGTACTAAGTGACGGATGGTCATGAGGAGCTGCATACATGCTGTAGGTTGGGGTGTTAGTCCCATATGCAAACACTAGAAAAATACTCAACCTAGCACTCTTTCCCCCCAGTGCCTCGCAAGGCCCCACTAGAACCCTCCCCGGTTAAAGACAAGACATGACTTAGAGGTTAGGTTATCTAATGTCTACAACCCTACGCCCCCGCTATGGTGAGATATGTAATCATGGATAATAATTATTGGAAACATTTAAGCGTTTTAAATTAAATTATAATTTCATAGCCAATGGGTTTTTATATTTTTATTTGAATTTTTTTAAAGAAAAGCTCACATAGCTAATCCATTAATAAATCAGAGTTTTAGCATTGTGGAAGACTTAACATTTTGGAATAAATAAGGACATCCTTTTAGCAATTAGGAACTCAAAACACAATTTGATTTGAAATTCAAGAAGATGTTTTTATAAGCAATATGTCACTTGTTGGAGGAGTGTTTAGCATAAAATTGATATTCGTGTCAGGACAACCAATATAAATTCTACCAAGCAAGTCGACCATTTGTTGAAAAAAGAATTTTGAGATTTAAGACTTTGATATAAGCATGAAAGCGCAAGGTAAAAAACACATGGTGATGATGCGGAAGACTTATAAAAACACAAGAAACATCTTTTTGACAATTCATAAGATGATATATGAGTTAAATTTCAAAAATGAAGATGTTTTTTTTAAATCAATTTGCATTTAAAATCTTTAAGTTTAACAATAAAGTAACCAAACATGAAATAATGTTTTCAAAAAGAAATTACTACAACGTTATATTAATTCACGAATTCAAAACATAAAAAACATTGTAGAGAGCATGCTATGTTATCTAGTGCATATATATATAAAGAGTAGTATAGAATTTAGCATTAGGATCCAATACTCATGAGAAGAAGTTTTATGGAAGATAATAATGTGCACATAAGTGTATTTTGAATAGAGTAAACAAATGATTTAATCAAAAATACAAGACATATATAGAGTAAAGTGCACAATAAAACACAAATAATTTTAATTCCACACACTTCAATGCACAAGTAAAAAATGTATAACAACCAAGGTGCTTTGCACACACAATGCTCATTAAGACTTATCAGGGTGCAAAGTAGTGCTTGCGGGATCACACACTTTATTTTTCAATATTGATTTTTTGTGATCTGGTGTACTTAAGAATAAGTGGTTTAAAAAATGAAGGTTTGCACAAGACACTTTACTATTCTTTCCAAGGTGCTCAACCTCACAATGCTTATTAAGACTTATCAGGAGGTTCAAGTAGTGCTTGGTGGAGTTATCTTTGTCAATTTATTTCATGATTATTATTTTTTGTACAAAGTTCTCCGAATACACTTGTTTTGCAAACCAATGTAATTTGAAAGAACTACCACTTTTCTTAAATATTAAGAGTGCAAATAAAGGTGGTGTAGGTAAGATACTTGTGCAAAGTTTAATTCATTATATAGTTATAATACATAAGCATGCATTCTTAGATTAAAAGCACATGTAGACTTTTGCCAAAATAAGTGAGTGAATAAAAATTATTATCAACCATAAAACATTTACTCATACTTAGAGGCATGCTAAGCTTAGTTCTACACAACCTTTTCATTACAATTGGTGCACATATGAGTAGATATATCAAAGCATGATAAAAACAATGTTCAAAGTAGTTTGAAAAGATGAATTGTAATATTGTAGAAGGTCTAAATGATGGGTTAAATCATGCTTAATTTTCAATGAAGTCAATACAGTATTTTTGATATTTTGAAGAATAATTTTGATTTAAAGTTTTAACTCATAAGATTGATCTTGAACTTCCCGAGGTCTACCCTGTGAGGGGTTCACCCGGTACTAGGAGATGTGATGGGATGATAGCCCAAATCTCCCTTTCGCAAGATACATGTAAATAGAAAATTTAAGTTAAAAAAAAACACTTTTTGATACTTGATTTTGTTTTATATTTTTTTATTTGATTTTTGCATATAGAAATAGAAATCAAACTAATAAACAAAATAAGAAAAATATTTTTTGTAATTTGGCTTTTGTAATTTTGTATTTTAATTTTTCAAAAATCAATTATATGCAGAAATACAAAAATGAGTAGTACCTATAAAATAAAATATTTTTAGTGATTTTTTAAAATTTTAAAATTACAGAAAATTGGACACTTGAGCTAGCGCTGGCGTTAGGCCCTAACGCCTGCGTTAGCTCACAGAGAGTGCTTATTTTAATCATATAGCCTATATTTTCTTTGATTTCACTTCTGATTTTGCTTAATTATGTTTGTGCAATGTAAGACCTATCTAATGAAGTGAAGAGACGAGAAGAAATTGCAAAAAGTTGCGGAAGTTAAAATTTTAGATCATGGGTTTCATATTCATTAAAGCTCCATATTCATTAAACCTTAATTCTTGAGTTTTGCACAACCATTTAAGCTTAATATTATAGGATATGCAAGCAAAGAAGACATGATTGAACAAAACAGATATGCATGATTTTATTGATAATAGATTGGTCATTTATAAATGAAAAAACTAACTTTTACTTTTGATTTAATTTGATTTGCAAACTTCATTTAGGCTTTTTAGGGAACAAAATCAAATTTCAAATATTATATTAGATGACCATGCCATGATATATATATTTTCTTATATCTTTATTTTGATTTTTCTAATGCTATATTAATCAATATAATGTATGTTGAAAATGATAGGAAATGTAAGCACAATATATCAGTTCGAATAGGCCAAATAAGCATGATTTGAATGACTAGTACGAGATGATGTTTTTGCAAAGAGTAACACGGATATGCCCTAGATAAAAGTACCCAGCCTGTATATCTTGGTAAACATATAAAGCCTAACATAGACACAAATACTCTTTAGGTGACAATGTTAGTATGATATGTTTGATATTAATGTTGTGCCAAATTTTGATAGTGTTTCAACTTATAGACCTAGAATGATGTGAAGATTCTATTTGATTTGATCTTATTGATATCAAGATGATTCTAAGGTCTAAACTTGAAATAAATCACAATACACACATAATACACCAACCATGGTAAACCATTTTAATACCAATTGTTATCATATAATTCATATACATGTGATAGAGATAGTTGTTTTTAGATGATTTTTGATATGAGTTATGATATATGATTTTTAGAGAATTTTATTAAAGGACATCAATAGATCATGGTGGTGCGTGTGGCATCAGTATTTAAGACAATTAATCTTTCAATATGTCTTTTGTGATTTTTTTTATAATTTAGATAAGTATCTCATAACAAATTTAGAGTTTGATTCATATGGATAATATAAGATATTTATAAGCAATGAATATAAGAATAATAGATAGGTCATCAAAATAAAATATGATTTTGAATTTTGATCAATTTGATTTATAAACTCATTAAGTTTTAAGAAATAAGATCATATTTCCTATAATATATAAGATGACCATAACATGATAGCTTTAAAAATAAGAAAACAAAAAGAAAAATAGAAAGACATCATATCATGAAGTAGAAAATTTGTATATTTCAATTTTGAAAATATTCTACTTCATGCATTTGGTGATACCTTATGGATAAGGGATTTAGGTATCCAAAGAGGACCATGTGGGATGGTTCCTTTGGGTACCCAAATATAACGTGTTGACTTTTGGGGAGACAAGGATGGATGGACCCTTTCTTTTGACATTAGTGCATCATTCTTAAGTAGGGGTCTCCATTCAAACTTTGGTTTAATGTTATTCTTATATATCAAATTTCCATTGTGATAATCTTTATATTGATAATTATGATTGTAATGATTATTAAAGGTATTATTCATAGGAAGTTTGTGCAATTTTAATTTTGAGTTGGGAGAAACATGATTTTGATTTTGATTTACAACCACTTTGTGTTTCTTACTCCCATTATTAGGCTTATTTAAGATATTCATCGTCATATTCAACTTGTTTTTAGATATAGCTTGATATTGAGAATTTGTATTTATAATTTTCATAAGTAAGTTGATTTTTGATTTTAATTCATCATTCTTGATCTTTAGATTATGCCTAGCTTTATTATAAGTTAGTGCTATTTTTAAGAGTAGAATTAATAGAGTCAATATGATTTTGATAGTTAAATATAAATTCTTCAAATGTTTCATCGATCTCTTTAATTTCAAATTTATAACTTGTACACATAGCACAATCATTTTTCAATGTTGAATTTTCTAAAGACAATTTTCCATTGTGTTCTTTTACAAAAAGAAGTTCCTTTTCAAGCCCCTTGTATTTTTCTTTTAAATCATTAAATTCTAAACAAGGTGTTGTATTTTCAATTGAAGGACAAGCTGGAGAAACCACATCACAATTAGATTCTAAGTTAACATTAGTTTTTAACCTCTTATTTTCTAAACGTAAATTTTTATTAGTAATTTTCAATTTCTTGATCTTACGTTTAGCCATTTTTAGTATATTGAAACTAAAGATAGAAGTTATCACACAAGAAGAAGAATTACACTTTCTTACAGCGCTATTGGAAGAGGCAAAATGTGAACATGAAGTTCCTTCGTCATCTTTTAGGCCTTCCTCCATCATAGATGAATTTTCATCTTATTTTTCTCTTGATGTATTGCTCTCTTCTTCTAAGTTAATTTCTATGATCTCCATGGCTTTGCTACGAGAGAGATCTTCTTGAATAATGATGAATGTTTGTATGTACTTCTCCTCCTATATTTGTTCCATACCTGCGAGAGGAAGATCATACCTTTCTTCAAGAAATTTCCATACTTTGTATGCACTAGAAAAACAATATATTAATTTGAAAACTTCATTTGATAGACCACAAAATAAATAGTGTTTGGCTTTTGCATTTAGATGACGTTCCTTTTTATTTGATTCATCCACTGGTCTTACTATTCCTAAATTCCATGCTTCGATATCTAAAGTTTTAATAAACCTTTCCATTATAATTTTCCACCCTTTATAATTTGTCCCTTTAAATAAAGGTGGTGCTAGTGATTTTTCTTCTTCATAAAAATTTGCCCCATTAATAGAAGCGAGATCATGAGACACCATTATTCCTGGTTATTAAGTCGATTTGGAATAACCTCGCTCTGATACCACTTGTTGGATCGGTAGGCGCCCTTAGAGGGGGGGGGGGGGGGTGAATAAGGGTTTTAAAACTTTTTCTTATATTTTGATATATTTGAGATAAGCAAAGATTAAAATAGTGATTTTAATAAAGATCGAAATTGTTTTATGATGAAGAAGATGATAATAAACATATTATATACATGAAGAACAAAATAAATTTTATTACACAAAGAGAGACATGATTATTACTAATAAAATTGATTACAAAACTAGATTTTTATAACGCTAGAAATCTGAGGAGAATAATAATAAAACTCTTTTTCATTTTCTATCCCGACTCGTATCCCAACAAATCGGTGGCCCTAGCCTATCCTTCCCCAGATTCGGCCTCAAGCTGCTCTAGTCAATCCAACCCCGGATATGGCCTTGAGCACCCCCTAGCCCTAACCTAGATCTAGTCGCCAACACGAGGCAAATTTCAGCCCTAAGTCCTACCCAGACCTAGTCTCCAACACGAGGCTAGTTCACTAAACAATTACAGAAAAGATGTGAAATAAAATGACAACAATATAAAAACTCCCTATATGGATCTCTTGGAGAAGTAGACGAAGACCCGCAGAGTATGATCGTAGTCGATGCGGTCTTTCGTCACTATGATGACGCATATTGAAATCTTCTCCACGGATCTCCTTAAGCCTTCATGGATTTGTGGGAGTATCTCTCTGACCCTTCCTCTCTATGTTGTGGCACAAAGCTCTGGAATTTAGGATTTGAAGAGGATGAAGAAGACGGATCGAAGAGGTCCATTTTATAGCCTCAGCGCTAGCGCCTGCGCTATCCCATATTAGGACATATTCTGCGCGGGAGAATGTTCAATCCGAGGAAACATTTCCTCCTTGCCTTCTGTGCTTCGCGCTACCGCCTGCGCTATCCGCTACCGCCAGGAGCTAGCTCCTTCTAAATGTACTCCCAGGATTGCGCTAATCATTGCTAGCGCCGGGCGCTAGGTTCTACCGCCGGCGCTAGTGGGCATGTTGGATTTGTTGGCTCAAATTTGGGGGTAACCTTCTTATGTTATCCATGAGTCATATGTACTCTGATTCATGCACACTTAAACACACAAGATCAAATACACAGAGGATTAGTTATTCTCAAACCTAGGAGACGCGGAAGACCATGTTCCAACATGTTCATGTCAGCTCTGACAGTGGCGTGGGTCTTGCGTGTGGCGTGGCAGAAAAGGGCATTATACGCCCGTGTAATGTTGGTCACAGGCGTGTAATCTGGAAGCTTCATTAAATGCAGTGTGGGTTTAGATTGCGGCACGGCGGTGGACATATATCATGCGTGAATGTCACAGGCGTGACTTCTTGGTCACGGGCGTGACATGGGTTGACTTCTCGATGACAACTCCTCTTCTCGACGGCAACAATGCTTGCAGGATCCTATGTTTGCATGCCCCAGGTCACGGGTGTGACCTTCGAGCCATGGGCATGACTCGGGCATGACTTGATGTGGATGAGCTCAAACTATACGACATCAATTCTGGACTGGTATTCAAGTTACACGCTCCTAGTCACGGGCGTGACTGGGGGGCGTGTAATACAAATTTTCCTAATTTGTCCAAAAGTTTGCAAAAATTGAAATTAAGCTAAGTAAGAATCAAAATTACAAAAAGAAAATACTTATAACCTAAAATTGACATGAAAAAGAAATATTCATATTAAATAAATACAAAAATTTAAATTAAAAAGTTATATACATACTACTTATCGAATACCCCCATACTTGAGGTTTTGCTATTCCAGAGCAAAAGTATGAGACATAATTTATAATACATTCATGAAATTTTTTTTAATTATAAACTAAAATTTCATTTAAACCAAAAGTTAAGTTAAGAATAAATTCTAGGAGGAGTTAAGTCCTAAATTATGATGATGATTTGAAAAGAGGAGGAGTGTTTAGGCATTGACTTCTCAAGATAATTAATTAGCTAACAAAATTGTAGAAATTATAAAACTAGATTAAATTAAAATTATAAGAACTCTATCTTAAAAGAAACTTAAGGAAAAATAACTTACTAAATATTGCTCTCTCCATAATTAAACTAAATCTAGATCAATGATAATTGGCTAAGGGAGATTTCACAAAATTTGGCGTAAGAAGAGATCTTTGAAACTCAAGATTTATTTTCTAATTTGTATATGTTTAGGAGTATTGAATTTTATCCTCTTACTCCATGTCATATAATCTTTTAATTCACTTCTAATAAAAACCCAAAATGTATATGTTTAGGAGTAATGAATTTTATCCTCTTACTTCATGCCATATAATCTTTTAAATGATTTTGGGTGCATATGTTTAGGGAATAATAAATTTTATCATCTTATTCCCATGACATATGATCTTTTAAAATTCTTTTTTTGTATGCCAACAAAAGGGTAGGGAAGGAAAAGGTTCTAGCTTATAATTTAAGTTATATTGAGAGCAAATTCTAGTAAATTTAAATTTCCTAAGATCTAAAAAGCTAGAAGGAAATATAATTGAAATTTACCAAAAAATGCAGCCATTTAAAAATAAAAAGAAGTTATGCTAAAAAAATTCTCTATTCAAGTTAAAATCATAAGATGATTCTTAAAACAAGATTACCTAAAATTTAAAATTAACAAACTATAATAAACAAAATTTTAGCCAATTAAAAACCTAAGAATGCTTACTAACATTCTCAACTTGATTTCTAAGAAATCACAAAAACAACAAGTAGGAGGGGCATAAGAAAAAAAAATTTTGTTCTAAGTTTTTCATTTTTTTTTATTTTGGATATTATCTTTTTTTTTTTGAATTTTTGATAATAAAAGAAAGGAAACTAGTTTTAAACCTACCAATTTTTTTGTTAACTCTTGGACTTCCCGAGGTATACCCCGTGAAGGGTTCTCACGGTACTAGGAGGTGTGATGGGATAATATCCCAAACGTCCCTTTCCAATATTTAAATTTTCGATTTTTTAATTTTTTTTGTTTTGGGGTTTTACAAGTGCTTAAATAAAAGAAAATATAAGACAATAAAAAAAATTGAAGATTTTCTAAATTAAGAACTACATTTTTAAGAACTAATTACACCCCCATACTTAAAGTTAAACATTGTCCCCAATGTTTAAAACTAAGTATGAAGTAAAAGAAAAAAGAAAAAGAAAATAATGTGCATGACAAAACAAAAAGAGATGCAAGATAAAAGAGAAGGAAGAAGAAAGGGGAAAGGGCTTCCCTGATTTTGAAGATGCGGGGGGAAACGACGGTTACCTACAAACATGTTAAGAACAAAAACAAAAACACAAAAACAATGAAAAGATAACTTTGCAGTGCCGCCCAAAAGCGCTTTGTTTAAGGTCACGTAGCTTGACCCAATTGCCGATCATATTATATGTGGAAGTAATATCGATTCACTCTTCTCGTTAGCTAACTCTCCCGTTAACTTTGAAGGAACCTTTTTCTGGGTGGGAAATTAAAATTGTCCCATAGAACCAAACCTCTTTAACAATAAAGGGTCCAGACCATCGGGATTTTAGCTTTCCCGGGAAAAGGCGAAGGCGAGAATTATAAAGGAGGACGAGATCGCCCGGCGAAAAAGTTTTAGGAAATTTTTAATTTTTATCATGATAAAACTTTGTTCGCTCCTTATATAATTTGTTACTTTCGTACGCATTCGCTCGCCACTCGTCTAATTCGTTCATTTGAAATTTTCTTTGTTCGGTCGCTAACGTAGAATCGAGATTCAAAAACTTAAGCGCCCAAAATGCGCGGTGCTCCAATTCAACCGGAAGTTGGCAAGCCTTGACATAAACCATTCGATACGGTGTACAACCGATAACGGTCTTGTACGTCGTTCGATAGGCCCATAGCGCATCATCGAGCTTAAGTGTACAATCCTTCCGATTTATAGAAACATTTTTTTTCTAAAATCCGCTTTAATTCTCAATTTTCGACTTCGACTTGGCCGCTCATTTGTGGGTGATAAGCAGTGGACAGTTTGTGCGTGACACCATATTTTGCTAAATTTTTTGTGAATTGGCTATTGCAAAAATGGGTGCGCCGATCACTAACTATAGTGTGCGGCATACCAAATCGAGAAAATAATTTTTTTAAGAAGTTAACGACAACTCGCGCATCGTTGGTGGGGAGATCTTGCGCTTCCGCCCACCTCGACACGTAGTCGACCGCAACCAGAATATACTTGTTTGAAAAAGAGGGAGGGAGAGGACCAACGAAATGAATACCCCAAAGATCAAAAATTTTGCATTCTAAGAAAATATTTTGGGGCATCTCATCCCGGCGGGAGATGATCCCCGCCTACTGGCAGCTGTCGCAAGTACTCACAAGGATGTGAGCATCTTTGAAGAGCGTGGGCCAATAAAACCAGCCTCCAGCGCCTTCCTTGTGGTTCGGTTCGCTTGATAATGACCACCGGTTGGTCCCTCGTGACAATGCCGTAAAAAATGTAGACCTTCCTCACTCGAGACGCATCTTCTCACTACCTGGTCTGCGCAAACATGGAGTAAAAAGGGGTCCTCCCAAAAATAATTCTTTAAATCAGAAAAGAATTTCTTCTTTTGCTGACTCGAGATTTCTTTTGGCAGGACCCGGGCTACTAGATAGTTAGCCAAATCCGCAAACCAGGGAGTGGAAGATGAATTTATATTTTTGAGAGCAAGGAGGCGCTCTTCAGGGAATTTATCATTAATGTTGGCTTCTATTAATGCTTCCGAGGTGGGGTTTTCTAAACGGGAAAGGTGATCGGCCGCCAAGTTTTTGGCCCCCCCTTTTGTCCCGGATCTCTAAATCAAATTCCTGCAAGAGGAGGATCCATTGCAAAAGATGAGGTTTGGCGTCCGATTTACTTAGGAGAAATCTAAGAGCGGATTGATCTGTGAAGATGATAACTTTGGAGAGAGTGATGTACGACCTAAACTTATCAAAAGCAAATACGATGGCTAGAAGCTCCTTCTCGGTAGTGGTATAGTTCACTTGTGCCGATGTGAGTGTCTTGCTTGCATAATAAATTGGGTGGAAATACTTACTCACCCATTGACCTAATATGACACCTACCGCAATATCACTCGCGTCGCACATTATTTTGAAGGGTAGCGACCAATCCGGTGCAACTAGAATCAAAGAATTTATAAGCTTTTCTTTTATAAGTTTAAAGGCCAAATGGCATTCGTTGTTAAAAAGGAAGGAAGATTCTTTCTCGAGAAGATGGGTTCACGGCTTCGTGATTTTGGAAAAATTTTGGATAAAGCGCCGATAAAACCCCGCGTGACCTAGGAAACTTTTAATAGCTTTTACATTCGTTGGAGGGGGGAGTTTTTCATTTACTTCAATCTTAGCCCTATCGACCTCGATCCCCATGCCCGATATTTTATGGCCATGAACTAATCCTTCTTTGACCATAAAATGACATTTCTCCCAATTGAGAGCTAAATTTGTTTCCTCACAACGTTGTAGCACGCGCTCGAGATTTTTTAAACAATTTTGAAAAGAATTTCCGATAACGGAAAAGTCATCCATAAAGACCTCCATCACTTCCACTACTAAGTCGTCGAATATCACCAACATACATCTTCGGAATGTAGCTGGCGCATGATAGCTAGAATTTTGGATATAAATAATTTTCTCCAAATTCTACGAACTATAGGCACGAGCACCTATCGTTCATAGCATAGGATATTTAAGAATAAATATCAAGTGTCGTATTCCACGGGGTTGTTGAGTACTTCTACTCACGCAAATTATTATTATTTTATCGGAAATAAAATAGAGTTTTGAAAATAATTTAAAGAAGAGAAACATTTGATCGAGAATCCTTCTTAAGTAAAATATTTCGTAAATCTAGAATTCATAAGAAATTGATTTAGACAAAACTTGACCGTGGAGGTTCCCAAAATATGGTAGAGCCTCTCTCGAGAGAACTACCACCTAACCTTAGGTTGATCGATTAAGACCCCTCAGCCAGTCGAAACCCCTAAGCTTGCTTTATGCGGTGAGCCCCACTATTGGATTTGACTCCAATCCGGAAGATTTGCGTCACCCTCTCTCGAGAAATGCATACAACTCTTTTTACCGATGAGCGATCTACCCGTATTTAAGGATCTCTCGATACACTAAAATACGGATCAAACTTGATTATCATACAAATAATTGCAAATCAACGGTAAATCTTAGTTTTCCAAAACTAAACTATGAATAAGAGATTACGAAATATAAAAACTTAAGAATTCATCCGATCAAATGCTATGAAAATTAGCTAAACATAATTGAGAAGAAAGGCAATTTTATAACTAAGTAAAGGGAATTACAATTGCAGGAAAAGTATATCTAAGCTAGGAATTAAAAAGACAAGACATAAAATAAAGTTACACTAAGAAAAATGCAGAAAAACTATACTATAAACGATCCAAACTAAGCATGGACTGGCCCTCCATCACTTTGGCAGCAGCTGGCTTTTATAGGCAGAAAATTGGTGAGTCACGCCCTTGGTCATGCCCGTGACCAAGGGCGTGTAAGCTGCGTAATTGCGTCTTGAAAGCCCGAGAACGTTGGGGAAGAAAAATCGCCAAAATTCATCATCTCGACGGGTCACGGCCTAGGTCACGCCCGTGGCCTAGGGCGTGTCTTGACCGAGTCAGGAAACAGCGGGAAACAGCGCGATCTGGAGTTAATCTGGCAGTTGCGGGAGAGGTCACGCCCCTTGGTCACGCCCATGACCAAGGGCGTGTAAGCTGGAATGGCTCGGCGACGGAAACTGCTTATATTAAATGCATGTCTGGCGAGTCATGCCCATGACCTGAAGGTCACGCCCCAGGCCACGCCCGTGACCTGGGGCGTGTAATCATAATCCGACGTGGCAGCGATTTCTGAGAGCTGAAAAAAGAGCACGGCCGTGACCAAGGTCATGCCCCCAGGTCACGCTTGTGACCTGGGGCATGTACTCAAGATTTTGGCAGAATTGCTCTGAAATTTCCCCTGAACACGGTTGTGGGTTTGAATTTGCTATTAGCAGCCCCAGATTACCTGAAAACACAAAATAAAGTAAATTAGATATAATTTAAACTAAATATATATAAAAACTATTTATTTACTACTAAAATATTATATAAAAAGAACTATAAATAATGCACTATCAAATACCCCCATACTTAAGCTTTTGCTATTCCAGAGCAAAAACTAATTTATAAGTATGAGAAGAATTTATAGGACATTTCCAAAAAGATTTACTTCTAATTATGTACTTCAAATCTTATAAAACTCATATCAAAATAAGTTAAGAAGTTAAAATTTAGATTTATAAGAAATAATTAATAATTCATAAATTGAAATGAGTAGAATAAATTTTAGTTTTAAAATTCTCTAACTAAATCTTCATAAACAAAATTGCATTGAATTAAGTAAAATATCCAAGATTAAAATTATAGAAACTTTACAATCATGAGAAACTTTTAGAAAACTACAAAATATTAACTATGCTCTCTCAATAATATCTTGGATAACAAATGAACTTGGCTAATAGGGTAAAATTGGCATTGAAGAAGTTACTTTGAATATAGGAAATGATGAATTTTATCCTCTCATTTCCATTTTTTAAATTCTTCTTCTTTTATATCTCAAATGTATATGTTTAGGAGTGGTGAATTTTATCCTCTCAACTCCATGCCATATAATCTTTCACTAATTTTGGGTGCATATGTTTAGGAATGATGAATTTTATCCTCTCATTCCATGACATATGATCTTTTCAAATATTTTTTTTATGCCAAACAATGGGGTTAAACAAAAAGGTAAGGGAAGGGCTAGGGTTTAAAGGCAAAACAAATTCCAAAGATACATTTTAAGAGCATAGAAAACAAATTGAGTAATCTATAAGAAACTATGAGCTCAAGTTACTATAAGTAAAATCTAAAGATATTTAACACAATTACTACAAAATTGAATTATGATATTTTAAGAAGAGAAAGTAAAACTAAGAAATATTCTAAACAAATCAAAATAATGAAAAATCCATTAAATCAAATTCATCTAAAAATTAAATCTAGCATATTTTGAAGAGAAATATATGATTTAAAAATTCATAAAAAGAAAACTCTTTAAAAAAAACCTATAAAGACAATTCACAATTAAAATTAATTTTGCATAAATGAAGTTTGGAGAAATTTAATATTACAATATTTATATTATTAGATTTTTTGGATTTTTTTTATATTAAAACAAAATATTTTTTTTAATATTCTTGGACTTCCCATGGGCTACCCAATGATGGGCTCGCAAGGTACTAGGCGGCTTTGTGGGATGAAAACACAACACGGCCCTTTCGCAAGAAATTAAATTTTTAATTTTTTTAATTTTTTTTGTAATTTTAATTTGCAAACAAGAAAAATAAGACACAAAGACATAAAAATTTAACAGAAAACATTTTTTTAATTTTGAAATTTTTCATAACAAACTCGAAAATAAGGAAAGAAAAATATATTTTTTTATAATTTTGAAAAATATTTTCTATTTTTTTTTTTGAATTTTTTGAATAAAAACACACATTAGAGAACACCCCCCCCCCCCATACTTAAAATAAACATTGTCCCCAATGTTTATAAATAAGGATGAAGAGGGAAAAACTTGAAAAGAAAAGGTAGATAAAGAAAAGAAAAATTGCAAAAAAAAAAGATAAGCAAGGGGTGCCTCCCAAGAGCGCTTTCTTTTTCCCGTCTTGAAGCTAGACGGTTATTGTTAGGAAAAAAGAAAATAAAATTGAAAATGCACAGGCAACTCCCTTAATTCACGCTCAGGTGAGCATGCCGAAATCCGTTGCCCAGCGACTCCTCCGATATACTCTTGATTCTTTCGTTGTCCGTTAGCGTGAAATTGTGAATCCAAATTACCTATACATACCTTAGGTAATTTGGATTGTTGGAGATGAGTGGCAAATGGATCGGTGAAGACGTTTGGTTGCAACCGCTCATCCCCTACATGAAAATCGTTAGAATCAAAAGAATCAAAATTTAGCGAGTCAGAAAATTTTTCACAAGGAGAAGTTTCTTGTGAAAAATGATGATTAAGCTCCGGTTGTTTATTTTCAAAAATAAAATTATGATCAGAAAAATCATTACCAAGGGGTGTAAATTTATGGGCGACAAAATTTTCATGAATTTTGATTCCAAAATATTTATGTGGTGGGTTTAAAAATTCATGAGAAAGTGGAAAAGAGTCGGGCGAAGTAGAAGATGAAACATGTTCTTCTTCTATTTCGCTCTGTACACCCATTACTTTAATAAATTCTTGGTATAAAATATTATTTTCTTCTTGGGAAAAACTATTCAAATTTTGAATAGGAATATCCGGAGAATCACCAAGAGAAGAAAAAGAATTTTGTGGGTAAAATGTGGAGGAATAGAAATTTTGATCAATAGAAATTACTTCATTGCACCGTAAACTATCCGGGTGATCTTGCCACCACGAATAATTATTATCGGTGCAAGAAGGAATTTCAGAAGAATTATAATCTTGAGAAAAATTATTTTGATCACAAATATTTTGAGAATAAAAATAAGAATAACATTCCTCGCTAGAATGATTTGCACCACAAAAATAACAAATAAGTTGGCGCTTTCGTGCGTCTTCCAAAAGGTTTACCTTATGTTGAAGCTCGGCAACTTTTGCGGCCAATTGCGATAACATCATTTTTTTTAAAGAGAAAATTAAACAATCGTTACCTAATAGAAATGAATTTTAAAAGAAAAAGCAAAAAAAGGAGAAATGGGGGAGGAGAAAGAGAATGATAAAAGTAATAAAATCTACGCTTTCAAAATATCAACAAAAATTCTCCGGCAACGGCGCCCAAAACTTGATAGCTAGAATTTAGGATATAAATAATTTTCTCCAAATTCTACGAACTATAGGCAAGAGCACCTATCGTTCATAGCATAGGATATTTAAGAATAAATATCAAGTGTCGTATTCCACGGGGTTGTTGAGTACTTCTACTCACGCAAATTATTATTATTTTATCGGAAGTAAAATAGAGTTTTGAAAATAATTTAAAGAAGAGAAACATTTGATCGAGAATCCTTCTTAAGTAAAATATTTCGTAAATCTAGAATTCATAAGAAATTGATTTAGACAAAACTTGACCGTGGAGGTTCCCAAAATATGGTAGAGCCTCTCTCGAGAGAACTACCACCTAACCTTAGGTTGATCGATTAAGACCCCTCGGCCAGTCGAAACCCCTAAGCTTGCTTTATGCGGTGAGCCCCACTATTGGATTTGACTCCAATCCGAAAGATTTGCGTCACCCTCTCTCGAGGAATGCATACAACTCTTTTTAACGATGAGCGATCTACCCATATTTACGGATCTCTCGATAAACTAAAATACGGATCAAACTTGATTATCATACCAATAATTGCAAATCAACGGTAAATCTTAGTGTTCCAAAACTAAACTATGAATAAGAGATTACGAAATATAAAAGCTTAAGAATTCATCCGATCAAATGCTATGTAAATTAGCTAAACATAATTGAGAAGAAAGACAATTTTATAACTAAGTAAAGGGAATTACAATTGCAGGAAAAGTAAATCTAAGCTAGGAATTAAAAAGACAAGACATAAAATAAAGTTACACTAAAAAAATGCAGAAAAACTATTGTTGGGTATTGTATCCACAACAGCCCTGATTTGAAGAAGTCCCCTTCAAACTAAGACGAATTGTAATTGTATTTGATTATGCACTTTAGCTGTGATGTGACAGGTTATTCCACTATAAGTACAAACCAATGTCAGGTTTTAATGAGTCGTCAAACACAGGCCTTTGCAATGTGATCCCTCATTGTATAGACCAAAGTGTTGGCTCATGTGAAATCTTTCTATTGGGATGTACTTCATTTACAAAGTTCTAGAGAAGAAGGACTGGAGTTGATGATGGAATCATTTGAGAAAGGAAAATAACTTAATTAAAATTCGATTATATCATTTAGAACATATAGTCGAACTTGACTATATGGTTTGAATGGATATAACCGAATTCGGCTAATCCTTGTCCGAAAGGTTTATTTTTCTAAGTAAAAGAATAGTTGAATTCGATAAAGTAATTCGTTGAATCTGTTTAGTCGAATCCTTAGAACTGCCGAATTCGACTATATGGTTTAACCGAATAAATTCGGTTAATGCCATTCGGTTAATCCATTTAGCCGAATCGGTCTGCAGGTATTTTCCAGTTCAATTCGACGGCGTACTCTTTAGGGCATTCCCCATGTACAGTACACATGGAGCTAGATCCCTAATTCGTGCTTATGACCGTTGGAAGAAGACCCTATAAATACCTAAGGTTTATTTCTAAATAAACCTAATCGCGAATTGTGAAAAATCTCTTGCAAACTACGACTGACGACCGACTATTCTTACGCAAACATTTCGTCGCCGTCAAAGCCAGCGATTCGTGATTCATCTTCAAAAGTTCAATCATCAAGATCAAGATCTACTGATTAGCTCTCATCTTCTATTGATCAAGTCGATTCAAGTTCTCAGATCTAGCTTCAAATCGTCTTCAAGATTTCTTCATTCTTCATTTTCAAAGAACTGAAGTTTATTGCTAAGAAGAAGAAATCTATCTCTCAAGATCTGAAGAAGAACTTCATCAGAAGTTTAAGAAGATTGTTTTTCAATTTACTGTGTTGTTGTAAGAACCATATCTTAAATCTTGTAGGAAGCTTGCTTCCGAGTTGTTGTGTAGATCCTTGTTTAAGGATCGAGATTGTAGGAGTTGTTTTACTCCGAGTTGTAAGAGTGGTGTACTCCGAGTTGTAGGAGTTTTGACTCCGAGGTGTAAGATTATTTTTAATCTGAGATTGGTGAAGTAGCCGAGTCTAGCCTCAAAGTGCAAGATAGGCGAGGCGGGAAAGAGGACTACCCACATCGGGGAACCTCTATAAAATCCTTGTGTCTGTGCTGTGCTTTTTGGTGTGCATTTCTGTGTTGTATTTTAATTCCGCGTAAAGACATAGAATCCACCTATTCACCCCCTCTAGGTGATTTAGGCCGCAACTAGATACTTTCAATTGGTATCAGAGCTAGGTTGTTCGCTATAAGGCTAACACCTTGAACAAGATCTACTAATCTAGTTGCTAGAACAAGCATGTGTGGAATGGAAAGAACCAAGGTTTGCACCATGGAGTTACCCATATGCACCAAGGAAAAGTTTAATATATGGAAGGTCAGAGCAGAGATGTTCATAGAAGCTATAGATCCAAGATTGTCTCTACTTATTCAAGAAGGACCAAGAAACCGTAGCCTTTCGTGATTGTCCCCATGACAGTTCCCATTTGCAGCACTTCAAAATCTGTGCCCAAGAAACTTTCTGAAATGACTGAAGATGAGATTATCTTAGTTAACCTGGATTGGGAAGCTAAGAGCATCCTATCTAATGCAATGGACAATTCTACACTCAAGCAACTGTCTCATTACACAACGGCCAAGGATTTTTGGGACTCTCTAATAGCTCTTATGGAGGGATCAAAGGATGAACAAGACACCATAGATGAGAAAAAGATCAGGACCTTAAGTGACAGTGATTCAAGTTGTTCAGATCTAGAAGAGGAAACACTTTTTGGACTGAATGCTCTATCTGAGTCAGAAGAGGAAGTCCAGGTTGAAACCTATCCCGGACAGGTCTGCATAAGGGCACCTTTGTCTGTTACAGACTCCGAAGCTGAGACAAGCTCATCGAAAAATGATGAAACACCTAATCTGGCAAATCAGTATGATGCTCTCCTAATAGCTCTTGAAAAGAGCAAGGAATTGATTAAATCTCAAGCTGAGGAAATCAGAATCCTAAAACCCTTCGAAGCACAATTAAATGAGAAGATCAAGGAAGAGATCAGGTTATTCAATGAGCTCATTCTACTTAGAATGAAGTCAGAGGCTCAAGAAAGAACTATCAGATCTTTAGAGAAGAAGCTTTATATGGAAAGAAAGCTAGTGGCTCAATTCTCTAAACCTGAATCAATTGACTCCAGGAATAGAGGAAAGAACACAACTAAAGCTAGGCCTCACACCACCTTTCAAAAGGTGCGGACTCCCTCTAACAGGTATGATCAGGACAACCTCTGTGATCACTGGAAGACTGGAAGTTGCTATGGCAGGGAGAATACTCCTAACTATAGTAAAAGAAAGGGAATGGTGGTGAGTGCTCGGAAAGCTCCCCATGAAGAAATCCAAATGGCCCAACCTGGACCATTTGTGTTCAATGCACCAGCCCCTACATTCAAGGGTAAGGAAGCATCATCCTCCCAATCTTTTCCAGCAAGAAAGCAAACTGGGTGCAACACCATAGCCAACCCTCACTTGAATATATCTGATGCCATCAACACCATAAGAGCTTCCAAGCTTTCATCTGTTGCTGTCAAACAGATAAAATCAAGTGGAAATGGGCATGCTAAAGTACCCAATCAACTACTTGCTGTGGAAAATAGGAAGAATGTTGCTGCCTACTCAACTGAAAACAAGCATTATGATGCTACTTGCAAATCAAAAATTGCTCGGAAGAGAAGGTACAACATCCATGAATGTTGGTGCTGTGGTAAAGTGGGACACTTTGCCATCGACTGTTGGCACAACCTGTGTGTGTCTAATGCAAAGAAGAGCTTTTCTACTGAAGTTGCCGTAAGTAGAAATATTCATTATCATGCTAACTGGAACCAAGGACCCAAATCTGTTTGGGTTCCTAAGGGCAATTGATTATTGATTGCAGGTATGTCCAAAGGCCAACTCAAATCCAATATGGTACTTGGACAGTGGATGTTCTCGGCACATGACCGGAATAAGAAGTTTATTACAAGAGTATACCCCTGTGAAAGATGGACCAAAAGTTATTTTTGGCGGGTCTGATCTGGGAATCACGAAAGGCTACGGTATGATTACCAACGGTATAGTCTCTTTCACAGATGTAGCTTATGTTAAAGGATTACAACATAATCTCATTAGCATAAGTCAACTATGTGACAAAGGTTATATGGTTGAGTTCTACAAGGACAAGTGCCTGATAAAGTCGTCTGATACGTCAGAAACTATTTTAACAGGCACTCAGAGTAGAAATATTTTCTGCTTAAATTTCCTTTGTTTAGACTCTTCTACACCAGTGTGTCTTTTAGCAAAAGATAGTGCATCTCTTTGTGACCAGTAGCACAAGAGACTAGCACATATTAATTTCAAAACTATAAGTATGTTATTTTCTCACAATTTAGTTCGTGATGCTCCAGATGTTAAGTGCATCAAAGAAAGACCGTGTCATGCATGCCAAATGGGTAAGCAGACTCGGGCTACCTTTAAAAGCATTATTGGCAAAGATTCTACAAGATGCTTATATCTGCTCCATATGGACTTGTTTGGTCCCATGCCAATCCGAAGTTTAGGAGGTAAGTCGTATACGTTTGTTATTGTTGACGACTACTCACGTTTTGCTTGGGTATTCTTTCTGAAACACAAGTCAGACACCTTTGCTTCTTTCACCACATTCGTCAAGCAAATCCAGAATGAGTTGGAATGTTCTGTGGTCAAAATCAGAAGTGATCATGGTACAGAATTCAAGTCTGGAGCTATGACCGAATTTTGTGAAAGCCTAGGTATCTTTCATGAGTTTTCCTCTCCCCGTACTCCACAACAAAATGGAGTAGCTGAGAGAAAGAATAGAACACTCATAGAGGCTTGCAGAACAATGTTGAGTGACTCTTCACTACCAGAATATTTCTGGGATGAAGGCATCAACACTGCTTGCCACGTGCAAAACAGAGCACTGATCAACAAGAATCATCATAAGACTCCTTAAGAACTTCTGAAGGGCAAGAAACCAACCTTGTCTTATTTTAGAATTTTCGGTAGTAAATGCTTCGTACTTAATAACGGGAAATATTACAAAACTAAATTTAGTGAAAAATGTTTTGAAGGTATTTTTGTAGGTTATAGTAGCCATAGTACGGCATATAGGATTTTCAACAAGAAAACCCTGGTTGTAGAAGAAACTTATAATGTTATATTTGATGAGACGAGTATTCTTCAAAGCAGCTCTTCTAGTGTCTTTGTTGAAGATACAGATGCAAGGTTCAAAGAACTAAACTTAGAAGAAGTTGTAAAGGAAGACGTTCTAAAGTCTATTGAAGTAAATATTCCATCTACATGTGAGGAAAATGAACCTCAAGAAGATGAAGATGTACCTGAAGTGCAGGAACCTCATGGTCATCTAAATGCTGGAATGATCAGACATTTAAGGGACCATCCTGCTGAGCAAATTATTGGAGATACCCATGTCGGTGTAAGAACAAGAAGAGGTACAGCTAATGAAGTTTTGCATTTAAGCTTTCTATCACAGGTTGAGCCAAAGAAATTCGATGAAGCAAAGAACGATGCTTCATGGATCATCGCAATGCAAGAGGAACTCAATCAGTTTAAGAGATGCAAAGTGTGGAAGCTTGTACCCAGACCCAAAGGACAGAATGTCATCAGAACAAAATGGGTATTCAGAAACAAGCTGGACGAAGATGGTGTGATCATCAAGAACAAGGCCAGACTTGTTGCTCAAGGGTACAAACAAGAAGAAGGGATCGACTTCGATCAAACATTTTCTCCCGTGGCAAGGCTCGAAGCGATTCAGTTGTTTCTTACGTATGCTGCTCACAAAGGATTTAAGGTCCATCAAATGGACGTGAAGTCAGCCTTCCTTAATGGTGATATAAAGGAAGAAGTATACGTAGAACAACCCCCAGGTTTCGTTGACTCCTCTTTTCCTGATTATGTCTATTTCTTATGAAAAGCTTTATATGGTCTCAAGCAAGCTCCCCGTGCTTGGTATGAGACGTTGTCTAGCTTCCTTCTTGAAAACAAATTCACAAGAGGAAAGATAGACAAGACATTATTTCTTAAGGAATTAAAAGGCAAGATTTTGCTAGTGCAAATCTATGTCGACGACATCATCTTTGGATCTACCGATGATAACCTCTGCAAAAAGTTCTCTAACTTGATGCAAGGGAAATTTGAAATGAGCAGTATGGGAGAGCTGAAGTATTTCTTAGGACTTCAGGTAAAGCAATCAGAGGATGGAATTTTCATCTCTCAGACGAAGTTTACTGTAAGAATTTGAAAATAACAGAAATTTTATTTCCAAAAAACCGAGTATTACAAGCTATTGCCTCCTTATTATAGACTAGGAGGGAAACAGTAAAATACAAATATACGATGTGGGACTAAATACAAATACAAATACACAAGAGAGCTGGGCGGTCTGGGCGATCATGAATATTGAGACCGCAGCGACCTCTGCGATCTGGAGTAAGATCAGGCGGTCACACGACAGGAGGAAGGTCGTGTGACAGAGGAGACCATCTGGTGGTTAGACCGTTATGGTGAACACTCCCCCATAAGGGAGAGATCGGGAGGGTCAGACCGCTTCTCTCCATAAGAAGCAATCTGGTATATCCGAGATGAACCATCAGTCTTGTACTTGGAGACCGCTGAGACCGCTGGCTCTAGACCGCTTGGAGAGGCGGAATGATACTGACCTTCACAAGACGCGACCTCGCATACTTGAGGAGAAGTCGCGGTCTGATTCTGGGAGACCGCGCAGACCGCTGACGTGTAACCGCGCAGCTTCAACTTATCTTTATCTGGCGCGATCTGGTACATCAGAGGGGAAGCCGCGGTCTGATTACTGGAAACCGCACAGACCGTTGGCTTTAGATCGCGGGGCTTCAAACCTTCGAGACCGCTTGGCTCTAACACTCCCCCGCAAGCTGGAGCATATATCAATCATGCCTAGCTTGTTACACACATCGGAGAAGGACGAAGATATAGGTTTGGTGAAGATATCAGCCAGCTCTTTATCCGAAGTTACGAAGGGAGTGCAGATTTGTTTCTTCAAGATTTCTTCCCTGATGAAATGACAGTCCACTTCAATGTGTTTGGTTCTTTCATGAAAGACTGGGTTCTGAGATATATAGATTGCAGCTTTGTTGTCACAGAACATTGGTAATGGATGATTGTAAACTTCTCCTAAGTCAAGAAGGAGAGTTCGTAACCACTTCAACTCGCATGTAGTTTGGGCCATGCTCCTGTACTCGGCCTCAGCACTTGATCTGGAAACTACTGCTTGTTTCTTGCTCTTCCAACTCACCAGATTTCCTCCCACGAAGGTACAGAACCCAGATGTGGATTTCATGTCCCCTTTATCATCAGCGTAGCTAGCATCTGAGTAGGCTTCTATCTTGAGATGGTTGTTCCTTTGGAACAGAAGTCCCTTCCCTGGAGATCCCTTAACGTATTCTAATATTTTTAAAGCAGCTTGAAGATGACATTCCTTCAGAGCTTGCATGAATTGGCTGACCTTCCCAACCGCATAGCAGATATCAGGTCTTGTTACAGTTAGGTAGATGAGCTTGCCAACAAGACGACGATATCTGGTGCTATCAAGTAGAGGAGGAGAGTTGTCAGTCCAGAGTTTGTCGTCTCCAATTGCCATTGGATACTTAGCGGGTTTAGAACCCAGAAGACATGTTTCTTTTAGAAGATCAATAGCATACTTCTGTTGTGAGAGAACAATTGAGCTATGCTTCCTTGAGATCTCAATGCCCAGAAAGTACTTGGGATTCCCCATATCTTTAGTTACAAAGTGTTGGAGAAGATGTTTCTTTGTAAGGGAGACACCTTCAGCGTCATTACCTGTGAGAAGGATGTCATCAATGTATACAGCCAGAAAAACCATTCCATGAGATGTCTTGTGAATGAAGAGAGTGATCCGCAGAACTTCGGACAAATCCAATGATCTTGATAACTTCGTTAAATTTTTCGAACCAGGCGCGAGGACTTTGCTTAAGACCATAGATAGCCTTCTTAAGCTTACATACATGAGTCTCCCCCGGAGCAACATACCCTGGAGGTTGCTCCATGAAAACAACCTCTTGAAGGTCACCATAGAGAAAAGCATTCTTGACATCCAGCTGAGAGAGTTGCCAACCTTTGTTGACGGCCACAGAGAAGAGGACCCTGATGGTTGTAAGACGAGCGACAGGGGAGAAGGTGTCAAAGAAGTCTACTCCATATGTCTGAGTAAAACCTTTGGCAACCAAGCGAGCTTTGTAGCGGTCAACAGAGCCATCAGCACGATATTTTATCACAAAGACCCATCAACACCCAACAACATCTATCCCAATAGGTGGAGGAACAAGAGTCCAAGTGCCAGGGTCCTGAAGGGTGGAGATTTCATCATCCATGGCAGCCTTCCACTGTGGGATGGCAAAAGCCTCCTGATAACTGGTTGGGGTGGCAGTATCTGTAATAGCAATAGCAAATGCCCTAGCAGAGGGGGTAAGTTGAGCATAAGTTACAACATCGTGAATAGAATGTTGCGTACATGAGCTGACTCCCTTGCGAAGAGCAATAGGAAGGTCTTCAGTGGTGTCTGTATCTGCAGGAGAGTCATCATCGGAAGAAGATAGTGCTGGCCCAAGAGTTGGGAGAGAAGGCCCCAGAGTAGGAGGACAGGTGGAAGGAGATGCTGGAGGCGGTGGAGGGGAAGGAAGAGGTGGTGGATTTGGGAGACTAGGTGGTGGTGGTGGAGAGTAAATCAGAGGTGTTGTCGGACTAGGCGTAGGAGGCAGCGAGGTGGAAGAGGTAGAAAAGTATGGAACATTTTCAAAGAATGTGACATCAGCGGAAACATATTGTTTGCGAAAATGGGGTCATAGCACCTGTACCCTTTCTGAGTTGGTGAATAACCAACAAAGATGCATTTAACTGCCCGAGGAGAGAGTTTGTCCCGACTTGGGGAAGGAGTGTGGACAAACGCAGTACAACCGAACACCTTGAGAGGTAAGAAGAAGGGTTGTGAGGTGGGATATAGTATAGAGAAGGGGGCGGAGCCTTGAAGAAGGGTGGAGGGAATGCGGTTAATGAGATAGCAGGAGATGAGGATGGCATGACCCCAATAGGTTTTGGGAATATTCATCTGGAAGAGTAAGGTGCGAGCCATGTCGAGGAGGTGACGATTCTTACGCTCTACTATCCCATTTTGTTGAGAGGTATAAGGACAACTAGTCTGATGTATAAGACCACGATTCATGCAAAACTCGGAAAATTGATGAGAAACATATTCCTTAGCATTATCAGTGCGAATAGTCTTGATAGACACTCCAAACTGAGTGAAAATTTCATTATAAAAGGTGTTGAAAACAGAGAAAACTTATGAGCGTTCTTTTAACAGATACACCCAAGTACATCGAGAGAAGTCATCAATAAAAGTAACAAAATACAAACTGCCCCCACCTACAGTCTTGGTAGGAGAGGGACCCCAGATGTCCGAGTGGATGAGATCCAAAAGACGAGCCGAGCTACGTCCAGGTTTGGCAGGGTAGGAAGCCCGATGGTGCTTTCCTAGTTGACAAGCTTCACAGTTGAGAGGAGAAGTATCTTTGGCGAGGTGAGGTAGAAGTTGATACAGTAGCCGAAGTGGAGGGTGACCAAGACGGAGGTGCCATTGATGGAGAGAATTCGAGACGGTAGAGGCAGAGTGAGCAGCAAGAACGTCAAGGAAGTAGAGGCCTCCACTCTCAGTCCCAGTAGCAACTGTCTCCTTCTTATGAAGATCCTGAAAATAACAGTTAATCGGAGTAAACATAATAGAGCATTGTAATTGTTGAGAGAGAGCCTTGACTGATAGTAAGTTGCACGGAAAAGTAGGCACATAAAGAGTGTTCTGAAGAGAGATAGTCAGAGTGACTTGAACTATTCCAGTCCCACACACATGTGAGGGAGAACCATCAGCGGTGAGAACCGGAGGTAAATTCTTGTGCTCTAGTAATTGGGAGAAAAGGTGAGGGTTCCCTGTCATATGATTTGTTGCGCCAGAATCAATAAGCCATTTACCTTCAGTAACCACGTGTACGCTACCTGAGGAGGTAGCAACAGAAGCAGATGGTGAGCTAATATTCGGGTGAGAGGCAGCATCCAGAGGGCGAAGGTGAGGATGCTTGAGATAGCAACGATCAATTGGGTGACCCCTCCGACCACAATGAGAGCAGATGTGTCGCGGAGGTCCACAGCCACCAAGAGATCCACCACGGCCACCAGGGTGACCACGTTCAGCCCGGTGAGCAAAGCTCTCTGGAGGAGGAGGGGAAGACAACAAGGGTCGTTGGAGAAGGGAGGTAACATCAGAGACCCGAGTGGGAGGGGGGTGGTGGGGTAGCATTCACAGAAGGGGTACCCATGATCGCGCGGGCTCGCGGATATAAGGGAGACCGCTCGGTCTCGAGAATAAGAGAGATCGCGCGAGCAAGAAGAGGAAGAGAGGAGATCGCACAGAAGGTGCGGTCAGAAGAAAACGAGACCGGTCGAAGAGATCGATCCCTCTGATACCATGTGAGAATTTGAAAATAACAGAAATTTTATTTCCAAAAAACTGAGTATTACAAGGTATTTCCTCCTTTATATAGACTAGGAGGGAAACAGTAAAATACAAATATACGATGTGGGACTAAATACAAATACAAATACACAAGAGAGCTGGGCGGTCTGGGCGATCATGAATATTGAAACCGCAGCGACCTCTGCGATCTGGAGTGAGATCGGGCGGTCACACGATAGGAGGAAGGTCGTGTGACAGAGGAGACCGTCTGGTGGTTAGACCGTTGTGGCGAACACTCCCCCATAAGGGAGAGATCGGGAGGGTCAGACCGCTTCTCTCCATAAGAAGCAATCTGGTATATCCGAGATGAACCGTCAGTCTTGTACTTGGAGACCGCTGAGACCGCTGGCTCTAGACCGCTTGGAGAGGCAGAATGATGCTGACCTTCACAAGATGCGACCTCGCATACTTGAGGAGAAGTCGCGGTCTGATTCTGGGAGACCGCGCAGACCGCTGACTTGTAACCGCGCAGCTTCAACTTATCTTTATCTGGCGCGATCTGGTACATCAGAGGGGAAGCCGCGGTCTGATTACTGGAGACCGCACAGACCGCTGGCTTCAGATCGCGGGGCTTCAAACCTTCGAGACCGCTTGGCTCTAACATTTACCAAAGAGTTAATTAAGAAATTCGGAATGGAGAATGCAACCTCTATGAGGACTCCAATGGGTTCAGCTATGTCTCTAGACAAGGATGAGAAAGGGAAACCTTTTGATGAAACCAAGTTTAGAAGCATAATTGGATCATTGCTCTACCTTACTGCGAGTAGACCGGATATAATGTTCTCAACATGTGTTTGTGCTAGATTTCAGGTGAACTGTCACAACCCGCATTTTCTCCGAATTTAAGAATATCAGAGTAAGAGAAAATACACGTCATGATGCCACGTCATACAGGAGACAACTGTAGACGCTCAGGCGGGAACCTATTACTTAACTAAACAAACTTGATTATATGATAAGTCATCATTTGAAATCATTTATCAGGGGTTTTGAGATAAGAACTGTGTCTCTCAGTTCGTGGATCAACTAGTCCACCGAGAAAGTATATATAATTGCAGCGGAAAGTACTTGATTTAATTTACTTAAAGTCCTACATGTATGCAAACGATGGAGCATGAGGTAAATGATATGCACATAACTAGGCGTACTGCAAGAGTAGAAAATACCTTTAGGCGACTTTAAAGTAAGGGTTTCAGTTAGAAAGAATGCAATGAGGATGAAGAAAAAAACATTTTATAACTATAGTGCACCTAGCATAAATCATTCCCAGAGGGTAAGATACACAAGATCTAAAAGTAGTGGCATAATCTGGCAAATAATATATAAAGTATAAAAAGGGGCATAATGGGCATCAACAACATGACACTAACCCATTGGCACCAACTAGTATGTCTGAGCACAAGAAGTAACTAAAACAACTACCTCGCAGCAGCGGGGTGAACAGCTACTAAAACTCTGAACTTCAGGCTACACCACTAGCCGCTACGGCTCTGAACCTGAGGCATTCAATAAAACAAAGAACGCCTCAGCAAGGAATTACAAGTGGCAGAAAACTAGCAAAAAAAACAAGCAAGGCATAAGGGGTACCAACCCAAGCCAAATTTACCGAAAGAGAGCTCTAAACAAAGAATCAACAAGCATTAAGTGCACTAAATACCAAAAGAGGAACAAACATGTTCATTTATTTAGTTTCATCAATTAAAGAGACTGATCAGCTCAAATTACACGGGAGCGGTTAACTACCTCCGCTACCCCAGGCCCAAAAGCAGGTGGGGGTACCACTAGACCCAACCACCCAAACACGACTACCGTGCAAGGCTATAACATTTCCCCCACTGTCTCCCAAACACAACTACTGTGAAGGGCTAAAGGCAGTAGTTCTTATTACTTAAGTTTTAATTAAACACGGGACGCTACCCGAAAGGATAAACACTTGAAGGCCCTAAGAAATAGGGTCGATGCAAGGTACACACCGATCAAGATAAATCATAAGAGTAAACTCAAACGTTAACAGATCCACAATGAGTAAAAAGGGATACAAGCAAGAGGGATTCAAGATCAGGAGCACCGAAGGGTCACTGGCAATCATCCAAGTACACCCGAGGGGTCACGAGCTCCTAACACAAAAACTCAACGAAAACACAAGCGTTCCGGGCGGGGTTCCAAGGGGCCGCGCCCCTGGCGGGGTCTTAGGGGCAGAGCCATACAAAAATCACATCAAATTGAGGACTTCCCGAGAACTACAAAGGACTTCTCGGGAGATAGAAGGTTGAATTTTCGAGTAATAGGCAAACTCTCGAGACATGAAAGGGATCTCTCGAGATATGAAGGGGAAATCTCGAGACATCAGAAGGGATCTCTCGAGACATGAAGGGGAAATCTCGAGACATCAGAAGGGATCTCTCGAGACATGAAGGGATCTCTCGAGTAATGAAGGGGAAATCTCGAGACATCAGAAGGGATCTCTCGAGACATGAAGGGGAAATCTCGAGACATCAGAAGGGATCTCTCGAGACATGAAAGGGGAAATCTCGAGACATCAGAAGGGATCTCTCGAGACATAAGGAATTTCTCGAGACTAGGACAGGGCTCAGGCTTATTTCTCGAGATTTGAAGGCAAGGTTCAAGTTGATATCTCGAGACATAGGAGGTTAATTTCTCGAGACAAGGGAAATCTCTCGAGAAATCAGAAGAAAACTCTAGATTCAGTAAGGGAACGAAGATTTTATCTATCCCGGTTTTCTCCAGGGAACAACTACCCGATTCATAGCAAAGGAAGAACAATCAAGGAAGCTTATATCAACACTCCAAAACTTAAGTTAAACCGAGCGACATGAAATCGACACGAGCGAAACAATGCTTCAAGAAAACAAAGAGAAGGAGGAGGAAGCCACTTGCCTTAACCTTGCAAAACTCGAGATCCTCCGCTCCGAAGGCTAAGGAAACACTCAAGCACGAAATCCTGGAATGATTCGGACCAAAAGGAAGAGTTAGGTTACCGCCAAATCTCCCAAAACTCCACGAAACGAGAAAAAGCTTACCGCTAGAACGAAGATCTCGCCGAGAGCTTTCCAAATCTTCAAACGAATCCCGATTCCGACCACTACAGCCCTAGAAATCACCGGCCGGAAGCTCTCTGAAGCTCCGCTCTCGCCCTAACCCTCGGCGGCTGATTTTGATCGAGGAAAAGGAAGATGAATAGGAGGAGATGTTTTAGGTATTTATATGAAAACCTAATTTAATATTTAATTAATTAATTAATTCCCTTATTTACTTAAACTGCGAGGGCGACCAGATTACCTCGGATTTCTACGAAATTCGCGCCTTAACTGAAAAAACGGCGCTACGAATCCAACGGCGGAGTCAGAATTCAATTCCGACGAGCCAAACTCCGGATAAAGCCTTCCGAAGCTAAAATCTTGATATCCACTCAAAATCTTCACTTTAACTCGAAACGACGCGAAATCTCGCACGCTTGACCTAAATCACAAGCTTTAACTAAGCTAAAACTCGAAACACTACCAGACGAGCTGACATAACGCCCTTACGCCAAAATTACGTCACAGAGGGTACGTAAAATAATTAACGAAAATCAGGGGCGTTACATGAACACTACGAAATCTCACTACTCCGCTGCAAAGAGGATTTTGAGATACCTTAAAGGCACACCAAATCTTGTCTTATGGTACCCAAGAAGTAATGATTTTGAGCTAACAGGTTTTTCAGATGCTGATTTTGTAGGAAGCAAAGACGACAGGAAAAGTACTTCAGGAACGTGCCAATTCTTAGGGAAACGGCTTATCTCCTGGAGTAGCAAGAAAGAGAATTGTGTTGCTATTTCAACCGCTGAATCGGAGTATATCTCCGCAGGCAGTTGTTGTGCACAATTGCTGTGGATAAGAAACCAACTTGAAGACTACAACTTGAAGCTTAAGGAAATTCCTTTGTACTGTGATTCATCAAGCGCTATTGCAATTGCCAATAATCAGGTGTCTCACAGCAGGACGAAGCACATTGAGATCTGTTACCACTTCATCCGGGAGCATGTGGAGCACAAGGACATTGATCTTAGCTATGTCCCGACAGATCGGCAAATTGCAGACATTTTCACAAAGCCACTCGACGAATTAAAGTTCAACTATTTCAAAATGGAGCTTGGCATGTTAAACAAAGAATCTTAGAAACAAGCTCAGAAAATCAGAAAATTCCTTCTCGCAGAAGACAGAAATTTGAATAGTTGAATTTTTCAGAAGATATCATCGAATCGCATTCGACTATACCATCTAGTCGAATTCGGTGATTTCAATTAATCGAATTCGGCTAATCGAAATCCTTTAACTGAATTCGGCGAATCCTATTAATCGAATTCGACTAATCCCAATAGCCGAATGACGAATCTTCCAAAATTCAAATTTCCTTCATATCATTTACTGGAATTCGAAGAGACACGATTCAAAATATCAGGTACGCGCTCTCTCTCCTAATTTCCAACTCTATATAAATGATTCTTAAAAGAGAAATCCGAACGCATCGCACTCCCGAATTCGTCCGTCGCTTCACTTCCGACTCCGACCTTCATTCGTACGATTCCTCTATCGATTCGTCTCCCTCGATCGATTCTTCTCTAAAATTCTGTTTGCAATGTCTAAGAAGCAGTCGATCAAGTTGCTCTCCGGCAGTGAGCTCGTAAGAACTGGGTTCGACAGTTCGATGGATGAATTCCGAAATGTCATTTTGGCGCTTGAAGTTGCAGGATTAGGTTTTATTATAGAGCATCCTTGCAAGGTTCTTGAGAAGGAAGTGTTGAAGTTCTTCAAGCATGCAGAGCTCAGGAAGCAAGGGTCAATAATCAAGAGCAAAATCGGTGATCTCTCAGTCAAGGTTTCTCCCTCCAGATTGACTAAGCTTCTCAAACTTCCAGTGGTAACCGAATCAGATGTTTTCTCTTCCAAGGACTTTAAGAAGGCATTGTCGTTTTGTGGATTGCCTAAAGGAACTAAATCCATCTATAGGAAGCACATGAATGAGGAAGGGAAACTGCTCTCAGATATTATGGGGAAAGTTCTTTTGTGTAAAGTTGGCTCTCATGACTACATTTCAAATGATATGTTCAAATTGCTCGGTTCAGTAATCTGCAGGACAAGGGTTGATTGGGGCAGCGTGTTGTTTGACAGAATTTCAGCTAGTCTGAACACTCCTAACTTTGGAAGAATCCTCTCTTTATATCTCAATCGCTTAGACAAAGTCAGATTAAACATGAAGACAGGAACCCCTCTCCACCATTTCAAAAGAATAGATTCCTCCATGTTTGAAAGATGGTCCAGGAAAGTTGGTGAGACCAAGGTGCTGACTCCCGTTGTTTTAAAAGCTAAAAAGATCCTTTGTGATGAGTCTGAAAGGAGCTTCGACAGTAACTCTCCAGTCTTCTCTCCTGAAAAAGAAAGTGAAAAAGAACGTGAACCCTCCAAGGGGGAGTGTTCTAAGCTACCAGAATCAGGAAAACGAGATTCTCCTGTAGTTTCTCCAGCTCCATCTCCAAAGATTCCTACTCCTCACAGCTCTCCTTCCAAGGCAGATGACAATGTTGGTAGAAATGATGATAGTGATGGTAATGATGAAGGGGGAGATGACCCTGATGCTGATAAAGTGAAGATAGATAAGTCAGCTAAGGGCAAAGATTCTCTTCCAGAAGATGAAATCCCTGCTCAGATTGAGGGGGAGAATGTCCATTCTGATCATTCTCATTCTGCAGCAGACAAGCAAGATAAGACAGAGCTAACTCCTCCTCCTGAAAATATTACAATCATTATTGAAGATGAACATGAAGCAGGGCCTTTTGCCTCTACATCCAGGATGAAAGAGAAATCAGTGCAACACCCCAAAATTCACAAAATTCAGATCACTGTTGAAGATAAGAGAAATGAAGGCTCCACCCCTCCTCTAGTTAAAAATGATGACACCCTCGATGCTCTTCAATTTTATCACTATATGAATGATGTAGATTCAAGTGATTTTCTGGTCGCTGAGGATGATTTTGGAATATCTTCTCGATTCCAAGCTCAACCTCCCTCTGCTGAAGACTCCATGATGATCAATTTGGAAGAACTGCTTGTAAAGCAGAAAAGATTCTTTGAATTTGCTCTCAGTCAGGTTTTTGCGAAGACCAGAGCCATAGAGAAGGGAGTGGGCAATCATTTACACTCAGTAGCCCACAGTTTAGACAAGGTCAAAGAAAAGCAAGACGAATATTTCTCGATGGGTGCCTCCACCCTAAAGCATGTAGTGGATGGATTACATAATATCAGTGATAATACTACAAAACTTTCTGAAAATCAGCAATATATTTTTGAGGATGCAGTGAAGGGAAGATCGACCATTCAAAACTCTCTCCAAAGTGTAAAGCATGAAATTATCCAAACCCTGACTGAAGAAGTCAGAAAGGGGGAGGAAAGATTGCATGAAAGGATTCAAACGCAAAATATTGATTTGAATAGAGAGATAGAAGGAAGGATTCAAGAGTCATACATGAATGTTCAATCCCATCTTTCAGAAATTTCAAGAGGCATTGATGTCAAGTTTCAAGATTTATATGGTTATCTGCATCAAAATCAAATGTGGTTGCACAATGAATTGTCAAGAGGCTATGCCCATGGTTTCCATGGGCCAGGCCAATCTTCTGCGCAGCCATCATTTCCGTCTGAAGAATTCTATCCGGACATTCAATTTGCTGCTCCTCAGGGTGACTATGAACCTCCTGAAGGATACATTTGGTCTGATGATGAGAATGAGACATCCAGAAAAAGGGTAAGATCTGAAAATACTGAAGCAGGTGGAACTGGTTTCATGAGAGGTGCCTTTAGAGCTGCAAATCCAAGGCAGGATGTTCAGAGGGCTGAAGGTCCGAGAAATGGTAGTTCTGGAGCCTCTCAACCTAGAAGATTTGATGGTGAAGTATGGAGCCCTGAATCTAGAAATATCATTCTTGATCATTTCAGGCTAATTAGCTGGTCAAATGAACTGCCAGAAAAGTATTATGACAGAGAAGAAATTAACAAGTGGCAGATCTCCATGCTAAAAAGAAGAATTCATTCCAGAAATCATAAAGAAGACTCAAATCCTCCTCCACGTCCTCCGAAGTATTTTCCGAAGACAAAAGCTTACTTTGACAGACAATTGAAGAAGATTCAAAAGGGAAAGACGAAAGAGAAATGATGGATGCTTGATCGCTAGACTCTATTTCTCTTTTAAGAACATTTATATATTGCTGTCAAATTAATTTTTGGTGGACTTAAGTTTTTGATGCTTTTATATATCCACATAGTTCAGTTCTTTACTTGCTTACATTTATTATTCCCTGTGCAATTCACCATAGTAGATAGGGTTCTGACTTCTTCAAATAGGGGGAGATTGTTGGGTATTGTATTCACAATAGCCCTGATTTGAAGAAGTCCCCTTCAAACTAAGACGAATTGTAATTGTATTTGATTATGCACTTTAGCTGTGATGTGACAGGTTATTCCACTCTAAGTACAAACCAATGTCAGGTTTCAATGAGTCGTCAAACACAGGCCTGTGCAATGTAATCCCTCATTGTATAGACCGAAGTGTTGGCTTATGTGAAATCTATCATTTGGGATGTACTTCATTTACAAAGTGCTAGAGAAGAAGGACTGGAGCTGATGATGGAATCATTTGAGAAAGGAAAATAACTTAAGTAAAATTCGATTATATCATTTAGAACATATAGTCGAACTCGACTATATGGTTTGAATGGATATAACCGAATTCGGCTAATCCTTGTCCGAAAGGTTTATTTTTCTAAGTAAAAGAATAGTCGAATTCGATTAAAGTAATTCGGGGAATCTGTTTAGTCGAATCCCTAGAACTGCCGAATTCGACTATATGGTTTAACCGAATAAATTCGGTTAATGCCATTCTGTTAATCCATTTAGCCGAATCCGTCTGCAGGTATTTTCCGGTTCAATTCGACGGCGTACTCTTTAGGGCATTCCCCATGTACAGTACACGTGGAGCTAGATCCCTAATTCGCGCTTATGACCGTTGGAAGAAGACCCTATAAATACCTAAGGTTTATTTCTAAATAACCCTAATCGCGAATTGTGAAAAATCTCTTGCAAACTACGACTGACGGCCGACTATTCTTACGCAAACATTTCGTCTTCGTCAAAGCCAGCGATTCATGATTCGTCTTCAAAAGTTCAATCGTCAAGATCAAGATCTACTGATTAGCTCTCATCTTCTATTGATCAAGTCGATTCAAGTTCTCAGATCTAGCTTCAAATCGTCTTCAAGATTTCTTCATTCTTCATTTTCAAAGAACTGAAGTTTATTGCTAAGAAGAAGAAATCTATCTCTCAAGATCTGAAGAAGAACTTCATCAGAAGTTTAAGAAGATTGTTTTTCAATTTATTGTGTTGTTGTAAGAACCATATCTTAAATCTTGTAGGAAGCTTGCTTCCGAGTTGTTGTGTAGATCCTTGTTTAAGGATCGAGATTGTAGGAGTTGTTTTACTCCGAGTTGTAGGAGTGGTGTACTCCGAGTTGTAGGAGTTTTGACTCCGAGGTGTAAGATTATTTTTAATCTGAGATTGGTGAAGTAGCCGAGTCTAGCCTCGAAGTGCTAGATAGGCGAGGCGGGAAAGAGGACTACCCACATCGGGGAACCTCTATAAAATCCTTGTGTCTGTGCTGTGCTTTTTGGTGTGCATTTCTGTGTTATATTTTAATTCCGCGTAAAGACATAGAATCCACCTATTCGCCCCCCTCTAGGTGATTTAGGCCGCAACTAGATACTTTCAACTATACTATAAATGATCCAAACTAAGCATGGACTGGCCCTCCATCACTTTGGCAGCAGCTGGCTTTTATAGGCAGAAAATTGGTGAGTCACGCCCTTGGTCACGCCCGTGACCATGGGCGTGTAAGCTGCCTAACTGCGTCTTGAAAGCCCGGGAACATTGGGGAAGAAAAACCGCCAAAATTAATCATCTCGACGGGTCACGGCCTAGGTCACGCCCGTGACCTAGGGCGTGTCTTGACCGAGTCAAGAAACGGCGGGAAACGGCGTGATCTGGAGTTAATCTGGCAGTTGCGGTAGAGGTCACGCCCCTTGGTCACGCCCGTGACCAAGGGCGTGTAAGCTGGAACGGCTCGGCGGCGGAAACTTCTTGTATTAAATGCATGTCTGGCGAGTCACGCCCTTGACCTGAAGGTCACGCCCCAGGCCACGCCCGTGACCTGGGGCGTGTAATCATAATCCGACGTGGCAGCGATTTCTGAGAGCTGAAAGTAGAGCACGGCCGTGACCAAGGTCACGCCCCCAGGTCACGCCCGTGACCTGGGGCGTGTACTGAAGATTTTTGCAGAATTGCTCTGGAATTTCCCCTGAACACGGCTGTGGGCTTGAATTTGCTATTAGCAGCCCCAGATTACCTGAAAACACAAAATAAAGTAAATTAGATATAATTTAAACTAAATGTATATAAAAACTATTTAATTACTACTAAAATATTATATAAAAAGAACTATAAATAATACACTATCAGCGCGTTACAAAGACCAAATGGAATCCTTCGATAAGCGAAGGTGCCAAAGGGACAAGTGAATGTTGTTTTCTCTTGGCCGTTAGGTAAAATAGGGATTTGAAAATATCCTGAAAAACCATTGAGAAAACAATAGTATGTGTGACCTGAAAGGCGCTCTAAAATTTGATCGATAAAAGGTAACGGGAAGTGATCCTTCTGGGTGGCATCATTTAGTTTTTGATAATCGATGCACATCCGCCAACCCGTAACGGTACGGGTTGGGATCAACTCATTATTTTCATTCGCAACAACCGTTACACGGCCTTTCTTTGGCATGACTTGTACTGGGCTAACCCAAGTACTATCTGATATCAGGTAGATGATTCCCACATCTAGAAGTTTGATAACTTCAGCCTTAATGACTTCTTTCATATTCGGGTTTAGTTGTCGTTGAGGCTGGACCGCGTTGCGGGAATTATCTTCGAGGAAGATTTTGTGAGTGCAGAAGGAAGGGTTGATAACCTTTATATTTGATATTTGCCACGCAATTGTGTGGCGGTGCTTGCTTAAGACTATAGTCAATTCAGAAATTTCTGAATCGCTAAGTTCTGATGAAATGATAACGGGTAGCTTAGACTCTTTTTCTAAAAATAGATATTTTAGGTGAGGAGGGAGTTGTTTCAATTCTAAAACGGGTGGCTCTTCATAAGAAGTTTTGATTTTTATTTTTTCTAAAAATAATGGTTCGAGTGGTGTGGAGCGAGAGACTTCTTCTTCTAAACAAAAGAGCTCGGCGAGCTCGGAATCGTGACTCGATGTGGAGACTAACTCGGGAAGTGAATAAATCTCATTCTTAAAACATTCTTCTAAATAGAAGCATGAATCATCATTCTCTAAGGTTTTTTGCATCGAGGGATTTATACTAAAAGTAACTTCATCATCTCCAACCCGTAGGAGGAGCTTTCTGTTACTTACGTCGATAATTGCACAGGAGGTGGCAAGGAAGGGGCGACAGAGTATGAGGGATACTTCGGCATCCTCTTCGATGTCAAGAATGACAAAGTCCACCGGGAAGATGAACTTGTCAACTATAACGAGCACATCCTCCATTATCCCTACCGGATATTTTAATGAACGATCCGCTAATTGAATACTCATTCGAGTGGGGCTAGGATTTCCTAGACCTAACTTTTTGAATAGCGAAAAAAGCATGAGATTGATGCTTGCTCCAAGATCTGCTAAGGCGTGTTTTACTAACGAATTTCCAAATAGACACGGGATGAAGAACCGTCCCGGGTCATTTGCTTTTTGAGGCAATTTATTGAGTATAACCACAGAGCATCCTGCATTTAAGGAAATATGCAAAATATCTTCTACTTCCTTCTTATTGGAGAGCAACTCCTTAAGATATTTCGCATACTTCGACATTTGAGAGATAGCTTCGCAGAAGGGTACGTTAATATGAATTGGTTTTAAGATCTCTAAATTTTTTTTGTAATTTTTCTCGGCGCACTCACTCCTAAATTAAGACGGATACGGAATATTAGAACTAGAAGCGTGCGAAGCTAGCTTAGCAGGCAAATTCGAAGATCAAATAGGAGCAGGAGGAGGAGAAGAAGTTACCTTGGGTTCGTCCTATTTTGAATCCACCTCCTTCCCGCTTTGGAGTGTAATCACGTTTGTGCTCTCCCTTGGATTTGGCTCTGTATTCCCGGTAGTGCTCCTTGTTGACGCTCGGAGAACATTTTCGCTAGCTGGCCTACTTGATTCTCTATATTTTTTATCGATCCTGTGAGGTTTCAGATGTTCGTTTCATTTGTAGCAACATATTTTGCAAAGATCTCTTCAAGCGGAGAGATCTTTTGTTGTTGCGGTTGAAAACCGGGCGGGTTAAAATTTGGAGGGGGAGTTAAGTTAAGAAGTTGATTAGGGGGTTGATTCAAATTTAAAGGATGCTGAGCATTTCCTTGGTTGCTCCATGAGAAATTCGGGTGGTTCCTATAACCCGCATTGTAAGTGTTGTTGTACGGAGCGGAGTTCGGGTTATAGGAAGGCCGAGGTGGATTTCCCATGTAGTCAACCTGCTCTTCAATTAAAATATTATTAGCCCAAGGAGGAGTGGCGGAGGAAGCAGACATCTCTGCCACTTGCTTTGTTAAGCGCTCAACTTGTAAAGCTAAATTTGCATTTGTGTCTATTTAAAAAATTCCGGCTGGCTTGCTAGGCTTAGCTCGGGGCATATTCCATTGGTACGCATTCATGGCCATTTCCTCAAAAAGCTCTTGAGCAGCCTCCAGGGTTTTCCTGTTTAATGTACCCCCGGCGACCGCATCAATGATTTGCTTAGTTTGGAAATTCAAGCCATTATAAAAGATTTGCACTTGTTGCTGTGAAATTTTCCGTAGATCTAGGAATGAGCAGGAATAGTATAACTCAAAGTTCAAGCCAACAACCAGAAGCACATGAAAAACAACTTCAATCTTTATTGATGCTAGCAGAAAACTTCATTACAAGGCGAGGTATACATGACGAGACATGATTTCTCCAGTACTCAAAAAAATAGGAGAAAATACAATGCTGAAAGATAACCAGCGGTCTGAAATCCTGAGACCGCCTGACCGCCCTAACTTGCGAGTTTGCGCGACTAGGAAATGAGACCGCCCGAACTGCCTGCCTGCGACTTGAACAACACCAACTGAGAACCCCGCGACCTGCCACTGATCCTCCCGAACTCCAGCAACCTGCACTGCAAGCCGCGAGACCGCCCGAACACCTTCAGAAGAGGAGGTGACCGCTGGTACCCGCACAATCCGCAGAAGCTGCAAAAAAGAAGTTCAATCAGCAAACTGACCGGTCACAAGAATTGAGACCGCAGGAACTAGCCGCGAGCTCTGCTTACACTTGGTGCGATTATATTTGTTGCTACAGTGACTCCTATTTATAGGCGTGCGACCTGATCCAGTCACCACCCTATGAGATAGATTCACCGCCTTCTGACCGCGTGACCGAGACCGGTCAACCCGCGCAGTCAGCAAGATTGCTCTGCGTCGTGAGCTCACCGACTTCAACAGAAAGCCGCGCGATCATGATAACCCGCCCGATCATGACGCTCACCACCTGTGTTCGCCACCCGGCCTCCTCCAGAGACCGCGAACACACCAGGCTGACTAGGGCGACAATCCGCCAAGTCGACCAAACATCAGTGGCCGCATATACCAGCTGATCGCCGAAGGGCCAGCCATGCGAACACACACCGGAGACCGCACGACTAAGAATACCTTAGTCTGCGCGCACCACCAAGAAATCGGACAGCCACCAGACCGGACTGCCTGTACCACGCGGTCATGCAAGCCAGACCGCGGGGTCTCACCAAGCAGAAACCTGCTCCGCCACACGGTCACACGACCAGACCGCGCGGCCTCACCTCGGCACCTTGGACAGAAGAACATTGATCACGCCGAAGAGACCTGCGGCTAGACCAGAGAGATCAGACTGCATAGGGAGACCGCAAGACCGCGCGGTTTGCCAGACCACGCGACCTCCCCACCCCCCAGACTGCCAACTTCCACTAACTTCCACTTCAACAGTTGCCAAGTGGGAAGTGCGTGGTGAGGGCATCGACGCAAAATCTCCTTGATGCGCTCCCACGTATCATAAAGAGTCTCCGAGTCGATTTGCATAAATGACGCAATATCTGTTCGCATTTTGGCGGTCTTTGCAGGTGGAAAATATTTGGTGAGAAATTTTTCCGCCATATCGGCCCATGTAGTGATAGACTCCCTAGGAAGTGAGCCCAACCAATGCTTGGCCCTAGACCGCAAAGAAAAAGGAAAAATACGTAATTGAATGAAGTCATCAGTGACGCCATTGATTTTAAATGTGTCGCAGATTTCGAGAAAATTAGAAATTTGATAATTTGGATCTTAGTGTGGCTGACTGTAGGGAAAAACCCTTGATTTAACTTAACAAATTAATTAAAAGTGATTTTATTTAGGATTTAATTTACCCATTGTATAGTGAGGGTAATTTGGTCTTTAGATGTCTTAGGTTATCGCACTCAACCTAGAGTGTCAAGATCAGTTAAAGGGCTGCAAATTTGGGCAAAGTTAATAATGGCATCGAATGGAATTCGACGCAACATCGAGTTCATATCGACGCTACTCTGACTAGAAGTCCAAGTGGTTGAACCCTTCTGTCGAAGTAACACTAGTCGAAGGTACGTCGAATAGATATCGACGCAGAGACTAGAGACTTGTCGAAGGAACTTGAGAAGTCGGCGCAGCTTCTACTTCAAACTCGACGTAGAAGGGAATACATGTCAAAGCCATCTAAAGTCGAAGCAACGTCGACTTCATCTCGATGGAGCTAATGGAAGTCAAAGTGGATGCTACTCAACTCGACAGGTGCATAGAGAAGTAATCGACGCAACGTCAACTAGGTGAGTTCAGTCAGAACCCAGAAGAAATCGATGCAGCTCTTAGATGAATTCGACGCAGCGTCGATAAGAGAGGAAGTTAATTCGACGCTACGTCGAATACAGTCTGTGGAAGTTCAATCTTTACAGTTGTCATTCTGATGCTTCTATCATGGCCCACATCTTTCAGACCATTATACAACGGCCTAATAATTGCCTGAAGTAGAAGGAAACATTAAAGAAGGAGATAAAGGCTTTCTTGGAAGCATACAACTTCTAGTTGGATGGGCCGAGAAGTAATTAAGGAAGGAAAGAGAATGTCTATCAGATATATCTTTTCAGGTCTTACCTAAGAAGGAAACAAATTCAAAATAAAGACATGGTATATAAAGATAGAGAATGAAGAGAAGAATACAGCATTAATCACAATCAGCCGTCTCTTCTCAAATTAGGGTGTCCTATCTTCTTCCTCTCTCTCAGGAACCCTAATACAGAGCTGTGAAAGAGAAAAGAAAGATCTGGTGTTCTTCATCTGATAGAATAAGAATCTGAACAGCTGCTCTTCATCACCATCTTTTAGCAACCAGATCTAAATCAGAAGAAGAAGAGAGAATCTGACAATACAAAGCTCCTGCAATCCATCACCATCAAAAGCAGGGGCTAATCATAGCAGTAGGACAACTAATAAGCTAATCTTTATACAACCATCATAAAAATTCTGAGAACATAATTCCTTTAACCTTCCTTCTTCCCCTTCTCTTTCTATTTCTGTAAAAGAGTTTTATTAATCCCTCTTCAAAAGATTCAGTGGTTAAAGATCTCCTAACCAAAATATCTGGTGGTTCATGATCTCCTTATCAAAAAATCATTGGTTCTAAGAGTCTCCTGATCAAAAGACTCAGGCACAACTGGTGCATTCCTACCAGGTGGTAGATGAGAGGACTACCCACATTTTGGGGAACCTCTATAAAATTCATTGTGTCTGTGCTGTGAATTTCTGTGCTGTCCCATTCTTTTATTCTGCACTTTAGTTTTTACTTTCTTTATTCAGCCTGGATTGTTAAGCATAATACTTTAAAATAAATTATTGAACACAGTTAGGATAGAAAAATATTTAAATCTCTATTCACCCCCCCCCCCCCCCTCCCAGAGGCACACTGTGCACTTTCAATTGGTATCATAGGGAGGTTGATCATTAAGAGGTTAACACCTTGATCAAAAAGACCTCCTACTCTCATTTCTTTTTTATAAATATACTTTATAAAGAAAATGAGTTCTAGGGATTATGCTTCAACAAGACCTCCAGTGTGTAACTTAAATAAGTTCTCACTCTAGAAGGCTAGAATAAAACTTTACATGAATTCCATTGATGAAGATATATATGATGTTCTTCTCATAGGTCCTCCTGCTCCAGTCAGACAAAAGGAAAGAAAATCCTCAACAACTGAGGTTGTTCCAAGAAAGGAATGGATAGAGACTGAGAAGAAGGTCAAGGCATGTGATGCCAAGGCCATGAATATTCTGGTATCAACAATGTCTGATGACATTTTCCAAAAAGTTGTTGAATGCCAATCAACAAAAGAGATCTGGGATTCCCTCACCACAATGGTTGAGGGAAGTGTTGATGAAAGAAAGGACAAAAAGTCCCTTCTCATATCCCAGTATGAGAATTTTCAAAAGAAGGCTGAAGAATCTGTTGCCAATATGTATGATAGACTCAGTCTTATCATTAATGAGCTCAGAGGCTTAGACAAGGAAATATCCTTGACTGAAATTAATGATAAGATTCTCATGTGCTTCCCTAGCTCATGGGATTTAAGGATCTGGGCAATCAGAGAATCCAGATGCCACAGAGAGATCTCAACTGAAGCTTTGCTAGGAAAGCTTAAGTCTTATGAGATGCTACTGAAAAACAGGGCTGATGTTGAAGAAAGGGAGACCTCTCCAACTCCTGTTCAAAGGTCCCTTGCTCTAAAAGCTGCTAATGGAGAGTCCTCCACTCTAGAGGATGAAATGTTCAGTCTGTTGGCAAAGAGATTCAAGAAATGGGTAAAGACTGAGGACTCAAGGAGGAGAGAAAGGGACTCAAGACCCAAGTATGATAAGACTCCAAAGAAGGAGGTTATCTGCTATACCTGCAACAAACCAGGGCACATTGCTCCTGACTGACCACAAGAGCAAAGGGACAAAAGCAGCAATAGAGAGGAGAAGAAGAAGAAGAAGTCCCTCAGAGGAAAGGACAAGAACAAAGGCAAGGGTTTCATTACTGAAACCTGGAGTGACTCAGAAGCAGAAGAGAGCTCATCCTCGTCTGAAAGTGAAGATGAAGCAGAAGCAGTAGCAGCCTGCATGATGGCTCTTGGGATGGTATCAGGTGAAGAAAATGATCAGGTATCATCTGTTTTTGATGAATTTGATTTTACTTCAGAAGATTTTAAATCATGCTTTAAAGATTTCTGCATTGAGCATCGCAGGGTAGAAAAAGAACTAGAGAGCCTTAAGAAAAATGAAATGCATCTAACTAATCAAAACCTAACAAATGAACTTAATGATAAAGAGTTAGAGTTGATTAAGCTTAGAGAGTAAAATACAAATCTAAAAGAGGAGCTAGCAAAGGCAAAGGCCTTTGAGGACTCACTCAATGGGAGGAGTCAGAAGCTCAAGGATATCACAGAAAACCTCTCCATGAGGTTTAATCATCTAGGACTAGGGGTAGAACCCTCCACTAGCACAGAACCATCTAGGAAGCCTGCCTGAAAAAATCCAGTGGCTTTTGTTAGACCCAGTGATCATCTATACCGTGAAAAGAATCCTCCATCTAAGAGTAAGGATCACAACCATTCAGATAGAGTGGGTAAAACTAATAAGGTGAAACCCTTAAGTAAGAACAACATAGGAAAACAAAATAGCAAAGAACAACAGGGTAAAGTAAAGCCTGGGATAATAAAACACTCTGCTGACTTGTTATATTTTGATACATTCTATAGTCATTTCAAACATCAAAATAATAGGTTTGGGAAATACATTCCTTATCATCCCAAAGGGTATCATGAAAGACCCTTCTATTCTTTCATTGAACCCTATAATGGTAAATGCAAAGGACCCAAGGTAATCTGGGTTCCATCTAATGTTTGAATTACATGTGTAGGACTAGGTAGGATCCCACTTAGGAGAGGATTGAGTGGGAAAGAAAATGTAGTACAAAGATAAGGAACAAACTTCACCCAAGGGAGTAAACTCTATCTTGATTGGTCTCTATAGCTTAAGAAACTAAGAGTATAATCTATTTTCAATAGACAAAATTGCTGGGAAAAACAGCAAGAATATTCTAAAAGAAATAGATATGTTTATTGAGAGATGCGTCGAATAAAAGTCGACGTAACATTGACTTCTACTCGACGCCAGCATCGAGAAGCACGCAGAGCAAACAATTCAAATAGAATTCGACGCAGTGTCAAGATCTTATCGACGCATATGTTGGCTTAACAATTGTTGATTAAGTTCGAAGTCACGTCGATTGGAACTCAACGTAATGTCGAAAGGACCACTTAGACTTAGGGTTTCTAAATAATCTCGAAGCTACGTCGAGTACTAGTCGACGCAACGTTGATATATCAACGCGCGCAGAATTGCATCTAGAAGCAATCTCAACACAGATTTGCGTGCCAAATAATAAGTAATATAGACGGTGCGTCGACATAAACCCTAAGTAGCGGCGATTCATCTACTTTTAAGTAATTACTGTGTCGAAACGTCTACGCTTTCGAAATCTCTTCCTCTTGCTCTCTAGCTCTCATGCTCTCCTGCTCTCTTTTGCCTCTTTCTCTCTCGTTTTCTTTGTGTTTACAGATACAGTCAAATCAAATGGCTCCACCAAAGGTGATTTCTGGATTTGATGTAGATGTGGACTCCTTCAGTGCGGAGGCAGAAAATTTTAAGGCCATCCTTGGTTTGTTTCAAGAGGCTGGCTTGACCAAGCTAATCTCCACCAGGTGCAAAATCCTGGATACTGAACTGACTGAGTTCAAGGACAGCATTCAGATAGGGGAGGATGGTTCTCTCAAAGGGAAGATATATGACACAGAGGTGTTAATCACAGAGGAATTGTTGAACCAAACATATGATCTTTAGACAGGGGCTGAGTCAGATGAACTCACAGGGGATGAGCTTAAGAGGTCCTTGGAACTGATGCAATTTAAAAAGGATAAGCCTATCAATCTGAAAAAGATGGACCTTGGTGAAGAGCACAGGTTTTTGGATGATATAGTGGGAAAAGTACTATTATGTAAAATCTCTGCACATGATGTCATTCCCAGGAAACAACTACAAATAATGGGGGCATTAGTACTTAAGAAAAAGATAAACTGGGGAAGACTGCTCCTAAAGATGATTGGACATAAGTATGCCCACAAGGAGAATGCTTTCATGAGGATAATGAGCCAGGTGCTCTTCAAGCACTTCCCAAGTGTCTGCAAGTCCAAAGGAGTGCTCATTCCTCCTGGTAAACGAATAAATATAGGGATGTTCTCAAAATGGACTAGGCAGATCTTGAAGCCTGGTCAAGCTACATCCTCTCCTCCTCCATCTCCTCCTCACCTAGCTCATATAGGGAGATTCCAAATCCCCCAAGGGATGATCCTTCACAAATGGACATTGTTCTAGAGCTCCATCATGAAGACACACCAGCAACAACAACAACAACAATTCCAATCCACTTCAATCCCTGAGCCATCTCCTCAGCCATCCACCTTCATACAAGACCTTGAATTTATTCCACCTCCACCACCATCATTATCAACACATTTTTCCTCTCTACTAGCCCAACTACTTCCATCCATACCATCTCCACCTCCAATCTATATCTCACCTGATGTCTACCATCCTCTATCTCCCATTCAAGAAGATTTTCCTCCATATCCTCCTCCAGCTCACCCTCCAATTGACATTGAGCAAATCATCTCTAAGGTTGTAGCCCTTGCCTCCTCCAACTTTGTTGATATGGTTGCCAACCATGCCAGGAAGTTTGATAGGAAATATTCACAGGTAGAGGTTGTGATGTTGGATACCAAGGGATCCCTCCAGGGATTAAAGGAATTTGTCTCTTCCTCTATGGTTTCAAGAGAATTCTTAACCTCCCTGGCCAGCAAGGTCAATAAGGTGGAGAATATCTTAGAGGAAGAGGGTCCTAACTTAGGGGGAGAAGTTCAGGAAGAAGCTGATAAAGAGCCTGCCCCTGAAAAGGTAACTACCTTTCAGGGAGCACATAACTAGGGGAGCTAGCAGATCAAGGGGAGCTCCCAGGTATTCAAAAGCAGCAGGAGATGATAGATGAAATAGAAAAGATTGCACAGGATGCTAAAAAGGAAGCTGAGCAAACTGCACAGAATCAGGGGGAGCCAGCTCCAGACATTCAGAGGAATTTGGATGAAGAAATGGAGGCTGTAAGTACAGCAGCTGTTCAAGAAGCCCCCCAAGAAGCTGACCAGAATGCTGATGATCAGGGGGAATTGTCAAAAGAGAAAGAGGATGCTGGAGCAGCAAATGATGATGAGCATTTGAACAAACAAAGAAAAATTCCAAAAGCGTTCTCAAGGAAGAGAAGGACTCCTAGGAAGGACTCTTAATTAAGAGGTATTATGTGATTATTTCTTATGAAGACAAGTATATATACTGGAAGAACAGTGTGATATAATTCTTATTGCCTGGCAACTGAATGGAAGTATATAAGAACAGTGTGATGCAATTCATAATTTTTAGTCTGCATTATTTTTGTATGAAATGTATTGTTGGTTATAAAAAAATTGTATAAAATTGTAACATCCCCAATCCTTCTATACCCCTAGTTGGTATTAGGGCATGGGTGATGTGTAGAGTGACCACTAAGGCCCTTGGACCAAGTGGAGTGTGCTAAGTGCACACCAAGGGCACAAAAATCAACATAGTCCAATATCACTCCCTTAGGCCAATTGATCCTCAATTCACCAAATTGACCTCCCCCATACCACCCTAACCACTAAGGAAGACCATAACCATGGAAATTGCACTTGGGTGGGACCCAATTGCATGAAATTGATCAAAGTCAAATATTGGTCAACATTAATCAAACTAAGTCAATTAGGGTTCAATTGACTCCAGATGTTCAAATTAACCTTACCACCACACTCTAAACACTTTAAGGAACTCATTGGACATGAAACCCCCATCACTTGGTCAACCAATTGACCAATTTGACCAAGGTCAACTCTAGCTTAATTTAGGTCAAAATCACACCTTGGGGCTAAATTAGCCCAAATGGGGCCCCACCATGGACCAACCAATGTTGGGTGATATTAAGGGACCCATGACCCCCAAGTGGGGTCAACCCACTCACCTTGGTTGACCAAAGTCAACCATGGTCAACATTGCCCATTAAAGGGGATTCTAGGCCTAATTTCAATGGGACCCAACCCCCATCATCTAATCAATTATTCATGGACCGAAGACATGCCTTGGACTGAACCCAAAGCTTAGGCTTGATTAATCAAATGAGAAGGGGGGACCAAAAAGGGGATTAAAAAGCATAAAGCTAAAAGCAAAAGCAAACACCACCACCATCCCCCCCCCCCCCCCCCCCTCTACACTCCACCTCCAATCAGCCTAGGGGCCTCCCCTGATTGTTGTGGGTCTCGGCATGACCCAGAGGGAAGCAGGAGGCCGGCAGCTATAGGAGGGTGGCAGCAAGGAGGCTACCCAATGAAGCCTAAGTTCAAAACAACCCATAGAGGCCTCCCCACTTCAATCCAACCACACAATTAGCTTCAGAAGGGAGAGAGCAGTCGAGAATGACACCTGGAGCAAAGCTAGAGCCGTAGAATTGAGATCGGGAGTGGGGTCGCCGGAGCAAAGCTTTTCCATGGCAAACCGTCGTCGGAGCCGCCGCCACACCCCAATAACTGTTCGTTTCTCCTCCCCTACCCCCATGCTAGCTTCCTATCACAAAACGTTGAAGGACCGGGCTCAATTGAGCTCGAATCCACTCTTCAATTTCATGGAAATTGGCTCAAATCGAGACGCCTGGGATCGCCGGAAACCGCCGCCTCCGGCCGCCAGTGGATGGTAGCCCCGACCACCACGAAGGTGTCGGTGATGCTGGCCGGCGGTGGTGGTGGCTGGATCGCCGGGAATCTTGGTCGCAAGCTCACCCAGCGCGGTTGAATCTCAGCCGTTGGCTGAGGAAGAAGACGATGTCGCTGCCGTTAGATTTGCGCCAAGATTCATGTGCATCACTAATATCTCTAATTAATTAATTCTTTATATTAGCTTTTCTGCCCTATTTAAACCAGCCACTTCTGCAATTAATTAAGGCCTCTTAATGGCTGAATTAGAAAAAGTGCCCAACATGAAAGTTGTAGGCCTTGGTCTTGACTTTCATTAGGGCTTAAGTTCACGTCATTTGGTGACCCACAGCTCCCTAGGGAGATGTTTTACTAGGCCTGGTTCTACACTAGGTCAGTCCACTAAATTAATTACCTAGCCCAAACCCTTCAAGCTTTGAGGATGAGATTTTAACCATGGGTAGGTATACCCTACGGGCATCCCATGTCCAAAGGATAGCCCTTGATGATCAACCTTACCTAGGGTTTTTGTGGTAATTAGGATTTTTAAATTATGTTGATTGTTGGAGCATAAAATGTCCTAATGACACCAAATTTTGGTGGCATGCTCTTTAGTACATGTGTAGTTCCTTCCTAAATTTTCACTCCATTTGGAGTTGTTTTGATTTGGGAAATGGGAAACCCTAATGAGGGCCTTAAGGGGTCAAAGTAGGGTTTAGGCCATTTGAGGAGTTGAGTGAGTTAGCCTCCTCCCATCTTGATGATTATGTAGGTTTTGATATTCAAATGCTTGTGACAGACCCTAATGGGCCATTTGGAGCCATTAGGGTGGTGTGACCTAAAACTCTAAAGGTAAACTCTTAAGGTTGCAAAGTTGGGATTTGTGAAGGACATATGACCAAATGTCCTTGCCTTGACTCAGAACTTTGTAGATATGTTTTTAAGAGCATAAAATGACTTAGGTAATTTAATGGGAATTTGTAGTGTCATTTAAGTATTTTTTTTTCTCCTAATAAATGAGATTGCCCTTTTTCCTTAAATAAATAAAGTGCATGGTCATATGACCTTGTATGGCTTTGAAACTTTATCAGTGGCTGAATAGGGATGAAATTGGACTATAGTAATTTTGTTATGATTTATTGAAGCATTATACCTTGTGTAGGATTTTTTTAAGTGCTTACTGTTGGATCTTACGGCGCCCTTAGAGGGGGGTGAATAAGGGAATAAATTTCTTTTTATAATTTTTGAGAAAAATTACTAAGTTGTTTTGATTAAATGATGACAATTTAGAAATAAATAATTTAGATTTAGAATTCAAAACTTAGAAACACAAAATAATAAAGATTACGCCAAATGATAGAAATCAAAGTAAACACAAATGAGACATGATTATATTATGTGAATAAGTGTTTACATAAAATTTGATTTCTATAACGCTAGAAATCGGAGGCGTACAAAAAAATGATTTTCTTTTCCTTTTCTATACCGACTCGTATCCCCACGAACCGGTTGGCTTTAGCCAATCCTTCCCCGGATATGGCCTCAAGCCGCTCTAGCCAATCCTTCCCCGGATATGGCCTTGAGCACCCCCTAGATCTAATCCCCAAGACCTAGTCGCCAACTCACGCGGCGAATTCCCCCTAAGCCGCGCAAGGACCTAGTCGCCAAAAACAAGGCGATTTCACTACAACGAATACAATAAGTGTGGAATGAAAATAATAAATAACAAGCAAAACTCCCTCTTGAGATTTCTAGAGATGAGGATGAAGGATCGTTGAAGCATAAGCAAGGTCGAAGCGATCGTTCTTCGGATACAGCGTGATGGCTTCCATCTCCAGAATTTCTTCTTTGACTTTGAGTGGGAGATGACCTTTTGGCAGAGTAGCAGCACGAAAGTATGGGCACAAGTAGTCTCTCTGGAAGGTCTCACCAAAACGAGAGAGAACACTTCAGTTTATAGAACTTGGACCTAGCGCCTGCGGTAGTGGATAGCGCTGGCGGTATCGTTCGTGTAGAGCGGTTGCGCAACCGCCGGCGGCGTGGTGTTCTGCACGAATTCGAGATAGCGCCTGCGGTAGTGATAGCGCTGGCGGTAGCGGGAGATTGAGTCTGAAACTTCTCCAGACTGTAGATTGAGTCGTTCTCATCTCTGAAATGGGGTGGCACGTTCTGTAACTCTTCCTGAATTGAAAGTTATGGCCATTTTAAGATCAGCACACAAAACTCATGCTTTTGCTTTTTCTAATGTGTACACACTCTCGGATTATGCCCATGAATGAGGACTTGTCTCCTCATTGAACCTGTACAACCTGGACACTATAAACACACAAAAGACTAGATCAAATACAATATGGGATTTGTTATTCTCAAATAAAGGGATGTGACACACATGTCCAACAATCTCCCCCTTTTGATAATAACAAATCCTCTTATCAAGAAATCAACATTAGTGTTTATAGTATATATGATAAGCATGATAAAAAGTGCAACTATAGTAAATGATTAGCATGATGAAATTGTGCATACTCCCCCTAAATTAATGCTCCCCCTACATAAATGCAATTTATGTGTTACTCCCCCTAAATGATAGATTTCATGAATATATTCTCCCCTTAAACTTCTATATTTTTTCTATATAGATTTCTTCAATTAATCTCCCCCTTTTGGTATTATCAAAAGAAGGTGGGGTGAGGGTAGTAAGGAGGCATTTCTTAGAAATAATAAAGCATGATCGAGCTTTTGTAATATATGAAATGATAAAGAGTTTAAGCATTGTATATAAGAGATTTCAAATAAAAAGAATAAGAGTTGTAAGCAAGCGGAAGATTATAGAAAACATCTTTGGGTAAGCATGAAGATCATAATTATAAATATGAGTTTAAGTTCAAAATGTAAAGATGTCGTAACCTTTTTGAAATCTCAAAGTTTTTATAAAGATACCAAGCATGAAATGAACATATCAAAGAGAGATGATATTACAATGTTACTTAATTTTAAATTCAAGAAATACTAAAACATTGTAGAGATCATGTTAGGTTATCTAGTGCATTTTTACATAAAGAGTAGTATAGAATAAAGCATTAGAATCCAATACTCATGAGAAGAAGTGTTTATGAAGGATAATGATGTGCACATAAGTGTATGTTGGGCAATGTTAACAATTGATTTAAATCATCAAAATACAATACATATGTAGAGTACAGTGCACAATAAAACACAAGTAAATTACTTTCACACACTTTTAATGCACATAATTTTTAACAAAGTGGTGTAATAACCAAGGTTTGCACAAGTAACTTTACAATTCTTTCCAAGGTGCTCAACCTCACAATGCTTATGAAGACTTATCAGGAGGTTCAAGTAGTGCTTGGTGGAGTTATATTTGTCTATATATATTTTTTTTTTCGTTCATATTTGTGAGACAATATTCTCCGAATACACTTGTTTTGCAAACCAAAAATTTTAAACTAAACCACTTTTCTAAATTTCATTAGTGCAATTCAAATGTAGTGTAGGTAATAAACTTATGCAAGTTTTAATTCATTGTACAAAATACAATACACAAGCAAGCATTTTTAGATTTAGACACACATGTTGATTACCAAAATAAGTGAGTGAAATGTATTATTATCAATCATAAAACATTTACTCATACTTAGAGGCATGCTATGCTTGGTTCTACACATTTTTCAATACCATTGATGCACTTTAAATAGATATATCAAAGCATGATAAGCAAAACAATGTTCATAGTAATTTGAAGAAATAAGGTTTAACATTGTAAATAATTCTAAATAATATAATTCATACATGCTTGATATTGACAATAAAGATCATACAGTTTTTTTTTGTTTTATCATTTTTTTTAAATCAAATAAAAACAGAAAAATCATAAAAACATATTTTTGTAAGTTTTTAATTTTGAACTTCTGTAGTTGATTTTTCATAATATGAATAAAACAAAAATAGCAAATATCTGAAATACAAAAACTAAGTAGTACATATAGACAAAAATATTTTTGGTGATTTTTAGAAATTTTAAAAAACAGAAAATTCCAACACCCACGCTAGCGCCGGCGCTAGCGCTAGCGCTGGAAACAGTACACGATTTTTCAAGAATTTCAAATTTTTTATTTTTGATATTGGTTAAGTGTCCTTAGAGTAGTTTCATGCTGTAATTTCAGAATTTTTGGAGATCTCTAGGTGGATCAAATTTGCATGAAACTTTGGCTTTTTCAAATTCATGTGTTTTACAAAAACATTTAAGCTCAAAAAGATAAATTATGCAAACACAAGAGGACATTTTTTTTATTAAACAACCCAAAATATGCATGATTTAAGTGATAAGTGAATAAAATGATCATGCAAAGAGTAATATAAGTACGTCCTAAGATTAAAAACTATCCCAACTAAATGTCTACACCCTAGCCCCGTACTAAGTGACGGATGGGCATGAGGAGCTGCACGCATGCCGTAGGTTGGGGTGTTAGTCCCATATGCACACACTAGAGAACACTCAACCTAGCACTCTTTCCCCCCAGTGCCTCGCAAGGCCCCACTGGAACCCTCCCCGGTTAAGGACAAGACATGACTTAGAGGTTAGGTCTCTAATGCATACAACCCTACGCCCCCGCTATTGTGAGATATGAAGTCATAGGTGAAATAATCTTTTGGACAACCTATGATTTTAAATCTATGGGTTGATTTACAAACTATGGGTTTTGTTTAATGTGATGAGTTATATAAATCTGCATAGTTTTCTACTTTTTATGAGATGACGAAATGAGATAACTAGCACAATTACTAATATTCAATAAGTGACAATGCTAGTATGATGAGTTTTGGGTTTAATGTTATGTCATAAGATTTAATATTAATATTACATGTATTCTAAAATAGAATTTCAAGATATAGATCTAGAATGGAGTGATGATTTAGTTTGATTTATACTTTCATTACAAAGTTGATTCTAGAGTCTACAACTATGAGAGATACATGCAATCAATAGGAAAGCATATCAATACATCAAAATAATGTAAAGAAAACATTATTTAAATTTTTATCATAAGATTCATAATTCTTATTATTGATTTGAGATATTTCTTGATAGAACATGAATTATGATTTATGATTATAGAGAATTTTGCATAGAATATATGTTAGATCATCATGATGTATGTAAATTCTAATTCTTCTAGACTTATGATATAGTGATATAGTGATTTTCTTTTGAAAGAACGTGATTGATTTGAAAGTCTAGAAAAATGATGATCATCCAATCATATAAAAGACAAAGATCATATATAGAATGTTTTGAAATTTATAATAAAATTTGCATTCAATAAATGAATCTATTGATATTTGGTTTTGCATGATAATATATGATTTATGATATAATATTCATATATATATTCTAATGATTAATCCATAAACTATGTGTTTGTTGGAATTTTAGTATTCTATATAATTTCAAATCACATAGTTATCATCAAATTTAAATAATATTGTAAGTGGTATACCTAGCATATAAATTTAAGCACAAATTAAGAAGTGATGCTAGAATGATACGTTTGAATGCAATGTTATTACATAGAATTAATGGAGATAATGTTGCATGTAATATGAGAAGTTTACAAATTAATTTTCTTTAGACCTATAATGAAATGATTAAACTTTTGATTTGATCTTAATGATATAAGATGATTCTAAGGTCTAAATTATATGCAAACAATGGTGACACACATCACACACAATATCTAAATTAATATATGAAACAATTATACATAGAATATCATGTGATGAAAAATCCATAAACACAGAAATTTCCAAATCAAGCAAACTAAGATAGCTTTTAAAATGGAGTTAAAATAGGGCAAGTTGACAGAACCAAAAGAACTCAACTGAGAAAGCCTAGTTTGCCGTTGGATGGAGATTTTTGTGCTCTTTCCAAAAATATATTAAATGCGGAAATCGGACGAGCGGATCAAAAGATATGGCTTTTGAAGTTTTGATCTAAGACTCGCATTTTTGAAACAATTAAACACGCGTTTAGATGAATTTTTGTTTTCAATTTTATTTGATAATATTTTTAATTATAAGGGTTATCAAATGCAACAAAATAGAAAAATAATCAAAACGTTGCGCATTTTAATTTTTAGCTTAAGCCCTTTAGTAAACCATTTAAATCCATATTTTTTAAAATAATTTCATTAGTCTTGAAAATAATTTTATATTCAAATGATAATGTTAATTCAAGACATTGATGGGCAAAGGATTTAAAAGGATATATATAACAATTAAAGATGAGAGATAGATCACTTTGAAAAATATATGACTTAATGTTCAATTTTAATTCAAATTTGATTTGATAAATATAAGGCTTAATATATGAAAGTCATATTACATGATATATAAAGTGATCATAGCATGTTTGTTCAAAAAATAAAAATAAACAAAAGAAAAGTGACAATTAGCATATCATGAAGTAGAGTGGTGATATTTTATTTTTATTTGTTTCTACTTCATGCAAATGATAGGATACTAATGAATAAGAGATTTAGGTATCCAAAGGGGACCAAGTAGGATGGTTCCTTTGGGTACCCAAATACATCATGTAGGCTTTTGGGAAGATAGTGATGAATGGGCCTTTACAAGTGGAGTTAGTGTTTCGTTTTTAATTTTAGGCCTCCATTCATACTTTGGTTGTTTTTCTTTTAAATTCATATTATGATTATTTGACATCTTTTTGGAATGATAGTTGTTTGAAAAATAATTCATTTGGGATTTATGTTTATTCAAATTATTTTTCAAAATAGATTGATGTTGATAATCATAATGAATTTTATTATATTGATTCTTTAAAAGTGTATAAGAGTGATTGTCTTTCTTTAAAATTGATTGTTGAAAGAGTGGGTTACAATATGTTTTAAAAGATTGATTATTATTTTGATGATTTTCATTTCTACTCTTTCTTATAGACATACTCTTATAATATGAAGGATAATATTTTGTACTTTGATTTTCATGAAAAGGAGTTTTTAAATTTGAGTTATGATTGAAAATATATTGAGACTTATAATAGTGACTCTTAAGAATTGTATGAGGATCATAATTCTTTTTGAAACTAAACTCCTTTTGATTTAATGTATGAAAATGGTCCTTTTTAGAAATGATTTTGTAAGTTAACTTATCCTTGTTATTCAAAATCTTATGATGAAAATCATTACATGACATTTGAAATTTTTCAACAAAAGATTTTAATTGTATTAACTTACAAGATAAAGCATCATTTTCAATTATCAATTTTTCATTATGCTTTTTAGAAATTAAGAGCCCTTTTTCAATTTCCTTGAATTTTTCTTTAAATAAATTGCAATTAAGACAAGAAATAGGAATTTCAACTAAAGAGCATGAAAGAGAATTTAACACATCAATATTTGATTCTACGTTATCGTTTGCTTTTAAAGATTTATTTTCTAAACGTAATTTGGAATTAGCAATTTTTAACTTTAAAATTTTACGTTTAGCAATTTTAAGCATACGAGTTGTAGAAATAGAATTTTTTACAAAAAGAGGAGATTTAGATTTTCTTACCTTGCAATAGTTTCCGTCTTCTCTTTTGCTTGATGTGTTGCCAACAAATGAGTCCAATATTGTGAAGTTGTATTCTTCTTCCTTCAAGCATGCGTCCTTATCGATTTCTTCTCTTGGATCCATAAGGAATTCCTCGTCGATTTCTTCTCTTGGATCCATAAGGAATTCCTCGTCGATTTCTTCTCTTGGATCCATAAGGAATTCCTCTTGTTCATCATCTGTAGAAGGAAGACTATAAGTATTCTCAAGAAATTTCCAAACTTCATAAGCAGTAGGAAGTGTATAAATTAGTTTGAAAATATTTTGATGCAATGCACAATATAGACTATTCATTGATTTGGCATTTAAAAACATTTCATTTTTATTTAAAGTACTTGGGGGCATTTTAATTGTAATATTCCATACTTCCATATCCAAAGATTTAAGAAATTTTTCCATTAGAAATTTCCACCCATTATAATTTTTCCCTTCAAATAAAGGTGGTGCTAAAGATTTTTCATTTATAAGAAAATTTCCCCTATTAGTAGAAGCGAGATCATGAGATGCCATTATTCCTGGTTTTTAAACCGTTTGGAATAACCTCCCTCTGATACCACTTGTTGGATCTTACGGCGCCCTTAGAGGGGGGGTGAATAAGGGAATAAATTTCTTTTTATAATTTTTGAGAAAAATTACTAAGTTGTTTTGATTAAATGATGACAATTTAGAAATAAATAATTTAGATTTAGAATTGAAAACTTAGAAACACAAAATAATAAAGATTACGCCAAATGATAGAAATCAAAGTAAACATAAATGAGACATGATTATATTATGTGAATAAGTGTTTACATAAAATTTGATTTCTATAACGCTAGAAATCGGAGGCGTACAAAAAAATGATTTTCTTTTCCTTTTCTATACCGACTCGTATCCCCACGAACCGATTGGCTTTAGCCAATCCTTCCCCGGATATGGCCTCAAGCCGCTCTAGCCAGTCCTTCCCCGGATATGGCCTTGAGCACCACCTAGATCTAATCCCCAGACCTAGTCGCCAACTCACGCGGCGAATTCCCCCTAAGCCGCGCAAGGACCTAGTCGCCAAAAACAAGCCGATTTCACTACAACGAATACAATAAGTGTGGAATGAAAATAATAAATAACAAGCAAAACTCCCTCTTGAGATTTCTGGAGATGAGGATGAAGGATCGCTGAAGCATAAGCAAGGTCGAAGCGATCGTTCTTCGGATACAGCGTGATGGCTTCCTTCTCCAGAATTTCTTCTTTGACTTTGAGTGGGAGATGACCTTTTGGCAGAGTAGCAGCACGAAAGTATGGGCACAAGTAGTCTCTCTGGAAGGTCTCACCAAAACGAGAGAGAACACTTCAATTTATAGAACTTGGACCTAGCGCCTGCGGTAGTGGATAGCGCCGGCGGTATCGTTCGTGTAGAGCGGTTGCACAACCGCCGGCGGCGTGGTGTTCTGCACGAATTCGAGATAGCGCCTGCGGTAGTGATAGCGCTGGCGGTAGCGGGAGATTGAGTCTGAAACTTCTCCAGACTGTATATTGAGTCGTTCTCATCTCCGAAATGGGGTGGCACGTTCTGTAACTCTTCCTGAATTGAAAGTTATGGCCATTTTAAGATCAGCACACAAAACTCATGCTTTTGCTTTTTCTAATGTGTACACACTCTCGGATTATGCCCAAGAACGAGGACTTGTCTCCTCATTGAACCTGTACAACCTGGACACTATAAACACACAAAAGACTAGATCAAATATAATATGGGATTTGTTATTCTCAAATAAAGGGATGTGACACACATGTCCAACACTTACTAGCTTAGAAGAATTTAATTATGAAAAATGTCAATCATTGGGAAAATTATGATACTTGCATATCTGTCATTTGAGGTTAATATATACCCATGATAATTATTTGAAAGCCTCTAGATTGGTATTTCTTGTACCTCATGTAGAAATTGGTATTTACAACACTTAGAAGTTAAATATTTTTAAAATGTCAAATCATATGGTAATGACACAATCCTTTGGTAGAGGACTCTAGATCCCCATCTGGACACTTGGTAATTTTTGTAGATTTTTTAGATGTGAAATACTCTATTTACTAATTATAGTGGCATTTTGGTAATTATACAACTATGATGATTTAGTAGGCCAAATGACATTTTAGGGTCCTGGAACTCAGTGAACCACCTTGATATGGGATATTACCTTACTGATAATTTCCATGTAGCATGTAGAAGCATTTTGAGGGTAGTTCATGTGTAATTTGACTTAAGGCCTGAACTACTTTAAATTATAATAAATACCAAATTAATATGGAAAATTATGGAAATTGGAACATACCTTATTAAGGTCAGTGGGAGCCTAGGATAATTATACCAGACCTTGGTGATGAGTTTTTAGAAGGATTCCCTTATGAGGTTTGAGGTTAGTTTAACTTAGTGGTCTGCGTTTAGTAAAAACAGAATTTTGAATTTTAGGCAATTCAGACCCCTAGGTAGTGTTTAGTACTTATATCCATTCAGTATTTGAGTGATAACTCACAATGATTCAAGGAGGGTCAAACCTAGGGTTAGCTGTGAGGTTGTGTCAGGGTTAGTGTATGAGTTGTGGAGGTACGTCCAACCCAATTGGGTGGGACGGCTGTTGAGCTAAGTCACTTAAGTATATGAAATAATGAAGGGTGAACCAAATGTTAATCACTAACTAAAGTAATTGTCTTGAGGAGGATGGTGGGGTTGAGCCCATTGAATCCGTAGTACCGTTGGGAACCCCTTTACGGAGTACACCGCGGGAAGTCCAAGATTCACTCTAAATATAACGCTAACTATATTGTAGGCAAGAGTAGCATAATTAGGTCAGTAAACTGTTATGGATCTCCTTTGGGAAGGAGATGCGTTTGATCAGCTTGTGTGTTAGACCCTGAGCCGGAAGCTCGGGTGGACTTGTTAACACCTGTTACTTATTCAAATAGTGGCGAGTCTTCGGTACTAGGCTAGTCGTGTCACCGACGGTAGTACGTTGACTCAGGTGAGGGTGAGGTTTAGAGGGCCGGTAAGTTGAGTACCGCGGTCTGGAAGACAATCCCTAATAACCCACCCCGACCTTAAAGTCTGGTGGATTCCAGCAAGAGTACGCAGGAGCTCCGCTGTTGTGTTCTTAGCGTTGAGGCGTACATGAGGTCTAGGCTTGGTAGTGACCACACCCGCCTAGGATGTGGAGTGCCTGATCCACTACCACCGTGAGCCACGACGGTCGGTACCCAAAAGTTTGGCTTCCTTTCTAACAAATTGGGAACTATAAAGGTCTGTGCGCATGGAGTCGTGTGGGTGAGTCACATTGCATAAACACATTAAATCATCATAAGCATAGCATAGCATAACATACACATTAGCAAACCCCCATCATATAAATTAGTATGGGCTCTTTTATATGATGGGTTACCTGGACATCTTAACTTATATGTCGTATGGGCGTTCATATAAGTTAAGGTACGAATCTGTGATGGTAGATTAGTTTTACTTACTGCACCGCACTTTTCTTTCTATTACTGCTTTACTTCATGCTCTACTTTACTGTCATTTACTTGCACTATACTGCTAGATAGTTTTACTGCTTTACCTATAACTGCTAGATTAGTGTCATGTCACCTCTTCTTCTGTTTACCCCTTGTTGTCCTCCGCTTCTTCCTCATGCTCGGTACCTAGGAGTCGTGGAGGGAGGCGAGGACAAAATGACTTAGTCTTTATGACTAACGGTTGGTGTGACCGCAGGAGTCCGAGTAGACGGAGTTGTCCCACGCGCAGCAGGATGAGATGGAAGGACCTGAGCAGCGGATGCAGCGTACTACCACGACGCCACAGGTTGATGATGAGATAGTTAGATTTCAGCTTTTGAGAGTTTTGTTGTAGTTTCTGCATGTTGTAGAGAGTGAGAGAGTACTATTTTGGATATGTATCAGGTTTTAGCCCTTTTTGCTTGTATTTCTCTTTTTGGACATTTCTGTTTCATTATATATATATATGATGATGTGATTGTGGACAGGCCTTTATTTCTGTACTTCATTTTGGCATATTTTTACTTATGATCATATAGCCGGCAGGGTTGGTGCTGAGCGGGGTTAGCCGACCCGAGTGTTGGTGACACCGCAAGGCAGCGATTCTGGGCGAAGATCCACCTCAACCGTGCGATGCGGGAGAGGTTCGAGTTTTCAAGTACCCGAACGGGTTTTGAGAAAAGAGATCTTCCAAATGGTATCACTGAATGAACGATCATAAGAGAACAGTCCACAACATACTGGGTCACCCCGCTCGAGTGTAGTTTGCAGAAAACTATGCAGCGGAAGCTATGGTGTGCCTATGTATGAAATCACATAAAACAATCCACTAAGCAACAAGTTAGGTCAAATTTTGGCTTGCTTAGGCAATTTAGTGACGCATCCTAGTCTAAAGAGCAACCTTGGGTCTGGATTTGGTTGAAGGTTAAGGATACCCAACGTAACTAAGGGAAGAAGTTAGTATAAGTCTAGACGTTGAGACTTTCACGCTAAAGATTACGCTTTACTACCAAGTGGTAGGACCATCTCGAGGAGATCGGGTGTCTGTAGTCTTCTTTTAGAGTAATAGAAGACCCATAAGCATAACTCCCTTACCATAACTTGATACTTCTCATTACAGTACGTTGAGGCAACCACCATAAAATACCAGAGGTCGAATTGGAATTTGAATTTTGTTGAAAAGGCCCCCTTTCCTAGTTAATCATATAGGGAACTCGGAAAAGGTAGCATAACTTATAACATTGGGAGCCTAAGTCTTATCATAACAATATGTCTCAGGGTGGAACACCAAGTCAGAGAATATATGCCTTAAAGTTTATGTACGTATGTAAGATGAATATACCGTAGAAGTATTGAAGAGACTTAGCCCAAATCGGTAGGGGCTTATCCTTTTGTTTATTGGGCCAATAAAATACTGACTTGGATTGCCCTCTAGACTTTATTTAGAAAATGTTGTGACATTTACATAGTAATCTCGAGGTTTGGAGTATTCAATGATACTCAGGTATTGGCGAGATCTTATTCATACACTTTTGTTTGTGGACCAACCCTCCTTAGAAGTTTGAGACCCTTGGAGAATTACTTCACCTTAAATAGCAGGGATTGTTTATACCAAGTGGTGACCGCTATAGTTATACTGGCAAGTTAAGTGAATGGTACACTTCAAGAGTGAGTGTGTACTCATTTTATTCCTCCAAGGCTGAATCTAAGTCGACAAAAGTGATTAACTTGTTAATCATTTGGTTATACGTAAAGGATTGTCCAGTGTATGGGCATAAGACTCTCGAAATCAAGAAGGTCAGGTTAAGAAGTTAGGGAATTTCTCTAACTTCCTGATCCAAGCAATGTTGTTTTGTCGTTTATAAGAACGTTTGGTCATCAAGCTCTTACCGGTCACAAGGGAAAAACGTCATAAACGGCAAATTCAGTTCAAGACCAAGTAAGATTTAGAATGGATAGAAGTAAGACTGGGCTATAAGTTCTTATGACCATAAGAAATAATCAGTTATTGTAATAAATTTACAAGTGTATTGTTGTAAATACACCTCCTTAACCTCGAGACATCGATTTGTAGAGCTATCGGAACAATTAATAAACATTGACGTCCGAACAAATGTCTCGATTTAGTCAAGTACTGAAAACAAGAAGAATGCCAGGTTTAGTAGCTTGGGATAAATGTGTCACATCGTGAAATTTTGAAGATTGGAATCAAGTTTTCGCAAGTAAAAACTACAACTAGAGTTTCTTACACTCCGGGGCTTTCAAGGGTAGTTTTCAGATAGTATTTATTTTTTTAATTAATTAAAATTCAAGCCCTCTCCTTGGTGTAAATTTAGTTAAGATCTTTTTCTCTTAGATTTGGTTTATGCATAACCAGAGAGCTTAGGAAGGTGACTCTTTGAATCTTGTAATATGATGATATAAACTATTTAGGGCTAAGGTGGAGAATCTTACCATGTTTGGATCTCGGGAAAAATGACGACCATCATGTACTAAAATGTTGAGGTTTTGAGAGTTAAAAACAAATGATTTGTTATTGTTACTACCAACTTCCGCTTGAAATTATTAATATTACCTGATGATATTTACCGACGTAATTTTTGGACGACACAACTAAGAGAAGGGTCGTTATGATGAATCCTTTAATTCAGAGTTTATAGCTTAAGTGAGATGAGACCACTTGACTTTGGAAATTTATCTCACTCGATATTGGAAATCTAAAGTGAAATTTGATGAATGATATATTGAAGATATATATTATTTGCTTACAATCCTCCGATCTTAAGGACCAGAACTTGCAATTTCTCCAAAAATTATAATCACACTTATGAAGATTCAAGAATAAGGGAGACAGGTTTGATCTCTAGATATAAATGGTGTAACTTCTCGAAGATTAATGGGTTTTAATGAGGCAGCCTTCATGTTGAAATCAAATTGTGTCAAAGCATGTCATGATAAAAAGGGTTTTACCCTCGTGAGTTATGAACCAAATGGATATGGAAAGTAGATGGGAGTCGTTTCACGAACATCAGTTTTAAACTACAGACGTCATGTTCCTCAAAGAAAAGCATGGAGGATTTTTACTTTTATTTAACGTGAGGAAACGTTAACCTCATGTAGCATTCGTAGGTCATAAGAGACTCTGGTCCAATTGTAAACAAGGTTTATGCTATTATTCTGTAGCTGATAAACCTGACCTTGTGTCCGCGGAGTCGGAAACGGTTTATCAGCAGAGACCTCATATGTTAAGGGATAAGATCTCTTGGTGTAGGTGGTGTTGAACACCTACGTGTAAGGGAAACGTATAGTGAAGAATCAGAATAGACAATGACGGTTGGCTAAATGATCACGTCCTGGCTAATCGGTTTATGAGCAGATTATTATGTAAGCATGGATCGTGAGTATAACCTTATGAAGTTAAGTTGCACTCGAAGGATTTCGGTGCCATCTAGCTCGGCTTGATAATATAAATTAGCTCTGTAGGATCTTATGTATTACAGATAGATCCTCCTCCAGGGGGTGTAGTAATTTTGATAACACCCACACCTGGTTAGCTTGTTTTGATTTTGAAGTGTCTATTTCCTTTTTATTACCGGGATGGAGCAAGTAGAACCCGCATTATGATTAGTGGCACGATGGTCTGAGCGGCGGGATAAACCTTCAATTAACCCCTGGTAGGAATTTTGCCAACAATCTTAGCAAGGAATAGTAGAGGTCCGAGTTCTTCCGTGGAAGGAGATTCTGATGTCCGATTATTATAGTTCAATCATGGGCAAGAGGAGCACAGCAAGGTGCCCTTGGACTTCATGCAACAACGTTTCCCGGAACTCATCACCTCAGGTACAAATTAAACGCCTTTGAAATCCTTTATTCTTATAAGTACTTGCAACCCGTAGACCCGAACCTAAATTTCGAGGACGAAATACTTCTTTTGTTTATTGGGATTTATAACATCCCCAATCCTTCTAGACCCCTAGTTGGTATTAGGGCATGGGTGATGTGCAGAGTAGCCACTAAGGCCCTTGGACCAAGTGGAGTGTGCTAAGTGCACACCAAGGGCACAAAAATCAACATAGTCCAATATCACTCCCTTAGGCCAATTGATCCTCAATTCACCAAATTGACCTCCCCCCATACAACCCTAACCACTAAGGAAGACCATAACCATGGAAATTGCACTTGGGTGGGACCCAATTGCATGAAATTGATCAAAGTCAAATATTGGTCAACATTAACCAAACTAAGTCAATTAGGGTTCAATTGACTCCAGATGTTCAAATTAACCTTACCACCACACTCTAAACACTTTAAGGAACTCATTGGAGCTGAAACCCCCATCACTTGGTCAACCAATTGACCAATTTGACCAAGGTCAACTCTAGCTTAATTTAGGTCAAAATCACACCTTAGGGCTAAATTAGCCCAAATGGGGCCCCACCATGGACCAACCAATGTTAGGTGATGTTAAGGGACCCATGACCCCCAAGTGGGGTCAACCCACTCACCTTGGTTGACTAAAGTCAACCATGGCCAACATTGCCCATTAAAGGGGATTCTAGGCCTAATTTCAATGGGACCCAACCCCCATCATCTAATCAATTATTCATGGACCAAAGACATGCCTTGGACTGAACCCAAAGCTTAGGCTTGATTAATCAAATGAGAAGGGGGGGACAAAAAGGGGATTAAAAAGCATAAAGCTAAAAGCAAAATCAAAAGCAACCCCCCCCCCCCCCCCTCTACACTCCACCTCCAATCAGCCTAGGGGCCTCCCCTGATTGCTGTGGGTCTGGGCATAACCCAGAGGGAAGCAGGAGGCCGGCAGCTACAGGAGGGTAGCAGCAAGAGGCTACCCAATGAAGCCTGATGAGTCCCAAATATATACACATTTATGGACTCATCTGGGCCGATTTTCTAGTCTATGCACTACACTTTAGGCATGTTTTCGCTCATATTTGTTATTCCATGCTATGTCCACTTCTAGGCCCATTTTGGTGTTATTTCTTGTTTATCTTCATTTTTAGTTTTAATGCATGGTTAAGTGTCACTTTCAGTGGTTTGATTAGTGTTGTATGCTGGAGCAGGTGTCGTGCAGGTGTTTCTGATACAATTCTGTACAGGAACACAGCGCACGATCACTGGCTCTATTGCGCACGACCACTGGTCGTGCGCCACTGATCGTGCGCACTTACCCCCTGAAATCTGAGTTCTGTCTTCCTTATTGCACGACCACTTACGATAGCGCGCACGACCACTGGTCGTGCGCCATTGGTCGTGCGAACATTATATTTTATAATCTTTTTCCCTTGCAGGCTCCGTCCAGGCAGGCGAACGCTCACAGGATGATAGTGCGCACGACCACTGGTCGTGCGCCAACGATCGTGCGCACTGTTTATTCCAGCGCCTATAAATTGCCTTGCTCGCGATTTAGGTCGGGATCCTCGTCGTGTTTCCGCTCCGCTCCGCCGTTTTCGCCCCTTCCGCAGGTTTTTCGCCCCATCCATCGCCGCCCACCATATGGAGGTGCTCTGGGCTTGTTCTTCAAGCCAACCTTGAGCCGGAGCTTCCTCTCGGCCTCCTCCTTCATCCTAGCGCTCCAAGGGAAGACCTAGCCGCCATCACCATCAAGCAAGAGGAAGTTTGCAACCTCTACCGGATCGTGCCACGAAGAAGACGGGCTCATTGGAGAGTAGTGACAGCTCTCTCTACCCCGGACGTAGTTGCGGACCGAGCTTGGACGCGGATTGACAACCCGGCGATTCCAACCGTGAATCTACAACGAGACTTCGGATTCGGTCGATTTCTTGCCTTATTCTTCTCTTATTGATGTGTATGTAGTTAGATCTGTGTATTAAGATGAAGTTGCACTTAAACTAGTTTGTATTTCTATATATTTCATGTTTATGTGAAATGTTTGTTGTTTGAGTTGCTTGAGGTGCGCCCCCATCTAATTTCCATTCCACCATCGTGTTCGGTGCCTCCCTAGCAATTGCTAGTGGCATGCTTGTCGAAGAGGTGCCAGCGACCCTCATTCCGTCAGCCTACTCGCCCATCCGCCTACCGAAGCGTGGCATAGCGGCCCGTGTATTCCATCCCGCCTAACGAAGCAGCGCGCTCAAGGCCTGCATAGTTCGATCTGTTTGCCTACTCGTCCATCCGCCCTTACGAAGTAGCGCCTTCAAGGCCTACATAGTCTTCCATCCCGCCAAGCGAAGCACTGCATAGAGGCATTTCATAGGAGTAGTTATAGTTGTTTTCTTTTATTTTCCAAAAGCCAAATCACCCCATTTCCGCATTCCATCCGACTCAAGGACTTCGATCTCAAGTCCTTCCTCGAACGTTAACTCCACCTTACTGTGTTCCTTGAGAGATTCGATACTCGGGGATTACTCCTCGTTTTGTATTACTTGAACGATCGGTACACTGCCGTTTCGTGTCGCAGTCGAGCTACCGCCTATAGCGGTGTGCGAGATTCGCGCCATCAAGTTTTTGGCGCCGTTGCCGGGGAACACAGTCGTGTGAGTTTTCTGAAAAGGGAGAACCTGAGAGAGAAGCCCTTCCATTTGTAAATTGCATTTCGTTGTCTTATTTCTTTTTATTCCATTTTCCTGTTTTAATTAGGTTGCTTTAGTAATTTTTGTTAGGTGTAGTATTTTGCACAATAGCATTTTTATTTTGAATCGTATTATCTTCACACTATGTGGGCACATCTTAATTTCCGTTGCCGTTGGTGTGGAGCTACCTCCCACTCTAGTGATGAATGCCCTACGGAGAATAGTAGGCATAATTCTTATAGCCCAGCATATGGAGCACCGACTTCGTCTGATACTCCATATGGTGCGAGTAAGTCTTATGGCTACTCTGCTGAGCCTTTACCGTCATACTTCTTTTCGGCTTCAGCCCCCGCTGTGCCAAAGAAGCCTGCTAGGCAGTGCCGATTTTGTCGGAGCACTGATCATGTCTTGAAGGACTGTGCCGAGTATCTTCGCCAATTGGACGAGGATGACGAGCCGGATATCCGGATCGTCCCAACTCCTAACTCTGGCGGCACACCTTCAACATCCGGTTATGTGTCTTTGTCACCTTCACATCTTGAAGGGAATGGCATGGATACGGTCACCGGATGTGCGGCCGATCTATGCACCGACATTGCTGAGCCTATTCTCCATGTGCATCCACCACCTCTAGTGGATTCGATTCTTTGTGAGGAATCGATGCTCGACTTTTATCCGAGCACTACTCCTCCCTCTGTTGTGCATACTATACTCGTCTCCGACGACATTGTTGATGATGTGTCGCAGGATGAGGTGGGTGATCTGAGTATTGTGCCTACTCCTACGGAGGAGGACAACATTCTAGGTGAAGAGGAGTTTTCCTCAGCACCGGTGGAGGAAGTCCAAATCCTGAGCCTGGCCACCGTTGATCCCACCAATTCTTGTAGCATTGATGACAATGCAAACATTATTTTACTTACCCAACCTAATGGGAGTGAGACCGGGACCACTCCCCCAATTTTTGATTATTTATGTTCTTCATCTTGTTTATTTCTCGACCCCCCCCCCCCCCTCTTCACCCGAGCCTGTGCAGGTTGAATCTTCACAGGTACTTCAGGAGGACTCGGAGCTTTGTGCTCAAGTCAATGATGAGTGTGTCCTTTTATGCGAGGAGGTTGATTCCTCCTCCATTAAGGAAGCCTCATTCGTTGACTTCTCCTCCTGCAGACCTGCTGTGGATGATACCTTGCTGGGCAAGGATAGTTTTGGTGAGATGAGTGAGGACCAGGCCTCCTCCTCTTCTTACGTTCTTTTCCCTCTACCTGTGAGGAGCAGGTATTATTATTATTTAGGTAGAGGGGTGACTGCCTTATCTCCGTATCGGTACCAGCTACCGAAACGCATATTGGAGCAGTTACCTGTGCATTTTCTTTTTCATAGGCCCATTAGCTAGATATTATAAAGTCCTGAATAAGTCGTGCTGGGATGACAATAACCCCAGTAGTTATCTTACTTTTCCTGCATTTTTATTTCTTCTAATCATGTTTAGTTAGCTGTAGTTTATTTTAGTTTGTCTTTTTCTTTTGTTTTTGCGGAGCTGACCCCTGCAGGTATCTTTTCTGGATGGCGGATGTCGCGGTTCATTTTAGCTTACACGCCAATCTTCTGGTATGCTCATTTCTGAGCATTGGGTACTCTCTTTCCCTAGCCCTATTTTGATTTTCATGTCATATATTATGTGGGTTGTTTAGTTTAAGTCTGGGGGAGAGTAGTTCTGTGTGCCCACGCACGTGCACTATTGCATTGCATGCTAGAAGTATTTCTATTTCATTTATTTAGTATTGTTCATCTTCATTGCACACCACAGCACCCACTTGAGCGCGTACTCATCTGTTTGCCTGCTCTGTTGTGAATTTAATTCTTCTGCTTATTTGGGAAAGTCTAGGTGATGGCTTAGGACTATGTAGCAGAGTAAAATGTTGACTCCAGTAGTGCTCCTAGTCGAGTGCTCGGTTATATAGAAATTTGTGTAGATTAGATCTCTTTTTATACTTATGGTTTTATATTTTTTCTATTAGTGTAAATGTTGTCTACTCTACTCAAATGGTGAATCCGGTGGAATCAAACGGTAGCATAGGGATGTGTGTAAACGATCGCTAGACTCGTATTGCTTGAGTCGGGAGAAAGGAGAATCTTTCTCGGTGGCTAGAACTTGCCCCAAGCGATTCTTGAAGCTTTGGCATAGGATAGTTCTAGTGCGTGAGAATGACGTAGGCCATTATTTTGGCCCGGTTGAGCTTTTTATTTCATGCCTATCATCTAACCTTGCTAGCCCCTTTGTGCCTACCCCTTCCTCTTGATTCAGCTCCACTTTTATCGCACCAAAAGCTTAAAAGCCTAACCTAGTCGCACACCCAAATCTGAGCTTTAAATTATAGTTATGTTTACATTTTGGGGGGTGTTGATGTGGTAATTTTTTTAGTGGAAATTGTGGGTGTATTCATTGATATTTTTGCTGAAAAAAAGAAAAGAAAGAAAAAGAAGAATGAAGTAGAGAAAGAAAAGAAAAAAAAGGGGGATTGTTATGAAAAAAGTTGAATTGAAAATTTTGAAATTTTGGTTTTGGGAGCGGGCGGTGCACACACCTATGTGCAAAATTCCAAGTCTGGGGTGTGGTGCATTTGTTTATTATCGTCGTGCGAGTAGCGCTATCTTAGGCTCATGTTGGGTTAGGTGTGCTTAGCCTCCATGTTTATCTTTGTTTACCTCACCGTAACCCAAGCCCCATCTCTAACCTAAAGTCCTACCGACTCACGCTATGGACCAATCTAGTGTCGTGGAGAGAATGTGACCGGGTGAGCCTATGGTCACCAACACCGATTGATTTCGGTGGAGTTTGTCCGGCACCCCAATCTTGAGCAATGCTCATCTCAGCGCTTAGTTTACTTTCTCTGTATGCATGACCGGATGATTCACCGTTGTTCACCATTTTAAGTCGTTGTAATATGTTTTTACTCTTTTAGAAATATATAAACTGTTTATATAATCAGAAATCTTCTCTACTATTTTTTCTTATGCACGTGAGCATGCGACTTCGCATGATACTCTGTATTGTAATTTTAAGCCATCTACTTTTATTTCCCCGTTCGCTTAGAATTTGTTTGCTCGGACGCGCAAACAGGTAAGTCTGGGGGTGTGATGAGTCCCAAATATATACACATTTATGGACTCATCTGGGCCGATTTTCTAGTCTATGCACTACACTTTTGGCATGTTTTCGCTCATATTTATTATTCCATGATATGTGCACTTCTAGGCCCGTTTTGGTGTTATTTCTTGTTTATCTTCATTTTTAGTTTTCATGCATGGTTAAGTGTCACTTTCAGTGGTTTGATTAGTGTTGTATGCTGGAGCAGGTGTCGTGCAGGTGTTTCCGGTACAATCCTATACAGGAACACAACGCACGATCACTGGCTCTATTGCGCACGACCACTGGTCGTGCGCCACTGATCGTGCGCACTTAACCCCTGAAATCTGAGTTCTGTCTTCCTTATCGCACGACCACTTACGATAGCGCGCACGACCACTGGTCGTGCGCCATTGGTCGTGCGAACATTGTATTTTATAATCTTTTTCCCTTGCAGGCTCCGTCCAGGCAGGCGCACGATCACATGATGATAGTGCGCACGACCACTGGTCGTGCGCCAATGATCGTGCGCACTGTTTATTCCAGCGCCTATAAATTGCCCTGCTCGCGATTTAGGTCAGGATCCTCGCCGTTTTTTCCGCCCCGCTCCGCCGTTTTCGCCCCTTCCGCAGGTTTTTCGCCCCATCCATCGCCGCCCACCATATGGAGGTGCTCCGGGCTTGTTCTTCACGCCAACCTTGAGCCGGAGCTTCCTCTCGGCCTCCTCCTTCATCCTAGCGCTCCAAGGGAAGACCTAGCCGCCATCACCATCAAGCAAGAGGAAGTTTGCAACCTCTACCGGATCGTGCCACAAAGAAGACGGGCTCATTGGAGAGTAGTGACAGCTCTCTCTACCCCGGACGTAGTTGCGGACCAAGCTTGGACGCGGATTGACAACCCGGCGATTCCAACCGTGAATCTACAACGAGACTTCGGATTCGGTCGATTTCTTGCCTTATTCTTCTCTTATTGATGTGTATGTAGTTAGATCTGTGTATTAAGATGAAGTTGCACTTAAACTAGTTTGTATTTCTATATATTTCATGTTTATGTGAAATGTTTGTTGTTTGAGTTGCTTGAGGTGCGCCCCCATCTAATTTCCATTCCACCATCGTGTTCGGTGTCGCCCTAGCAATTTCTAGTGGCGTGCTTGTCGAAGAGGTGCCGACGACCCTCATTCCGTCAGCCTACTCGCCCATCCGCCTACCGAAGCGTGGCATAGCGGCCCGTGTATTCCATCCCGCCTAACGAAGCAGCGCGCTCAAGGCCTGCATAGTTCGATCTGTTTGCCTACTCGTCCATCCGCCCTTACGAAGTAGCGCGTTCAAGGCCTACATAGTCTTCCATCCCGCCAAGCGAAGCACTGCATAGCGGCATTGCATAGGAGTAGTTATAGTTGTTTTCTTTTATTTTCCAAAAGCCAAATCACCCCGTTTCCGCATTCCATCTGACTCAAGGACTTCGATCTCAAGTCCTTCCTCGAACGTTAACTCCACCTTACTGTGTTCCTTGAGAGATTCGATACTCGGGGATTACTCCTCGTTTTGTATTACTTGAACGATCGGTACACTGCCGTTTCGTGTCGCAGTCGAGCTACCGCCTATAGCGGTGTGCGAGATTCGCGCCATCAAAGCCTAAGTTTAAAACAACCCATAGAGGCCTCCCCACTTCAATCCAACCACACCATTAGCTTCAGAAGGGAGAGAGCAGTCGAGAACGACACCTGGAGCAAAGCTAGAGCTGTAGAAACGAGATCGGGAGCGGGGTCGCCGGAGTAAAGCTTTTCCATGGCAAACCGTCGCCGGAGCCGCCGCCACGCCCCAATAACTGTTCGTTTCTCCTCCCCTCCCCCATGCTAGCTTCCTATCACAAAACGTTGAAGGATCGGGCTCAATTGAGCTTGAATCAACTCTTCGATTCCATGGAAATCAGCTCAAATCGGGACGCCTGGGGTTGCCGGAAACCGCCGCCTCCGACCGCCAGTCGTCGGTGGATGGTAGCCCCAACCACCACGAAGGTGTCGGTGGTGCTGGCCGGCGTTGGTGGTGGCTAGATCGCCGGGAATCTTGGTCGCAAGCTCACCCAGCGCGGTTGAATCTCAGTCGTTGGCTGAGGAAGAATACGATGTCGCTGCCGTTAGATTTGCGCCAAGATTCGTGCGCATCACTAATATCTCTAATTAATTAATTCTTTATATTAGCTTTTCTGCCCTATTTAAACCAGCCACTTCTACAATTAATTAAGGCCTCTTAATGGCTGAATTAGAAAAAGTGCCCGAGATGAAAGTTGTAGGCCTTGGTCTTGACTTTCATTAGGGCTTAAGTTCAAGTCATTTGGTGACCCACAGCTCCCTAGGGAGATGTTTTACTAGGACTGGTCCTACACTAGGTCAGTCCACTAAATTAATTACCTAGCCCAAACCCCTCAAGATTTGAGGCTGAGCTTTTAACCATTAGTAGGTATACCCTAAGAGCACCCCCTGCCCAAAGGACAGCCCTTGATGAGCAACTTTACCTAGGGTTTTTATGGTAATTAGGATTTTTAAATTATGTTGATTTTTGGAGCATATGATGTCCTAATGACACCAAAATTTGGTGGCATGCTCTTTAGTACATGTGTAGTTCCTTCCTAAATTTTCACTCTATTTGGAGTTGTTTTGATTTGGGAAATGGGAAACCCTAATGAGGGCCTTAAGGGGTCAAATTAGGGTTTAGGCCATTTGAGGAGTTGAGTGAGTTAGCCTCCTCCCATCTTGATGATTATGTAGGTTTTGATATTCAAATGCTTGTGACACACCCTAATGGGCCATTTGGAGCCATTTGGGTGGTGTGACCTAAAACCCTAAAGGTAAACTCTTAAGGTTGCAAAGTTGGGATTTGTGAAGGACATATGACTAAATGTCCTTGCCTTGACTCAGAACTTTTTAGATATGTTTTTAAGAGCATAAAATGACTTAGGTAATTTAATGGGAATTTTTAGTGTCATTTAAGTATTTTTTTCTCCTAATAAATGAGATTGCCCTTTTTCCTTAAATAAATAAAGTGCATGGTCATATGACCTCGTATGGCTTTGAAACTTTATCAGTGGCTGAATAGGGATGAAAATGGACTATAGTAATTTTGTTATGCTTTATTGAAGCATTATACCTTGTGTAGGATTTTTTAAGTGCTTACTAGCTTAAAAGAATTTAATTATAAAAAATGTCAAATCATTGGGAAAATTATGATACTTGGATATATGTCATTTGAGGTTAATATATACCCATGATAATTATTTGGAATCCTGTAGATTGGTATTTCTTGTACCTCATGTAGAAATTGGTATTTACAACACTTGGAAGTTAAATCTTTTTAAAATGTCAAATCATATGTTAATGACACAATCCATTGGTAGAGGACTCTAGATCCCCATCTGGACACTTGGTAATATTTGTAGAATTTACAGATGTGAAATACTATTTTTACTAATTATAGTGGCATTTTGGTAATTATACAACTATGATGATTTAGTAGGCCAAATGACATCCTAAGGTCATGGAACTCAGTGAACCACCTTGATATGGGATATTACCTTACCGATAATTTTCATGTAGCATGTAGAAGCATTTTGAGGGTAGTTCATGTGTAATTTGACTTAAGGCCTGAACTACTTTAAATTATAATAAATACCAAATTAATATGGAAAATTATGGAAATTGGAACATACCTTATTAAGGTCATTGGGAGCCTAGAATAATTAAACCAGAACTTGGTGATGAGTTTTTAGAAGGATTCCCTTATGAGGTTTGAGGTTAGTTCAACTTAGTGGTCTGCGTTTAGTAAAAACAGAATTTTGAATTTTAGGCAATTCAGACCCCTAGGTAGTGTTTAGTACTTATATCCATTCAGTATTTGAGTGATAACTCACAATTATTCAAGGAGGGTCAAACCTAGGGTTAGATGTGAGGTTGTGTCAGGGTTAGTGTATGAGTTGTGGAGGTACGTCCAACCCAATTGGGTGGGACGGGTGTTGAGCTAAGTCACTAAGTATATGAAATAATGAAGGGTGAACCAAATGTTAAGCACTAACTAAAGTAATTGTCTTGAGGAGGATGGTGGGGTTGAGCCCATTGAATCCGTAGTACCGTTGGGAACCCCTTTACGGAGTACACCGAGGGAAGTCCAAGATTCACCCTAAATATAACGCTAACTATATTGTAGGCAAGAGTAGCATAATTAGGTCAGTAAACTGTTATGGATCTCCTTTGGGAAGGAGATGGGTTGGATCAGCTTGTGTGTTAGACCCTGAGCCGGAAGCTCGGGTGGACTTGTTAACACATGTTACTTATTCAAATAGTGGCGAGTCTTCGGTACTAGGCTAGTCGTGTCACCGACTGTAGTACATTGACTCAGGTGAGGGTGAGGTTTAGAGGGCCGGTAAGTTTGAGTACCGCGGTCTGGAAGACAATCCCTAATAACCCACCCCGACCTTAAAGTCTGGTGGATTCCAGCAAGAGTACGCAGGAGCTCCGTTGTTGTGTTCTTAGCGTTGAGGCGTACATGAGGTCTAGGCTTGGTAGTGACCATACCCGCCTAGGATGTGGAGTGCCCGATCCACTGCCACCGTGAGCTACGACGGTCGGTACCGGAAAGGTTGGCTTCCTTTCTAACAAATTGGGAACTATAAAGGTCTGTGCGCATGGAGTCGTGTGGGTGAGTCACATTGCATAAACACATTAAATCATCATAAGCATAGCATAGCATAACATACACATTAGCAAACCCCCATAATATAAATTAGTATGGGCTCTTTTATATGATGGGTTACTTGGACATCTTAACTTATATGTCGTATGGGCATTCATATAAGTTAAGGTACGAATCTGTGATGGTAGATTAGTTTTACTTACTGCACCGCACTTTTCTTTCTATTACTGCTTTACTTCATGCTCTACTTTACTGTCATTTACTTGCACTATACTGCTAGATAGTTTTACTGCTTTACCTATAACTGCTAGATTAGTGTCATGTCACCTCTTCTTCTGTTTACCCCTTGTTGTCCTCCGCTTCTTCCTCCCGCTCGGTACCTAGGAGTCGTGGAGGGAGGCGAGGACAAAACGACTTAGTATTTATGACTAACGGTCGGTGTGACCGCAGGAGTACGAGGAGACGGAGTTGTCCCACGCGCAGCAGGACGAGATGGCAGGACCTGAGCAGCAGATGCAGCATACTACCACGACGCCATAGGTTGATGATGAGATAGTTAGATTTCAGCTTTTGAGAGTTTTGTTGTAGTTTCCGCATGTTGTAGAGAGTGAGAGAGTACTATTTTGGATATTTATCGGGCTTAAGCCCTTTTTGCTTGTATTTCTCTTTTTGGACATTTCTGTTTCATTATATATATATATATATGATGATGTGATTGTGGACATGCCTTTATTTCTGTACTTCATTTTGACATATTTTTACTTATGATCGTATAGCCGACAGGGTTGGTGCTGAGCGGGGTTAGCCGACCCGAGTGTTGGTGATACCGCAAGGCAGCGATTCTGGGCGAAGATCCACCTCAACCGTGCGATGCAGGAGAGGTTCGAGTTTTCAAGTACCCGAACGGGTTTTGAGAAAAGAGATCTTACAAAAATCACTTAGAACAAAATGTAAAATTTGTTAAGATAAATAGGGGGAGATTGTTGGGAAAAACCCGTGATTTAACTTAACAAATTAATTAAAAGTGATTTTATTTACTAGGATTTAATTTACCTATTGTATAGTGAGGGTAATTTGGTCTTTAGATGTCTTAGGTTGTCACACTCAACCTAGAGTGTCAAGATCAGTTAAAGGGCTGCAAATTTGGGCAAAGTTAATAATGGCGTCGAATGGAATTCGACGCAACATTAAGTTCATATCGACGCTACTCTGACAAGAAGTCCAAGTGGTTGGACCCTTCTGTCGAAGTAACACTAGTCGGCGTTACGTCGAATAGATATCGACACAGAGACCTGAGACTTGTCGAAGGAACTTGAGAAGCCGACGCAACTTCTACTTCAAACTCGACGCAGAAGGGAATACATGTCAAAGCCATATAAAATCGACGCAAAGTCAACTTCATCTCGATGGAGTTAATGGAAGTCAGAGTGGATGCTACTCAACTCGACGGGTGCATCGAGAAGTAATTGACGCAACATCGACTAGCTGAGTTTAGTCAGACCCAGAAGAAATCGACGCAGGTCTTAGATGAATTCGACGCAGCGTCGATAAGAGAGGAAGTTAATTCGACGCTACGTCGAATACAGTCTGTGGAAGTTCAATCTTTACAGCTGTCATTCTAATGCTTCTATCATGGCCCACATCTTTCAGACCGTTCTCCAACGGCCTAATAATTGCCTGAAGAAGAAGGAAACATTAAAGAAGGAGATAAAGGCTTTCTTGGAAGCATACAACTTCTGGTTGGACGGGTCGAGAAGTAATTAAGGAAGGAAAGAGAATGTCTATCAGATATACCTTTTCTGGTCTTACCTAAGAAGGAAACAAATTCAAAATAGAGACTGGGTATATAAAGATAGATAAGGAAGAGAAGAATACAACATTAATCACAATCAGCCGTCTCTTCTCAAATTAAGGTTTCCTGTCTTCTTCCTCTCTCTCTCAGGAACCCTAATACAGAGCTGTGAAAGAGAAAAGAAAGATCTGGTGTTCTTCATCTGATAGAACAAGAATCTGAACAACTGCTCTTCATCACCATCTTTTAGCAGCTAGATCTGAATCAGAAGAAGAAGAGAGAATCTGACAATACAAAGCTCCTGCAATCCATCACCATCAAAAGCAGGGGCTAATCAATAGCATATCTCTTGGACAACTAATAGGCTGATCTTTATACAGCCATCATAAGAATTCTGAGAAAAGAATTCCTTTAACCTTCCTTCTTCCCCTTCTCTTTCTATTTCTGTAAAAGAGTTTTATTAATCCCTCTTCAAAGGATTCAGTGGTTCAAGATCTCCTTACCAAAAGATCTAGTGGTTCATGATCTCCTTATCAAAAGATCATTAGTTCTAAGAGTCTCCTGATCAAAAGACTCAGGCACAGGTGGTGCATTCCTACCAGGTGGTAGAAGAGAGGACTACCCACATTTTGGGGAACCTCTATAAAATTCATTGTGTCTGTGCTGTGAATTTCTGTGTTGTCCCATTCTTTTATTCTGCACTTCAGTTTCTACTTTCTTTATTCAGCCTGGATTGTTAAGCATAATACTTTAGAATAAATTATTGAACACAGTTAGGATAGAAAAATATTTAAATCTCTATTCACCCCCCCCCCCCCCCGCTAGAGGATTCTCAGAGGCACACTATGCACTTTCACTGACCATCGAAGATCACTGATTGCTGCACCATTTATATGATGCTGGACTTGATCTCAAAGTTATTGTTCGCCACTGCGGGGCAAACAATACTTGACTGTGTGCCTTCCAAATTCGGCCGCGCATAATAGGACATGGTCGGTTGCGCGACCTCATTAGGATTGAGCGCATTAGGATTAGGAAGATTAAGGTTGGGATCCATATTAGCTGCATCCCTGATCGACTCTTCGAATAATAATTGTATTTCCTTATCACGAGAACGGCGGCTCCGCGAAAGGGTTCACTCGATCTCTGGATCAAAAGGAATATTCGAAGTGCTACCTCGGTCGGGTCATACACTAAAAATGAAAAAGAGAAAAAGAGAAAAGAGAGAAAATAATAAAACTAAAAATAAAGAAAGAGGAAAACTTGATTATTATATTTTTTTTCTTTTAGGCGGATTAAGTTAGTCTTGGATTTCCCGAGGTATGCCCCGTGAGGGATTCTCAATGGTACTAGGCGGTGAGATGGGATGATAACCCAAACATCCCTTTCCAAGATTTTGATTACACCTTTAAGATTTTTTTGGATTTAGAAAAAAGTAAAATGAAAAGAACATGAAAAAATTAATAGCTATCCTCTTTTTAAAATATCTACGCCAAAATCCCTGACAACGGCACCGCAAACTTGATATTTAAATTTTAGGTTTTGCTTAGCGAAGGGTTAAAGATGTTTTCCAAAACTATATGCGATGAAGGCAAGTGTACCTTATCGTCTATAGTATAGGATATTTATAAATACTAAGGTCGTATTCCACGGGGCGCGTTGATTACTTCTACTTCGAGGAAAATCACTATTATCTTATCTAAATAGATTTTTGAGGTTTTGTTTTACTTAGTAAAAAGAGAAAAATTGCAATCTAAAAGTAGGGTTTAAACGATGGTAAAAAGATTAGTGCTCAATCAAAAGTCACCTTGGAGTGAGAATAATCAAGTGAAAGAAAAATAAATCTAATTCCGTATTATTAAACTACTTGACCGTGGAGGTTCCTAAAGCTTGAACATGCCCCTCTCGAGGTTAATGCCCAACTAAGTTTAGGAAAAATCAACTGGACTCTCGTCCTATAATTGATTACCTAAAACATGCTTTACGATGTGAACCCCACTATTGGATTTGACTCCAATCCGGGAGATTTACGTCATCCTCTCTCGAGGGGTGCGTGCAACTCTCTTTACCCTTGAGTGATCGATTCATACTTTGAGCCTCCTGGCTAACTAAGTATGAAAACCTAAGCGAAAACCATACATCGAAAATATGGCCTCACTAGTTAAAAATCAAGGGTAATTCAAGTGTTTACAAAAATGGAAAAAGAGAGCTTAGAAAATCATAACTTGATCATCTCATCCTCAGATCATTTGGATCGAGCACTAATAAGAATTAGTTAATCATGGTGGAGGGGAAAGAGAAAGAAAAATAAAATTGCATAAAGGGAAAAATAACTAATGTAGAAGGAGACAAATAAAGTGAGCAGACTAAATTTTATTGATACCAAAAACGATTACAAGTTGAAGGAAAATTACAACACTAGCAAGGAAAGATTACATGATCACTAAACTATAGCATTGAAAGAAAATTAGTACATTGCATGAAAGGAAATGAGAGAGAAAACATGTAAGGAAAACATGTAAGAATCATGAAAACCTCACTAACAGCTCTAGTAGCACCTCCCCCTCTCCAAATTTCTGAACCCTGGACTCAAGGAGAGCTCTGGAATTTATAAGAAAAAATTCCAAGTTACACGCCCCTGGTCACGGGCGTGACTAGGGGGCGTATAAACACTATTCATCTCAGCTCCGACAGCGGCGTGGGTCTTTTGTATGGCGCGACCGAAAAGGGCATTACACGCCCGTATAATGTTGGTCACGGGCGTGTAATCTGGAAGCTTCATTAAATGCGGCGTGGGTTTAGATTACGACGCGGAGGTGGACAGAGATCATGCGCGAATGTCACAGGTGTGACTTCTGGGTTACGGGCATGACATGGGTTGACTTCTCGACGGCATCTCCTCTACTCGACGGTAACACTGCTGGCAGGATCCTATGTTTACACGCCCCAGGTCACGGGCTGACCTTCGAGTCACGGGCGTGACTCGGGCGTGACTTGCTGTGAATGTGCTCAAACTGTGCGGCATCAATTTTGGACTAGTATTCAAGTTACACGCCCCTGGTCATGGGCGTGACTGGGGGGCGTGTAATACAAATTTTCCTAATTTGTCTAAAATTTTGCAAAAATTGAAATTAAGCTAAGTTAGAATCAAAATTACAAAAAGAACAACTTATAACCTAAAATTGACATGAAAAGAAAAAATTCATATTAAATAAATACAAAATTTTTGATTAAAAAATTATATACATACTACTTATCAAGATGAATCGCCGCAACTTATGGTTTAGGTCGACGCACAGTCGATAAAACTTATTACTTGGCGCGCAAAGCTATATCGAGATTACTTCTAAAAGCAGGCGTGTGCGCGATGTTATATCGATGTTGCGTCGACTAGTATTCGACGTAACTTTGAGATAGTTCAGCGGTTCTTAAGTCGACGTAATCCTGTCGACGTTGCATCGATTTTCAATTGACACTACCTCGACTTTGAGTAGTGACCATTGAGACGACGCATGCGTCGATATGAACTTGACGTTGCGTCAAGATCTATTCGAATCATCCACACATAGTGCATCTTGACGTTGGCATCGAGTAGAAGTCGATGGTACGTTGACTTCTATTTGACGCACCTCTGAATGAACAGATCTATTTCCTTAGAAAATTCTTGCTGTTTTTCCCAGCAATTATAATTTTTGAAAATATACTATAGTATAAATTTAATAAACATTAAGGAAGATTCAAGGCAGAAGTTACTCCCTTGTATGAATTTTGTTCCTTATTCAAGACCTACATCATTCTTCCCACTCCATTTTCTCCTAAGTGGGACCATACCTAACCCTGCACAAGTAATTTAATCATTAGAAGGAACCCAGGTTACCTTGGGCCCTTTGATTTTACCATTGTAGGGTTCAATGAAGGAATAGAAGGGTCTTTCATAATACCCTTCTGGATGATAAGGAATGGGTTTCCCAAACCTATTAGTTTGATACTTGTAATGAGTGTAAAATGTATCTAAATAAAGAAGATTAGCAGAATGTTTTATTATTCTAGGTTTTGCTTTAACGTTTTGGTTGTTGTTATTTGACTTCTCTACATTGTTCTTACCTAGGGGTCTTTCTTTCCTATTCAGATTTACTTGATTAGGTTTATCTATCCTATCTGGATGACTGTTAACATTACCCTTGGATGATGCACTCTTCTCACTTGATTGGTACTCACTAGGTCTAACAAATGACACTGGATTTTTCCAGGCAGGTTTCCTAGGTGCTTCTATGCTGGTGGAGGGCTCTGCCCCTAACCCTGGGTGATTAAATCTCATAGATAGATTTTCTGTGATGTCTTTGAGCTTCTGACTCCTCCCATTGAGTGAGTCCTCAAAGGCCTTTGCCTTTGCTAGCTCTTCTTTTAAATTTATGCTTTCTTCTCTAAGTTTAATCAATTCTAACTCTTTATTATTCATTTCATTTGTTAGGTTTTGATTTATTATGTTCATTTCATCTCTCCTAAGGTTCTATAATTCAGTTATAGCTGTGTCTAATTCTTTTTCTACCCTAAGGTGATCAATGCAGAAATATTTAAAACATGATTTAAAATCTTCTGAACTAAAATCAAATTCATCAAAAATAGATACCTGCTCATCTACATCATCTGATGACATCCCTAGTGCCATCATGCAAGCTTCTTCTGCTATAACTTCATCATCACTTACAGATGATGAGGAGCTTAATTCTGCTTCAGAATCACTCCATGTTTCAGCAATGAACCCATTGGCTTTCTCCTTGTACTTTCCTCTGAAGGACTTCTTCTTCTTCTTCTCCTCTTTGCTACTTCCTCTTTCCCTTTGCTCTTGTGGGCACTCAGGAGAAATGTGCCCTGGCTTGTTGCAAGTGAAGTAGATAATCTCCCTCTTTGGAGTTTTATCATACTTGGGCCTTGAATCTCTTTCTCTTCTCCTTGAGTCTTCAGTCTTGACCCATTTCTTGAATCTCCTTGATAAGAGATTGAACATCTCATCTTCAGGGAGTAGTTTCCCTCTCTTCTGACTCAGCCCTGTTCTTTAGTACCATCTCATATGACTTAAGCTTTCCTAGCAAAGCTTCAGTTGAGATCTCTCTGTGGCGCCTGGACTCTCTGATTGCCCAGATTCTTGAATCCCATGTGCTGGGGAAGCACATGAGGATTTTATCATTAATTTCAGTCAAGGAAATCTCCTTGTCCAAGCCTCTGAGCTCATTAATGATAATACTGAATCTGTCATACATATTAGCAACAAATTCTTTAGCTTTCTTCTGAAAGTTCTTATACTGGATATGAGAAAGGACTTTATGTCCTTTCTTTCATCAGCACTTCCTTCCACCATTGTGGTGAGTGAATCCCAGATCTCTTTTGTTGATTGACATTCAGCCACCTTCTGGAAAATGTCATCTGATATTGTTGATACCAGAATGTCCATGGCGTTGACATCACATGCCTTGACCTTCTTCTCATCCTCTATCCATTCCTTTCTTGGGACAACCTCTGTTGTTGAGGATTCTCCTGCCTTTTGTCTGACTGGGGCTGGAGGACCTGTGAGAAGAACATTATAGATGTCTTCATCAATGGAATTCATATAAAGCCTTATTCTGTTATTCCAGAGTGTGAACTTATTTAAGTTACACACTGGGGGTCTTGTGGAAGCATAATCCTTAGTACTCATTTTCTTTAAAAAATATGTTTGTAATAAAGAAGTAAGAGTAGGAGGTCTTTTTGATCAAGGTGTTAACCTTTAAATGATCAACCTCCCTCTGATACCAATTGAAAGTGCACAGTGTGCCCCTGAGATATACTCTAGAGGGTGGGTGAAAAGTGATTTAAAATTATTTCTATTCTATTTGTGCAGACACAATAAAACACTAAGTGCTTATGCTTTAACAAAATCCTAAAACAGAATAAAACAAAGTTGTATAAAATAAAAGCTAGAAAACAGTTAATTAAATGTGGACAACACAGAAAATTATCAACCAGAAGACATAGAGATTTTATAGAGGTTCCCCAAAATGTGGGTAGTCCTCTCTTCTACCACCTGGTAGGATTGCACTAACTGTGCCTGAGTCTTTTGACAAGGAAACTCTCAGAACCATTAATTTGTTGATAAGGAGATCATGAACCACCAGATCTTTTGATAAGGAGATCTTGAACCACCAGATCTTTTGATATGGAGATCTTGAGCCACTGAATCCTTTGGAAGAGGGATTCTTAAAACACTTTTACAGGAGAGAAAGAGAAGGAGAAAGAAGAAGAGGGAGGAGGAAGAATTCTGTTCTCAGAATTCTTATGAAGCCCTATCTCAAGAAACAGCTTCTATTTTCTTCTACTTGATCTGCTAGTGATAAACTCCTGCTTAAGATTTGTGATGGTTTGCAGGAGCTATAATTGTCAGATCTTTTCACTTCTTTCTGATCAAACTTTGGCTACTATATGATTGTGATGATGAGCAGCCTTCAGTTGTTCTGCAGTGAGAGATGGAGAGTAGTTGTTCTTTCTTCTCTATTTGTTTCTCTATTAGGGTTCCCTGAAGAGGAAGAAGAAGAGGAAGCCCTAAAAGAAAGGTGTAGCCGATTGTGATGAATGCTCTAGTTTTCTCTTTCCTTTCTTCCCTTTTATTGTCCCTGTTCAATTTGAATTTGTTTCCTTTTCTGGTAAGTCCTGAAAAGGTATTTTTGTCTGGACAATTACTCCTTTCCTTCCTTCTTTAATTCCCGGCCCATCCACCAACAATAAGCTTGTTTCCAAGAAAGCTTTTCTCTGTCCTCTGTTAATTCTTGATTCTATTTGAGGTAATTAAGGAGACGTCGGGGAACGGTCTTGAGTGAGGTGGGCCATGAGAGAGGGTCCCAAAATGATAGCTAAAATAGTTTCCTTTTCAGACTGTATTCGACGTAGCATCGAGTTCTCTTCCTCTCTTATCGACGCACCTTCCAGTTCTTGTGGGAGCAGCTTCGAATTCATCCTTGATTTGATTGAACTCTACTAGTTGACATTGCATCGATATCTTATTGACGTAACCGTCGAGTTGAGGATATGGCTCTAAACTCCATTATTTGCGTCGAGATGAAGTCGACGTTGCGTCGACTTTAGATGGCTTCGACAGATACTTCCTTCTGCATTTAGTTGAAGTAGACGCTGCGTCGACTTCTCAAGATACTTCAACAAGTCCATGGCCCCTACATTGATATCTACTCGACGTAACGTCGACTTGATCTACTTTGACAGAAGGCGTGAGTTGCGTGGACTTCTAGTCATAGTAGCGTCGACAATAACTCGATGTTGCGTCGATTTCTATTCGACGCAAATGATAACTTTGCCCAAATTTTGCTTCTCTTGATCTAGTCTTGACACACTAGGTTGAGTGTGACATCTTAAGGCATCTAATGACCAGATTACCCTTACTATACAATGGGTAATTCAACATAAAAAAATCACTTATTAGGTAATTTGTTAAGTTAAATCAAAGGCTTTTTCCCAACAATCTTATTATTTTGAGCCACCTTTTTGCTCTTTGTTGCTGAGGCATTCTTTTCTATTGAATGCCTCAGGTTTGAACCGGTAGCTGTGCAGGTTGATCGTGTTGTTTTTCTAGATCTTGGATAGTGTTTTTCCTTTCTCCCCTTTGGTGAGGATTAGTCAGTCGTGACTTTCTTTGACTTTTGGTCTATATTTTTTGATGTACTTTGACATTTCTATGAGTTCGTGCCAGATTGTTGAAAGTGCACAGTGTGCCTCTGAGAATCCTCTAGAGTGAGGGTGAATAGGGATTTAAAAATATTTCTATCCTAACTATGTAATCAATAAACTAATCTAAGGTTATATGATTAAACAAGAACTTAGACAGAATAAACTTGTGCTGAAATATAAAACACAAAGCAGTAAAGTAAACTAGCTATAGAGACAGCACGGAAAATTAATCCAACCAGAAGACATAGATTTTTATAGAGGTTCCCCAAAATGTGGGTACTCCCCTCTTCTACCACCTGGTAGGGATGCACCAACAGTGTCTGAATCTTTTGATAAGGAGACTCTCAGAACCACCAGATCTTTTGATAAGGAGATCTTGAACCACTGAATCCTTTGAAAGAGGGATTCTCAAAACTCTCTACCAGATCTTTTGATAGGAGATCTTGAACCACTGAATCCTTTGAAGAGGGATTAATAAATCTCTTTTACAGAATGAGAAAGAAAGAAGAGAAAGAAGGTTGTAGGAATTATATTCTCAGAATTCTTGAGAGGGTTGTATGAAGAACAACCAATTATGTTCCACGGGATCTACTCTTGATTAGCCCCTGCTTCTGATAGTGATGAGTTGCAGGTGCTTTGTATGTCAGATCCTTTTTACTTCTGCTGATTGAGATATGGTTGCTATAAGATTGTGATGAAGAGCAGCTTTCAGATTCTCTGTTCTATTAGATGAGGAACAGCAAAAGCTTTTTCTTTTTGTTTCTCTTTTCTGTATCTCAGTTCCTGAGAAAGAAAGAAGAAGAGGAAGCCCCAGCAAGAAGGAGACGGCTAATTATGATTAATGCCTTGTTTGTTTGTTTCTTATCTTCTCCTTATATTCTCTCTATTCAATTTCAAATTTGTTTCCCTTTTTGGTATGCCTTGAAAAGGTAATCTGCTGACGACATTCTCTTTCTTTCCTCTTTAATTCTCGTCCCGACCACCTACAAGGAATATGGTTCCAAGAAACCTTTTGTGTCCTTCTTTAATGCTCCTTTCTATTTCAGGCAATTATTGAGCCGTTGGGGAACGGCCTTGAAGAATGTGGGCCATGAAAGAAGGATCAGAGAGACAGCTGAAAAGATTACCTTTTACAGACTATATTCGACGTAGCGTCGAATTCATTTCTTCTTTTATCGACGTAGCTTTGAGTTCTTCTAGGAGATGCTTCGATTTCATATGTGCTCCTACTGAACTCTGCTAGTCGACGTTGCGTCGATATCTTATCGACGTGTACGTCGTGTTGATTTGCCTGGCTCTGAGCTTCATCTTCTGCGTCGAGATGAAGTCGACGTCACGTCGACTTTAGATGGCTTCGACAGATAACATCTTCTGCGTCGAGTTGAAGTGGAAGATGCGTCGACTTCACCAGTTACTCTGACAAGCCCTGCCCTTTACGTCGATATTTATTCGACGTAATGTTAACTGGAGTTACTTCGACAGAAGAGTTGATCCACCTGGACTTCTAGTCAGAGCAGCGTCGATATGGATTCGATGTTGCGTCGAATTCTATTCGACGCAAATGTTAACTTAGCCCAATTTTGCTTCCCTTGATCTGGTCCTGATACCCTATGTTGAGTATGACATCCTAAGACATCTAATGACCAGATTACCCTTACTATACAATGGGTAATTTATTCCTAGAGGATAAAATCAGTTTTAGTTAATTTGTTAAGTTAAATCAAGGGTTTTTCCCAACAATTTCCCCATATTTATCTTAATAAATTTTAAAGTTTGTTCAGAGTGATTTTATACAGTTTTTCATTTCATAAATAACAATACATGTAATATAAATAGCACACACATTAAATGTATAACCCATATGAGCTAATAACATGGATAGTACCAGATTAGTCATAGGTTTGACATAGTTTACTCAAATGTGAGTATCACTTCTTCTCTCTGAGGAATAGAGATAGATCTTCATATACTCTCCTGTATTTTCTTTCCACATATTTAAATTTGCTGGAGTAGCTTTTTCTGGATTCCTTTGTATCTTCTCATGGCCTTTGAAGAGCTTATCCAGATCCATTTATGTGTTAGGATGAACATCCTTGAGTGTAAAGCCCAGTCCAAAAACTTTAGCTGTCATCAGATTTATAATTTCTAGATTCAGGTCAGCTGATTCAGGGGCCTTCTCTAATATGGATTCAACATGCAGTACTTATGATTCACTGACAATGGCTTGTTCCTTTACGAAAATTGAAGCTTTTGTGAACATGATCTTTCTTTTCTCTATCTCCTCTTCAGGTGACTTCTCTCCTTTCTTTCTTCTCATGGGTAGCTGTACTGCATCCTTTGGATTATACCCAATTCCCCCTCTGTGGAGTTGCCCTGCTGCTTCTAGCATTTTAGCCTGAGGATTCTTTGTAGTGTACATTGTATGATCAAATAAAGTGGATTTGATTGGGATTGTGTTGGAACCTTAGCTTTTGATTTGAGTTAGGATTCATCCTTTTTTTGTTAATAAGTCATCTAATAACTTAGATCGATTAAGAAATCTAAGTAAACATAAATTAAATATGATGCGATCGAATCAGAGAACACACTTAAGCATATAAAAGTTCTCTGCGCTCAACGAATGACTAACGACGCTTGACAGCCAGAGCTCGACAAATAAGCCAGACAGCCAGAGCTCGACAAATAGCAAGACAGCCAGCGCTCGACAAATAGCAAGACAGCCAGCGCTCGACAAATCCTCATCAGAACAGCGTTCGACAAATGGCAAAATGCGCTCGACGAATTCAGTCAGAAAAATCTCAGCGGCCAGACAGGGCTCGACAAATTCAACTCAGACTTCTCAGCGGTCTACGAATTCTAAGATAGAGAGAATTGCTCAGCACATCAGATGGCGAGCCCAGCCTCACAAATGTAGAGCTGGGATCGACAAATCTCTTTCTGAATTATTTTAATATTCTTTTCTCTGTCCTTTAACTATTCATCTTAGCCGTTGCAGATCAATCAATGCCATTAGCCGTTGCAATTGCTTTAATAAAAAGAAACGGCAGGTTATCCTCTTGAGGAGTCAAAGCATTGATGGAGACCTCAGCTCTTTCCTTCTTCCCAAGAGAAGAATTCAAATTAAGAGAAAAGGTTCTCAGATTATAAAAGGACAGTTACAGAGAAAAGAAGAAGAGAGAAGTACACACAATATAGAACACACGACAGAAAAGAGAAAACTCATTTGTTGTTCTTCAGTACTATCATCTTCCTGCAGATTCAAAACATCCTGAGACACAAACCACAATTACTTGCTCAGGATCATCACTGCAAAAGAAGGAAGAAGCAGTTAAAAGGAGAAGCTCTATCCACAAGTTGTCATCAACTCTAATTAGACAGGGGGAGCCTTCTTCAACATCACATTCAGATCCATTCAACTTCAAACCAGGATCTTCAAGAGTCTTCTTATACAGAGAAGAACAATATAATTTCTGCTTTTATTTTTACTTCCTTTACCCCATCCTGTACAGGGTTATAACTGTTGGAGTTACCATTGTGATCTAGAAGTGGTCAAACATGTAATCTCACTGCCAACGCGATATGAGCCTGCAGGGTCGCACATAAGAGCATGTGGAGACATTGGAAGATTGACTGTGTTGGTAAAGGTTACCAATCACCATATAGAATCGGGGAGGTAAAGCAAATGTTGTTGTCGGAATTTGTCGGATATGATTCGTCGGATATGATTCGTCGGATTTGTCGGAATTCGTCGGATCGTTTCGTGGAAACTCGACGAATTATCACAGAGACCCTTAACTCGGCAAATGTTGCCGTCTGATATGATTCGTCGGATTCGTCGGATTGCTCCGTGCAAACTCGACGAATTGTTACAGAGATCATTAACTCGGCAAATGTTGCCGTCTGATATGATTCGTCGAATTCGTCGGATTGCTCAGTGAAAACTCGACGAATGCTGTTCCGTGGAATCCCGACGAATTGTTACAGAAACCCCAATTCTGTTGTGTGGTCTGCGGATAGCGATTTTTCTAGGTCTTTTTATACTTCGGGTATAAATAGAACCTATTTTAAGGGTTCAGTATGCTCTTCTTACGCCTCCTGGAAGAAGACCCGGCGGAAGAGTTCCGCCTCACAAACCCTAGCCGACGGAAGTGTTCCGCCGTTTCGCTCGTCTACGCAGACCTCCTTCCGGCGATCGTCGCCGTGATTGTTCTTCCTGAAGCGAACCTAGCAGTTTGTGGAAGTGCAAGGTGCAGTCATTCTTCTCCCGGCTCATGTGGATCACTGTAGAGACGTAGACATCATTCTACGTGAGGACTCTCGCATAGCCGCTGACAGGATTCATCTTCTTGGAGCACCTAGGTTGGATTCGATCCAACTCCACTAAGGTAATTTATGCCTAGTAGTTTTCATTACTTCTTGATTCAATGTTCATGGCCGATCCGAATCTTTTTGGGTTGTTTCTCTTTATTTCCGCTGCGCCTACATACGATGTATGGTTGTAGAAAAACCCAACAGTGGTATCAGAGCGAGGTTTCGGTCATGAATGTTGTTTCAGAAGTTAGGTTATTCCAGTACGTGCAAATCTAGGTATTTGGAAGTGTTCTAAATGTCAAGATTTCTTCTTGGAATATCACATTTGATGTGATTTTGTGTGTTTTCTGGTGGTGGGATTTCAAAATTTGGTCAGGGCTCTGCCCCGCACCCCGCAAGGGCTCTGCCCCTTGACCCCGCTCGCTGATCGGTCAGCGAGACCACTGCCAGGGGCGCTGCCCCTTGGACTCCGTTAGGGGCTCTGCCCCTAAGACCCCACCAGGGGCACGGCCCCTTGGAACTCCGCCAGGAACGTCTGGGATTTCGTGGTAATTTCTAATTGTTAGAAATTGTTGTCTCCTTAGCAGTAAGCGTCCCTCAAGTGGTTAATGAGGGGCGCTGCCCCTTGGACCCCGTTAGGGGCTCTGCCCCTAAGACCCCGCCAGGAACGTCTGGGATTTCATGGTAATTTCTAATTTTTATAAATTGTTGTCTCCTTAGCAGTAACCGTACCTCAAGTGGTTAATGAACCCTTGTATTGTTTTGGATTTTGAATCCAACAATGAGAGACGAGCTTGTCTACTGCTTTAAGTCGAGTTGTCTTTGTCTTTGTCCAATGCATGTAAATCTGAAGATTTGGAAGAGTTCTAAATGTCCAGATTTAGCCCTTTCGTCTATCAAAGGTTGATAGTCTTATGTTGTGCACATAAGGGATGCATGTGGATTTTAGAAAGCTTGTTTTTCTGTGGATGTGCACTTTGATCAAATGTTGATCATGGTCAAGTGTTAACCTATTATTAAAAATTAAAATCCCTTCATCAAATATTAAGTGTTCGGATGCCTTCCGATGGATGACACTCTTCCTGCCTCGATCGATGAAGTGTGGGCTTGCCAAAGCAAGGTGCATTAATCTATCTTGGTAAGGGTGCGAGCGGATAATTGTGATATCCCATTGTCGACATCGGGTCTAACTTACTAGGTGACCTCAAAGGTTGAGTGCCTAGAGGCATAGGGTTGGCATGCACCATATGATGGATGTGAATAAGGAGTTATTCACCAGCCATACAAGAGTTGCATGAGGATGCAATTGGCAAGCGTTGCCTACCTAAATAACCGCATTATGAGAGGAACGCCAAAGCGGACTCGTGGTGTTGGTGAAATACGGATCTTGTCCACTAAGAGAGTAGCTCGCATGGACTCTCCGAATTGATAGTGAGGGCTATCAATTTGAATAAAATAGTGGGAGGATTTAATTGAAGTCCAAATTAAAATAAATTGTATTTTGAAATTAAGGTACTGATTAAATTCTGCATTAATTCTTGTAGAATTCCATGGCAAGTGGTTCACATTCCACCTTGTCCCTGAGAGCTATCCTTGAGAAGGACAAGCTTAGTGGGACGAACTATATGGACTGGTATAGGAACCTGAGAATTGTTCTCAGGCAAGAGCGAAAGCTCTACGTCTTGGAAGAAGAAGCCCCCGAGGTGCCGACCGGGAACTCGTCCCGTGTTGATAAGGATACTTATAAGAAGTATACCGATGATTCCTTAGACGTCGAGTGCCTTATGCTTGCCACCATGAACTTTGAGCTTCAGAAGCAACACGAGAACATGGGGTGCAAGGAGATTGACGAGCACCTAAAGAAAATGTTTCAAGGGCAAGAGAGGTTCGATGTCACGAAGGCCTTATTTCAGTGCAAAATGGGAGCTCGAGACTCAGTTGGTACTCACGTACTCAAGATGATTGGGTATATTGAGAACCTGGAGAGACTGGGTTTTCCTCTGGGTCAAGAGTTGGCCACAGATCTTATCTTGCAATCGTTGCCGGATAGTTATGAGCAGTTCATCTTGAACTACAACATGAATGAAATAGACAAGACACTGCCCGAGCTCCTAGGCATGTTGCGAACTGCCGAGATAAACATGAAGAAGGCCAAGCCTGCTAGTCCCATATTGATGGTACATAAAGGTAAGGGTAAGGCCAAGGGCTTCAAGAACACGAAGGTGGGACCTAAGTCACATCTTGAGCCCAAATCTTCTGCGCTGAAAAAGAAGAGCACCGTGAAGGAAGTGAAATGCCACCACTGTGGCAAGGCTGGTCATTGGAGGAGGAATTGTCCTTCGTACATTGAGGGTCTGCAGAAAATGAAGGGAGGTATGACTTCCGCTTCGAATATTTACGTTATAGAGATAAACCTTTCTGCTCCTTCATCTTGGGTATTGGATACCGGATGTGGTTCTCACATTTGTACAAATGTGCAGGAACTGGGAAGGAGGAGATTGCTGAGTAAAGGAGAGGTGGACCTGCGCGTCGGCAATGGAGCAAGAGTTGCTGCTGTAGCTGTAGGGGTTTACCGTCTTTCTTTACCCAGTGGGCTTGTAATAGAACTTAATAATTGTTATTTTGTTCCGGCCATAACTAGAAACATTATATCCATTTCATGCTTAGACATGATTGGATTTTCTTTTATAATTAAGAACAATTGTTGTTCTATATTTAAGAATGATGTTTGTTATGATGTAGCTCAATTGTTTAATGGTCTTTATGTTTTGAACCTGGACCATCCGATCTATAATGTAAATAATAATAAAAGACTAAGAACAAATGACTCAAATCCTACATATCTCTGGCATTGTCGTTTGGGCCATATAAACGAGAAGCGCATATCCAAGCTCCATAAAGATGGACTATTGGACTCATTTGATTATGAATCATTTGAGCGATGCGAGTCTTGTTTGTTAGGCAAGATGACTAAAGCCCCTTTCACTGGTTATACTGAGAGGGCTGATGATCTTTTGGGTATAGTACATAGTGATGTATGCGGACCCATTTGTTCTATGGCTAGAGGTGGGTATTTCTACTTCGTTACATTTACTGATGATTTCAGTAGATACGGATACGTGTATTTATGAAGTGCAAATCCGAAACTTTTGAAAAGTTCAAAGAGTTTAAGAATGAAGTGGAGAACCAATTGGGTAAAAAGGTTAAAGCACTCCGATCTGATCGAGGTGGCGAATACCTGAGTCATGAGTTCTGTGATCATCTGAAAGAGTGTGGTATTGTATCACAGCTCACTCCACCTAGGACACCGCAGCATAATGGTGTGTCTGAGAGGAGAAATCGTACTCTGTTAGACATGGTACGGTCGATGATGAGTCATGCAGACTTGCTTGTTTCTTTTTGGGGTTTTGCTTTAGAGACTGCTGCAATGACACTGAATTGCGCTCCGACAAAAACGGTTCTAAAGACACCATATGATATATGGACTGGGAAGCGTCCTAGTATGTCATTCATTAAAATTTGGGGCTGTGAGGCATACGTACGACGTCAAATGCCTGACAAGCTGGAACCCAAATCAGATAAGTGTTATCTGGTGGGATATCCTAAGGAAACGAAAGGATATTACTTTTACCTACCGTCTGAGGGCAAAGTGTTTGTCGCAAGGACGGGTGTCTTCTTGGAGAAAGAGTTCTTGTCAAGAAAGACGCAAAAGGTAGAACTTGAAGAAGTTCAAGAACCACAAGTAGTGAATGAACCAGAATTGGATTCTGAGCCAGGACTACAAGATGTTGTAGCTAGAGAACCTGCTCAAGAGATACAAGTCCTACATAGATCTGGTAGACCAAGATTTGAGCCTGAGAGATATGGATTTCTCGTGTCTCAAATAGGTAATGTGTTGCTTATGGATCATGATGATGAACCAGCGACCTACCAAGAGGCTATGAATGGACCGGACTCCGACAAATGGCTTGAGGCTATGAAATCCGAAATGGACTTCATGTATACAAACCAAGTTTGGAACTTGGTGGAACCACCTGAAGGGGTACGACCCATAGGGTGCAAGTGGGTCTTCAAGAAGAAGACCGACATGGATGGGAATGTACAGACATTCAAAGGGCGACTGGTGGCTAAGGGTTTCAAGCAAATTCATGGTGTTGACTATGATGAGACCTTTTCCCCTGTTGCCATGGTAAAGTCCATTAGGATATTGCTTGCTATTGCTGCGTATTATGACTACGAGATCTGGCAGATGGATGTCAAAACGGCTTTCCTAAATGGAAACCTCCTTGAGGAAGTGTACATGACACAACCCGAGGGTTTTGTATCCCCAGATGAAGCCACTAAAATATGCAAGCTGAATAGGTCCATCTATGGATTGAAACAGGCCTCTAGAAGTTGGAATCTTCGTTTTGATGAGAAGATCAAAGAGTTTGGTTTTGTCAAGAATGAAGATGAACCGTGTGTTTACAAGCGAATCAGTGGGAGCATTGTTGTCTTCCTGATATTGTATGTAGATGACATACTGCTGATCGGGAATGACATACCTACCTTGAAAGTTGTTAAGAACAACCTAGGGAACTGCTTTTCTATGAAGGAATTGGGTGAAGCGACTTACATACTCGGTATTAAGATCTATAGAGATAGATCGAAGAAGTTGCTGGGTTTGACCCAGAGTACGTACATTGAGAAGGTGTTGAAGCAGTTCAACATGCTTGAGTCCAAGAAAGGATTTTTGCCCATGTCTCATGGTGTGAATCTCTCTAAGGACTAGTGTCCAAAATCTTGTGAAGATAAGGACCGCATGAAGTTGATTCCATATGCTTCGGTAATTGGGTCAATCATGTATGCAATGTTATGTACTCGACCCGATGTCTCTTTTGCTTTGAGCATGACTAGAAGGTATCAGTCTGATCCTGGTGAATGTCACTGGATAGCCGTAAAGAATATCCTGAAGTACTTGAGAAGGACTAAGGATGTATTCTTGGTGTATGGTGGAAATGAAGAGCTCGTTGTAAGTGGTTACACAGATGCCAGCTTCCAAACTGATAGGGATGATTCAAAGTCTCAGTCAGGGTTTGTGTTTTGCCTGAATGGAGGAGCTGTGAGCTGGAAGAGTTCCAAGCAAGAGACAGTTGTTGATTCTACAACTGAGGCCGAGTATATCGCTGCGGCAAATGCAGCGAAGGAGGCTGTATGGATTAGGAAATTCATCCGCGAGCTAGATGTAGTTCCTAGCATTGTTGGTCCTGTAGTTCTCTACTGTGATAACAATGGTGCAATTGCACAATCTAAGGAACCTAGATCCCATCAGCGCTCCAAGCACATACTTCGGCGGTTCCATCTTATTCGTGAGATTGTCGAACGAGGAGATGTGAACATTTGCAGAGTGCCGACTGAGGAGAATATTGCAGATCCACTAACAAAGCCTCTCGCGCAGAGAAAGCATGATGGTCATACTAGATCAATGAGTATACGATACCTGAGTGATCAACTCTAGTGGGAGTCTTGTGGGTTGCATGTAAAATATATATTCTGTTGGCTGTTCATTATTTATTCATATGATGAATTGTGTACCAATTATTTCCTTTTACAATTAATGGTAAGTTCTTTTATTACGATATGCTGTTTCTATATGATAGAATAAAATTCGTGATAAATACCCTTAGAATGTTCGCTTCCATAGGACATCAAGTACGTGACTTGAATGTGAGAGCCTATGATTTCGAAGCTTCATTCTTAAAAGGTCCCTGGTCGAGGTATCATCGTAGAAGCTAAGGGTGATGATGATACATTAAGACTAGCATGTGTGTTGACTGATGACCGGTTCTCATAGGTCATGATATTGTGATATCAAGTCATCACGTGGGTACTTGTTAGTGAACAAGTTGTACTGGACAGACCCAACCTGAGACTACTTTGTGGATTGTTACTTAAAAGTGTCACAAGTAGGTCTCATTTGACAATGGTGTTGTGGTCCTTTGACCTGAAGTCACAGCATTCATCGAGTGAGGAAGAGCGTGCTTTGATGTCATCTAAAGTCTTCCTTGAAGAAGGTTGATGATAAGGGTGGTCGTTGGGTACGTTACAAATCATTTGGGTGTTTGGGTGTGAGCAGATATGGGATTTGTTCTCCTATATAACAGGAGTTGCATCCATGGGCCCCTTGATGGAATTGGACTGAGAAATGCATGGCCATGCTTGGTTGAGTCAATATGTGATATTGAGCTCACCATTCTCTGGAAGTCCGTTCTAGATCAAGAAACTTGGATTGAGCTATTATGAGAGTGACACGGTCCATGCCTCTAGTTCTTTCCGGATGTAAGGGACAAAGGGACAAAGACAACGCTGGAACATTGGTCATAAAGGCTTATGAGTTATGAACTCTTATTGCTTGGGGAGCAATGATGCATTGCTAGATGCCGCTCATTGTTTATGAGGTTTTTGTTTGATACTTTCAAGATCAAGTGGGAGACTGTTGGAGTTACCATTGTGATCTAGAAGTGGTCAAACATGTAATCTCACTGCCAACGCGATATGAGCCTGCAGGGTCGCACATAAGAGCATGTGGAGAAGTTGGAAGATTGACTGTGTTGGTAAAGGTTACCAATCACCATATAGAATCGGGGAGGTAAAGCAAATGTTGCTGTCGGAATCCATCAGATATGATTCGTCGGATATGATTCATCGGATTCATCGGATTCGTCGGAATTCGTCGGATCGTTCCGTGGAAACTCGACGAATTATCACAGAGACCCTTAACTCGGCAAATGTTGCCGTCTGATATGATTCGTCGGATTCGTCGGATTGCTCCGTGCAAACTCGACGAATTGTTACAGAGATCATTAACTCGGCAAATGTTGCCGTCTGATATGATTCGTCGGATTCGTCGGATTGCTCCGTGAAAACCCGACGAATGCTGTTCCGTGGAATCCCGACGAATTGTTACAGAAACCCCAATTCTGCTGTGTGGTCTGCGGATAGCGATTCTTCTAGAAGCATGTTTATGCTTTGGGTATAAATAGATCTTCTTTTAGGGTTCTTATGACTTACGAAAAGTTCAGCCGACGGAAGGAGTTCCGCCTCTCGCCCGAACCCTAGACGGAAAGAGTTCCGCCGCCCCGTTCGCCTCCGCCGACCTCCTCTCCGGCGATCGTCATCGTGATTGTTCTTCCTGGAGCGAACCTAGCAGTTCATGGAAGTGTAAGGTGCAGTCGTTCTTCTCCCGGCTCGTGTGGATCACTGTAGAGACGTAGACATCATTCTACGTGAGGACTCTCGCATAGCCACTGACAGGATTCTTCTTCTTGGAGCACCTAGGTTGGATTCGATCCAACTCTACTAAGGTAATTTATGCCTGGTAGTTTTCATTACTTCTTGATTCAATGTTCATGGCCGATCCGAATCTTTTTTGGGTTGTTTCTCTTTATTTCCGCTGTGCCTACATACGATGTATGGTTGTAGAAAATCCCAGCAATAACTCCCTTCAAAAGTTAACTCTCGGTGACAGGGCACCTTAGCAAAAACCTGCAGTTTGGTTAAAGCACCTTATCAACAGCTCACCTGGTGTGAGGGCACCTTATCAACAACCTCATAGTGGATTCCTACCAGTGGGTAGAAGAGTAGATGTACCCAGTTGAGGGGAACTACTATACATCTTGTGTCATCTGGATTGCTTGCTTCCTGTTTGTTTTGCTTTGTTTCTTTTGCTGTATTTTATTTATGCACTCTAACTGTTTGTGCTTATTACTCCTACAACAAACATCCTATATATATATATATTTGTATATATATCATTTATCTTGAAAGCAAACCTAAACAAGAGTTTTAACAGATAAATAAGAACTAGCCCCTCCTTTCAGATTGCTTTGGCCAATTCTTCTTTCTCAACTACTTATTTTCCTCTTTGTAGAATATCAATGAACCTCTTCCTCTTATCTTCAATTTCTTTTTGAGCAGCCTCAAACTCATACTTATCCCTTTCTCTATGCTCATCTAGAATATTTTCAAACTCTGGATTAATATACTCCTGCATAGTATTTTCAGGAAGTGCAACCTTTTCATAAGTCTTATTATATGATTTATCCTTCTTAAATTGTTTTCTTTCCTCTTTAGTATACCTTTCCCAAATATGTACAAATCTTCTTCTTCCTCTTCCTCTGTAAGGAGGTCTCCCCCTGAAGACATGTGTTGAAAGAATTGGTTTAGTTGTTTGACTTGGAGCAGGTATTGAAGATGAGGGCTGAGCTGGAGGTATTGATTGAACTGGGACTGGATCAGGTGAGATATGATCTTGATCAGCTGTCTTGACTGGAGAGGGTGCTGTGGATGAATCTTCAGAGGACATTCTGAATGAGAGAGTATCAGGGGTGGATGGTTCAGTAACTTCATGAAATTCTTGAAGTGACTTGAGATACATCTGATCATCTAAAATTAAGGGAACCTCCCCCTGAGTTGATGGCTCCCCCTGAGCACAGGGCAGAGTTCTTGGAGAGATCACCTCCCCCTGTTTACTGCCTCTGAAAGCTGAAATTTGGATAAGACAGCCGGCTCTCCTTCAGTGGTTATGAAGAGAGGGATCGATGTCGTGTAAACTGAATCTTGAGGAAGCTTTTGATGAGTTTGATGTCCGCTAATACTGCTCTCCCCCTGCTTTATATTATTGAAGAAGGATATAAAGCCATCAACAGACACTGCTTCCGATCTCATATCCCTGTCAAAGACCTCTAGGTCAGAGGTAAGGTCTTGCAATCGCTTATGTTGACGTCGTAGTTTTCGATAATAGTTCGTGGAGAAGTCCAGATAGAGCAAACCAAACTTGGATAGGACTATCTCAAGGGCTAGATTGACTGCCTCCATAATATTTTCATGACTGGGTGGAGAGGCCATTGAGACACTGCGAGTACCTGCACTGAAACAAGGAAAATAGACGAAGAGAGGGAAGAAGGAAGAGAGCAGGAAGGGGAGGATTCGAATAGCACAATAGAACTAAATACAAAAGTTGCTTTGAGTAGATGAATCACCGCAGCTTAGGGTTTTATTCGAAGCAACGTCGACAGAAGAACAGAATTCAGCGAGCCAAAATGTGTCAATGTGCGCGACTTGTCAAGTCGACGGACCGTTGAGTTGATGTCGAAGTGGCTTTGAGATATAGTCATCAATATTGATGTCGACGTAAGCGTCGATAAGTATTCAACGTTACGTCGAATCGTATTCAAAGAATCATCCTCATAGAGCTCTCGAAGCTGACGTCGAGTAGAAGTCGACGAGACGTCGATTTAAATTCGACGCAACTCTGATAAAATAGTTATGTTTTTCTTTAACATTTTTGATGTTTTCCCAGCAATAATTTTCTACAGAAAATAGATCTTTATATATGATAATAGGGTACCTACAAAGCTCCATCAAGCATCCCCAATGCATTGATGAAAAACTTGTGCTTACTTTCATCAAGGGGTTTAGTGAAGATGTCAGCCCTTTGATTGTCAGTAGATATGTATTGAAGGTTGATCTTACCCTTCTCTACATTGTCTCTGAGAAAGTAGTGTCTTATCTCTATGTGCTTAGTTCTGCTGTGGAGAACAGGATTGGAAGCAATTGAAATAGCACTGGAGCTGTCACAATAAATTATGGAATTGGCAAGTGTAAGGTTGTAGTCCAACAATTGATTTTGCATCCACAAAATTTGTGAGCAGCGGCTTCCTGCAGCTATGTACTCAGCTTCAGCTGTAGAAGTGGAGACTGTGGTTTGCTTCTTGCTAAACTAGGAGATCAGTCTAGCACCCAAAAACTGGCATGTCCCTGAGGTGCTTTTTCTATCCAGTCTGCATCCAGCATAGTCTGCATCTGAATATCCAATCAATTCAAATCCAAATTCAGCTGGATACCATAAGCCAAGCTCAGGAGTGCCCTTTAGATATCTAAGAATTCTTTTGACAGAACTCATGTGTGATTCTTTTGGGTCAACCGGAAATCTTGCACAAATACATGTAGCAAACATTATATCAGGTTTGCTAGCTGTTAGGTAGAGAAGAGAGCCAATGGCTCTGTAAGTCCTCTGATTAAATGACTAACCCTTTTCATCTCTATCTATAACAACATTAGTAGCCATGAGAGTTTTCAAAACAGATGTATTTTCCATTCCAAACCTCTTAATGAGTTCTTTGGTATATTTGGTTTGAGATATGAAAATTCCATCTGGACTTTGTTTAACCTGGAGTCCAAGGAAATAGGATAACTCTCCCATGCTATTCATTTCAAATCTTGACTGCATTAGGTAAGCAAACCTTTTGCATAAAGATTGATCTGTGGACCCAAATATAATATCATCCACATATATTTGTACAAGTAGCTGATTCTTGTGTGCTCTTGTGAAAAGGGTTTTATCCACTTTCCCCCTTTCAAATTTGTGTTCCAGGAGAAAAGTGGACAAGGTTTCATACCAAGCTCTTGGAGTTTGCTTGAGACCATATAGTGCTTTATCTAGTCTAAATATAGAGGAGGGAAAGGTTGGATTGACAAAACCTAGTGGTTGTTCCACATACACTTCTTCTTGTAGTTTACCATTGAGAAAAGCACTCTTGACATCCATATGATATACCTTGATGTTTATGTGGGCAGCATATGCTAGGAATAATCTAATTACCTCTAGTCTAGCTACTGTGGAAAAGTCTGGTTGAAATCAATGCCTTCCTCTTGCCTGTATCCTTGGGCCACAAGTCTAGCCTTGTTTCTGATTATGACCCCAGTTGAGTCCATTTTGTTCTTGAACATCCACTTTGTTCCAATTACTAGTTAATTGTTTGGTTTCTCAACCAGAGTCCAGACCTTGTTCCTTTCAAACTGGGTCAATTCCTCTTGCATAGCTGATATCCAGTGAGGGCCACTGTCTGCTTCTTTAAATTTCTTGGGTTCATATTGTGACAGAAAACACTGCAGCATTATCTCACAAGTTAGTTGTTTCCTTGTCTTTACTCCTGCTGTCATGTCTCCTATTACTTGAGTTGGAGGATGATCTTTTTGTGTCATCCTGGATCTTGTTGGATGATCTAGGAGACAGTCTTCTTCCTGAGCTACCACCTGCTCAGAGATAGTAGGAGCTTCATCCTCATTCACTTGAATGATGTCTGTGACTGGTAGCTCAGGTGCTGCAGTTTTCTCTTCTTCTGCTACATAGTCTTCACCTGAGTCAGTATCAATGTCCTGATACACAGTTGGATGATCCACTATGCTCATCCTTTCAACTTGCTCTGCTAGTTGATCTTCTTCCTGCAGGATAGAACTAGTGGAAGTTTCCTTCCCCTTGTAAACCATGTTAGTTTCATCAAAGACCACATGCATAGACTCCTCAATTTTGAGAGAGCTTTTATTGAAACACCTATAGGCCTTGCTTGATGAGGAATATCCTAAGAATATCTCATCATCAGCCTTCTTGTCAAATTTGGCAAGGTGGCTTTTCCCATTGTTGAGGATAAAGCAAGTACACCCAAAGATTCTAAAATAAGTGACTATATGTGCCTTTCCCTTCAACAACTCATATGGAGTCTTTAATTTAGTCTTGTGGATGAGACTCCTACTCAGAACATAATTAGCAGTATTTACTGCCTTAGCCCAGAAGGACTTTGGCAAGTTAGATTCAGCTAACAATGTCCTTCCTGATTCAATTAGGGTTCTATTTTTCCTTTCGGCCACCCCATTCAGTTGGGGGGTTCTAGGATCTGAAAAGATTTGCATGATACCTTCATCCTCACAGAATCTGCACGTTAACTGATTCTCAAACTCAGTGTCATGATCACTTCTGATCACAGCAACCTGTGTGTTGAGTTAAGATTGAATTTGTCTAATGAATCTTGAGAGGATCTTGAAAGTGTCTGACTTAGCTTTTAGAAAGAACACCCAGCTGAACCTAGAGAAATCATCAACAATGACTAATGTGTAGGACTTTCCTGCTAAGCTTTGAGTGGAGACAGGTCCAAACAAGTCCATGGGCAACATGAAAAGGATTCTAGGAGAATCATTCTTACCTATTGGTTTGAATGAAGCTTTGATCTGCTTACTTAGTTGGCAGGCTCTACAGGGGTGGTCTTTATTGAATTTACCAGTTGGTAAACCCCTGACTAGGTTGAGTTTGGAGAGTTTAGCTATGGTCTTAAGGTTAAGATGACTAAGTCTCATATGCCACAACTCACTATTTTCTAACTGAGAGTTAAACAGGCAGATCTCGGACTTTGTGTACTCAAAGTCTACAACATACACCTTACCCTTTCTGAGACCAGTCAAAATTGTTTATCAGTCTTAGAGCTGACTATATGACACAAGGATTTGGTGAATACAACTTTATATTCACCATCACACAGCTGACTAATGCTGATCAAATTATGTTGAAGTCCTTCAACATAAGCTACTTTAGCAAAGAAGATTTCTCCAATCCTGAGCAAACCATATCCTTTGGTTTGACCAGAGAGGGAGTTCCCAAAAATTATCTTAGGCCCTTCCTTGGCCTTGAAATTTTCCAGTAGATCTCTTGCTCCAGTCATATGCATGGAGCATCCACTGTCCAGATACCACTGCTTGTTTGTGGTTGAACAGCCTTCCCTCTACACATGTAAATTAAACATTAATAAAGACCCTCTCATGCTGGCGTCTCTTCCTTCTATCATCAAATGGAGATATGAAAGAGTGAGATGGTCTTCCATTGCTCTCCCTTGGGTGAAGAAGTGTTGCATTATTATGCAAGCAATGTTTGGCAGTATGTCCTTGCTTGTAGCAGCAAAGACATCTTAAGATAGACAAAGAAGGTTTTGATGTTTGATGATTTTGTGCATGAAGTATGATGTTGAAACCAATAACTTGGTCTCTGTGGAGTTCGGGCCCTCAACAAGTTGGGGGGTGACCACAAACTTACTTATCCCAAGGGAGAGCTCTAGGCTAAGAGGCTAAGGAACTAGAAATGAGACCAAGGGCTTAGCGAGGACGTCCCACCACACACCCGGAAGATCTTAGAGCGTTTCCCCTCCCAAGCCAATGCTAAGCTTGGGATCCTTTGGAGGCTCTCTCAACCCATCAAAGAAACATGGGGAGAGAGTGGTCAAAAGAGAAGTCCCTCCAAATGGTGCCCCCTTGGTTCTATTTATAGATTTTTGGACTTGGTCTGTCAATAGCCACATTCTGGCCCACGAGATTACGAAAATGCCCTCAAGTTTGGCCTGCCAATAGCCAAATCCCGCCATTCCGAGGCGCTAAATGCAGACCCCCCCCCCCTTTGGGGCTGGGCGAGAGGGGGCAGGCTGCTCCCTTACTGGAGCTGGGGCGAGAGGGGGAAGGCCACCCTCTCCTCTCGCCCCCTTGCTGGGGCGAGGACGAGAGGGGGAAGGCCACCCTCTCCTCTCGCCCCCTTGCTGGGGCGAGGACGAGAGGGGGGCGGGCCGCCCCTCCTCCTCTCGCCCTCCTTGCTAGGGCTGGGGAGGGGGTGAGAGGGGGGCTGGCCGCCCCTCCTCCTCTCGCCCTCCTTGCTGGGGCTGGGTCGGGGGCGAGAGGGGGGCTGGCTGCCCCTCCTCCTCAGGCCCTCCTTGCTGGGGCGGGGGCGAGAGGGGGGCTGGCCGCCCCTCCTCCTTGCGCACCCCTTATTGGGGCGAGGGCGAGATCGCAAGGCAGCCTCCTCGGCTCGCCCCTGCTGTGGCGGGGGTGCGACCGTAAGGTAGCTGCCTCGTCTCGCCCCCTACTGGGGCGGGGTAGAGACCGCAAGGCAGCTGCCTCGGCTCGCCCCCCTGCTGGGGCGTGGGCGAGACCGCAAGGCAGCTGCCTCGGCTATCCCCCCCTGCTGGGGCGGGGGCAAGACAGCAAGGCAACTGCCTTAGCTCGCTCCCCTGCTGGGGCAGGGGAGAGACCGCAAGGCAGCTGCTTCGGCTCGCCCCCCAGACGAGCTGGGCGAGCGGGAGGCCTCCACCTCCACCGCTTGCCCCCTCTCTTCATGCTCTGGACCGTGCTGGAAAATAATGTCTTAAATGACCCCTTGGGTCCCGGGGGCCCACTCGGTGAATACAGAGTTGTACACAATCCCTGCTATTTTCGAGCGGGGTACACGCTCAGAAAGAAAAGTCCAACCCTGCGTATTTGGCGAGTGGTGCTGAGTGAAATTGAGAAGACTCCACATCGCCCCTGGAAATATTTACCTAAGCCTCCCAAAGAGGTCGATCCTGCCCCGCCGGCTAGTGAGAGCCCATCTAGCGGAGCCACCTCGGAGGAAAAATACTTACCCTCCACGAGACGCCTTCCTACCCCACCGGCTATTGAGAGCCTGGCTAGCGGAGCCACCTCGGGGGAAAAATACTTACCCTCACCGAGAGGCCTTCCTACCCTACCGACTAGAGAGAGCCCGGCTAGAGGAGCCACCTCGGTGGAAAAAACACAGCCTCCCCGAGAGTCCATCCTACCCTGCCGGCTAGTGAGAGCCCGGCTAGCGGAACTATCTCGGGGGAAAAATCACTTAGAGAACTTCCGGCCACCGAGCGGTTCCCGGCGCTGCCAGCTAGGTGGGATCCTGGTCAGCGGGCCAGAATCGGGGCTAAGTACTTTTGAAACATCCGGCCACCGACGGTTCCTGATCCTGCCAGCTTGATGGGAGTCTGGTCAGCGGGCCAGCATCGGGGCTAAGTACTTCTGAAACATCCGGGCACTGAGTGGTTCCCGGCCCTGCCAGCTTTATGGGAGCCTGGTTAGTGGGCCAGCATCAGGGCTAAGTACTTCTGAAATATCCGGCCACCGAGCGGTTCCTGGCCCTACCAGCTTGATGGGAGCCTGGTCAGCGGGCCAGCATCGGGGACAAGTACTTCTGAAACATCCGGCAACCGAGCGGTTCTCGGCCCTGCCAGCTTGATGGGAGCCTGGTCAACGGGCCAGCATCGGGGCTAAGTACTTCTGAAACATCCGGCCACCGAGCGGTTCTCGGTCCTGCCAGCTTGATGGGAGCCTGGTCATCAGGCCAGCATCGGGGCTAAGTACTTCTGAAACATCCGACCACCGAGCGGTTCACGGCCCTGCCAACTTGATGGGAGCCTGGTCAGCGGGCCAGCATCGGGGCCAAGTACGTTTGAAACATTTGGCCACCGAGCGGTTCCCAGCCCTGCCAGCTTGATGGGAGCCTGGTCAGCGGGCCAGCATTGGGGCTAAGTACTTCTGAAACATCCGGCCACCGAGTGGTTCCCGACCCTGCCAGCTTGATGGGAGCATGGTCAGCGGGCCAGCATCGGGGCTAAGTACTTCTGAAACATCCGGCCACCGAGCGGTTCCCGACCCTGCCAGCTTGATGGGAACCTGGTCAGCGGGCCAGCATCGGGGCTAAGTACTTCTGAAACATCCGGCCACCGAGCGGTTCCCGGCCCAGCCAGCTTGATAGGAGCCTGGTCAGCGGGCCAGCATCGGGGCTAAGTACTTCTGAAACATCCGGCCACCGAGCAGTTCCCGGCCCTGCCAGCTTAATGGGAGCCTGGTCAGCAGGCCAGCATCGCGGCTAAGTACTTCTGAAACATCCAGCCACCGATCGGTTCCTTACCCTGCCATCTTGATGGGAGCCTGGTCAGCGGGCCGGCATTGGGGCTAAGTACTTCTGAAACATCCGGTCACCGAGCGGTTCCCGGCCCTGCCAGCTTGATGGGAGCCTGGTCAGCGGGCCCGCATTGGGGCTAAGTACTTCTGAAACATCCGGCCACCGAGCGGTTCCCGGCCCTGCCAGCTTGATGGGAGCCTGGTCAGCGGGCAAGCATCAGAGCTAAGTACTTCTGAAACATCCGGCCACTGAGCGATTCTCGGCCCTGCCAGCTTGATGGGAGCCTGGTCAGTGGGCCATCATCGGGGCTAGGTACTTCTGAAACATTCGGCCACCGAGCGGTTCCCAGCCCTACCATCTTGATGGGAGCCTGGTCAGCCAGCCAGCATCGGGGCTAAGTACTTCTGAAACATCCGGCCATCGAGCGGTTCTCGGCCCTGCCAGCTTGATGGGAGCCTGGTCAGCGGACCAGCATCGGGGCTAAGTACTTCTGAAACATCCAGCCACCGAGCGGTTCCCGGCCCTACCTGCTTGATGGGATCCTGGTCAGCGGGTCAGCATCGGGGCTAAGTACTTCTGAAACATCCGGCCACCGAGCGAGTCCCGGCCCTGCCAGCTTGATGGGAGCCTGGTCAGCGGGCCAGCATTGGGGCTAAGTACTTCTGAAACATTTTCATTATATTAATTGTCATAATACATGCAAGAAAAACTATGGAAATTAAACATCGCAATACATGGACTTGAGGGTAGACAAGACTATGGGAACCAAAACTTGGTCTCCTACTCCCAGGCCTGGTCTTTGACGAAAGGGTTTCGACGAAATGATATAGCCGAATTTGTATAGACAAATTCGTCGAAATGGTTTCACCGAATTTGAGTCGAATTCGGTTATATTGATTAGTCGAATTCGGCGAATGTAAATCTGGACAGATATTCTGCTTTTCCCTCTGGTCTGCGGATAGCCTCATTTATGCATTTTAGTATAAAAGGGCATGTGATGTTAGGTTTACGTGACTTAATCTTTTTCGCGATTTAGACGAGAACGGCCGACCGGAACTGTTCCGCGCGAGAGCATCTCGTTCTTCCCATCCGCCGATCGTCTTCCGCCGCCGCTAGTCGTCGTCGTGGTCGCCGCCTCCCCTGGATCGGACCTAGCAGTCCGTGGGGACGTTGAGAGCTTCCTTCTCCGACCTAGTTCTTGTACGACAAGAAGCTAGGGTTCTCCATCATTCGTGTGGATCGCTGTAGAGGAGCCGACACATTTCGGTTCTTGGAACTCAGATTTTGTCTACCCGATTTCATCTTGGAGCACCTTGGTTGAGTATTGGCTCAATCCCTCAAAGGTACATTGCATTTGCTTTCTTATTCTCTTGAATCATGAAAACCGCAAGATCCGTTAGTCTCTTTTGGGTTGTTCTTGTCTTTATTTCCGCTGCGCATATTTGATATATCATCCCGTTAGGGGTATAGAGAAAACCCAACAGTGGTATCAAAGCGAGGTTCAGTCAAGTGCGTGTAAATTGGGACATTTAGAAGCGTTCTAAATGCCCTAATTTCTTCTTGGAATATCACATTTGATGTGATTTTGTGTGCTTTCTGGTGGTGGGATTTCAAAATTTGGTCGGGGCTCTGCCCCGCACCCCGAAAGGGCTCTGCCCCTTGACCCCGTTAGGGGCCCTGCCCCTAAGACCCCGCCAGGGGCGCGGCCCCTTGGAACCCCACCAGGAACGCATGTGATTGCGTTGCGATTTTCATGTTTCAAGGGTTGTTTCTCCTCTGCAGTAACCGTCCCTCAAAATGGTTTGTGAAACCAAATGTTTAGATTATTGAATCTGACATGAGAGACGAGCTTGTCTACTGCACAAGTGGAGTTGTTGTTCATATGTCCAATGCATGTAAATCTGGAGATTTAGAAGTGTTCTAAATGCTCAGATTTAGCCCTGTTTTGTCAAAGTGTTGATAGACTGTTTTTGTGCACATCTGGGATGTTTCTGGAATGTGAATGTTGTAATTTTATTTTCTGATTGTGCACTGTGATTAAATGTTAATCATGATTAAAATGTTAATCACTTGAAATAAAAAATCCCTTATCTAATATTAAGTATTTGGATGTCTTTCGATGGATAACACTCTTCCTGCCTCGATCGATGAAGTGTGGGCTTGCCAAAGCAAGGTGCATTAATCTATCTTGGTAAGGGTGCGAGCGGATAATTGTGATATCCCACTGTCTACATCGGGTCAAACTTAACTAGGTGACCTCAAAGGTTGAGTGCCTAGAGGCATAGGGTTGGCATGCTCCATATGATGGATGTGAATAAAGAGTTATTCACCGACCATACAAGAGTTGCATAGTGATGCAATTGACAAATGTTGTCTACCTAAATAACCGCATTATGAGAGGAACGCCAAAGCGGACTCGTGGTGTTGGTGAAATACGGATCTTGTCCACTAAGAGAGTAGCTCGCATAAACTCTCTGAATCGATATCAAGGGTTATTGATTTGATTAAAATAGTGGGAGCTCTTTAATAAAAGTCCTTATTAAAATTATGTAAAATGTATTTTGAAATATAGTACTAAAATTTCACTTTGCAAAATTCCTTGTAGAATATCCATGGCAAGTGGATCTCACTCCACCCTGTCCCTGAGAGCTATTCTTGAGAAGGACAAGCTCAACGGGATGAACTTCCTTGTCTGGTACAGAAACCTAAGAATTGTTCTCAGGCAAGAGCGCAAGCTCTATGTCTTGGAAGGGGAAGCCCCTGCAGAGCCGACCGGAAATGCTTCGAGAGCAGATAAAGATGCTTACAAGAAGTATCAAAATGTTACCTTGGATGTGGAATGCATCATGCTTGCTACCATGTCCTCTGAGGTTTATAAGCAACACGAGAGCATGTGTGGTTATGAGATAATCGGGCACCTCAAGAAAATGTTCGAGGGGCAAGCCCGACAAGAGAGGTTTGACATATCCAAGGCATTGTTTCAGTGCAAAATGGGAGCTCGAGACTCAGTAGGGACTCACGTACTCAAGATGATTGGGTATATAAAGAACCTTGAAAAACTGGGTTTTCCCATGGGCCAAGAGTTGGCCACGGATCTGATCCTGCAATCGTTGCCGGACAGTTATGAGCAGTTTGTCTTGAACTATAATATGAATGAAATAGAAAAGACACTGCCCGAGCTCCTTGGCATGTTGAGAACTGCCGAGAATAACATGAAGAAGGTCAAGCCTGCCAGCCCCATATTGATGGTGCATAAAAGCAAGGGCAAGGCCAAGGGATCTAAGAAGACGAAGATTGGATCTAAGTCTCCTCTTGATCCCAAGTCTTCGGCACCGAAAAGGAAAGGTTTGGCTAAGAAAGGGAAGTGCCACCATTGTGGTAAGGCAGGGCACTGGAGGAGGAACTGTCCTCAGTATCTAGAAGATCTGCAGAAGAAGAAGGGAAGTATGACTTCCACTTCAGGTATTTTCGTTATATAAATAAACCTTTCTGCTCCTTCATCCTGGGTATTGGATACCGGATGTGGTTCTCACATTTGTATAAATGTGCAGGAACTGACAAGGAGAAGAATGTTGGGTAAAGGAGAGGTAGACCTGCGCTTTGGAAATGGAGCAAGAGTTGTTGTCGTTGCCATAGGATTGTATCGTCTTTCTTTGCCCACAGGGCTTATAATAGAACTAGATAATTGTTATAATGTTCCGGCCATAACTAGAAACATTATTTCTATTTCATGTTTGGACATGATTGGTTTTTCTTTCGTAATTAAGAACAATTATTGTTCTATTTATAAGAATGATGTTTGTTATGGCGTTGCCAAAATGTTTAATGGTTTATATGTTTTGAACTTAGACCATCCGATCTATAACATAGAAAATACTAAAAGACTAAAAACAAATGATTCGAATCCTACGTACCTTTGGCATTGTCGTTTAGGCCATATAAACGAGAAACGCATATCCAAGCTCCATAAAGATGGACTACTGGACTCATTTGATTATGAATCATTTGAGAGATGCGAGTCATGTTTGTTGGGCAAGATGACGAAAGCTCCTTTCACTAGTTGTAATGAGAGGGCTAATGATCTCTTGGGTATAATACATAGTGATGTATGCGGACCCATGAGTTCTATGGCTAGAGGTGGGTTCTACTACTTCGTTACATTTACTGATGATTTCAGTAGATACAGATACGTGTTTCTTATGAAGAACAAATCTGAGACCTTTGAAAAGTTCAAAGTGTTTAAAAATGAAGTGGAGAACCAACTGGGAAAAAAGATAAAAGCACTCCGATCTGATCGAGGTGGCGAATATCTGAGTCATGAGTTTCGTGATCATCTGAAAGAGTGTGGTATTGTATCACAACTCACTCCACCCGGAACACCTCAGCATAATGGTGTTCCTGAGAGGAGGAATCGTACCTTGTTAGACATGGTGCGATCAATGATGAGTCATGCAGATTTACCTGTTTACTTTTGGGGTTTTGCTTTAGAGACTGCTGCTTTCACACTAAATCGAGTTCCAACGAAAACGGTTCTAAAGACACCATATGAGATATGAACTGGGAAGCGTCCTAGTATGTCGTTCATCAAGATTTGGGGTTGTGAGGCATACGTGAGACGTCAAATGCCTGACAAGCTGGAACCCAAATCGGATAAATGTTATCTCGTGGGGTATCATAGGGAAACCAAGGGATACTACTTCTACTTGCAGTCTGAGGGCAAAGTGTTTGTCGCAAGGACTGGCGTCTTTTTGGAGAAAGAGTTCTTATCCAGAAAGACTGCAAAGGTAGAACTTGAAGAAGTTCAAGAGCCAAAAACAATGAACGAAACAGAATTGGAACCTGAGCAAGGACTACAAGAAGTTGTAGCTGGAGAGCCTGCTCAAGAAACACAAGTCCTACGTAGATCTGGTAGACCAAGATTTGAGCCTGAGAGATATGGATTTCTCATGACTCAAATAGGTAATGTGTTGCTTATGGATCATGATGATGAGCCTGCAACCTACCAAGAGGCTATGAATGGACCAGACTCCGAGAAGTGGCTTGAGGCCATGAAATCTGAAATGGACTCCATGTACACAAACCAAGTTTGGACCTTGGTGGAACCACCTGAAGGGGTACGACCCATAGGGTGCAAGTGGGTCTTCAAGAAGAAGACCGACATGGATGGGAATGTACAGACATTCAAAGGCCGGCTGGTGGCTAAAGGTTTCAGGCAAATTCATGGTGTTGACTATGATGAAACCTTTTCCCCTGTAGCAATGCTCAAGTCCATTAGAATTCTACTTGCTATTGCTGCATATTATGACTACGAGATCTGGCAAATGGACGTCAAAATGGCTTTCCTTGATGGAAACCTCCTTGAGGAAGTGTATATGACACAACCCGAGGGTTTTGTATCTCCAAGTGAAGCCACTAAAATATGCAAGTTGAATCGATCCATTTATGGATTAAAACAAGCTTCTCGAAGTTGGAATCTGCGTTTTGATGAGAAGATCAAAGAGTTTGGTTTCATCAAGAACGAAGATGAGCATTATGTTTACAAGAAGATTAGTGGGGCATTGTTGTCTTCCTGATATTGTATGTAGATAACATACTGCTGATCGGGAATGACATTCCGACCCTGCAAGTTGTTAAGAACAACCTAGGGAACTGCTTTTCTATGAAGGACTTGGGTGAAGCGACTTACATACTTGGTATTAAGATCTATAGAGATAGATTGAAGAAGTTGCTGGGTTTGACCCAGAGTGCATACATTGACAAGGTGTTGAAACGGTTCAACATGCTTGAGTTCAAGAAAGGATTCTTTCCCATATCATATGGTGTGGGTCTCTCTAAGGACCAGCGTCCTAAATCTCTGGAAGATAAGGACCGCATGAAGATGATTCCATATGCTTCGGCAATTGGATCAATCATGTACGCAATGTTATGTACTCGTCCCGATGTCTCATATGCTTTAAGCATGACTAGTAGGTATCAGTCTGATCCGGGTGATGGTCACTGGATCGCAGTCAAGAATATCCTAAAGTGCTTGAGAAGGACTAAGGATACATTCTTGGTGTTTGGTGGAAAGGAAGAGCTCGTTGTAAAGGGTTACACGGATGCAAGCTTCCAGACTGACTAAGATGACTCAAATTCACAGTCAGGTTTTGTGTTTTGCCTTAATGGAGGAGCTGTAAGCTGGAAGAGTTCCAAGCAAGAGACAGTTGTTGATTCTACGACTGAGGCCGAGTATATCGCTGCAGCGAATGCGGCGAAGGAGGTTGTGTGGATTAGGAAATTCATCAGCGAGCTTGATGTAGTTCCTAGCATTGTTGATCCCGTAGTTCTCTACTATGACAACAACGGTGCAATTGCACAAGCTAAGGAACCTAGATCTCATCAGCGCTCCAAGCACATACTTCGGCGCTTCCATCTTATTCGAGAGTTTGTCGATCGAGGAGATGTGAGCATATGCAGAGTACCGACTAAAGAAAATATAGCGGATCCACTGACAAAGCCTCTTGCGCAAAAGAAGCATGATGGTCATGTTAGATCAATGGGTATTAGATACCTGAATGATTATCTTTAGTGGGAGCCTTGTGGATTGCATATTTGTTGGTTGGTTGTTCATTGGATGAATTGTAAAATGTACTATGTATTTCATTTTATATTTATGGCAAGTTCTTTTATTATGTCATTTATATCTGTTTGATAAGATTAATTAGCATAATAAATGCCCTTAGAGTGTTTGCTTCCATAGAAATTCAAGTACGTGACTTGAATGTGAGGATCTATGCTTAAATGAAGCTTCATTCTTAAATAGTCCCTGGTCGAGGTATCATCCTAGAAATTCAGGGCGAGGATGAGACCATAAGACCAGCATGTGCGTTGACTGATGACCGGTTCTCACAGGTCATGATATTGTGATATCAAGTCATCGCATGGGTACTTGTTGAGAACAAGTTGTACTGGACAGACCCCCCCATGAGACTACTTTGTGGGTAGTTATATGAATGTGTCACAAGTAGTTCTCATCTGACAATGGTGTTTGTAGTTCTTTGACCTGAGGTCACAACATTCATCAAGTGAGGAAGAGCGTACTTTGATGCCATCTAAAGTCTTCCTTGAGAAAGGTTGATGATAAGGGTGATTATTGAGTATGTTATGATTCATTTGGGTGTTTGTGTGTGGACAGATATAGGATTTTTCCTCCTTTATGACAGGAGATACATCCATGGGCCTCTTGATGGAATGAGACTGAAAAATGCATGGCCATGCTTGGTTGAGTCAATATATGATATTGAGCTCACCATTTTCAGACAGTCTATTCTAGATCAGGAAATTGGGATTGAACAATTATGAGGGTGACACGGTCCATGCCTCTAGTTCTATCCGGATGTAAAGGACAAAGGGACATGACAACACTGATACATTGGTCATGACAGGCTTGTTGAGTTATGAACTCTTATTGCTTGGGTAGCAATGATGTATTGCTAGATGCCGCTCATTGTTTGTGAGACTTTTGTTGATACTTTGTGATCAAGTGGGAGACTGTTGGAGTTTCTAAGGTGATCTCAAAGCAATCAACAGTTAGTCTTACTGCCAACGCAATATGAGCCTATAGGGTCGCACATAAAAGCGTTTGGAGAAGTTGGAGAAAGGATTGTGTTGGCCTTACTCATATTGGATATGAGTGCAGGACCAATCCTGTGACTGCTTGGAATTAAGTTGAGGATGTCTCAACGGGAAATCGTTTAAAGGGTTTAAACGAATGAGTATTTACTTGACAAATTTGGCTAAAGGGTTTAACCGAACTGCGTCAAATTCGGTTAAAGGGTTTAACCGAATTAGCTTAATTCGACAAATAAAATTCGGCTAATATGATTAACCGAAATTATAACAGATTCGACTAAAGGGTTTAGCCGAATCATGTCAGTTCGACGAAAGAGTTTCGACGAAATGATATAGCCGAATTTGTATAGACGAATTCGTCGAAATGGTTTCACCGAATTTGAGTCGAATTCGGTTATATTGATTAGTCAAATTCGGCGAATGTAAATCTGGACAGATATTCTGCTTTTCCCTCTGGTCTACGGATAGCCTGATTTATGCGTTTTAGTATAAAAGGGCATGTGATTTTAGGTTTACGTGACTTAATCTTTTTCGCGATTTAGACGAGAACGGCCGACCGGAACTGTTCCGCGCAAGGGCATCTCGTTCTTCCCGTCCGCCGATCGTCTTCCGCCGCCGCTAGTCGTCGTCGTGGTCGCCGCCTCCCCTGGATCGGACCTAGCAGTCCGTGGGGACGTTGAGAGCTTCCTTCTCCGACCTAGTTCTTATACGACAAGAAGCTATGGTTCTCCATCGTTCGTGTGGATCGCTGTAGAGGAGCCGACACATTTCGGTTCTTGGAACTCAGATTTTGTCTACCCGATTTCATCTTGGAGCACCTTGGTTGAGTATTGACTCAAACCCTCAAAGGTAAATTGCATTTGCTTTCCTATTCTCTTGAATCATGGAAACCGCAAGATCCGTTAGTCTCTTTTGGGTTGTTCTTGTCTTTATTTCCACTGCGCATATTTGATATGTCATCCCGTTAGGGGTATAGAGTAAACCCAACACCTCGACCTCTTCTGGTTGTTGTTGTTGCTGCCTCGGACCCTTCGCCTCCCTCATTTCCAAGAACTCGGGCAGGCGGACGTCGCGTGACCTTCCTCCTCATGTAATTCACAGTAGGGTAGCTCAACCATATCTCATCTTCTTCCTCATCTTTCTGCTTTTCTGGCTCTCCTCCTTCCTGCGGCAATTGCCATGGTTTGCCGAGGTGGTGGAGAGGGTGCCTTCGGTCCCTGCCTCCACCCTGGGGGGTAAGGCCTCTCTCCCTGGAAGTTGTCCTCTTCTTGGTCGAACTTCCTCTTGGGAGCCTCTATCTTCCCCCCATGCTGCCTTGCCTCCGGCTCACTCAACTTGGCCAGCCTTCTTGTGAACTCCGGGTTGGCCTCCTCACTCTCGATTTCTTCTGCCACCCTTTCCATCAATTCTTTGAAGGATATGGGGGGACTTCCACTTCAAACTCATCTTGAAGAACCCCTCCCGCGGCCCCACTGTGAAGGCGCGCTGGAGTGTGAACCCTGTCACCTCCTGGACTTGCAAGACCTGTTCCTGGAACCTGTCCACGTAATGAGCCAGCGAATCCCTTGGCTCTTGCCTAATCTTGAAAAGTGCTTCGGCATCCCTCTTCCTTGACGTCGAGAAGCGTAGCAGGAAACCTCGACGCAAGTCTTCAAACATCTCCAACGTCACTCCAGCCACCGGGGGCTGCGAGTAGCCTGGGTCACTCCAACGTCACTCCACCTCCATACATGGAGCTCAGCTTGAGATTTTCTTGTGTTGGTCACTCTCCACGCTCACCGCACCATAATGTTGAAACCAATAACTTAGTCTCTGTGGAGTTCGGTCCCTCAACAAGTTGGGGGGTGACCTCACACTTACTTTTCCCAAGGGAGAGCTCTAGGCTAAGAGGCTAAGGAACTAGGAATGAGACCAAGGGCTTAGCGAGGAGGTCCCACCACACACCCGGAAGATCTTAGAGCGCTTCCCCTCCCAAGCCAATGCTAAGCTTGGGCACCTTTGGAGGCTCTCTCAACCCATCAAAGAAACAAGGGGAGAGAGTGGACAAAAGAGAAGTCTCTCCAAATGGTGCCCCCTTGGTCCTATTTATAGATTTTCGGACTTGGTCTGTCAATAGCCACATTCTGGTCTACGAGATTATGAAAATGCCCTCAAGTTTGGCCTTCCAATAGCCAAATCCCGCCATTCTGAGGCGCTAAACGCAGACCCCCCTTGGGGCTGGGCGAGAGGGGGCAGGCTGCTCCCTTACTGGAGCTGGGGCGAGAGGGGGCAGGCCACCCTCTCCTCCCCCCCCCCCCCCCCCCATTGCTGAGGCGAGGGCGAGAGGGGGGCTGGCCGCCCCTCCTCCTCTCGCCCTCCTTGCTGGGGCGGGGGCGAGAGGGGGTTGCCCGCCCCTCCTCCTCTCCCCCTCCTTGCTGGGGCGGGGGCGAGAGGGGGGATGGACGCCCCTCCTCCTCTCACACCCATTACTGGGAGGGGGAGAGACCGCAAGGCAGCCACCTCGGCTTGCCCCCCTACTGGGGCGGGGGCGAGACCGCATGGCAGCTGCCTCGGCTCGCCCCCTACTGGGGACGGGGGCGAGACCGCAAGGCAGCTGCCTCGGCTCACCCCCTACTAGGGCGGGGGCGAGACCGCAAGGCAGCTGCCTCAACTTGCCCCCCTGCTGGGGCGGGGGAGAGACTACAAGGCAGCTGCCTCGGCTCGCCCCCTAGATGAGCTAGGCGAGCGGGAGGCCTCCACCTCCACCGCTCGCCCCCTCTCTTCATGCTCTGGACCGTACTGGAAAATAATGTCTTAAAAGACCCCTTGGGTCCTGGGGTCCCACTCGGCGAATACAGGGTTATACATATGCGTCGAGAAGAAATCGACATAGTTTTAGAGTTGCGTCGAGTGCAATTCGACGTATCTGCATAGTCTCATCGATAATCATTCGAAGTAAGATATTGGTTACGTCGAGTGTAGTTTGATGCACCCACATAGTTGCTTCGAGATGATGTCGACGCATATGTTGGAGTCCGGCGAGATACATTCGACGTATTCCTAAAATTGCGTTGAGTTCTATTCGACGTATCATTCATATCATTCAGTGTTTGTGAATTTGAATTTATAATTTCCTTAAGCAAGTAAATTTCTAACCTTAATTTATCATTTTTGATCATTAAGTCTTGTCTAGCTTTATAGTAGGCATTTGTGTTGTTTTTAATGGTAGAAATGACAGAGTCAATGTGTGTTTGGTAATCATTCATATATTCCTCAAAGGTTTCATCCATCTCTTCTATTTCAGTTTTATAATTTCTACATGTAGCACACTCATTCTTCAAAGCTAAATTTTCAAAGGGTTGTGTGCCTAGGATTTCTGGTTCATCACTAGTGTCTACCCTATTAAATATGGTGAGTTTATTAGGATTATCTTTCTCATGTTCTTTACATGATTCTGATATATTATTTGGTCTAGACCTAGGGGATGTTACTGATCTATTACAAGCAAGTTTGATAATGAGTGATTGTGAATCTGAATTAAGATGATTAAATCTCTTGGAGAGATTTTGTGAAATCTCTTTGATCTTTTGGCTCCTCCCATTGAGGGAGTATTCAAAGGCTTTAGCCTTTGAGAGTTCTTTCCTTAGGTCTGAATTTTCATTATCTAAGATATCTATTTCTTTTTCTCTCTCAAGCAGTTCACACCTCAGGTCATTGTTAACTGAGGATGAGGGATCTTTACTAAGAACTTTTATTTCAGATTTGATTGTTTCAAGTTCCTTTTGTTTGTTTTTAAAATCTTTGCAAAACTTCTTAAAGCATTCTTTGAAATATGTTGAGGAGAAGTCAAGGTATTCAAAGATTCTTACCTCAGCATCATTAGTGGAATTTTCAAAGGCCATCAGACATGCTTCTCCTGGTTCACCTTCTTCTCCATCATCAGATGAGGAGGAGCTTGATTCAGTGTCTGAGTCACTCTAGGTCTCAGCTATGAACCCTTTCTCTCCTCTCTTTCCCTTTCTCATGAGGGATTTTCTCTTGTGCTCCTTCTTTTGCTTGTTCTTCTTATTCTTTTCATCTTTAGGACATTCAGTAGAGATGTGCCCTGGCTTCCTGCAAGAGAAATAGATAACCTCCTGGCTAGGAGTTTTATCATACCTTGGCTTGCTTGAACTCCCCTCTCTTCTCCTGGACTCTTCTGTCCTAGCCCACTTTTTGAATCTCTTAGCCAAGAGATTAAACATTTCCTCTTCAGTGGAGGAGGATTCTGCTTCTGCAGTCTTTAATGCAAGAGTCCTCTCTTTAGGAGTTGGTGTCCTCTCATGGGCTTCTAACTCAGCTCTGCTTTTCAGTAGAAGCTCATAGGATTTGAGCTTTCCCAAGAGAGCATCTGTTGATATCTCTCTGAGGCATCTAGAATCTTTGATGGCCCAGATTCTAGAGTCCCATGTGCTGGGAAAGAACATGAGAAGCTTGTCATTAATCTCTGTCAGAGAGATTTCCTTGGCAAGCCCTCTCAGCTCATTTATGATGAGGCTGAATCTGTCATACATTTCTGTAATGCTTTCATCAGCTTTTTTCTTGAAATTCTCATATTGAGATATGAGAAGAGCCTTTTTATCTTTCCTCTCATCAGAGCTTCCTTCAACTAGTCTGGAGAGAGATTCCCAGATCTCTTTTGCAGAGTTGCAATCAGCAACTTTCTAAAATATGTCATCAGACATAGTTGAGACCAGTATGTTCATGGCCTTGGCATCACATGCTTTGACATTCTTCTCATCATCAGTCCATTCTTCTCTGGGGACTGAAGTTTGTATAACCTTTCCACTGGTGTGCTTCCTTATTGGAACTGGGGGACCTGTGAGGATGAACTTGAAGATTTCTTCATCAATAGAATTCATATATAGTTTTATTCCGACCTTCCAGAGTGTAAACTTGTTTAAGTTACACACTTGAGGTCTTGTTGAGGCATAATCCTTAGAGCTCATTTTTCTTTATGAAATATATGTGTATAAAGGAAAATAAGAGTAGGAGGCCTTTTTGATCAAGATGTTAATCTCTTAATGATCAACCTCCCTCTGATACCAATTAAAAATGCACAGTGTTCCTCTGAGAATCCTCTAGAGGGAGGGTGCATAGAGATTTAAAAATATTTCTAACTGTGCAATCAATAAACTAATCTAAGGATATATGCTTAAACAAGAACTCAGGCAGAATAAACTTGTGCTGAAATATAAAACACAAAGCAGTAAAGTAAACTAGCTATAGAGACAGCACAGAAAATTTATCCAACCAGAAGACACACAGATTTTTTATAGAGGTTCCCCAAAATGTGGGTACTCCCCTCTTCTACCACCTGGTAGGGATGCACCAACAGTGCCCGAGTCTTTTGATAAGGAAATTCTCAGAACCACCAGATCTTTTGATAAGGAGATCTTGAACCATTGAATTCTTTGAAAGAGGGATTCTTAAAACTCTCTACCAGATTTTTTGATAAGGAGATCTTGAACCACTGAATCCTTTGAAGAGGGATTAATAAATCTCTGTTACATAATGAGAAAGAAAGAAGAGAAAGAAGGTTGTAGGAATTCTGTTCTCAGAATTCTTAAGAGGGCTGTATGAAGAACAACCAATTATGTTCCACGGGATCTGCTCTTGATTATCCCCTGCTTCTGATAGTGATGAGTTGCAGGTGCTTTGTATGTCAGATCCTTTTTACTTCTGCTGATTGAGATCTAGCTTCTATAAGATTGTGATGATGAGCAGTTTTCAGATCCTCTGTTCTATTAGATGAGGAACAACAAAAGCTTTTTCTTTTTGTTTCTCTTTTTTGTATCTCAGTTCCTGAGAAAGGAAGAAGAGGAAGCCCCAGCAAGAAGGAGACGGTTGATTGTGATTAATGCCTTGTTTGTTTGTTTCTTCTCTTCTCTTTTTATTCTCTCTATTCAATTTCAAATTTGTTTCCCTTTCTGGTATGCCTTGAAAAGGTAATCTGCTGACGACATTCTCTTTCTTTCCTCTTTAATTCTCGTCCCAACCACCTACAAGGAATATTGTTCCAAGAAACCTTTTGTGTCCTTCTTTAATGCTCCTTTATATTTCTGGCAATTATTGAGCCGCTGGGGAACGGTCTTGAAGGATGTGGGCCATGAAAGAAGGATCAGAGAGACAGCTGAAAAGATTACCTTTTACAGACTGTATTCGACGTAGCGTCGAATTCATTTCTTTTCTTATCGACGTAGCTTCGAGTTCTTCTAGGAGCTGCTTCGATTTCATCTGTGCTTCGACTGAACTCTGCTAGTCGACGTTGCGTCGATATCTTATCGACATGTGTAACAGCCCATCAACCACTACGACTAGTCACCGTTGACAAGGACTACAGTCCGGTCAAACCCCAACGCATCCCTGACCCTGTTTCTCAGGCACAACGCGTTGTTGACGCGGGGTTTCGAACCCACGCCCTTGACAAGTTCAACCTTCAACAGTTCTTGTCACCAACTAAGTTGCAGCTCAGTTGGTGACAAGAACTGTTGAAGGTTGAACTTGTCAAGGGCGCAACTCAGTTGGTGACAAGAACTGTTGAAGGTTGAACTTGTCAAGGGCGCGGGTTCGAAACCCCGCATCAACAACGCGATGTGCCTGAGAAACAGGGCCAGGGATGCGTTGGGGTTTTCTTGTAACGGCCCATCAACAACTACGGCTAGGCACCGTTGACAAGGAATGCAGTCCGGTCAAACCCCAACACATCCCTGGCCCTATTTCTCAGGCACAACGCGTTGTTGACGCGGGGTTTCGAACCCGCGCCCTTGACAAGTTCAACCTTCAACAGTTCTTGTCACCAACTGCAGCTCAGTTGGTGACAAGAACTGTTGAAGGTTGAACTTGTCAAGGGCGCGGGTTCAAAACCCCGTGTCAAAAATGCGCTGTGCCTGAGAAACAAGGCCAGGGAGCGTTGGAGTTTGACAGGACTGCAGTCCTTGTCAACGGTGCCTAGCCATAGTGGTTGATGGGTCATTACAAAAAAATCGACTTTTTTGTAACGGCCCATCAACCACTACGGCTAGGCACTGTTGACAAGGACTACAGTCCTGTAAAACCCCAACGCATCCTTGGCCTTGTTTCTCAAGCACAGCGCGTTGTTGACGCGGGGTTTTGAACCCGCGCCCTTGACAAGTTCAACCTTCAACAGTTCTTGTCACCAACCGAGCTGATGCGTTGGGGTTTGACCGGACTGCAGTCCTTGTCAACGGTGCCTAGCCGTAGTGGTTGATGGGCCGTTACAACGTGTACGTCGTGTTGATCTGCCTGGCTCTGAGCTTCATCTTCTGCGTCAAGATGAAGTCGACGTCACGTCGACTTTAGATGGCTTCGACAGATAACATCTTCTGCGTCGAGTTGAAGTAGAAGCTGCGTCGACTTCACTAGTTACTCTGACAAGTCCCTGCCCTTTACGTCGATATCTATTCAACGTATCGTTGACTTGAGTTACTTCGACAGAAGAGTTGATCCACTTGGACTTCTAGTCAGAGCAGCGTCGATATGGACTCGATGTTGCGTCGAATTCTATTCGACGCAAATGTTAACTTAGCGCAATTTTGCTTCCCTTGATCTGGTCCTGATACCCTATGTTGAGTAAGACATCCTAAGATATCTAATGACCAGATTACCCTTACTATACAATGGGTAATTTATTCCTAGAGGATAAAATCACTTTTAGTTAATTTGTTAAGTTAAATCAAGGGTTTTTCCCAACAATTGTTGACGTTCATTGTTGTTTCTTTGTGTAGATTGTTTACTTTTTGTGCATGCTACTACTGCCTTTTTGCTATTGATACATTGCTCTTTGGGAAGATTTTTATGCTAGGATGCATGTTAGATATTGTAAGTATACAACTTGCATATTCGTATTCATGACATGATTTAAATCAAATGTTACCCTACTTTGAAGATCGTAAAAAAGTTATTTTCCTACTTATAATAAATGTAGAATTTTGCATATCATTAGCTAGATGATTTGATCTTCATGCTCATGTAGGGTAAATAAAATCAAACTTCATACTTTCCTTTTCGCAGCGTAATTATAGTTTATACTCGTGGACTAGATGATCCATTGGATCGAGGGACACAGTCTAAATCTTAAAATTGTAAATTATGTCTTTTAACATAACTTTTATACAAAAGGAATGTCTTTTATGAAAGCAAACATAGAATTGGAGTTACCTGTGCGTCTGTAGTTGTCACCTGCACGACGTGGCATCACACCGCGTATTTTCCCCACTCTGATAATATATTTATATATTGGGAAAATGCGGGTTGTGACAGACCTGGCCTAGAACAATTTTAGGTGAACCCCGTTACGACTAATAAGATAAAAGAAGAGAGCATTAATTATGGAAGAATATAGTGGTTGATGATTTTTCGAGAGACATTTGGAACCTCATATCTTTCCTTCCCAAGAAATCGGAATTAAAAAAAAATTGTCCTTTTTTGATAGAATTTTGAAAGAAGTATATACATTCTATTTTATTTCCTCTATATGACCAAAAAATTTCTCTCAAGCAAAATCATCTTCAAGTGAGTTCAGTCTTCTACCGAGATTATTTTGTTGTAAAAAGTTTATTATTTTATTTTAACATTTGTAAAAAGAGTCTGAGAATCTCTCTAAAAGATTGAGTGGTTCTGAGAGTTTCTTGATCAAAAGACGACCTTATAAATGCAATGAATTTATATTGTAATAGAAGAGATGAGTACTCAAGTTTCGGTCAAACTTTATAATTTGTGTGTCCATTTTCTCTATAAACTAAATTTATTTTCTTTCTATTTATTTGCATAATTTGTATTGTTAGTTATGACAATGTTTGTGATTTAAAGGGTATTTTCCCGCACTTTCAAGTAGTCATTGACTTGCGTGAGTGCTTCTAGTTTTTGATTAGTGCTTCTGGTTATGCTTATTGACTTGGGAGAGGTTTTTCTGGTTTTGATTAGGGCTGAGCATAATAATCGAAACTCATTATTCGATCGTAAATCACTCAAATTTTTAGCCGAACCGAAATCAAAATAAAATGATTCGAATCAATTTTGCTCGAATTAAAAAAACTCAAAATCAATTTCGAGTCGATTTCGAGGCTCACACGAGTCACTCGATTTTTTATTCTAGTCGTCTCGATTTACTTTTAATACAATAATTCATTTTTGTGGTTTTGGGTTCAGTTTCTTGTGTTTTCGGTTAGTCCGCTCTGCAATAAAATAATTCATTTTTAATGGCTCTGTTTGGCGCGGAGGTTGGAGGAGCGGCGGTTGGAGGAGTGATCCGCAACCGTGGGTACATATCGGCGGTTGGAGGAGCGGCGTTTTTCCGCTGATTCAGCGGAGGCGCTACAAACCGCGCCCCGTATCCGCGCCGCCAAACGGGAAACTTTCCACGGTTGCGGATCAGGAATCTCTCTCTAATCCGCAGCCGCTCCGCCAAACATAGCCAATGTTGGCAGCGGAACATCACGACACCTCGAGCATTGAAATCATTTATGATTTCCACAATTTCCCGCGACAAAGACTGGAGGCATGGAAAACGCGCCCGACGCCTCTTCATTTTCCCCCTTTCCAAGAGTCTCTGCTCTCCCACTTGGCTGACATTAGGGTGAGTGCGACGTAGGGCATCTGCGACATTCCTCCCCCGACGCTCCAGCCGACAACAACGACGCAGAAGAATGCTTATCTGCCCTTCTTTCTCTTGGTATGCTACTTCTTCTTTCCTCTCCTCTTCTTCCTCTTTAAAAAAGAATTTATTTAACACTAAAATCTATAATAATTTATTTTTTTTATAAAAAATTAATTAATTTCGAGCCGACTCAAAATTGATTCGAGCTAGCTCGAAATCAAATCGATTTCGAGTCGATCCGTCTCGACTCAAAATCGATTTCAAGTTAAAGTTAATTTCGAGTAAAAAATTTCAATTTTGAACGGCATTGAAATTGATCAAAATCCGCTCCCTATCATCCCTAATTTTGATTAGTGCTTCTGGGTATGGGCGAGTAGTGTTGCTCTCATCATCTTCAGTTAGGAACTCGTTTTGCCCCTTCGACTAAACAAATGCTCTGTTTGAGACAGCTTTTTCTATTCAAAGAGTTCTATTCGAACAGCTAAAGCTATTTTTTAGTTGTTTGGATAAACAACTTTTTGAAAAGTGCTTCTTCAAATAAGCTTTATAGAGGCTCTTTGAGAAGCCAGTCCAACATAACTTTCTAAAAACCGTTTTTTCTATTTTTAGCTTATTCTCTTTTATTAACTCCATTTCGCTATCATACCATTCCAGCATTTTCGTCCGAGCGCGCTTGTTCGGCAGGACACTCGTTTTCGACCGGGCACTCATTTTTCGCCCGAGCGATCATTTTTCGCCGGGGCGCTCATTAATTTCGCCCGGGAGCGCATTTTTCGTATGAGCATCCGTTTTTCGCCCGAGTGCGTGTTTTTCGCCAGGGCGCCCGATTATCGCCCGGTCGGCGATTTTTTGCCCGGGCACGTGTTTTTCGCCCATGCGAACATTTTTTCGCCTGGGCGCGCGTTTTTCTCCCGGGGGACCGTTTTTCGCTCGGGTGCGCGTTTTACGCCCGGGCGGCCGTTTTTTCGCCCGGGCGACCCTTTTTTTCGCCGAAGCACGCGTTTTACACCCGGGCGGCCGTATTTCGCGGCCCTTTTTACGCCCAAGCACGTTTTTTTTCGCCCGGGCGGCCATTTTTCGCCCGGGAGGTCGTTTTTTTGCCGGGCGACCATTTTTTGCCGGGTCGCGCGTTTTTTGCCCGGGCGCCCGTTTTGTTGCTCGGGCGCACGTTTTTTCGCCCTGACGGTCATTTTTTCGCTCGGTCGCGCGTTTTTCACACTAGCGGACATTTTTCGTCAGGGTGCGCATTTTTCGCCTGGGCGGCCTTTTTCCGCCCGAACGCAATTTTTTCGCCTGGGCAGCCGTTTTTTCGCTTGGGAAGCCGTTTTTTCGCCTGTGGGCCATTTTTTCGCTCGAGCGCGCGTTTTTCTCCCGGGCTGCAGTTTTTTGCCCGGGCGGATGTTTTACGCCCGGGCGGCTGTATAAGCCCGGACGACGGTTTTTTGCCCCGACGATGGTTTTTCGCTCCGGCGACGGTTTTTCGCCCGGGTGCCGGTTTTTCGCCCGTGCGCGCGTTTTTCTCCCGTGCGACTGTTTTTCGCTCGGGCGCCCGTTTTTTTCGCCCAAGCGCGCGTTTTTTGCCCGGCCTGCCGCTTTTCGCCCGGGCTGCCGTTTTTGTCTCGGGCGAACGTTTTATGCCCGGGAGGTATTTCGCCAGGGCGCGCATTTTTTGCTCGGGCGCGCGTTTTTCTCTCGGGCGCACATTTTTCGCCCGGGTGCGCATTTTTCGCCCGGGCGGCGGTTTTTCGCTTGTGCACGCGTTTTTCTCCCGTGCGGCTGTTTTTCGTCCGGGGCCCATTTTTTCGCCCAGGCGCCCGTTTTTTGCCCGGGCGCCCGTTTTTTCGCCCATGTAGCCGTTTTTTTTCCCGAACGATCGTTTTTCGACCGAGTTGCTGTTTTTCGCTCGTCCGTCCTTTTTCTGCCCGGGATGTCATTTTTCTCCCGAGCGACCATTTTTTGCCCGGACGCGCATGTTTGCCTGGGCGTGAGTTTTCACACTCATTATATTTCAATATTTTTGGTTTAAAAAAATAGTTTTCGAACAGTTGTTCTACCGAACAGCTTAAATAAAAAGCTCTATTCGATCAACAATTTTGCACAGACTCTCCAAACAGTCTGCAGTCTCTTATCAGAGTTTTTCTGAAAGTTCTACTCGATAAACAGTTTTTCCAACCACTTGAGCTGTCTCAAACAGGAGTAATTTTTTGGTACAAGTAGCGTGCACAGAGCTGTGCACGCTATGTAACAGTTACAGCCGTAATTTACAAATAAAATGTAAATCACGTCTGTAACCTGAAATTATGCTGTAACAGTAATATGTGCAGGCTATTTGTAACTAAAATTTTTTCCTCAAACAGAATCAAAATGTGCAACAAAAAGCATTTCGACGAAATCACAGGAAAACAAACGTCACAATCCGGCTCCGAATGCTTAGCTGATGATGCGGATTTGCAGCCCTCGAGTTCAGTATCAGCTTGAGCCACATCTTCCACCGAAAGCTACGTTGCCCGAAAAGCTATTATTGCCTCGTGGTCCGCCGTCATAGCAGATAAGCAGAAGGCAAGGTTAGGGCCGATACTCAAGAAGCGAGCGACCGTGAGAGAATGGCGTCGAATTTCCCTTCGGATCTGATCCGGGATATCCAGACCAGCATGCGACGGGCCGCCGGCATGCCTTTGTACGATCCGAGTGACCCGGCCCTCCCCTCGGTGCCCTCCGTCGAGGAGACCGTGGCTGCGAAGGATCCTTTGCTCCCCGACTACCTCTGCTGCAAGAGATGCCATGGAGGCCTTTGCAGAGGGATCAACTCCACGCTTTGCATCTTCTGTGGCGCGGAGCAGCGAGTAGAGGGTATACCCTTGAAGATCTCCTTCAACTCCACAGCGGGTTACCAGAAATTTCTCCAATCTCTCAATCTCGACGGTTCGGTAAACGAGTTTTTTGATTTTCTGAAACCCCCCTTCACTAAATTTGCGGTGCCATGGCGTTATTTAGGCGACAAGTGACAACCGATTTTTTGTTCTTCCTTTTTTTATCCTTTTGGAATATTGATATTATCTTCTAATTTGTATTGTGTATGGAGATGTAAGTGATCGGGTTGCTTTAGATTAGGTTGTTTGTTCTAGTACAAGTATATCGCCTAGTGTTTCTAGAAAATTTATGTAGGGAATTTTGGAAGTAACTATGGAGTGTGTACTTCTTGATGAGATGGGAGGGACATATGCATGCGTTGCGCTATAATTAGATGCATATACATAACAACTACAACAACACTCAAGCCTTTATCCCACCATAGTGGGGTCGGTTATATGGATCCTTTGTCTCCATTACGCCCTATCTTTAATCATAGCCTCACTAATACCTAAGTACATCATATCTTTTCTTATAGTTTCATTCCAAGTCTTTTTTGGTCTACCCCTCCCCCGTTTAACATGTCTAGTGACTAAACTCTCACAACGCCTAACATGTACCTCTAATGGTCTCCTATGTACATGTTCGAACCATCTTAAACAAGCTTCTCGCATCTTCTCTACACTAGATGCATATACATAGTTTTATTAAATTCATTCGTGAATCCTCAGTTGCTCTCCAAATGAAGAATTCGTCTGTGATAGGCGAGGGGTTATTAGAACTGGGCTCCGTTCCGAGATCTAGAATTGGGTGAAAGGACGTTTTGCCGCGTGGAGGAATCAACGGTCGCCCGTTACCCGGATGTAATAACTTCGCGTGATAGGCACCCATGGGGATGAGTTCAAGATCAAGTTGTCGATCCCTTTTCCCGTCTGCACTTGTTGATTGATAAAGCTTTCAAGGAGGAAGGGGAATAAAAAGAGCTCCTAAAGGTTTTTCCCAAGACTAAGTTAACAAGAAAGACTGGAAAGGCAACAAAAGATCGGAGCTCGAGGATAAGGTATAAGAATGACGAAGATGATGAAGTTCCTTCTAAAACACAAAAGCAAGCAAAATCGAAGAACGGGAAAGCCATTGGTGTGCTAACTCGTCGAAGCATCGATAATCTTCAAGGAAGCCTTTGGAGGAGACAACCACCATCTAATCCAAAAGTAGAAGCATTAGAACAAAGGACATTGTCGACCAACTGGGGGCTTTCTGTAGAGTAAATGCGAATGAACTAGAAAAGGAAGAAAATGTATAAATCACGCATGCCTGGTTTGAAGGCCAAACCGGGGGCTTTCTGTAGAGTAAATGCGAATGAACCTAAATGTTTCGGACGCATATCGGGCGTGCTCCGCCAAGATCTCTCATCCCATGATATCACCATGGACGATTCTGAGGTTAATGGACGGAATATTGGGTTGCAAGCATTGGTTTGGAGGCATTGACGACGTCAGGTAGGCGGGGGAAGAAACAAGTGATCTTGGTGATGCAAACATTCATGAGGCCCTTAACGCTGGCCTTGGCGTCGTTGAAGACCTTCATTTCACTCACAATTGTACACATCCATTGTTGCCCCTAAGGTGGAGAGAAGGGCTACTCAGTAATTCAAATTTCTTCGAGCAACTTCTTCCTCCTGTGCAGAGAACTTATTAACGACTTTCATATCTTTTTCTCCCTTCTCTCTCTTTACAGAGGACTTATTGATGTTGCTTTGCTATGTAAGAAATAACTCCTTTTCTTGAGTTTTCTCTTTGCATAGATTAAATCATTGAAAATGGTAAACGCGTGGGGATGGTTAGGAATCTCAAGCAACTCATTGGACCATTATTGAGGTTTGAAAGCCAAAGATTAGAGATCGCGCTTGAGAGTTCCTTCTCTTACTATCCCTTTAAAAGAAGTAGATGTTGAGATTTTCTCAGTTTCTCTCAGAGAAGACAATATGTTCTTCTGAGCCCGTTTTGCTTGATCAAACTTGATTTATAATAATTATGGGTAGAAGAAAAGTAACTGACATTCTTATTAGGTTTTATTAGTCTTCTTTGTTGTTGTATTAATTTAGATATTTACATGATTATAGATGGATTGTTATGGTAATTTGTTTGTCCATGATTACTCTTGACTTGCAGGATTTTTATCACTTGTCCGTATCGTATTAATTTGTTTGCCCATGATTATAGATGCATTGTTATGGTAATTTGTATTAATTTGTTTGTCAAGGGATTTAGCGCTATCGTGGCCCGCTTTACGAATTGATTTCATAAGGGCGATTTTAATGGCCAAGGCGGCCACTAAAGCATTTGAAGAAATAAAAGAGAAGTTGACGACTGCTCCTATTTTGAGACTCTCCCTGATTTTAGTAGGGCATTTGAGATAGCATGTGCCGTATTTGACATTGGCATTTGAGGAGTATTAAGCCAGGAAGGCCATCCAGTTCCTTTAGTGAGAAGTTGAATGAGGCCAAGCAAAAAAATACATGAATTGTAATAAGAGTGTTTTATACGATAGTCCAGTCGTTGCACTATTGGAAGCATTATCTCTTAACTTGAGAGTTTGTCCTCCATTCTGATCATCAATACATTGATTCTCAGAGGAAATTGGGGCATCATCATGCCAAGTGGGTCGAGTATTTGCAGGAATTCTACTATGTTCTCAAACACCTTACCAGTTTTAAAGAGAAATCTTGCGGATGCTTTGAGCCGCCGAGTTACCTTACTACAGAGACTAAGCGCTAGTGCACGGATTTGAGAGGCTAATCACCAAATACCCCACCTATCCTAATTTCAGTGAGATTTATACCGTGTTGTCGAATGACCCTTCTGAGCCTACTGACGGGTTCCTGATCATGGGGAGTTGCTTATATCATCGTTCTCACTTCTGCATTCGTTAAACCTCCTACCGCGATTACTTGATCGAGGAGATGCATGCTGGTGGCTCTGCCGACCATTTTGGTAGAGACAAGACGATACCGTTGGTGTAAGACCATTTTTATTGGCCGAGTCTGAAGAAGGACGTTGTTCATGTCATTCGTTATTGTTGTATCCACCAGACGATGAGAGGGTCGAAGCAGAATACTTGACTCTACACCCCTCAATTGGTGCCTCACCCCCATGGGTCGACATTAACATGAATTTTGTGCTTAGGCTCCCTCCCACTTGAGGAAACATTACTACATATATGTTGTCGTAGACCGTTTTTCTAAGATGGCCCGCTTCCTAGCTTGTAGCAAGATTGTCGATTACAAATCACTGTAGCACATGACAGGTACGACATTGAAATTCTCATATGCATACCACCCTCAGACTGATGGGCAGATTGAGATGGTTAATATATGGTGCTTGGTCGATGAGCATATGACTAGTTGGGACTTGGTTCTTCCTTTTGCGGAGTTCGCGTATAATAATTTCGTCAATATGTCCAGTAGTTTGAGTCCATTCCATATTGTTCTAGGATATGAGCTGAAGAATCCTATTGACCTCATCTTAGTCCCTTTAAAGTCTATTGACGTTGCTGAGTTTTTTATCTGTCATTTACATGAGTTACATGAGTCAACCTAACGTTACTTTGCATTTAGTAATGTATAGAAATTATGTAGATACCCACAAGCGGGAGCAGATTTTTCGCAAAGACGAGTAGATGATGGTTCAAATTCCTGTTGAGAGGCTCCCTAAGGTGCTTGCTAAAAATTTGAATGTCAAGCGAATGAGTACCTACAAAATCGTGAGAAGGATCAGGATGAATGCCTACGAGCTTGATATCCCTAAGAGTATAAGTATCCACCTTGCATACAATGTTTAAGACTTGCACCTTACTATGAACCTTGCGAGTATGTGTACCCCGTATTTTGGACCTCCTCCGTGCCTTACCTTTTGCGACCTCAAATCGACCCCCACCCCATTTCTAAGCCTCACCCACCTCTGAATCAGGCATCTATAATTTCATCGGTACCACCAGTGGTCTCTCCAGGACCACCAACACTCATTGACTTTCAAAGCATTATTGACATTGTGGCTCACGAGTGTATAACCACGCCCGTTAAACAAATACAAAGATACATGGTTCACTCGAGAGCACAATTTTATTCATGACGCTTGGAAGACATACATAGAGCTTGATCTAGTCGCCCCAGAGCTACTACGACATTATCAGCATCTTCATTCATTAGAGATGAATGACATGGAGTCGAGGGGAGTTGATGAGGATCATACTTCAAGTGTGGGTCATCATACACTAGGGCTCGCACACGTCTATTCTCGCTGATTATATATATAGCGCTTTATTTAGTGAGATTGACAACAATCGTGTACAATCAATCGTAGCCGTCCATGATGGTTGCCCCAAATATGATTAGTATTGTAGGGTTTCCTGGGCATCAAATGTGCAGCAGAATATGGAAAACCCTTGAAAAAGATCTATGTGAAACACAATAAATCAAGAAAGTAAGCATTTACCTGCGACGAAATCAAGTTTCATGAAAAACAAGTCCTTTTGAGAACCAAAACGCAGAACGAATCTCATGTCTCTATGAGTATCCACATGAATGCAGAAAACTCCATGTTCTCCGTCCAACTGTCCCGTGAATGTAAACTTATTGCCCATCTCTTGCAACGAAGTACTAGTTTTGTTTTCTGCAAAAAAGCCGTGCTCACTTTCACTGTTCTCTCTATTTCTACCACAAGAGCAAGACAATCAATTCTCTTCGTGACCCTTTTATATTTGAGAGAGAGAGAGAGAGAGGATTTCAAAAAATTCTTAAAAGAGGAATATATGACATTATGAAAGTTATCATTTCAGTTCAAAACCAAAAAATTTAATTCCAATTAATTAATTACCATTTAGATATATATTTTGGAATTGACTTTATTTAAATCTAATATAAATAAATCCAACACGATCAATAGTCCAATTTCCGTATGTTCTTAACGTGCGACCCTATAGGTTCATATTACGTATTTACGTTGGTAGTAAGCCTAATTCTTTGATAGGTTCTAGATCACAAACTCCAATAGTCTCCACTTAGGCTTGTTTGAGAGAACGGTGTCATTTGAAAAAGGAGATGTTAAAATTGTATTTTCAAAATTGAGAAAATTGTTTGGAAAAACTATATTTGCAATCCAGTTCAAAAAAAAAACTGAATTGTTTGATAAAACACTAATTAGTGGCAAGATAATTTCTTCTGTCTGTACAAGTCCCACCGAATTTTACTAAATTGCAAGTAATATGGGATACTTAATGTTATGAAATTATATTCTTCTAAAACTAGTTATTATATATGTGAGTAATTCATTCACTGCCTTTCATTTCGACATGCATATATTATTTGAATCCATCCTTCATTTACCCCCCAAAGTAACTCGACCCCACTCTCCGACCATGGGATTCGCCTGTCAAACTTGAGAAGAAGAAGCCCCGGGAGGAAGAAGAGCTCGTGCGCGCTGAGGGAGGAAGACCTGGAATTCGTTCATGGGAGAGGAAGATCTGGAAGGGGGAAGATTGTATCTACATCAGCGGGGGAAGGAGTCGATCTCGATGGCGTAGGCCCTAGATCTGCTACAGAGCTCTGTAGCGGGAGGAAGAAGACTCGACCGGAAGAGATCGTGCATCGGGAAGTCCCTTGGGCTGATTCCAAACACTTGGGTTTTCAGTTTGAGCCTAGCTTTTTTAACTGAGCCTTACCCAAACGTTACACCATCTAATGTTTTGAGCCGAATTGCTGCCGCACCGGAGGATGGAGGTGAAACATGTTTTGTGACACACTTCATGCCTCGAATTCAGTCCTTGACTTCAAACTGAATTCGAGGCATGAAGCGTGTCACCCTCTTCATAATTCAATCTTTGTTATTTCTGATTTTCAGTTATATTATATCAAACAAATGAGCTCATTATCATATATTGACTAAATTGTACAACCATGCATTTCATTGTCTCACTTCATTAAGTGGCTCATACATTGCTCTTCATTAACTCCTCTCTAATCCCTTCTACCATGGAATATAAATTCGATGCCGAAAGTATAGGAGTCCGTCCTGGAGTCGATAATCCTAAAGAGGTCCGTGCTGCAATGACTCCATAATGGCCTCTGAAATCGGGTCCTCCTTCTGGCATGACTAATCCAGTCCCAAATGTCATTTTATACTTCAGTTGATGCTAATAACTGCTCGCAACAATCTTGATAGGCTCAAAAAACAGGGGTGATATCCATCTGCTCCAATGCATGAGATAGATCCATAATCATCAAGCTCTTAGTGTCGGTGGAGTTGGGCATTCTTCTGCTCAAGGAATCTGCCACAAAATTCACTTTGTCTGGGCCGTTAGTGCAAAGTGAATTCATAATCACAAAGAAATTCAAGCCAACGTCGTTGTCGAAGATTCAGCTCCTTCTGTGAGTAGACATATTTTAGATTCTTGTGGTCTGGGAATATTTCGCAGTGCACTCCGTACAAGTAATGTCTCCAAGTCTTGAGTGCAAAAACAACCGCTCCCAGCTCCAGATCGTGTGTCGGGTAATTTCTCTCATGCTTCTTAAGCTGCTGAGAGGTGTAGGCGATCACCTTTCCGTGCTGCATCAATACCGCACCCATGCCTTGAAGCGACGCATCAGTGTGGATCTGAAATCCTTCCTTTCCATATGGTAGGGTAAGAATGGGTGCCGACGTATATCTATCCTTCAACTCAGTGAAATGCAACCTCGCATTCTGGTGTCCATATAAACGGAGCATCCTTCTTAGTCAATGCGGCGAGAGGTAAAGCTATTTTTGAAAACCCTTCTACGAACTTCCGATAGTATCCGGCAAGTTCGAGAAAACTTCTAATGTTTGCTGTAGATTTTAGCCGGGGCCAATCCTTCACCGCCTCAATTTTGGCGGGGTCTATCACGACTTCTGCTCCAGAAATGATATGGCCTAGGAAGTTCACCTCCTTAAGCCAAAATTCACATTTACTAAACTTTGCACAGACTTAATGCTCCCTGAGCTTCTCCAGAACCATCTTCAGGTGATCCGCATGAGCACCCTCTATCTCCAAAAACACCATGATATCATCTATAAAGACGATGCCAAATCTATCAAGGTAGGGCTCGAAAACGTGGTTCATGAGACTCATGAACGTGGATGGGGCATTGGTGAGACTGAAGGGCATCACCGTAAACTCATTGAGCCTATATCTCGAGCTAAAAGCCGTCTTGGGAATGTCTTGCTCTCGAATCCGAAGCTGATAGTATCCTAATCAAAGGTCGAGCTTCGAGAAATAATGCGCTCCTTGGAGCTGGTCAAATAGTTCATCAATACGGGGAAGTGGGTACGTGCTTCGTACCGTCAACCTATTCAATTCCCGATAATCAATACATAGTTGGAGTGATCCGTCTTTCTTCTTAACGAAAAGCACGGAAGCTCCCCTTGGTGAGGAGCTTGGTCGGACAAATCCCGAGTCTACCATTTATTGGAGCTGAACTCTGAACTCTGCTAACTCCTTCGGGGCCATTTGGTAGAGAGTTTGTGAAACTAGTCGAGCTCCTGGAATAAGCTCGATATGGAAGTCCACTCCTCTATGTGGTGGCAATCTAGGTAACTTCTCTGGGAAAATGTCGGGAAAATCTCGCATTGTCGTCACATCGAAGATGTCTATTTTGGCCTCTATTGCCCAAACTAGACCATAAAAACTTCTTCTCCATGGGTATAAGCCTTTACGACCTTCATAGATGCTAATGGGCAACTGGGAATAGATCAGATACCTTAAAACATAATAGTCCGTCCAGGGGTTGGTCGCATCAAACATTTTTATGCTCTATTATGTTTTAAGGTATCTGATATATTCCTCGGTCCCGTGAAGTCGTTACTGAGGCCTCAGGGGTCATCGTGGTTGTCACTACAAACATAAGTGAAATTGTGTGTTCCACTTGTCTTATGGGCCACGTCACCATTTGTGAAGTTTAATCAAGAGATTTGTGAGGGTAATTAGCATGTGACCTTGCTGGTCTTACCCCAAGAGAAACCTATTAAAGTTTGTATGAGTTTTCCTGGAGCCGCTTCGTGCTTGTGGTTTGAGACTTTAGTTTAGGTTTACCATTGTATGGCTGTATGAATTATGCACCATACACCTCCACTCCTTGACCTCGTCACAATATGAGGGTTGGTATTTCACATGTTTATGGATTGGAAAGTTGTTGGTGTTGGTGGGCTTGCCCAGGAGGAGTGGGAGAGTGTAGCAGTGGCTAGTAGGCTAGATGATGATGTTTTTCCATCTGTTATAACTCTAGTCCTTCCTCCTTGTGTTGGAGTGATCACCACCAATGTGTGGTGGTTCACACAATCGTAGAGATGTGGGTTAGACTCTTAGTCTAGTGGGAGTGGGTTGCAAGGGTTGACTAGGCTGATCCCCTGGTATTCTCACCCTCGGTGGGCTTCACCCCCTAGCACTATGTAGTGATAGTTTAGCTGGCAGGGCGAAGGCATCACGAAATAGTATGTGTGCTTATGCTAATTCCGTGCTTGTAGACCTAGGAAAATGTAGTGTGTTACCATCCTAGAAGCTAAGGTTGTCCGCTTCGCTGTTGTTGTCTTGCCACGACGATGATGTCTAGGGGCTATCTACCCTCTTAATAAGTGGACTAGTGTATGTCGACATAGAGTCTGTGTGTAGCGGTGAGTGCTACTTTTGAATCCTTTCATAGAATAGCTTCATACATTGCATTGCATACACAAATCCTTTTCGTATAAGCTCATATGAGAGTTTTTATATGCTAAGTTATTTCGGAATTCTATTTTTAAACTGTACTTATATTATATAAATTTGTATGAACACTTTTATATGATAGGTTTCTTTCTGTGCACTTTTATTATGTTGATTTGTAGCTCTGCTTGTGTTTTCCTTGTATTAAACTCTGCTTTATTTGTACATGTGTAGTGTACTTAGTTTTATATCACCATTTGGCACCTGCTTTATGATTATATATACATACTCCCGTGCCAATAACATTTGCATCTTTCCTCTTTCATTCTTTTCACTGGTGCCAAGGATGCATTGGGTTGAGGAAGGGAGTGTCCACTTAGTTCTCGTGATTAATGATTTGTTGTTACCATCAGACACGACGGGAGCAGTAGCAGCAGCACCAGATGCCCTTCCAGCGGGACCCCACTGATGTAGTACAGATTACTCCTCCGCCGATAAATACCACTACAGATGACCCAGTGAGCCGTGAACGCCGTTTTGTTAGGGCTTATCAAGGCCCCTACTATGTGTTTGGATCTTATGTGATTTGGAAGTAGTCAACGAGTTAGTCTCACTGCCAACGTAATATGAGCTTATGAGGTCGCACATAATAACACACGAGAAATTGGATATATGATCGGGGTGGCTCGACTCATATAGGATATGAGTGGAGAGCCAAACTTGGATGAGTGGGAGAAAGTCTATGTCGACTTGATTGCATGTCGATATAATGATATCGACTAGATGGTCTAGCCAATCGACTAGAAGATCTAGCCGATCAACTAGACAAAATCGTCTAGAACTGTCTGTGTTGTCTGGTCGAATCGGCTAGATCGTGTGGCCGATCAATTAGAAGGATTCATCTAGACTGTTTCAGTATTGACTGGACAGATTCGACTAGACGGTCTAGCCGATCGACTAGAAGGATTCATCTAGACTGTTTCAGTATTGACTGGACAGATTCGACTAGATGGTCTAGCTGATCGACTAGAAGACTTCGACTAGGCTGTCTCTGTATTGATATAGTGTATATCAATTAGACAACCTAGTTTACGAGATACCATCGCTATGTGAGGTGTTTCTCCCGTTCTGTGCTTTCGTGGACTCAAAAGAGGAACACGGAATAGGATTCCGATTCAAGCAAGACATTTCCTGGAGCAGTCCAATCGATTATTGTGACTCGATCCCGCACAGGTACTGCATTTATTTCTTGATTCATGGTTATCGCAAGATCCGTATGCTTCACTTTTAGGTTTTTTCTTGAATTTCCGCTGCGCACATATGATGTGTAAACCCCATAGAAAACCCCAACAATGGTATCAGAGGTGGGTTTCTGCGATTTCCTTGTTTCAGAAATTATTTTCCTTTGTAGTAACCGTCTTTCTTTGTCTAGTTTGTGAAACTAAATCGTAGAAAGGTGAGTTTATTTACTGCCATAAGGAAGAATGTTTTGCCTATGTCCGGTACATGTAAATCTGAAGATTTTGAAGAGTTCTAAATGTTTAGATTCATTCTTTAACATTAATAGTTGATAGTTTTTCTTTATAGTGAATTTGGAATGTATCTGAAATGTGAATGGTGTAAATGTTTTCATGTTGCTGTGAAAATATGTGCAATGATTAAAAGTTAATCATGATTAATTGTTAATCACCTATCATGAAAATCCCTTAAAATTAATATTAAGTGTTCAATTGTCTTCTAATGACTAACACTCTTCCTGCCTCGATCGATGACGTGTGAGCTTTGCCAAAGCAAGATGCATTAATCAAAGGAAGAGACTGACCAAGGAAGGAAATTGACACCACTCCGGTAAGACATAGAGCACTGGAGGAGGAATTGCCCCCTCTATGTTGAGGATCTGCAGAAGAAGAAGGGAAGTGTGATTTTCGCTTCAGGTATTTATTTTATAGAAATAAACCTTTCTGCTCCTTCATCTTGCGTATTGGATACCGGATGTGGTTCTCACATTTGTACAAATGTGGAGGAACTATGAAAGAGAAGAATGTTGGGTAAAGGAGAGATGAATCTACGTTTTCGAAATAGAGCAAGGGTTGATGCCGTTGCCGTAGGGGTTTATCGTCTTTTTTTGCCCAGTGAGCTTGTAATTAAACTTGATAATAATTGTTATTATGTTTCAGCCATAACTAGAAACATTATATCTGTTTGTCTTGACATGAAATGTTTTATCATTTATAAGTAAGAACAATTGTTGTTCAATTTTTATGAATGATGTTTGTTATGGTGTAGCTCACTTGTTTAATGATTTATATGTTTTCAACTTAGACCAGCCAAGCAATAACGTAGAAAATACTAAGTACTAAAAATGAATGACTAGAATTCTACATACTTTTGGTATTCTCGTTTAGGTCATATAAACGAGAATCCAAGCTCCATAAAGATGGACTACTGGACTCATTTGATTATGAATCATTTGAGAGATGTGAGTCTTGCTTATTAGGCAAAATGACTAAAGCCTCCTTCACTGGTCATACTGAGAGGGCTGATGATCTTTTGGGTGTCATACATAGTGATGTATGCAGACCCATGAGTTCTATGGCTAGAGGTGGGTTCAACTACTTTATTACATTTACTGATGATTTTAGTAGATATGAATGTGTATCTTATGCAATACAAATTCAAATCCTTCGAAATGTTCAAGGAGTTCAAGAATGAAGTACAGAACCAACTAGGAAAATCAATTAAAGCACTATGATCTGATCGTGGTGAATATTTGAGTCAGGAGTTTCGTGATCATCTGAAAGCATGTGGAATTGTATCACAGCTTAATGGTGTGTCTGAGAGGAGAAATCGTACCTTGTTGGACATGGTACGGTCGATGATGAGTCATGCATCTCTGCCTATTTCCTTTTGGGGATATGCTCCAGAAACAAATGTTTTCACACTAAATTGTGTTCCAACTAAAATGGTTCAAAAGCCACCATATGAGATATGGACTGAGAAGCGTCCTAGTATGTGTTTCATTAAAATTTTGGGTTGTGAGACATACGTACGACATCAAATGCCTGACAAACTTGAGGCCAAATCAGATAAGTGTTATCTAGTGGGGTATCCTAAGGAAACTAAATAATATTATTTCTATAATCAGCCCGAGGGCAAATGTTTGTCGCAAGGACTGATGTCTTTCTTGAGAAAGAGTTTCTATCTAGAAAAACTGCTAAAATAGAACTTGAAGAGGTTCAAGAACCACAAACAATGAATGAACCAGAATTGGAACCTGAGCAAGGACTACAAGTTGTTGTAGCTAGAGAGTCTGCTCAAGAAACACAAATCCTACGTAAATCTGGTAGACCTAGAGATGAGCCTGAGAGATATGGATTTCTCATGTCTCAAATAGGTAATGTGCTGCTTATGAATCATGATGATGAGCCTGCAACCTACCAAAAGGCTATGAATGGACCGGACTCCGAGAAGTGGCTTGAGGCCATGAAATCTGAAATAGACTCCATGTATACAAACCAAGTTTGGACCTTAGTGGAACCACATGAATGGGTACGACCCATATGGTGCAAATGGGTACTCAAGAAAAAGACCGACATGGATGATAATGTACATACATTGAAAGAGCGATTAATGGTTAAAGGTTTCAAGCAAATTCATAGTGTTGACTATGATGAGACCTTTTCCCCTGTTGTCATGGTAAGTCCAACAAAATTCTGCTTACTCTGCGTAATATGACTACGAGATCTGGCAAATGAATGTCAAAATGATTTTCCTTAATGGAAACCTCCTTGAGGAAGTGTACATGACATAAACCCGAGGGTTTTGTATCTCCAGATGAAGCCACTAAAATATGCAAGTTGCAGAGATCCATTTATGGATTGAAACGAGCTTCTCGAAGTTGGAATCTACGTTTTGATGAGAATATCAAAGAGTTTGGTTTTATCAAGAATGAAGATGAGCCTTGTGTTTACAAAAAAATTAGTGAGCGTACTGTTGTATTCTTGATATTGTATGTAGATGACATACTATTGATTGAGAATGACATTTCGACCCTGCAAGCTGTTAAGAACAAGCTAGAGAATTGTTTTTCTATGAAAGACTTGGGTGAAACAACTTATGTACTAGATATTAAGATCTATAGAGATAGATCGAAGAAGTTGCTGGGTTTGACCAAAAGTTCATACATTGAGAAGGTGTTGAAGCGGGTTCAACATGCTTGAGTCCAAGAAGGGATTCTTACTCATGTCACATGGTCTAAGTCTCTCTAAGGACCAGTGTCCTAAATCTTTGGAAGATAAGGACAGTATGAAGTTGATTCCATATGCTTCTGCAATTGGATCAATTTTGTATGCAATGTTATGTATTAGACCCGATGTCTTATATGCTTTGAGCATAAACTAACATGTATCATTCTGATCCGGGTGATGGTCACTGGACAACTGTCAAGAATATCCTGAAGTACTTGAGAAGAACTAAAGATGTATTATTAGTGTTTGGTGGAGAGGAAGAGCTCATTGTAAAGGGTTACACGGATGCTAGCTTCCAAACTGATAGAGACGATTCAAAGTCTCAGTCAAGTTTTGTGTTTTGCCTTGGGGGGGGGGGGGGGTTGTGAGCTAGAAGAGTTCCAAGCAAGAGGCAATTGCCGAATCTATAACAGAGGCTGAGTATATCGCTGCTGCAAATGCGGTGAAGGAGGCTGCATGAATTTCGATATTCATCGGCGAGCGAGCTTGATGTAGTTCATAACATTGTTGATCAGGTAATTCTTTACTGTGACAACAACGGTGCCATTGCACAGGCCGAAGAACCTATATCTCATCAGCGCTCCAAGCACATGCTTCGACGGTTCCATCTTATTCGAGAGATTGTCGATCGAGAAGATGTGAGCATATGCAGAGTACTGGCTGATGAGAATATAGCAGATCTACTGACAAAACCTCTTGCGCGAAAGAAGCATGATGGTCATGCTAGATCAATGAGTATGAGATACCTGAATGATCACTTTTAGTGGGAGGGTTGTGGATTTTGTATTTGTCGGTTGTTTATTCATGTGATGAGTAGTAATATGTATTTCTTTTTACATTTATGACATGTTCTTTTGTTATGTCAATTTGTTTCTATATTTGATATAGTAATTAACATAATAAATATCCTTAGAATGTTTGCTTTCATAGGAATTCAGCTAAGTTATCAAAGGCGCAAGGCGCACCGAGGCGCAAAGGGGTCCTGGAGCCTAGGCGCAAGGCGCAAGGCGCAGGCGCGCGCCTGAGGCACGTGAGGCGCAAAAATGAATTGGGTGCCCAATTCACTGAAAATCAGCGAATTGGGCACCCAATTCACTGAAAATCAGTTAATTTGGAATCCAATTCATTGATTTTCAGTGAATTGGGTGCCCAATTCACTGAAAATCAGCAAATTGGGCATCCAATTCGCTGATTTTCAATGAATTGGGTGCCCAATTCGCTGATTTTCAGTGAATTGGGTGCCCAATTCACTGAAAATCAGGGAATTGGGTGCCAAATTCACTGAAAATCAGCGAATTGGATGCCCAATTCGCTGATTTTCAGTGAATTGACACCCAATTCACTGAAAATCAGCGAATTGGGCAACCAATTCGCTGATTTTCAGAGAATTTGACACTCAATTCACTGAAAATCGGTGAATTGGATGTCCAAGTGCGCCTAGGTGTACCTCGGGCGAGTCTGAGATCATGTTTTTGCCCCCTCCCAAAAAAACAGGTTGAAGAATACAGCTTGAAAAGCCCAGGCGCGCATTTGGTGCGCCTGAGAGTTGGTTAGGCGCGCGCCTAGGCGCGCCTGAGGCACGTCGCCCGCCTCTGCCTTGCAGAGGCGCTGGCCAGTGCGCCTGGTGCGCCCGACGCCTCAGGCGCGCCTAGGCGCGCCTGAGGCACGTCGCCCGCCTCTGCCTTGCAGAGGTGCTGGCCAGTGCGCCTGGTGCGCCCGACGCCTCAGGCGCGCCTAGGCGCGCGCCTTGATAACGTAGGAATTCAGGTGTGTGATTTGAATGTGAGGGCCTATGTTTATAAGAAGCATTATTCTGAAATGGTCCCTGGTCGAGGTATCATCTTAGAAATTATGGCGTGAATGATACATTAAGATTAGTATGTGGGTGACTGATGACCGGTTTTAACATGTCATGATATTGGATATCAAGTCAATACATAAGTACTTGTTAAGAACAAGTTGTACTGGACAGACCCACCCTGAGACTACTTTGTGGATTGTTATATGAACATGTCACAAGTATGTTTCAAGTGACAATGGTGTTTGTCGTTCTATAACCTGAAGTCACAGTATTCATCAAGTGGGGAAGAGCATGTTTTGATGTCATTTAAAGTCTTCTTTGAGAAAGGTTGATGATAAATGTGGTTATTGGGTACGTTATGAATCTTGAGTTTTTGTGCGGACAGAGATAGGATTTGTCCTCTTATATGACATGAGTTACATCCATGCGCCCCTTGATGGAATGAGACTGAGAAATGCATGACCATGCTGAGTTGAGTTAATATGTGATATTGAACTCACCAATCTCAGAAGGTCTATTCTAGATCAAGAAACTAAGATTGAATTATTAAGAGGGTGATACGGTTCATGCCTCGAGTTCAATCTGGATGTAAGAGCCAAAGGAACATGACCTCACTAAAACATTGGTCACAATAGGTTCATTGAGTTACGAACTCTTATTACTTGGGTAGGAGTGATGCATTGCTAGATGCCGCTTATTGCTTGTGAAACTATAGTTGATACACTCTACATCAAGTGGGAGACTATTGGGATCTTATGTGATCTGGAAGTAGTCAACGAGTTAGTCTCGTTGTCAACGTAATACAAGCTTATGAGGTCGCACATAATAACGCACGAGAAGTTGGATATATGATCTGGGTGGCTCAACTCATATACGATATGAGTGGAGAGCCAAACTTGGATGAGTTGGAGAAAGTCTATGTCGACTTGATTGCATGTCGACTTGATTGCATGTCGATATAGTGATATCGACTAGATGGTCTAACCGATCGACTAGAAGGTCTAGCTGATTGATTAGACAAAGTTGTCTAGAACTGTCTGTGTTGTCTGGTCGAATCGGCTAGATCGTCTGGCTGGTCGACTAGAAGGATTCGTCTAGACTGTTTTAATATTGACTGGACAGATTCAACTAGACGGTCTAGCTGATCGATTAGATGGTCTAGCCGATCGACTAGAAGGATTCTTCTAGACTGTTTCAGTATTGACTAGACAGATTCGACTAGACTGGCTATCCGATCGACTAGAAGACTTCGACTAGGCTGTCTCTGTGTTCATATAGTGTATATCGACTAGATCAAACCGATCCACTAAATTGTCTAGCCGATCGACTAGATATCAAACCGATCGACTAGATATCAAACCGATCGACTAGATTGTCTAGTCGATCGAATGGATATCAAGTTGATACAGCCCGAGTCTGTTTTTCTCCTTCTTCTAAACCCTGAACCCGGTTCACCTGTTCTTAGGGTAATTTATATTGAAGTTGAACCTGGTTCACTGAGAATTATATATAGTTATATGTTCAGTTTTAGGGTTAAGTGTTTTTACTATTCACCTGACCCTTCTGAAGTGTTCAGAGCGGCGAACTGGAGCCCTAGCGCCGACGATCTTATCCTGGAATCAGATCTAGCAATCTGTGGAGACGACTGCCCCGATCTCTCTTCCAGCCTGCTTTCGTTTGACGTAAGCGAGGTGCTCCTCTCGTTAGTGTGGATATCCCGTAAAGGCATAGATCTAGTTATGTGCTTTCGTGGACTCAAAAGAGGAATATAGTCGGCCGCCGATTTTGAATCAGGCGCAACCAGAGGAATACGAACACGGAATAGGATTCCAATTCTATCTAAGCATTTCCTGGAGCCGTCCGATCGATTATTGTGACTCGATCCCGCACAGCACAGGTACTTACTGCATTTATTTCTTGATTCATGGTTATCACAAGATCCGTATGCTTCTCTTTTGGGGGTTTTCTTGAATTTCCGCTACACACATATGATGTGTAAACCCCATAGAAAACCCCAACACTATGTTGTAGTTCGCGAGATAGTGGCTGTAGACACTTATATATTGTGCCACCTATGATCTAAGTTGATGTTACTGGTATTTTCCATTATGGCTCTTCTGCTTATTTTGTGGTATGTGAATTGTGAACATTGGAGGTGATGTAATTTTTCCTTACAGGGCCAGCATCATGCGGTAGAGGTTGGCTTGTTTTCCTTCACTACCGTAGGGTTGTTGTCTTAGGCATAAGATTCCCCTTGGCCGTGTCCTTTTTCCAGAAGTGGGGTTTTACATTGGGCACGTTGGCTACCCTGGGTAGAGCAAGGTTGTAGATGTCGGATATAGGGGACACGTCGGTTTAGGTTTTTCATGTCGGTTTTAATATGTCGGGGGATATATCGGGGATATTTTATATATCGGGTTTTAATATTTAATTGTTTATATGTGTAATTATATATAAATTTAATCATTATATAATTTATATATATTAATATATTAATAATTTGATATTTCTTGAACTCCTAAATTTATCAAACTAATATAAACATTTTGTGCTACATAAGTAATAACGGTATAATGCGTGAAATAAAGTAAGAGGAAGCATAAAGCCAGGAAGCTGTCAATGACAATTGAAGATAAGGAACCTTTGGTCCATAATTCAAAGACCATGCATAATTGAAGTCGATGACGGACTTGAGCAAGGATGAAAGCTAGAGGAAGGAAAAAAATTAAACAATGAAACAATATAAGTTTATTTTCTATTAGACCATAGACAATAATTAAAATAAATTGAAAAAAAATAATCGATAAAATGTTGGGGTATATCGGCCGATATATCGACGAATATATCGGTTAATAACAAATATATCGGAGGATATATTCCAAAAGGATATTTTGCAAAAAAATATCGGAAGCGTGTCGTTTTGTCCATGAAACCTTTATGTCGGCCGACATGTCGGCCATATCGGAGGATATCCACAACAGAGGGGTAGAGTAATACTACAATACTTCATACCATAATTCTCTGCAGACCACACCCTTCCGCCTCATCAATTTGAGGAATCAACCTCGTCTATTGATGTGTAGAGGTGGAACGACCCACTTCGAGACCGTGGACAGCAACCTTCGGACCCACGATCGAATTCTCACTCTCGTGCACGAGCGCCTTCTTCAGGCTCAAGCATGCATGGTGACTGCTTAGAACCGAGGCCACAATAAGGTGTTCTTCGCATCCAGGGAATGGGTGTGGCTGAAACGCCGACCATATCGACATGCATCCAATGCAAGGAGTCTGTTATGGTCCCGCTTTGGTCGCGTATATCGCAGACTTTTATCTAGTCCGTCGTTATATTTTACTATGCTTTTTGATCCTCCGTGTCTAAGCCCAAGGAGGGGGCAATTTTTGTGTGACTATTTAGTACCCCGGGTGGGGAACCTTGGATGGGGGGAACAAGTTATTTTCTAATTTTATCTAATTTCCTCTCTCTATTTTCCTGTCTCTCTCTCTCTCTAATTCTCTCTCTCTCTCTCTCTATTATCCGCTCTATTTTCACGTTTCGCCCTAAAAGCCGCGCCCTAGTTGCCCCCTCGTCGACCACGCGATCCCCCACACCCTAGCCGCCCCCTCGTCGACCACGCGATCCCCCACAGTCGCCCTCGTCTTCGCACGCTGCAACAGTCGCCGCCAGCCATAGCTCCCCGCGGCTCCAAGAGGGCCTCCTCCTCCGCACTCGAGGACTTCCCGCCTCTCCCCCCTGTTACGCGCTCCCAATCGTGGGCCCGTAACAAACTGGTATCAGAGGGATCGCTCCTCCCGTCAACCGCAACGCCTGCGCTGTTGCCTTCGGCCCCCCTCGACTCGGCCTCGACTGGCGCCGCCCCGACCTGCTCCGCCCAGCCGCCTCTACCGACGCCGACAGCCCTTGCTCAGCCCCGACCAGCTCCGCACCGACCACCCTCTGCCAGCCCGACTCCACAGCCCATTCTACTGGGCTCTTCCATCGACGGGGGACCCTTGCTCGCTGCCTCTACCGGACTGCTACCGCCGCCGATCCAGCGTTCTTCCCCGTCCTCCTCCAGCCCCTCCGACGTCGACAACCCTTCAGCAATGGCCGATCCACCCTCTCTCTCTCAAATCTTTGAGTCCCTCGCCAAGCTCCTAGCAGACAACAACACCGCTCTCATCAGCACCATCACGGCCCAGCTTGCGGCTAACCGACAGACCCAACTGGCAGCGGGCTCCTCCAATGACGTGCCGATTCCGCCAACTCCGCCGGAGATGTACCAACAACGGCATGAAGGCAACGGCGGGCCACGATACGTGCGGCTGGACTTCCCCATTTTCGACGGCCACGAAGACCCCTTGGCCTGGTTCTCTCGATGTGAGCAGTTCTTCGCCCATCAACGCACCCCATGGGAAGAATGGCTCAATATTGCTTCCTTCCACTTGATGGGCCCCGGCCAACTTTGGTTTGCCCAACTGCAGCGGGAGAAACCACTCCTAACTTGGGAGGAGTTCAAAGTGAGATGCACCCTCCGCTTCGGCCCACCCCTCCACAGCAATACCTTGGGGGATCTCATCTCTCTCCGACAAACCGGTCCGATCGACGAGTACCTCGAGCAGTTTCAGGTCCGCCTGGCCCGCACTCCTTCAGTTCTCCCGACACAGCAGGTGCCCATCTTCACGGCGGGACTCCATGAGCGCCTACGCATGGATGTGGAATTTCAGGCCCCCGCCGATCTGACGACTGCAATGAGCTTGGCTCGCATCTGCGAGAAGCGTCTGCTCCTGGATCGCCCTCATCCACAGCACCCGAGCAACGACGGGGCCGTTCACACCCCGCGCCCTCTGGACCGCGATGCCGACCGTTCCACCACCATTCCTCGACTGTCTACACAGGAGATGATTGACCGTCGTGCCAAGGGCCTCTGCTACAACTGCGATGAGCCCTTTTTCCGTGGACATCGCTGCAAGCGCCTCTTCTGGTTGGAGGTAGACGACCCGGCCACAGAACGGGATGCGGACTCGGACACAGGGGATCCAACGCCGACCGGCACCACAGAACAAGCTTGAGGGCAAGCTTGTAGTCAGGCAGGGTGGAGATGTTATGGTCCCGCTTTGGTCGCGTATATTGCAGACTTTTATCTAGTCCGTCGTTATATTTTACTATGCTTTTTGATCCTCCGTGTCTAAGCCCAAGGAGGGGGCAATTTTTGGTGTGACTATTTAGTACCCCGGGTGGGGAACCTTGGATGGGGGGAACAAGTTATTTTCTAATTTTATCTAATTTCCTCTCTCTATTTTCCTGTCTCTCTCTCTCTCTCTAATTCTCTTTCTCTCTCTATTATCCTCTCTATTTTCACGTTCCGCCCTAAAAGCCGCGCCCTAGCCGCCCCCCTCGTCGACCACGCGATCCCCCACAGCCGCCCTCGTCTTCGCACGCTGCAACAGTCGCCGCCAGCCATAGCTCCCCGCGGCTCCAAGAGGGCCTCCTCCTCCGCACTCGAGGACTTCCCGCCTCTCCCCCCTGTTACGCGCTCCCAATCGTGGGCCCGTAACAGAGTCCTGACTATAAGTTGGGCCCCAAGTACTATGGGTCATTTGAGGTACTGCAATGGATTGTGTATGTGGCCTACCGTCTCTAGCTTCCGACCGAAGCCTAGATTCACAATGTCTTTCTTGTCTCCCAGCTGAAGCCGTTCATTGGGGCACCTTCGACGACACCCTTGGAAAACCTACTACCGCAGCTGAATGACATGCTTGAGGACAAGCTTAATCTCAATGGAAAAGATGTTATAGATCGACAATGGGGTGCCACGCACCAGCGAAGTGCAAGGGCGCGCAAGGATTGTTACATAATTTTACTACTTTTATTATTTTTATATTAACTCACGTTACTTTGAACTCTCTTATGTTAAGCCTGTGAGGGGTAGTTTAGACTTTTTGATGTAATTTCTCCCACTCTATTGAAGGGCGACGTTTTGGAAATGAAGGGAAAACAATTATTAATCAAAATTTTCCTTCTCTCTTTTCTTGTCTCTCTCTCTCTCATCCAATTGACACTAGGGCACCACATGTAGGTCGCGACACAGGTCTCCCTCCTATCCGACGTCGTTGGCCCGTTCTCGGTAGTAGAGCTTCTCCATGCATCCCTGTCGTCTCCTTCCCTCTCTCCGCTACCACCAACTCCTTGGGGCTCCAAAATGGGGAACTACAACCTCCTCGGTGATTTTACGCTCTCTAGGCCGCATACAGGATCCCAATCGGGGGTCTATATCATATTGTTATTGTATTATACTTCAATGTTTAGTTGCAATAACTTGTTGGATCATCACTGCATCTATGCAACATCCTAGGGATAGATAGAGTTTCATTGCCCTCGCTACCGCACCTAGGGTTACATTTGTTTATATTACACTAAACACAAACTACTTTGCCTCAGTATGGTTTTTAGTTCTTTAGAATTCCCACCAACTAATTTAAATTGAACGACAATAATGTTATCTATTTCGTCCGGTTTCATACTTTTTTTTATTTGCATCCAATAGTTCAATTAATTATTTTTATTAATGTCTGTGGATTATAAATTGCATATATTTCTAATTTGTGCATTTCATCCTCCATCTGTTTTTGGAATTGTTTTACACTTTGCTGCTTCCAGATTACGTTTGGGCATGTAAATCATATTAATACATTCAAAAACATCGGACTTGATATTCACACTTAAAAGTGGAATGATTGGCAATTGCTTAGGAAAACATCTTGAAAGTAGGAAACTGATTTTAATTTTAGCCCAGTAAAAGTCATCCTAGTAGGCTTTTTACGTCTATGTACTTGGTGCTCATAGCTATAATCTTCTATACTGGATTCTATGTATCCAGGCTGTAAATCTCTGAAGGGAAATGCAATAAAAAGAACGATCGTGTCTTGTGAATGGATGTTTAGTATTTGTATTTATAATTCTGTCACCTCCTTCAAAAAGGTTATTTGTTATTGGCATTGAGCATCACAGAGCTTCCAAAGCTGTAATGATTGATTTTTTCATTCAAGGATATTAGTTGTAATATAACGATTCCTGCAGGAAAATATCAAGCCTATGAGTTTCTGTGCTACTAGATTTCTCATCATTGTCGCCAGCCTTATCATAGAGTTTTGGAGGCCAGATTATGAATTCTAATTCTATATTTGTTCATCTTGAGTTTTGCATGAGGTTTTACACCTTTTTTGCACATTTTTTGTCCATCTTAGATTTGATCTACCTTAATTTCAACATTATTCAGCGTCATTATTTTATCTACTCATATTATTGATGTATTTTCTACTTTTCTTTGTTACATAATTAAATCACCTTAGTCTATTTTTTACCACATCACTGTAAATATATGGAACTAAGTTTCTGAATAATAATTTATGATCAGTAATGTTGCAGGAAATGGCTAATTTGGAAGCAGAATCAAAGGAATCAAGGGTGGACCAGGATTCACCAAAAGGTGGGGTAACTTTATCTAATCTTTTGGACTTGAAATTGATTTGGCCTAGAGATGTAGAAGAAAGTGATAATAACAGTAGCAGCAAGGCTCCTTCTCAGGTAGCACCTGTAAGCTTATCAGGCATCAATTTGGATAATTTTTTCTCTGATCAGAAAAATGAGGTTTTCTCCAGGTCTACTACTGACACCACAAGCAATGCCCGTCAAGTGAGTGCTCATGATGGCAACTTATTAGCAGTTACTTCAAACACTTCCCTCTCTGCTACAAGAAATGAAACAGCGGTTAGTGCTCAGAATGCAACAGCTGAGAAATTTATGCCTATGGAACAGAATGTAAATCATCATGTCAGTTTATTCTCCAAATCCCCAAAAAATGTTTTTTACAAAGGGCAACAGTCATTAGATGTAGTAAATAGTTCTGATGCCATAGGTGGTGATTCAGATGACTCTTTTGCTGATTGGGAAACAGACTTCCAATCTGCTAGTTCTGTAATATTTGAGACCAAGTCCAAACCAATTGATCCCTTCCAGTACTCTGCAGACGTTCAATATGCTAAATCTACAGTGGCCACTGCGGAACCCATAGAAATTGATCCATACCAAAATTCTGCAGATTTTCAATCTGCAAATTCTACAACCACCACAGTGAAAACCGTAAAAATTGATCCATTCCAGAAACCTGTAGACTTTCAGTCTGCTAATTCTACATCAGCCACCATGGACTCGGAACAAATTGATCCCTTCCAGAATTCTGAAGATTTTCAATCTGCTGATTCTACAGCAGCCTCCATGGAGTCTGTACAAATTGATCTCTTTCTAACTACTCCGAATAGTCATTCCTATAATCCCACAGATCTTACCATGGACTCCAATATAATCGATCTTTTCCAGAATTCTGCAGGCTTCCAATCTACAAAATTTGAAGCAGTTGCAACAAAGTCCAGATGTACTGATTGTTCTCAGAATTTGTCAGCCCCGCAGTCTACTAATTCTGGAACGGTTGGAACAGATTCCAGACATATTGATCTTTTAAAAAATTCTATTACTGAAAAGTCTGATCACAGCACAAATACAGGGCATAATCCCAGCAAGGACTGGTTTCAGGATGACATGATATCTCATATCAGTACAACAATATTAAAGGAATCTGATCAATTAGAAAGTATTAACAGCTCTTTTGTTGGTGAAGTTAAGAATGAAAAAGAAGAAGAATCTCCTGCCAGGGTCAGTTGGACTCGAGATGTTTTCTGGCTTAGAAGCAGTGCAAATGAAATCAATAATAGGAAAAGTCTAAATCGCCATGATGATGACTTGTTTGATAGTTGGCAAGATTTTACTACCTCATCCAATGCATTAGGGAATTTATCAAGTTTGCAACCACTAGCCAATGAGAAGGTTCACGTCCTTTCTTCAGAAGATAAATCAGGAGATTTTGAGGACTTGGAATTCGGTAGCTTCATGCAATCGGATTTGGTTTCTGGTGCTTTGAATGATATCCAAAGTTCAAGTGCTGTGAATAGTGTAGAAGATGGCGATTCAGGCGCACATAGGTATGAGAAGAATTATCCCTTTTTACTGTTCTTTCAATTAACTCGTGGTATTCTGAGAGAAGGAAAATGCATTGTTATTATATTCTTTCATCCCACAAAGCTCTTGTTAGGGTGTGTTAAACAAAATGGTGTGAAGAGAGTCAACCACTTGGTATTTCCACACAGTTCAACTGTCTGATGTAGTAGTAAACGCACTACTCTCACGTGCCTTTAATAACTCCTATGTATGTGTTCTGTATTGAATCTAATTGCTTTAAATAGCCTATGCAAGAGGGCCAACCAGTTAGTATTTATATAAAAGCATATTTTTCTCCTATCCGATGTTGGACTAAATAGTATCACACACCTTATAGTTATTCCACTAATGTGAGAACTCTATATTTTCCATGACTCCCTCTTATGGAAAAGTTTCAACATCAAGTATCATGAACCAACAACCCATTCTACCATGTGGAACCATCGTCGGAGACACTATTGGAACTCACTAAATACCTGTAGAAAGACACCAAAGGTGTGTGGAAGCTACAAGCTGATGAACAATTTGAACCTAGCAATCATTAGCTTTGAAACCACTTGTTTAACGAGTCTGAACCAAAGGGGAGCAGAAGTTTAGCCATGTACACTCGATGTTGAAGCCCATTTTCAATCAGAAAACTTAAAACTTATATGGAAGGTTTAACCACTTGGCACTTGTTAGAGAGTTCTCATCATCGTCGTCATCATCATTAAGCACAATTATTTTGGGTGGACTTTATCAATCCTCGTTTTTTGTTTGCAGGAAGAATTCAAGTAACGAGAAAACTGGAAAAGCTTCCACTATATATAGAGGTAAAGATATTGATGAGGATATTCCAGATGCCCCTAAATACAAGCTGGACATGCTGCTCGCTCAGATGCCGGACCTCTCGTTCATGCTTGAGGAGTCCCTCTTTATTCCGAAGCAGCCCGGCACATCTGAGCTGAACACTTGAGTCTGGCTCGCTCAATTCATCAAATCCGTGAACTTTTTTGGATTTGTTATTTCAAAGTGCCATTGCTTCTGGTAATGCCAGCAAGAGACGAAAGAATCAAGCATCACTCGACGGAGAATCACAGATACATTTGAGAATGCTTTTTGCAGCCAGCCTTCTTTTCTTCTGTGCTCAATCTGGCTCTAGTGTGGAATTTGGCTCTTCTCGCCAAATATTAGAAAGAATTTGGATCTTCCAGAGCTATAGAAAGTATTTGCAGTATGTCATGGGCTTTGTGCCTCAATATTATCGAGTCTTATTATGTATTCTTTATTATATGTTTGTTATTGTTAAGTGTCGGGTTATTTACATAAATGTCCTTGCATGTTCTATTTAAGGGACCATCTTGGGTCTTCTTTGGTTATCAAATGAAAGAATTCTAGTTCCTTGCCCCCTAATGAGCTCTTGCTCTCTCTCGAGCAAGCCCTCCTTAGAAAGCCGTGGTTCCAACTCCGTTGTATGATATCGTTGTCGCCATCATCTCTGCCTCCGGCCACCCCTCCGGCTGTTACGAAAGAAAGCTCGTAACATCTTGGTATCAGAGCTATGTTCCTCTGCACCAGACCACCTGCCATTGTCCACAGTTGTAACTGCACCAGCCATTCACATAGTCTGCAATAGTCGATGTCGTCAGTAATATCGGCGACTTCACCGCCCTCCTTTCCTGCCGTCGACAATCGCATCTACGCTGATGTCTGTAGAAGAAGCCGCTTGACCCAACAACGTCGAAGAAATGTTGAAACATCATTGTTTTCATCCTAGAACGAGCCGACACCCCTCCGTCGTTCTGCCACGACACCGCTGATGCAAGTCGTTTCACTTCTTCCTTCACCGAGCCCCATGTTCTCTTGCATCAGCGTTCATCTCCTGCAAATATTTACGCATCGACCATGCCTTCAGCTTCAAAGCAGATCCCACGATCTTTGTCAGTTTCGCACGTCTCCGCACCTCTCCCAGGCCGCACACGGTTTTAATTTTTGAGCCCAGTGCTCGCCGTTCTTCTCGAGTCACCCCAACAACAACACCCCCTCTAGCCAAACACTACTCTGGGGTTTCCTGCCCATCCTTGCAATTTTACGCCTTTCCATTCCTCGGGACCACCAACTGCAGTAGTTAAGTGCAATCTTAAATATCATTTTTTGTCCATGTGCCCTGGACCGTGCAGTCGCCTATTCAGACTGGTTCATTTCAGCAACCACTTTTTATTAATATGGGAATGTATGGGGGACTCGACCAATCTTCTGGTTGCTCTCCAGAACGTAATGAAAAACTTCATAACATCCATGGGCGCACGACTTTGAGACATTGAGGCACGTTGTCGGTACGACGTGACCACATTCCTCCACAAGCTTAATGATTTGACAGTCACCTTTCTACCACAGTCCGTGCCACCCCTGATTCCACTTACAGTCGTCGTTCCCACCAACAACCGAAGCCGCTTCCCGGCTATTCGTAGTCCCCGTCGTTCTATCGCCGCCACTAGTCCATGTAGTTGTCACTTTGCCTCCTCTTTTACCGGCCCCTGCTCTGCCGACCCCTCTGACCACATTGCCATCTCTTCTACGACCTCCTGCTTTGTCGGACCCTCCGGGTTCCCAAGTGGACGTCTCCATTTCTGATCGTCACCACTCTTTCTCCGCATGAGCTACTGTCACCTTCGAGTATCCGCAAAGGCCGAGCACCCTCGTTTCGCCCATTCATCACCATCTTTTCTGCCATCATGGAAGTCTCGCCGCTCGATGCAGTCGCCGCTACAACAACGTGATATCGAGAGTTGTTCTGCAGGGAAATAAAAAAGCTAGACGATCAAGCATTGCAAGCCTTGTTCGAGCTTGAGGGCAAGCTTGATTTGAAAGACAGAGATGTTATGGACTTCACGGCCCATTATTATTGTGTCTTATTATATATTCTTCATTATGTGTTTGTTATTATTAAGTGTCAGGTTATTTACATAAATACCCTCGTATGTTCTATTTTTGTGACCTCTTGGGTCTTCTTTAGTTACCAAATGAAAGAATTCTAATTCCTTGTTCTCTAATGAGATCTTCGTAGCTCTCTCTCTCGCAAGCCCTGCTTAGGCAGTTGTGGTTCCGGCTCCGTTGAATCGTCGCCGCCATCATCTCTGCCTCCGGCCACCCCTCCATCTGTTACGGAAGAAAGCATGTAACACTATCACTAAAAAAACACCCACCTACGGGAATTTCTCTGGCTTTTATGGATAATGTGATCTCTTCCTGCTTTGTTGCCTCTTTAAACAATTTTTTGTTTGTTATGATTACTAGCAATTGTTCTTTCCACCTGAAGGTTGTGCAAACATGGTTCTCAATGGGCAATAACAACACAATAGCCCCCAAGTCCCCAACCATAGTTATGTTTGAACTAGTGGTGGAGCAGCACAACAGTGGAGGGATTTTAGATTTGGTGATGGGGATATCAACGTAAAGTCAATGATCTTGGTAAATGTTTCGTTTGGCAAGGCCTCCTCAAAGTGATGTTTTAAGAACCCCCTTTTTGTTATCAAAACTAGGGTACAACCACACAGGAGGTACAATCACGCAAGAGGGATACTGTTCGAGCCAAAAATGCTCCAGGTCCACACTCGCTCAAGCTGAAAAGAGGTGGAGGAAGAAAACTGTTAGATTGGTTGATTACTTCGAGCTACGAGTGAAGAGAAAATAGGGAGGAGAAGAAGAGGGAGCGATGGTCTAAAAAATGAGACCGCTCGAGCTGCTGAAAAGAGATACGATTGTCTCAGAAATGAGACCGCTCCAGCTACTGGGAGGAGATACGATGGTCTCAGAAATGAGACCGCTCATGTTAAAGGCAAGGGCTGGAAACTATCCAAAGGTCCTGAAACTAATACTCCTACCCCTCTATTTATAGGCGAGGGGGCCTGCCCAAACGGGCAGATCTGAAAGGAACGAGCTGCCCGGGATCGAGACCTCCCTAGGCGAGGTCGCCTAGGGAGCGCCCTCAGGGCGAGGTCGCGCGGAAAAACCTCCCGAGGCGAGGTCGCCCAAGGGGCGACCTCAGGGCGAGGCCGCGCGGAGCGACCTCCCGAGGCGAGGTCGCCCAGGGGGCGACCTCAGGGCGAGGTCGCGCGGAGCGACCTCCCGAGGAGAGGTCGCGCAGGGGGCAACCTCAGGGCGAGGTCGCACGGACCGACCTCCCGAGGCAAGGTCGCCCAAGGGGCGACCTCAGGGCGAGGTCGCGCGGAGCGACCTCCCGAGGCGAGGTCGCCCAGGGGGCGACCTCAGGGCGAGGTCGCCCAGGGGGCGACCTCAGGGCGAGGTCGCCCAGGGGGCGACCTCTGGGCGAGGTCGCCCAGGGGGCAACCTCTGGGCGAGGTCGCGCGGAGCGACCTCTGGGCGAGGTCGCGCGGAGCGACCTCCCGAGGAGAGGTAGCCCAGGGGGCAACTCAGGGCGAGGTCGCCCAGGGGGCGACCTCAGGGCGAGGTCGCGCGGAGCGACCTCCCGAGGCGAGGTCTCCCAGGGGGCGACCTCAGGGAGAGTTCGCGCGGAGCGACCTCCCGAGGCGAGGCCGCCCAGGGGGCGACCTCAGGGCGAGGTCGCGCGGAGCGACCTCCCGAGGCGAGGTCTCCCAGGGGGCGACCTCAGGGCGAGGTCGCGCGGAGCGACCACCCGAGGCGAGGTCGCCCAGGGGGCGACCTCAGGGCGAGGTCGCGCGGAGCGACCTCCCGAGGCGAGGTCGCCCAAGGGGGCGACCTCAGGGCGAGGTCGCCCGAAGCGCGACCTCCCTAGGGGGAAGACTGCCCGGGAGGTGACAGACGACCCAGGATCGAAATCCTGGCGAGATAAACCTGGGTCGCCGGGAGAGATTGCTCGACGATTACGAGAGCAAGTCGATTGCTTCGGTCACCTGCAAAAAAGCTAGCTCAAGATGATCGCTGATTTCTGGGTAAACAGATACGAGATTAGCGGAACAAAAAGAGAATAAGAACACAAGAAGATCGTAGAACACTCAAACTTTATTGCTTAGGAATATTGGTCAAGGCTAAGATGCCTCAAACCTTTACACTGGACCCTTATTTATAGTAGTCATGGAGATGATAACTTACAACACAACTTATTGATAAGATTTTTTTTTTACTTTTAGGGCACACCACAATATTTTATATCTTATCTTAAGAGATAAGATTCCTTACTTGACTTTTATGATACACCACAATTATTCCATCTTATCTTAAGGGATAAGATTCCTTCTATTTTATCCTCACACATACTTTACACTACACATAATTATTACATATATTTTTTTCTTGCGCCAGAAGTAACACATTCTTTCATCCTATCCCCCTGGTGACAAAAATTGATGGCTCCACGTCTTCTTCGTTGTTGTCGTCGGAGGAAGAAAGTCTTGGACTGGCTCTTTTGTGGAGTGTATAGTCTGGATGATCCCGATCATTCAAATCGATAGTTAGAGTCTCCAAATGCAATGGATGTGGCAATGTTGGATCTCTTCAATATACTTGAGTGGAAGGACCATGAGATTTTGCCAGTAGGCTGTAGGGGCTCTGGGACTAATGACTTCACTGTTGATAGACCAGTTGATAGGTCAAGTGAAACATCTGTAATAGATATACCATTAATCATACAGAGGAGGACTTTGTCCTCGATTGTTGGAACTGGGCTATTGTACATTTGCTCATGCCAGAATGCACAAGAATATATTTTTGGATGATGGTACCATCTTCCTTAATGCTTAGGTGTTTCTGGCATTCAAAATGGATAAGGATATGTTTTTGTTCACGTATTTCATTTAGACTACTTTCATTTGGTCGTAAATGCTCACGCCAAAAACTGGTGTCTCCAAATAAGTTTAGTCATTTGAGGAGTTGTTTTTGTTTCTTCTTGCATGACTTCATGCCGACAAGAGCAGTGTACTGAAGTAGACATCATTTGTCAAAGATAACTCCAAATAACAGGTTTCTACGAAGTACCATAAGACCATGTACGCTTTATTAGGAAAATGAAAGTAAAATTCTTCCATACATCCAAGTCCCGTCAAAAAAGGAAACACGGGATGTAACTGAAAGTTGACAAGAGGTCCCTCATTCAAGTTGTATTGTCTGATATAGATTCTCTAGAAAGCAAGTAGATAGGGCGGAGATCTCTTTTGAAGAACTAAATAAAGTAGTTTGTCTTTAATATGCGCCGGAGATCTTTTGTCTAAAAATAGTAGATGACTGGAAATACATGAGATATCGTTCTCTGAGTTCTGGATAAGAAATCTAAAAGGAAGTTGTTTTTTCTTTGATGTGTTGGGCTTCAAATTTCCACTGAGAAAACCAATTAGCCCATCGTAGGAGTTGGGCCCAGGGTAGCATCTTTTGTTTAAATTGTAGCATTTTGGAAAATGCTGACATATTTATATCTTTTAGGAAGTGTTGTCCAATAAGGTGAAATTGAAATTTTTCGATTCCCCTTTTTACGGCTAGGATTTCTTTGTATGTAGAGTGGTAGTGGAGTTCTCCACTCTTGAATACTCTGATCTTATATCCACAGATTTTTTGCTTCTCATTTATTTCTTCAAGTAATATTGCTCCCCAAAAATGATCGCTTGCGTCAGTTTGAAGGACTCGTTTACCTGACGATGGAATCTTGAGCGATGGAAGATTCTTCGTAAGAGACTTTAATCATTGGACTATATCGGTGCATGCTTCATTCCAAGGTGGTACATCTTTCTTGAGCTGATTAGTGAGAGGAGTCTTATTCTTGGCCAAATAATGAATAAACTCTGCCATGTAATTAACAATGCTCAAGAACTGCTAGACTTTCATGAATACCAAGTTCTCATCTGGAAAATGATCCAATTGGGTTGCAATGTGAGGACGGAGCTCTGACCTTTTGAAATATGCATCCCTAAGAAGTCAATATCCGTTTCGCCAATGGACATCTTTTTTTCAAATAGTATAATATCATAATGTTTAACCAAATCATGGAACTTTGAGAGCAAGGTTTGGCGAGAGTCAACGTCTGGTGAGAATAGTAGAATATCATCGATGTAAACCAATGCATTATCCATGTTGGGGTAAAAATCCTTGACACAGCCTTCTGGAATAATAAAGGAGACAACTTTATCCCTAAGGCTACAACGGTCCAATGGTAGTGCCTTTCTGGGATGCAAAATTCTGTCTTTTTCTGTCATCAGGATGAATGCAAAACTGCCAAAAAACTATTTTAAGATCAAACTTGGAGAATATTTTTGCCTGGGGAATTTTCTGGAAGAGAACTTCTCTTTTGGGTGGAGGAAATTTATCATCTTCTAGAAAATGGTTGAGAGACTGGTAGTTTATCACCAGTTTCATCTTTCCTCTAGCTCATACCTTTTGTTCACGTAGAAAGCTTTACAAGCCCATTGTTACCGTGGGTTCAATTAACCCTTCTTGTTTTCGTTGATCAACTTCTTTTATCGCAAGAGCATAATGATCTAGGTTCATACCTTTATGGCTTGCATTCGTTCGGTTGATATTTTCATTATTTTTGAAAGGCAAGGATACGAAGAATTTTGGATTCCTCCGCAAAGGATGGGCACATTTATGTAGAAATTATGTGTGTGATTCTGCGCAAGAGTTACGAGCAATATCGTCCCTTATAGGGCATATGATTTCAACCGGGTAAAGATGTAGTCTTTGTCCATGATATCAGATAATTTTTATACTTTATTCCTTACTCATTCCATGAAATTCTCTTCAAAGTGTGCAAGATGTCAAACCCGATGATTAGATCTTTTCTGGGGAGTTTTGATCGATAAACTTGATGATTGATAATGTATCCTGGAAAAAATTGAATGTTGATGGTTTGCTAATCAGAGTGATCGTGAAGGAGTCGTCGTTGACTACTCAAAATAATCTGTAGCAAGAGTTCCAACATTCCTTTGGAAGAATATTGGGCTTCATGATGGAAGGCACAACTCCAGTGTCAAAGAATGTTATCACCGGAATAGGTCTATCCCATTTTCCTGGGAAATGTGGATCTTTGCAGAAGGCATTGGTTGGCGAAGAAGACTATCTTCAGGCGTGAGAGTATATATATTATCATCATCAAAGAGAACCATATCATCATCAGATTCAGTCTAATAGATTCACTCAGAGGGCAAGGATTGTGTCAGGGCCCGTTTCACCATCAATGGACAAGAGTGACTCAATGTCATCGATGTCTATATCTTTAATTTGGGAGATCTTTTCAATGAGTCGTGAGATTTTCTCTTTGTCTGGACATTCTTTGGCAAAATGTCCTTTCTTTCTGCATATATATAGCACCTCGATGATTTCGTTTTCCCTTTATTCTTTCTGAGGAATTTTCACTTCTTCTTAGAAAAATAATCGTTTCCTCTATCCTTTTTGTATTTAAAAAATCTATTTTTTTTTTCTTTTTGTTGTATGCGCAAGATTTTTCTTTTCCACATTTTATCTGGAGATCGTCACGATCACAAGACGACCCGAGATTCTTGTTTTGGTCTTCGATTTGTTTGAGGAACCTCTTCTGGTTGCACAACTTGTCAAGTGAAAGTAACACATTCTGGTATAACTCACCAATAGAGACGTAGCTAATCGAAATGTTCTTTACTTAGAGCAGTCGAGATGTTTCGTTTCCAGGAGGCTCTGGAAGCAAATTCAGAAATGTCTGCTTCAAGTTGACGTTGTTGATTCCATTGATGGTATAGAACCATTTTGACATCTTGTGTAATGAGTTTCTAGATTTTTTTCTCTTGTGCGAGCAACATCTCATGCTCAAATACTATTCTATGGCTTGATTAGTATATTGATCTCATGCACCCAAGAATTCATTGTGGACATGCATAGTCAGTGCATCCACATTTGGACTTTATCTGACCATCTACTATTTGTACGCTCCTAGAGCGATACACCATTGCCTTAGTCCGCCATGAAACTTTGACACAAATCATTCTACGACAACAAGCATGGGCATTTCTAGTTGTAGCAGCTTAGCAGTGCACCAGACATGAATTTCTTAGATTCTGTCCTCATCCTAATGGCTGGATATTGTCAAACGAGAACTCTTTAGATGTGTCATTTTGGAACTGGCCTGATTGCTCGACTTCTTGATGGGCTGTTTGACCAGTCTCGTATGTTTCTGTTGTGGTTTCTATGGTGATTCGGAAGTAATCAAGCAGTTAGTCTCACTACCAACACGATATGAGTCTATATGCGGTCGCACATAGGAGCATTTGTAGAAATTGGTGGAAGGATTGTGTTGACCTTGCTCATATTAGATATGAGTGAAAGGACCAATCCTATAATTAATTAGAGTTGAATTAGTTCGGGAAAATACTCCATAGATATTGTGAATATTGTATGGAGCATGTCATAAGAACTTCAAGATGATATTGTGAATATCGTCGAGAAGACTTGTAGACGATATTGTGAATGTCGTCGTGATAGATAGACTATCGCCGGGATCACAAATCGATATTATGAATATCGATTAGATGATTAATGTCATCGAGATTGTCTCGACGATATGGATCTTCACGATGATATCGTCGAGATTGTCTCGACGATATTTCAGTCATCAGCGGCGGAACTAGAATTTTTTCTTAGCTCGGGCACTAATTAAAATGATAAATTTTCTATTAAAAATGACAAGGGATATATAAGACATATGTAAAGGGATATATAACTTAACCAAGTTTGATCGATTTGATCTTCATGTCACTTAAATCAAATAAAAAAGGAGAAAACTAGAGCAGAAATTATTTTAATAACATCTCTATGACTACGAAAAAAAACTACAAATAAGATGAGCATAAACAACAAATAAAAAATTCAAAGATGAAAAAGCAGATAAATGAAAAGGCAAATCAGACCTCCACCGAAATAAAATCAGAAACAAGGAGATCGAAAGGCATAAGCAGAATGAATGGCCTTTTGGAATTGAACAACACAGTCGACTGGTGAAGCTTTGGCGGAGGAGAATAATGGGCATGACAAGTAAAATGGCAAAGACGAGACCAGGTCTCCTCGTTCAGCTCTTTCAAGATGGAGTTTTTACAAACATCTAGAGAGATTGGCAGGGAGAGAGAGAGAGAGAGAGATTGATAGGGAGAGAGAGAAAGAGAGATTGACAGCTAGAGAGATTGGCGGAGAGAGAGAGAGAGAGAGAGAGAGAGAGAGAGAGAGAGAGAGAGAGAGAGAGAGATTGGCAGAGTGAGAGAGAGATTGACAGAGTGAGAGATTGACAGACAGAGAGAGAGTGGCAGATAGAGGGAGAGATTGACAGATAGAAAGTAGAGAGATTGACAGATAGAGAGAGATTGACAGATAAAGAGAGAGACAAATACCTTGCCGTGCTGAAGAAGGCCAAGCGTTCAGGTGAAATTTTACCAAAATCACGCCCGGGCACGTGCCCGGGCGTGTCTCTACCTAGGTCCGCCGGTGTCATGACGATATCATCGAGATTATCTTGACGATATTTCAGTCATCATGGCGATATCGTCGAGATTGTTTCTTTGATATTTCAGTCATCACAACGATATGGATCGCCATGATGCTGTGTGATATCATCGAGAATGTCTCGACGACATGGGTCATCCCAACAATATTCATTATACTCTATTATAGTCTGGGTCAGCGGATAGCGGAAGCCGTCGTCTCCCTTTTATATCCCTGAGTATAAATAGCCAGACGATTGAGTTATTTGATAACATAGCTGAAGCCCCTTTTGGAGGTTAAGACGGAAGCATTCCTGAGATACCACCACTTATTCTAGAAGACCCGTCCGGTCGTCGTCGCCTCTCCTTAGACGAATCTAGTAATTCATGGAGATGCTGAGGGCATTCCTCTGACTTAGATCTTATTCGACAAGACCTTAGGGTTCTCCAGTAATTGTGTGAACTACTGTAGAGTCGCAGATCCACTTCTGCGTGACTCCTTCAGACCTAGTCGCAGGAACTGGAAGAAGACTCGGAATAGAATTTTGATTCAAGCAAAGCATTTTCTGGAGCAGTCCGATCGAGAAGTGACTCGATTCAGCATAGGTAATCTATTTATTGCTTCGATTTCTTGATTCATGGTTTGAGCAAGATCCTATTATTTCTCTTTTGGGTTGTTCTTGTTTATTCCACTGCACACATATGATGTGTATACACCCCTAAGGAGAACCTAACATGGGTATCAGAATTAGGAATCTGTGATTTCATGTTTCAAAAATTGTTCCCTTTGCAGTAACTGTCTTTCTCTATGTTATTTTGTGAAACTAAAGCATAGAGAGACGACCTTGTCTACTTCCATATGGGTGTTTGCTTGTGCTAGCATCCAGTACATGTAAATCTGAAGATTTAGAAATATTCTAAATATTCAGATTTAATCCATAACATCAATTGTTGATGTTTTATGCATCTGGAATGTATCCATATTATGCTTGTTGTGTCTTTCAGGAGTGTGAAAATGTGTGCATATTGATTAAATGTTAATCAAGTATCAAGAAAAATCCCTTAAAATTAATATTAGGTATTCAGATGCATTATGTTGGATGACACTCTTCCTGCCTCGATCGATGAAGTGTGGGCTTGCCAAAGCAAGGTGCATTAATCAATCTTAGTAAGGGTTCAAGCATATAATTGTGATTTCTCACTGTCGACATCAGGTCAAACTTAACTAGGTGACCTCAACAGTTGAATGACTAGAGGCATAGGGTTGCTATGCACCATTTGATGTATGCGAATAAATGTTATTCACCAACTATACAAGAGTTGCATAATGATGCAATTGACAAAAGTTGTCTAACTAAATAGCCACATTGTGGGTGTTCAGCCAAAGCTGACTTATGATGGCGGTGAAATACGGATCTTGTCCACTAAGAAAGTAGCTCGCATAAACTCTCCAAATTGATATTAAGGGTTATCAATTTGAATAAAATAGTGAGAGCTTTTAATAAAAGTCTTTATAAAAATAAAATGTGTTTTGAAATATAGTACTAAAACTATTTTGCAAATTTCTTGTAGAATTTCCATGGCAAGTGGATCTCACTCCACCATGTCTCTGAGATCCATCCTTGAGAAGGACAAGCTCAATGGGACGAACTTCCTTGACTGGTATAGGAACTTGAGGATTGTCCTCAGGCAAGAGCGCAAGCTCTATGTCTTGGAAGAGGAAGCCCCCATAGAGCCAGTCGGGAATGCTCCCCGAGCAAACAAAGATGCTTACAAGAAGTATCAAGATGATACCCTAGATGTTGAATGACTCATGCTTGCTACCATGACCTATGAGCTTCAGAAGCAACACAAGAGCATGTGTGGTTATGAGATAATTGAGCAACTCAAGAAAATATTCGTGGGGAAAGCTCAACAAGATGTTTGATAAATTCAAGGCATTGTTTTAGTGCAAGATGGGAGCTCGAGACCTAGTAGGGACTTATGTACTCAAGATGATTAGGTATATTGAGAACCTTAAGAGACTAGGTTTTCCCTTGGGTCAAGAGTTGGCCACTGATCTGATCTTGCAATCGTTGTCGGACAGTTATGAGCAGTTTGTCTTGAACTACAACATAAATGAAATAGAGAAGACACTGTCGGAGCTCCTTGGCATATTAAGAACTATCGAGAACAACATGAAGACGACCAATCCTGCTAGCCCCATACTGATGGTGCGTAAAGGAAAAGACAAGGCCAAGGGCTCAAAGAAGATGAAGAGAAGATCTAAGTCTTACCTTGATCCCATATCTCCAGCACTGAAAAGGAAAGGTCTGGCTAAAGAAGGGAAATGTCACCACTACGGTAAGGCAAGGAACAAGAAGGGAAGTGTGACTTCTGCTTCAAGTATTTTTATTATAGAAATAAACCTTTCTGCTCCTTCATCTTGGGTATTGGATACCGGATGTGTTTCTCACATTTGTACAAATGTGAAGGAACTAGGAAGGAGAAGAATGTTGGGTAAAGGAGAGGTAGACCCCCGCATTGGAAATGGAGCAAGAGTTGATGTCGTTATCGTAGGAGTTTATCGTCTTTCTTTGCCCACTGGCTTGTAATAGAACTTGATAACTGTTATTTCGTTCCAGCCATAACTCGAAACATTATATCCATTTCATGTCTTGACATGAAAGGTTTTTCATTTATACTTAAGAACAATTGTTGTTCAATTCTTATGAATGATGTTTGTTATGACGTAACTCAATTGTTTAATGCTTTATATGTTTTGAACTTAAACCAACTAATCTATAATATAGAAAAGACTAAAAGACTAAGAACAAATGACTCGAATCCCACGTACATTTGGCATTGTCGTTTAGGTCATATAAACGAGAAACACTTATCCAAGCTCTATAGAGATGGACTACTGGACTCATTTGATTATGAATCATTTGAGCGATGTGAATCTTGCTTGTTGGGCAAAAATACTAAAGCCCCTTTCACTGGTCATACTGAGAGGGCTGATGATCTTTTGGGTGTCATACATAGTGATGTATGCGGACCCATGAATTCTATGGCTAGAGGTGGGTTCCAATCATTACATTTACTGATGATTTCAGTAGATACAGATACGTGTTTCTTATGAAGAACAAATCTAAATCCTTTGAAAAGTTCAAGGAGTTCCAGAATGAAGTACAAAACCAATTTGGAAAAATAATTAAAGCACTCTGATCTGATCGAGGTGGCGAATATTTGAGTTAGGAGTTCCGTGATCATCTAAAAGAGTGGTATTATATCACAACTCACTCCACCTAAAATACCACAACATAATAGTATTTCTGAGCAGAGGAATCATACTTTGTTAGACATGGTATGGTCAATGATGAGTCATGCAGATTTGCCCGTTTTCTTTTGGGGTTTTGTTCTAGAGACAACTGCTTTCACACTAAATCGAGTTGCAACGAAAATGGTTCAAAAGACACCATATGAGATATGAGATGGGAAGCGTCCTAGTATGTCTTTCATTAATATTTGGATCTGTGAGGCATACGTGCGACGTCAAATTCCTGACAAGCTGGAACCCAAGTTAGATAAGTGTTATCTTGTGGGATATCCTAGGGAAACCAAAGGGTATTACTTCTACCTGTGTTCGAGGGCAATATGTTTGTCGCAAGGAGTGGTGTTTTTCTTGATAAAGAGTTTCTATCTAGAGAGAACACTATGGTAGAACTTGAAGAGGTTCAAGAACCACAAACAATGAATGAACCAGAATTAGAACCCGAACAAGGATTACAAACTGTTGTAGCTGGAGAACCTGCATAAGAAACACAAGTTCTACGTAGATCTGGTAGACCTAGAGTTGAGCATAAGAGATATGGATTTCTCAAGTCTCAAATAGGTAGTGTGTTACGTATGGATCATGATGATGAGCCTGCAACCTACCAATAGGCTATGAATGGACCAGACTCCGAGAAGTGTCTTGAGGTCATGAAATCTAAAAAGGACTCCATGTATGCAAACCAAGTTTGGACCTTGGGGGAATCACCTGAAGGGGTACGACCCATAGGATGCAAGTGGGTCTTCAAGAAGAAGATCGACATGGATGGGAATGTACAGACATTCAAATGTGCGACTGGTGGCTAAAGGTTTCAAGCAAATTCATGGTGTTGACTATAATGAGACTTTTCTCCTGTTGCTATGGTTAAGTCCATCAGAATTTTGCTTGCTATTGCTCCATATTATGACTACGAGATCTGGCAAATGGATGTCAAAATGACTTTCCTTAATGGAAACCTCCTTGAGGAAGTGTATATGACAAAACCCGAGGGTTTTGTATCTCCAAATGAAGCCATTAAAATATGTAAGTTGCATCGATCCATTTATAAATTGAAACAAGCTTCTTGAAGTTGGAATCTGCATTTTGATGAGAAAATCAAAGAGTTTGGTTTCATCAAGAACGAGGATGAGCCATGTGTTTACAAGAGGATTAGTGGGAGCATTGTCGTATTCCTGATATTGTATATGGATGACATACTGCTAATTTGGAATGACATTCCAACTCTACAAGCTATGAAGAACATGCTAAGGGACTGCTTTTCTATGAAAGACTTGGGTGAAGAGACTTATATACTTGGTATTAAGATCTATAGAGATAGACCAAAGAAGTTGATGGGTTTGACCCAGAGTACATACATTGAGAAGGTGTTGAAGCGGTTTAACATGCTTGAGTCCAAGAAAGGATTCTTATCAATGTCACATGGTGTGAGTCTCTCTAAGGATCAGTGTCCTAAATCTTTCGAAGATAAGGACCTCAAGAAAATGATTCCATATACTTCGGCAATTGGGTCAATCATGTATGCAATATTGTGTACTCGACCCGATGTCTCATATTCTTTGAGCATGACTAGTAGATATCAGTCTGAGCCCGATGATGGTCACTGGACAGCAGTCAAGAATATCCTGAAGTACTTGAGAAGAACTAAAGATGTGTTCTTGGTGTTTGGTGGAGATGAAGAGCTCGTTGTAAAAGGTTACACGGATGCTAGCTTCCAAACGGTTAGGGATGACTCAAAATCCCAATTAGGTTTTGTATTTTGCCTTAATGGAGGGGTTGTGAGCTGGAAGAGTTCCATGCAAGAGACAGTTGCCGATTCTACAATAGAGGTTGCGTATATCGTTGCTGTAAATGCGGCGAAAGGAGGCTGTATGAATTAGAAAATTCATCGGCGAGCTTGATGTAGTTCTTAGCATTGTTGATCCAGTAATTCTTTACTGTGACAACAATGGTGTCACTGTACATGCCAAGGAACCTAGATATCATCAATGATCCAATCACATACTTCGGCGGTTCCATCTTATTCGAGAGATTATCGATTGAGGAGATGTGAACATATGCAGAGTACCAACTGAAGAAAATATAGCGGATCCACTGATAAAGCCTCTTGCGCAAAGGAAGCATGATGGTCATGCTAGATCAATGAGTATTAGATACCTGAATGATCATCTTTAGTGTGAGCCTTGTGGATTGTATATTTGTCGGTTATTCATTTATATAATGAATTGTGATATGTATTATGCATTTCTTTTTATATTTGTGGCAAATTTTTTTATTATGCGAATTTACTTTTATGTGATAGATTAATTAACATAATAAATGACCTTAGAATATTTGCTTTCATAGGAATTCAAGTGCATGACTTGAATGTGAGGACCTATTGTTGGGAAAAACCCTTATGATTTATCTAACAAATTATCTTAAAGTGAGTTCATCAGTTAGGTTGTATTACCCACATTGTATAGAAAGGGTAAAATAATCATTAGATGTCCTAGAATGTCACACTCACCTTAGAGTGTCAAGACCAGGTCAATATAATCACATATTTAGTTGAGTTAAAACTTGCATTGAATAAAAGTCGACGCAACTTCGACTAGAAGTCGACGCAACTCTGACTAGAAGTCGAAGCAACTCAGACCAACCGTCGAAGTATCAAATAAAGTCGACAACGCCAAAATGAACTCGACGAAGAAGGAAGAGCCTGTCGAAGCCATCTTAGAAATCGACGTAACTTCGACTTTAATTCGACGCAGAAGATAAACTTCAAATCCAAGTCTTCAACTCGACGGATACGTCGATAAGTACTCAACACAACGTCGACAACTGAGTTCAACCAGAGCTAAGAAGGAATTCGAAGCTACTTCTATAAGAACTCAGAGGTGCATCGATATGACGAATAATGAAGTTGATGCAGCGTCGAATACAGACAAAAAAGTATTTTTTCTGCTGTCTTTTCTAATACCTTTTCAGAAGGTCTACAAAGCTGAAAACTATTCTCTAATGGCTCATTTATTGCCAAGAAAGGAATGGAGTATTACAGAGAAACAATAATGACATTCTTAGAAGATATTCAAATCAGTCTTGACGGGCCGGGAACAGAAATATAAGGAAATATTTATTATTCAATGGACATTCCTTCTAAGGACAGTCCAAAAGAAGAAGAAAATTCAAACACAAATTAATAGAGAATAAGTATGCTGAGGAAGAAAGAAAACAATACCATTATTCTCTCAGTCAAATTCTTTCTGTCTTCTTCTTCCTCCTCCAGCCCTAAGACAGAATAGAAGAATAATTCCTCTGTACAGGAAAATAATACAATAAGCCTGATGCTTCCTCTTCTACATCATATAGCAGCAAGCCAACAAAAGTGCAGAGTGGATCAGGATCAAAGCTCATACCCCTTGCAATCATCACTATCTTAAGCAAGGGTTCATTATATTCAAATCTTGAAGTATATAGAAGCAACAACATCCAGAGAGATAGCTGCTGAAGGATTCTTACTGAAGAATCCTATTCTCTTCTTCCTCCTCTTCTACTGTTCTTATTCTGCAACTGTAAAATAGTTTTAAGAATCTCTCTTCAAAGGGTTCAGTGGTTCTAAGAGTCTCCTTAGCAAAAGACTTAGTGGTTCTAAGAGTCTCCTTAGCAAAAGACTCAGTGGTTCTAAGAGTCTCCTTATCAAAAGACTCAGAGGTTCTGAGAGTCTCCTTATCAAAAGACTCATACACTGTTAGTGCAATCCTACTAGGGTGGTAGAATAGTGGACTACCCACCTTTTGGAGAACCACTATAAAATTCCCGTGTCTTCTGTATTGCTTTTCTGTGTTGTCCCAGTTTACTATTTTTGTTTTATATTTCCTGTGATTACTTTATTCTGTTTTGGTGTTGATGATTGCATAATACTTAGTAGTTTTATTGTGTGTGTATAATTAGTGTAAAGATTTTTTTTAAATCTCTATTCACCCCCTCTAGGAATACTCAGAGGCACATTGTGCAATTTCAATTGGTATTAGAAGGAGGTTGATCATTAAAAGGTTAACACCTTGATCAAGAGATCTCCTCACCCTTATTTCTGTATTTAAAATTATCAAAAATGAATTTATAAAGAAAAATGAGTTCTAAGGACTATGCATCAACAAGACCACCAGTGTGTAACTTAAATAAGTTTACACTCTGGAAGGCCAGAATAAAATTATATATAAACTTTATTGATGAAGACATTTTTGATGTCATTGTTTCAGGTCCCCCAACACCGTACAAAAATGATGCTAATGGATCTGCAACACAGGAAGTTGTCCCAAGGAATGAGTGGACAGATGCTGAGAAAAAGCAGAAGGCATGTGATGCCAAGGCAATGAATATTCTGGTCTCCATAATGTCAGATGACATCTTCCAGAAAGTTGCTGACTGCCAATCAGCAAAAGAGATCTGGGAATCTCTTTACAGAATTGTAGAAGGGAGTTCTGATGAATGAACGGATAGGAAGTCCCTTCTCATATCCCAATATGAGAATTTTCAAAAGAAAGCTGAGGAAAGTGTTGCTGAAATGTATGACAGATTCAACATTATTATTAATGAGCTAAAAAATCTAGACAAGGAGATATCCCTGACAGAAATCAATGATAAAATCCTCATGTGTTTCCCAAGCTCATGGGACTCAAGGATCTGGGCCATCATAGAGTCCATAGGTCGTAGAGAGATCTCTACTGATGCTTTGCTAGGAAAACTCAAATCTTATGAGATGTTATTGAAGAGCAGGGCTGAAACAAAGTCTAAGGAGACAATCTCAACTCCCATCCAAAGGCGTCTTGCCTTGAAGGTTGTTGAAGGAGAATCCTCCGCTCCTAAAGATGAGATGTTTAGTCTCTTAGCAAGAAGATTCAGAAAGTGGGAAAACAGAAGACTCAAGATGGAAAAGTGGAGCTCAAAACCCATATTTAATAAGACTCCAAAGAAGGAAGTGATATGCTTATCTTGCAATAAGCCATGACACATAGACCCTGAATGTCCACAAGAACAAAGGGACAGGAGCAGAAGCAAAGAGAAGCAAAAAAAGAAGTCTTTCAGGAAGAAAGACACGAAGAAAGGTAAAGGTTTCATTGCTGAAACCTGGAGTGACTCTGAAGAAGAGTTAATCTCCTCTTCATCAGAAAGTGATGAAGAAGCTGCTGAAGCTACCTGCCTGATGGCATTAGGGATCTCCTCAGATGATGAAGAAGAACAGGTATCACTATTTGATAATTTTGATTTTGATTCTGATGAATTTAAAATATGTTTTAAGGAATTCTACAATGATCATCTTGAAATACAAAAAGAAATAGAAACAGTTAGGGTAGAACTAGAGAACCTTAAGAAAGATGATTTGTATTTGAGAAATCAGGATTTAATAGGTGAGATTCATAATAAGGAATCAGAACTAATTGAAATAAGAAATGAAAATTTAAAACTAAAGGAAGAGCTAACAAAGGCAAAGACCTTTGAAGACTCACTCAATGGGAGGAGTCAAAAGCTTAAAGATATTATACAAAATCTCTCAATGAGATTTAGACACCTAGGTTTAGGAGCAGATACATTTAGCACAGAAGTCCCTAGTAGACCTGCCTGGAAAAATTCAGTTAGATTTGTTAGACCTAGTGACTATCAAATAAATGAGAGTAGTGTAACCTTTAAAGAACAGAACAATACTAATCTTGATAAAATCACTACATTTCATATAACAAATTCTAATAGTAAAAAGAGAAATGCTAAGAAAAATAATCCAGACAAACCTATAAATCTAAATCAAAATAGTAAAATCAAAAGTTGAATCATAAGACACTCTGCAGATCTATTATATATAGATTCATTCTATGCACATTTCAGTACCAAGATAATAAGCATAGGTTTGGTAAACAAATCCTTTGTCATCCAAAAGGATACCATGAAAGACCATTCTACTCTTTCATATCTCCTTACAATGGTAAAAGCAAAGGGCCCAAGGTAACCTAGGTACCTTCTAATGTTTGAGCTACTTGTGCAGGATAATGCAGGATCCTTCCTAAGAGATAATGAATGGGGGAAGGAAGAAATAAGTCCTTAATAAAGAACTAAATCCAATAAAGGGAGTGATTTCTTCTCTAAATCCCCTTATTATTTTCTTTGGTTCATAAAAATAATATTACAAGTACTATTCTTAAGAAAAATCATTGCAGGAAAAAAGCAAGAATTCTCTAAGAAAATAGAACAAATTGACGTACCGTCTAATTCAACTCGATGCTAGCTTCGAGAGAAATCTGAATCAGATAATTTGAATAGAATTCGACGCAGCGTCGACTTCATATCAACTCATTCGTTGATTTAATAGTTGCTCTTCAAATTCGAAGGCGCATCAATTACAAATTGACGCAGCGTCGACATGACAAGCACACAGTTTCACTTCTAGATGATGCTTCGACATCTTTTGGCGCGCTGACTATTAATATTTGTCGACGGTGCTTAGAATACAACCCTAACTTGCGACGAATCGTCTTCTTTTAAGCAACATAGGCGTCGAATTCATTGCGCTTTTGAATTCTCTCTTTCTTGCTCTCGTGCTTTCTTTCTCTCCAACTCTCTTGCATTTCTCTCTCTCTCTCTCTCTCTCTCTCTCTCTCTCTCTCTCTCTTTCTCTCTTCTCTTTGCAGGTACTTCACCTAAATCAATGGCTCCTCTTAAGATCAACTCAGGTTTTGATGTTGATGTGGACTCCTTCAATGCAGCCTATGGAAATTTTAAGGCCATTCTTGGCAAGTTTCATACTGTCGGTTTGACAAATCTAATTTCTATAGGGTGCAAGATACTTGATGTTGAACTGACAGAGTTCAAAGACAATCTTCACATAGGAGATGATGGATCCCTCAATGGGAGAATTTCTGGGACTGACATAAATATTACAGAGGAAATGTTAAGTCAAACATTTGGTCTTACAACTAGTAGTGATCCAGATGAACTGACAGGGGAAGAGACTAGTAAGGCTTTACAGATCATGCAATTCAGGAAGGAGAAGGCCATCAACCTGAAGAAGATTGATCTAGTGATGCCGCGACCTATCCACCACTACTTGATGATGATCTGGTTGCCGAGGCACAACGACATAAAGATTTTAGGTGCCAGGATGACGCTAACGGAAGACAACGTTACAACCTCCGCCCGCGGCGTGCTAAGCCCACATGAAGACCAATTTACTTAATTATTATGCTCTTTTATTTTATATTTGTGAATATAAAATTATTTCATGTTTGGGTAATAATTTTATATTCATGTAAGAATTTGTATTATTTATTTTATGCACTTTTAAAACATTTGGTGTGTATTTAACCGCTCAGATGGTTGAGATTACATCTCCGTCTTGGACGGTTATATGTTGTTTGTAACTCCTATATAAGGAGACTTTTATGAGGATTAAGTAGATTTGAAAAAAAAATTAACCTAATTCTCCTCCTTGAGAATTTCGGCCAAAAGGGATTCCTCCCTAGCCTCCCCCCACTTGTGGTGTGAAGCCACCTCTTGCTCCCTCCATCCCTCATTGGTGCGAATCCAGCGTGGATTCCTTCGGTGCGACTCTAAGGAAGAAGGTTGCAGCCCCAATTCGATGTGACGCCGGTGGATTCGTGGAGAGAGTGATTCTCCCACTTATCTTGTGTGCTTGTTGGATCCGGGTTAGGTAACTTCTCCTTCCCCATCTTGTGATTTCTTGCTTTAGAATTTGTAGAGGTTGAGCATCTGTTTTATCTGTGATGTTTAAATACTCCGCTTGCAATTTTCTGAAATCGATTTCATTGTTATCGAACTTTCTTTATTCCGGATCGGGTAGATCCAATTTGCTTGAGCGAATCTTGGCCTATAGCCTTGGTTTTGCTCTCCAAAAGGATTGGCAACCTTTATGTTAATTTGGGGAATAATCCGACTCTCTTTCGATCGTTATTTTAGAGTCGATCATTCCTCCCTTGTGGTGTATGTGCTGCGTTAAATGTGAATCGTATTGCGACGATAGATGCTTGTGTAGGTAGATCTAGGCGTGAAGGGCGTCGTGAGAGTTCTTGTTCGTGTTGATCTCCAACCCCAGACATCCCTACATCAATTTGGTATCAGAGGCGGTCGTTTCAATTTCTAAATTGATACAACCTCGATACTCATTTCCGAGGCGCAAAATAAGCTAGAAAATCAAAAAACAAATCTGTGGTTTGCGAATAGCGGGCTAAAATCTTTATTTTTCGTCAAAAAATAAATAAAAAAAATCTGGAGGTTCTCCTTTTTAGTCACATCCCGAAAATATTGTTCTGCCAAAAAATTGATCTTTATCCGACACTACAAAAATTCCCTCCTCATTATTTTGTCCAAACCTGCATGCGCCCTAGACTAGGAACGGAATACACTACACCCTCATCATCTAGGATGGCTGCAAATGAGCACGGGGATCCCAACGTTGTGGCCATAGAGGGGCTACGTAACGATATGACTGAGCTTAGGACCATGTTAGCCCAAATTCTTCAGAAACAAGGAGGGCCACCACCACCACCCGTTAATGTTGGCAGCCCAACCAACACCAACAGGTCCATGATTCGGATTCTGATGGGGACTCTCCCCGAGTGCCCCCTCGAGAACACCGCCCCGAGCGTGTCTTCGATATTACTAGGGCCATTAAGATTGACGCCCCCACTTACGATGGTTTGGGAGATCCCCAGGTCTTCCTTACTTGGGTAGTGGATATGGAATGCTACTACGAATGACATAACCTTACGGACCCTCAAAATGTCCAAGTTTCCAGGATGAAGTTAGCGGGTCGTGCAAAGACTTTTGGCTGAATGAGGAGCGGAGATTAGGAGCCGGGCAGGGAGTCCCACTTATAGGTTGGCCGCTGATGAAGAATTTGCTAATCGATCAGTACGTCCATGCGTACCGCCGAACACAGATGTTCGATGAGCTTGCCACCCTACGGCAGGGCTCCAAATTGGTAGCTGAATATATAAGAGAACTAAAGGACCGTATGGTGCTGTGTGATCTTAGGAAGATTCCTGAGGTCACCTTTTCTCGATTTCATAAGGGGCTTCAACCCGATATTCAAAGGAAGCTCCTGCGCTATGGTCATACGGACCTGAACACGACTTTCAATGCCGCCCTTGACATTGAAAAGCATCTAGCCTCAAAGGCCCACTCCAGTTATTCCCACACGAAGGCCAATTCCACTGTTGGAGCATCTTCCTCCACATATCCGGATAAGGGGAAGTTTAGGTCCACCGTGTCGAAGTCGGTCGTGATCACTGCTAGGAACGCTAGGAATCCCGCGAGTGAGCGTATCCCCATAGGGAAGGTGAGCAAGGCCAATACTGCATGTTACTCTTGTGGAATTCAAGGTCACTATGCCTTTGAGTGCCCAACGAATACTAAGTCCATAGCCCTTTTAGATTCGACTACTGATCCCACTGATTACGTATTCGAGGCTGCTGAGGAGAGTGACCCAGAAGGGGTCCCAAGTGATTTAGAGGATGATAACCACCTTATGGTGATGCGTTGTATCTTGACCACTCCTCGTCCATTAGATGATTGGAAGAGGACGAGCATATTTTCTCTGATTTTTAAGACTGGAGAGAAACTCTGCAAGCTGATTATCGATAGTGGTAGCTGTGTGAACGTCATTTCTGAGAACGCCGTCGCACGTATGTCCTTGACCACGGAACCACACCTGACCCCATATCAGGTAGCTTGGATCAACAAGATCACCGTCCCGGTTACTAAGCGATGCCTGGTCCCCCTCTCATTCAAATCTTATACTGATAAGGTATGGTGTTATGTCCTACCGAAGGACTCTTGTCACGTGTTACTAGGCCTCCCTTGGCTCTATGTCCGTGATGTGACACATTTTGGTAGAGCCAACACGCATGAATTTAAATTCAATGGCAAAACTATTACCTTGAGGCCGACCATCCCGAAGGAGCCAGTAGTTTTTGCTAAGGACTCCATTATCCCAGTAGAGAGGAGGGCGTTGAGTCTAGTTGGTAGGAAGGAGTTTGCGAAGGATCCATTTATTGATGGAGTGATGTATGAACTAGTACTTATGAGTGCGAAGCCTGATTCTAGTGTTTTGAATGATCTGCCCAGAGAGTTATGTGCACTGTTGGAGGAGTATAGGAACGTGTACCCGGAAGAGTTACCGTCGTCATTACCCCCGCTTAGGGATATTCAACATGCAATAGATCTGGTCCCAGGCTCCTCTTTGCCCAACCAGCCCCTTTATCAACTCCATCTTGCTGCCTACAAGGAGTTACAGGCCCAAATTGAGGACCTGTTGAAGAAGGGGTTCATTAGGACTAGCATGAGTCCATGTGCGGCACCAACCTTACTTTCCCCCAAGAAGGATGGTACATGGAGGATGTGTGTTGATAGCCGTGCTATCAACAAGATTACATCAAGTGTAGGTTTCCTATTCCACGATTAGATGACCTCTTAGATGTCTTATCTGGCGCCACTATCTTTTCGAAGTTAGACTTACGCAGTGGCTATCACCAGATTAGGATCCGTGAGGGAGACGAAGGGAAGACTGCGTTTAAGTCGAAGTATGGATTGTACGAGTGGCTTGTGATGCCCTTTGGGCTATCAAATTCCCCCAACACCTTTTCTCGGATGATGACCCACATCTTTCAGCCGTTCATGGGAAAGTTTGTTGTAGTCTACTTTGATGACATATTGATATATAGCACCACCACTGCCAAGCACATCTCCCACATGAGAGTGATTCTTTCCACTCTGCGTAAGGAAACATTATTTCTTAATCTTAAGAAATGCACTTTCTATGTCCCTGAAGTGGAGTTCTTAGGCTACATAGTCGGATCGGAGGGCATTAGAGTTGACCCTAGCAAGGTGCAAGTCATTAAGGACTGGCCCGAACCGACCACTTTACGAGAGGTGCATTGTTTCCACGGGTTAGCTACATTTTACAGCCATTTTATACGGGACTTCAGTAGCATCATGGCCCCCATTACTGATTGCATGAAGAGGGGCGAGTTCACCTGGATGAAGTCCGCCACCCATGCTTTCCAACGCATTAAGAAGCTTATGACTGAGGCACCTGTCTTACGTCTACCTGACTTCACCAAAGTCTTTGAGCTTACTTATGGCACTTCTGGTGTGGGAATAGGAGGTGTTTTGAGTCAGGAAGGGCAACCTGTGAGTTACTTTAGTGAGAAGTTATCTGGCGCTAAGTTAAATTATTCGAACTATGACAGGGAGTTGTATGCGGTTGTTCGATGTTTGCACCATTGGAGGCACTATCTCCTATCCAAGGAGTTTGTGATCCTCTCCGATCACGAAGCATTGCGGTTCATCAATGGCCAGCATAAAATCATCCCGCGTCACTCTAAGTGGGCAGCTTTCCTATAAGGTTACACGTTTAATCTTAAGCACCTTATGGGAGCTGACAACCGAGTCGCGGACGCTCTTAGTCGCCTTACCCTTTTACTTTCCATTATGGAGGTTAATGTTGTAGGATTTGAGCGCGTTAAGGATGAGTACGCTATCTGCCCAGATTTTCAGGATTCATATTTATCTGCCCAGGATAGTTCCCCCACGACTATATCTGCGTTTGTTATTAAGGATGGATATCAATTTAGGCATGGGAAGTGTGTAGCCCGCAGTCATCTTTACGACTCCATATCATTTGGGAGCTGCATAGCGGAGGGTTGAGTGGCCATTTCGGTAGGGATAAGACCGTTACGCTAGTTGAGGAAAAATTTTATTGGCCAAAACTTAAGGCGATGGTGGGAATGGTAGTGAGTAGTTGTCGTATCTGTCAGGTATCCAAGGGCACCAAAACCAAAGTAGGATTATATACACCCTTACCTATCCCTTCCACACCATGGGAAGACGTGAGTATGGACTTTGTTTTAGGCCTACCCACCACTTTACGCCGTCACGATTCTATTTTTGTAGTTGTGGATAGGTTCTCAAAAATGGCACATTTTATTCTGTGCACTAGGACCAACGATGCGTCTCACATTGCAAAATTATATTTTAACGAAGTCGTTAGTCACCGGGGAGTGCCGAAGACAATAGTCTCGGATAGAGATGTCAAGTATACGAGCTATTTCTGGAAAACACTTTGGATTTTAATGGGTACCAAATTATTGTTTTCCGCCGCCTATCATCCACAAACTGATGGCCAGACGGAAGTGGTTAATCGGAGCTTGGGGAATCTTCTTAGATGTCTAGTGAGCGATCACAAAGGCACGTGGGATCAACTTCTTCCCCATGCCCAATTGGCCTACAATAATTCAAAAAATAGGTCCACGGGTATGTCTCCAAACGAGATTGTTCACGGGTACAAGGCCCCTGTTCCGCTTGGCTTGGTTCCGTTGCCTCCAACGTACAAAGCAAGTCAGTTTGCACAATCCTTCGCCCAACACATTCATGACCTACATGCGTGTATACGGGCTACATTGACTACACAATACGAGCCCTATCAAACACACGCTAATCTACATAGGAGAATGTCACACTTTAAAGTCGGCGATTTGGTTTTAGTCCGGTTAGTTCCCGAACGACTTCCATCTGGCACCGTTAAAAAGTTAGCACCAAAGCGCGCTGGCCCTTTTCGGATTATAAAGAAGCTAGGTGACAATGCTTTCGTTTTGGATTTGCCTGCTGATTGGGGTATCTCCCCCATTTTTAATGTCTCGAATTTGACGTCGTTTGTTTCACCTCCACAAGAGTTGAATTCTTTGTCGTCTTCTCCCTCCACTAAAATTTCTAATGGGTTGGGGAGTGGTAGTTCGGATGATCTCTCTCTTTCGGTCCCCGCAGGTATATCATCGGATGGTGAGTTGCATTCTTTTATTCTTATTGCTGACATGTTTCCCAGGTTTCCCAAGACATTTCTCACTCCAGATACGATACTTGCTGCTGAGCCACTTGCTACTACTTATGGTGATACCTACCGCTTCCTCATCCTTTGGCGTGATCGACCCCTTCAGACGACTCATGGGTACTCAAGACGGAGCTTCGACGCTTGGATGCCGCTCTTCTGCACCGCTATCTCTCGGACAACGCATCGGAGATACGTGATTTTGAGCGGGGGAGGATTGATGTCGCGGCCCCTCCACCACTACTTGATGATGATCCGGTTGCCAAGGCACAACAACATAAAGATTTTAGGTGCCATGATGACGCTGATGGAAGACAGCGTTACAACATCCCCCCCGCGGCGTGCTAAGCCCACTTGAAGACCAATTTACTTAATTATTGTGCTTTTTTATTTTATATTTGTGAATATAAAATTATTCCATGTTTGGGTAATAATTTTATATTCATGTAAGAATTTGTATTATTTATTTCCTGCACTTTTAAAACATTTGGTGTGTATTTAACTGCTCGGATGGTTGAGCTTTCATCTCTATCTTGGACGGTTATATGTTGTTTGTAACTCCTATATAAGGAGACTTTTACGAGGATTAAGTAGATTTGGGAAAAAAATTAACCTAATTCTCCTCCTTGAGAATTTCGTCCAAGAGGGATCCTCCCTAGCCGCCGCCCCCCTTGTGGTGTGAAGCCACCTCTTGCTCCCTCAATCCCTCATCGGTGCGACTCCGGTGTGGATTCCTTCGGTGCGACTCCAAGGAAGAAGGTTGCAGCCCCCATTCGGTGTGACGTCGGTGGATCCGTGGAGAGAGTGATTCTCCCACTTATCTTGTTTGCTTGTTGGATCTGGGTTGGGTAACTTCTCCTTCCCCATCTTGTGATTTCTTGCTTTAGAATTTTTGGAGGTTGAGCATCCATTTTATCCGTGATTTTTAAATACTCCGCTTGCAATTTTTTGAAATCAATTTCGTTGTTATCGAACTTTCTTTATTTCGGATCGGGTAGATCCAATTTGCTTGAGCGAATCTTGGTCTATAGCCTTGGTTTTGCTCTCCAAAAGGATTGGCAACCTTTATGTTAATTTGGGGAATAATCCGACTCTCTTTCGATCGTTATTTTAGAGTCCATCATTCCTCCCTTGTGGTGTATGTGCTGCGTTAGATGCGAATCGTTTTGCGACGATAGATGCTTGTGTAGGTGCGGTAGATCTAGGCGTGAAGGGCATCGCGAGAGTTCTTGTTCGTGTCGATCTCCAACCCCAGACATCCCTACATCATCTAGCCGATGAATATAGATTTCTGGCTGATATAGTAGAGAAGGTGCTCCTGTGCAAGATTTCAGCCCATGATGCCATTCCCAAGCAGCAACTCCAGATCATGGGAATTCTAGTTCTGAACAAAATGATCAACTTAGGGAGGTGCCTCCTGAAGATGATAGGTCATAAATACGCATATAAGGAAAATGCATATATGAGAATGATGAGTCAGGTGCTGCTCCATCATTTCCCCATGATATGCAAATCAAAAGGAGTGCCAATTCCACCTAGAAAAGAATAAACATTGGAATTTTCTCCAACTGGACCAGGCAGATCATAAACCCTGGTCAAGCTGCACCTTCACCTCCTTCTTCTCCAGTTCCACAGGATATAGAGATAATTCTACCAGACCCTCCAGCACAGGACATTCCAGCAGCCCAACAAGTTATCATCCCAGATGATAGTACTGCTCAAGACTTTCAGTCCATCCCATCTACTACAGCTCCAGAACCTACACCACAGATTTCCTTCCAACCACAACAACAATCATCCATCACCACTCCTATAGAAAATCCTCCAGACATCCATTCTTTTGATGACAGATCTCCTCTACCCCAATCTGATATAATTCTAGAGGATAACTAGGGACAATATCCTATTACCCATCAACAATTACCTATCACCCATACTAGACCTTCTCTTGATGTTGAGAAAACAATTTCCAAAGTAGTAGGATTGGCCACAAGTACATTTGCTGATTTACTGGTTGCTCGGGCCAGAAAGTTCAATAAGAAGTACTCCCAGATGGAGACAGAGCTGCAAGAATCAAAAGAGTCCCTCCTGGAACTTAAATCAATTGTATCCTTCTCCATGATAACTAAAGAATTCATAACCTCCCATGTAAGTAAGGTTTAGAAGGGGGAGACGATCCAGGAGGAGGAAATGCTTAATCAAGGAAAGAGTGGTCAAGAGAAGGATAAGACAGTTGAAGTTTCTAACCCTGATAATCCTAATATGGTTACTGTATTTCAAAAAGGAATTCCAGATGTTCTCTTAGAGGATGCACATATCCAGGGAGAGCTAGTTGAAGAAATCCCTGAAGTAACCCAGGTGAGCTTCCTACACAAACTCAGGAGTAGATGCTTCCATCAACTCAGGGGGAGCTCCTAGAAGATGATCAACTCTTGGATGAAGTATCAAAGATTGCAAAGGAGGCTCCTCTAGCTGTTGAAAAGAATGCACAGTCTCTAGGGGAGCCTTCCAAAGAAGATCACAATCACCAAGAAACTGACAGGACTGATGAAGAGAATGGTCCTGTTGTATTTGCTGCAAAAAAGGTGATACCACAAGCGTTCTCAAGGAAGAGGAAAACTCCAGAAAAAGAATTGTACTGTACAGGTAAACAAATTATATTATATCATCTGGTGGATACAGTTATCATGATTATGAAGAACAATATGATTTCTTGAAAGTTTATCGTATTGTCTGTTTGTTTATAATGTCATTTTGTTCTGTGTATATGTGTTTGTATTTAATTTTACTTCAAAGTATGTTTGAAATCACTTAATCAAATAAAAAAATTTGTTAAGATAAATAGGGGGAGATTGTTGGGAAAAACCTTTATGATTTATCTAACAAATTATCTTAAAGTGATTTCATCAGTTAGGTTGTATTACCCACATTGTATAGAAAGGGTAAAATGGTCATTAGATGTCGTAGGATGTCACACTCACCTTAGAGTGTCAAGACCAGGTCAAGATAAGCACAAATTCAGTTGAGTTAAAATTTTTGTTGAATAGAAGTCGACGCAACTTCATCTAGAAGTCAACGCAACTCTGACTAGAAGTCGAAGCAACTCATACTGACAATCGAAGTATCAAGTAAAGTCGACACAACGTCGAAATGAACTCGACGCAGAAGGAAGAGCCTGCCGAAGCCATCTTAGAAGTTGATGTAACTTCAACTTCAATTCGACGCGAAAGATAAAGTTCAAGTCCAGGTCTTCAACTCGACGGATACGTCGATAAGTACTCAACGCAACGTCGACATCTGAGTTCAGCCAGAGCTAAGAAGGAATTCGAAGCTACTTCTAGAAGAACTCAGAGGTGCGTCGATATGACCAATAATGAAGTCGACGCAGCGTTAAATACAGACAGAAAAAAGTATGTTTTCTGCTATCTTTTCTAATACCTTTTCAGAAGGTCTACAAAGCTGAAAATTGTTCTCTGGCGGCTCATTTATTGCCAATAAAGGAATGGAATATTCCATAGAAACATCAATGACATTCTTGGAAGATATTCAAATAAGTCTTGATGGGTCGGGAACAGAAATAGAAGAAAATATTTATTATCCAATGGACATTCCTTCTAAGGACAGTCCAAAAGAAGAAAGAAATTCAAACACAAATCAATAGAGAATAAGTATGCTGAGGAAGAAAGAAAACACTACCATTATTTTCTCAGTCGAATTCTTTCTGTCTTCTTCTTCTTCCTCCAGCCCTAAGACATAATAGAAGAATAATTCCTCTGTATAGGGAAACAATATAACAATCCTGCTGCTTCCTCTTCAACATCATATAGTAGTACGCTAACAAAAGTGCAGAGTGGATCAGTATCAAAGCTCATACCCCTTGCAATCATCACTATCTTAAGCAAGGGTTCATTATATTCAGATCCTGAAGTACATAGAAGCAACAACATCCAGAGAGATAGATGCTGAAGGATTCTAACTGAAGAATCATATTCTCTTCTTCCTCTTCTTTTATTGTTCTTATTCTGCAACTGTAAAAGAGTTTTAAGAATCCTTCTTCAAAGGATTCAGTGGTTCTAAGAGTCTCCTTAGCAAAATACTCAGTGCTTCTAAGAGTCTCCTTAGCAAAAGACTCAGTGGTTCTAAGAGTCTCCTTATCAAAAGACTTAGTGGTTCTGAGAGTCTCCTTATCCAAAGACTCAGGCACTGCTAGTGCAATCCTACCAGGGTGGTAGAAGAGTGGACTACCCATATTTTGGGGAACCACTATAAAATTCCTGTGTCTTCTGCATTGCTTTTCTGTGCTGTCCCAGTTTACTATTTTCTATTTTATATTTCCTGTGAGTACTTTATTTTGTTTTGGTGTTGATGATTGCATAGTACTTAATAGTTTTATTATGTGTGCATAATTAGTGTAAGATTTTTTTTAAATCTCTATTCACCCCCTCTAGAGAATACTCAGAGGCACGCTGTGCACCTATGTTTATTTAAAGCATTATTCTTAAATGGTCCCTGGTCGAGGTATCATCTTAGAGATTAGGGCGAGGATGATACATCAAGACAGGTATGTGGGTTGACTGATGACAGGTTCTCACAGGTCATGATATGGGATATCAAGTCATCACATGAGTACTTATTATGAACAAGTTGTACTGGACAGACCCATTGTAACGGCCCAGCCTGCTATTAAGGCCCGAAGCCAACAAACATGGACCGTTAAGCGTTCGCCCATCGGAACGGGCCCAACGCCCGGGCTGCAGCCCGCTTAGTACACCCCACCCATGGCTGAGCCTGTTTCTCAGCTACAGTGGGATGTTGAAGGCGGGACTCGAACACCCGACCTCCCTTGATGAGAAACCTTCAACAGTTCTCATCACCAACTGAGCTGCAGCTGAGAAACAGGCTGAACGGTCCCAACGCCCACTGCAGCTCAGTTGGTGATGAGAACTGTTGAAGGTTTCTCATCAAGGGAGGTCGGGTGTTCGAGTCCCGCCTTCAACATCCCACTGTAGCTGAGAAACAGGCTCAGCCATGGGTGGGGTGTACTAAGCGGGCTGCAGCCCGGGCGTTGGGCCCGTTCCGATGGGCGAACGCTTAACGGTCCATGTATGTTGGCTTCGGGCCTTAATAGCAGGCTGGGTCGTTACAAAAAAGTGCATTTTTTTGTAACAACCCGGCGCGACCAGCACGGCGCCCTTCCGGCGTTGTACAGGACTGCAGTCCGTGCCACCCCAACCAAGTCACTGAGCCTGTTTCTCAGCAATAGTAGGTTGTTGATGCCGGGTTTCGAACCCGGACACCCTTGATAAGGCACCTTCAACAGTCCTCATCACCAACTGAGTTGCAGCTCAGTTGGTGATGAGGACTGTTGAAGGTGCCTTATCAAGGGTGTCCGGGTTCGAAACCCGGCATCAACAACCTACTGTTGCTGAGAAACAGGCTCAGTGACTTGGTTGGGGTGGCACGGACTGCAGTCCTGTACAACGCCGGAAGGGCGCCGTGCTGGTCGCGCCGGGTTGTTACAAAAAAGTGCACTTTTTTGTAACGGCCCAGCCTGCTATTAAGGCCCGAAGCCAACAGACATGGACCGTTAAGCGTTCGCCCATCGGAATGGGCCCAACGCCCGGGCTGCAGCCCGCTTAGTACACCCCACCCATGGCGGAGCCTGTTTCTCAGCTACAGTGGGATGTTGAAGGCGGGACTCGAACACCCGGCCTCCCTTGATGAGCAACCTTCAACAGTTCTCATCACCAACTGAGCTAACGCTTAACGGTCCATGTCTGTTGGCTTCGGGCCTTAACAGCAGGCTGGGCCGTTACACCCACCCTGAGACTACTTTATGGATTGTTACATGAACATGTCACAAGCTCTAGTGACAATAGTGTTTGCGGTTCTTTGACCTGAATTCACATCCTTCATCAAGTGAGGAAGAGCATACTTTGATACCATCTAAAGTCTTCCTTGAGAAAGGTTGATGATAAGGGTGGTTATTGGGTACGTTACGAATCATTTAAGTTTTTGTGTATGGACAGAAATGGAATTTGTCCTCATATATGATAGGAGTTACATCCATGGGCCCCTTGATGGAATGAGACTGAGAAATGCATGACCATGCTTGGTTGAGTCAATATATGATATTGAGCCCACCGATTTATGGAATTCCATTCTAGATAAAGAAATTAAGATTAAATTTTTAAGAGGATGACACGGTCCATGCCTCGAGTTCAATCTGGATGTAAGGGACAAGAGACATGACAACACTGATACATTTATCATGGATAGGATTGTTTCAGTTATGAACTCTTATTTCATGGGTAGCAATGATGCATTGTTAGATGCCGCTCATTGCTTGTGAGACTTTTGTTGATACCTTCTAGATCAAATGGGAGACTGTTGGGAAATGTGCCCTCAATGTTCCTAGATTTGAAGAAGGAACACAAGTATAAATAAGCCAAGTTGTTTTTGATGCTATGTTTAAGTTCATGTTGTGACAGATACATCAAAGCTACATTACTACTGTCAAGACTATAAAAGTAATGAAGATTCACTAAGAAAATTATCATCTCAAGGCTTAGTAGAAAAATCGTTCAGAAAGGAAACATATCTTCGAGATAGTTTCAACAATATCGTTTTAAAGAAGCTTTATCGTTGAGAAAGCTAAGTTCAGATGTCTCGACGATATCATCTTGAAGAAGACATATCATCTTGAAGATTGAATACATATCGTGTAGAAGAAAACATCTCGACGATATCGTCTAGAAGAAGCAGTATTGCTGAGATAACAAGTAGAGTCTTGAAGAAAGAATATGTCGACGATATTGTCGCGAAGATTACATATCGTCGATATGATTAATACGATATCAGCTTGAAGGAAATTTACGTTGTGATCAGCTTGAAGGAAATTTATCGTCGTGACAAATGCTGAGCTGCATTTAATACGTCGATTTTCTCGAAAATTGAAATACAGGAAAAGTGCACGCCGCCTGTCTTGTGCCTTAATCAAGGAATATTAAATGATATATTCTTCACAGAATATAGTCGTTACACAACTTTAATGAAAAATATTATTCACTTCTATATTCTGCAAGTTCCAAGAACGGCAAAGCATTTATGATAATATATTTTGCCATTTCTATCAACATTCATAACTGGCCAATTAATTATGGAATAATTCAATAAAGGGCCTTTATGGAAAATTACAAAAGAGTATAAAAGAGAGAAATTAACAATTTTAGACAACACTAGATACAATTATTCCTTCTCACTCTTATTCTCACACATACAAGCATACAAGCAGAAAAGAGAGAAAAGTGCTCAACAAGAAGACTTCATTGATGTGTTGTGAAGATCAAAGAAAGAAAGAATCTTCTTCCCTAATTGAAAAGTTCATCTGATATTTTTCTGAATAAGATTCTCAAGAATAGTTCAGTGATTCAAAATATCTCTGGGCTTATATTTGCTAGAAGAAGGAGAAGAAGAAGACCATTCATTCAAAAGCACGTATCTTGAAGCCTTCTCTTCTACAATAGAAAAACATCTTTCTTGTTTTGTAGGGTTTTTTGTGAGCCCGAGCTTGTAAGATCTTGTAACAGATCTGAGATTGGTAGGGTTCTATCTGAGCCTGAATTTCGTAGAGTTCTTTGTGAGCCTAAGTTTGGTAGGATCTTGGTGAAGATCTGAGTTATTGTAAGACTTGTAAATTCTGAGTTGTTGGTAGGGTTCTTTGTGAGCCTGAGTTGTAAGATCTACTTATTGAGAAGAGATCTGAGTTGGAGAAGTTGCCTAGTCTATCTCATTGCTAGATAGGCGGGAGGGACTGGGGACTACCTCTTGACACATTATCTTGAAGGAAACCACTATAAATCATGTGTGCTTTCTGTGTTGTTTCTATGCCGTGGTAGCTAGAATTTAAAGTAGCAAGTAACATTGAAAACACCTAATCACCCCCTCTAGGTGTATGATAGATCAACCCAAATCTTTTAATTGGTATCAAAGACAGGTTGAGTTCAAAGACTTAACAGCTTAGAACATGATCTACAAGTTTATTGAGTTGTGATCACAAACAATGGCTGGCGAGCACCATAAGGAAATGAGCTCAATGAAGCTGCCCATATGCACCAAAGAGAATTTTGCCATCTGGAAGCAGAGAATCAAGTTGTACATGGAAGCTTCAGACCCTAGAGTCTATATGGCAGTTGAAGAGGGACCATATGTTCCCATGAATATCCCTGTGGACCCAACAACAGTTCCTACACCCAAAACCGTATCCCAGTTCAACAAAGATGAAGTAGCCTTGGTCACCATGGACAAAAGGGCTAAGAACATCATTGTGAATGCAATTGATGATTCAACATTTCAGAATCTGATTCATTGTAAAACAATGAAGGAAATGTGGGATTCCTTGGTTGTATACATGGAAGGAACAGAAGAGGTTAGAGATGACTGAAAATTCCTTCTGAATCAGGAGTATGAATCCTTCAGGCAAGACAAGAAGGATAACATAGTTTCCTACTATGAAAAGTTCTTTAGGATTGTTAATGGGCTCAAAGCTTATGAAAGAGAGTTCACCAAATATGAGCTCAATGACAAGTTCCTGAGATCTCTAAATAAAAAATGGGATATGAAGTTGTGTGCCATCAGGGAAGTTGGCAATCTGGGAGCTATGGAGCCTCAATAGCTATATGGCCAGCTTCTGTCATATGAGTTGCAGCCAAATATTAGGAAGGTTAAACAGGAGAGATCCAACACTCACAACAGAGAAAAGGCAGTGACCTTTAAAGCTGAAGCTTCAAGAAAGCACAAGATTGTGGTGTAAGACCCCCCGGAACTAAACCCAGGTCGGGAGAGAGGGGATCTTACTGCCCAAGACGAATGTTTAGTGCTTCCCGGGTGGAAATGACCCACCCTGTCAAGCACTAAGTGGTCGCCTTATCAGTCAAGAGAATCAACAGATCACATCAGATACACAATGCAGAAGCAATCATAAGGCAAACTAACAAGACACACATATATACATAAGCAAAAGGCCATAGCCAACTAACTGTTTACATGAGTGGCCCTGTGGGTTAAGGATAACTACTACACCTTATACACTCCTTATTTAGTCCTATACCCTAGGACTCACATCATAGAAAATAGGGGGTGAGGCCGGTGTATCCGTACGGGCCATCTCGAGAGCCAGAATGCCATCATGCGGTGAGGGGGCTTCACACTGTCCCATCTCCTATGAATGGTTATAATAACAAACGTTAGTCACAGAGCTAAGTGGAAAACACATCTCCTCCCCAGATCCATATCCTGGGGATGAGCATAAGCACCCAAACAAAAATTAAATAGCTGAAGCAAGAAGGGTTGGCAACATGTATATAACCGAAAACTTAATAACATTACTATTTAGTAAAGGGAATGCTTAGCTAGTAATTGTAATAATACTGTCAATTATAATTTGCACACACACCACGTGTATTCAAAACCCGCTCACAAAAACCCTATGCCGACACAGTTTGGACCGCTTTCCTTCCAGCACGTCGGTGACAGTGGCCAGTCCTGCCACTTCTGAGTGTAGTCGTATCGTATCACCCAGGCCCTCTTGTACAACTCAGTTTACTACGTGGATGTGATCGACATTCGGCGATTCTGAGATTCAGGCTGACCAGTGGAGGCAAATCATTGGGTACGAAATGGTTATTATCCGCGGTGCACATCTCCCCGTCGCCATGAGTCATTAACTTTCCCACACCGGTACGAACGGTCTGCGGGCGTGACCGACCCACCACTTTACCGCAAGCATTTTACAAATAATTAATTACAGAAAAGAACATACATCTCAGGTCTGTCGCGGATTCCATGATTCGACCAGCTTTCCGTCTTTTGGTCGGGAGACGCAACGGGCGTGAGGGCACATTATTTGAGGCTAACCCTGGAGGAGACACTTAACTCATGGTTATCCCCAACTAAGGCTCTGCCAAACAGGAATGGCTGCATGTTAGAGTAGAACCTGGGTTAGCACTGTAGGTATAACAATTTGCAGTATTGAGTACGATAATTATGGTACAAATTAAGCTGCAGAGTTGCGGTCCTGAATAATAAAGTACTTGAAAGGAAGGCCGGAATTAAAGGGCCGAGAAAATCGGACTAGTACGAGATAGGAATATTGATAGGACTAAATAAAAGCAGTAAATATCTGACCAGTACGAGAATGGAGTATCAGAAAGACTAAGTAAATATCTGACCAGTACGAGACTGGAGTATCGAAAAGACTAAATAAAAGCAGTAGCTGACTAGTACGAGACTAGAGTATCAAAAAGACTAAATAAACAGTAACTGACCAGTACAAGACTGGAGTATCAGAAATACTAAATAAACATCTAACCAGTACGAGACTGGAGTATGGAAAAGACTAAATAAAAGAAGTAACTATCTGACCAGTATGAGACTAGAGTATCGAAAAGACTAAATAAAAGTAGAAACTATTTGACCAGTACGAGACTGGAGTCAAAGGAATTACGATAAGATAAATAACAGGTTAGTAGTCCATCACTCCATAATCAGGAGGCTTCAGTTCCATCTCCATTCTTAGGAGGAAAGTTCTATTCAATCTCCGTTTGTAGGAGTTTCTTCCCAATTCTGCCTTTCTTAATTATAGTCTGGCCGAGGATTTTAATTGCGTCTTTTTAAACATAGCTTTATTAGATGTTCCTTAGCTTCCCCAAAAAGAGGCGAGTTTCAATGTCCAGGAATCGCAGCTTGATGTTTCATAAAGACCCCACATCGCTTTGAGCTGGAGTTTTCACTCTTATTCATCAGGATTATATTTATTCGTAATGTCATCTTATGATTATAAGGCGACTATGTGTCATGATTTCTTCTCCCAATTCTTTGAAAATCTGATAATATAAGTTTCAATTAATTTTTCCAAAATAAAATGGCAATTCCCACGTTTATCTCCAAGTGTCCCCATATTTTGAAAGGATACTCAAAATATTATTTTACAGGCCAGTAAATTATTCCAATATTTTCCAGCCCTCTTTGGGGTTTATTTTGTCCGGAGGAAACTTGATTCAGCTTTTAAAATTATCAAAACAATTTATAAAAATCCCAAACTTTGATAGTGTCTCCAAGAGGCCACAAGCATGAGTCTATAAATTTCCCAGAATTTTCCAAAGTTGTTAGGGCTTTTAATTCATTCAAATAAATCTTGCAAAGGATCTTAAAAATAGCAAAACACATCAGAAAATTCCCAAATATTTACTGGGGTTGGACCTCATAATCAGGAACATTTTTCATATTCAAAGAATTTTCCCTAGGAGTCTAGATTTGCCTTAGAAAATTCAGGAAGAGAAATCAGGTTTAGGGTGTGGATAGAGATTCCTGGGAGAGAGGGAGGAGTCGGACGGTGCGCCACCTCCCTACCCCCACAACAGATCTATCCTGATTCGCTGGGGGGGGGGGGGGCATAATTTTATTCAGGGGGAAATAAGAATATCTGGGCCGTCCGATCTCATCGTGGAGGTCGGACGGCCACCACCAATGACGGTGATGTGAAAGATGGCAGCCGCTGCCACCGCCGGGAAGCGACCGCCATCTGCCGCCGGCACCCCCGGTCGACTCGCCGGGGGCCATCAACCCATCTGGTGGTGGTCTTGGAGTGAAGCAGCTCCTCTTGCATTGCTTAAATCCAGACCGTGTCTTCATTAGCTTCTTCAAATTTCTTGGGCTCCATCTGTGATAGAAAGCTCAAGAATAGAGCTTCATTGTGGGTTCTACTTCTGGTAACCACTCATTGGTTTACATATCCAATTATTTGGTTTCTTGGATGATCCCTTAGGTGTCAGTTTGTTGTAGGCAACCTGTCAGCTATCTACAGCTCTTCTTCTTGAGCAGCAACATCTTTAGCAGCTTGCTGATCTTCAACTTCAAGGATAACTACCTCTGAATTGACCTTGTTTGTGTTGGGTATGTCTTGGAGAGACATATCTTGCATCTTCTGTTCATTACCTGTCAAAATAGGAGAATTGGACCAGCCCTTATAGAGCAGGCTGGTCTCATCAAATACCACATGCATAGATTCTTCTACCACATGAGTTTTCTTATTGAATACTCTATAGGCCTTGATATGTGAGATGTATCCAACAAGAACCCCTACATTGCATTTTTCAGCAAACTTTGTTAATTGAGATTTTCTATTATTTAAAATATAGCATTTGCAACCAAAGATTCTAAAGTATGAAATAGTTGGTTGTTTGCCTTTCAGAAGCTCATAGGGGGTTATTCCTAGGGCCTTATTGATAGATGCTCTATTGAGAACATAACATGCAGTATTGACTACCTCAGCCCAAAAATATTTGAGAAGTGAGGAGTCACTAAGCAATGTTCTTCCAGCCTCTATCAAGGTCATATTCCTCCTTTCAGCCACACCATTTTGCTATGGAGTCCTTGGGGAGGAAAATTCTTGGGTGATACCAAATTCTTGACAAAACCTTGTCATTGCCCCTGATTGAAATTTTGTACCATGGTCAGTTCTAGTCTTGGCCACAGTACATTGTAGTTCATTCTGGATTGCCTTAACATGGTTTATAAAGACATCTAAAGTATCAGATTTCTTCTTAAGGAAGAATACCCATGTATACTTTGAGTGATCATCAACAATCACCAAAGTATACAACTTCCCACCTAGGCTCTGAATTGGTAGAGGACCAAATAAGTCTATGTACAATAGATAAAGACATCTTTCAGTGTCTTTGGAGCCAATGCTTTTAAAGGTGACCCTAGTTTGCTTGCCCATTTGGCATGCATGACATGGACCACTTTTAATACATTTCAAATTAGGAATATTTCTTACAAGGTTTTTAGAAAATAGCATATACATTGTCTTGTAGTTAATGTGAGCAAGTCTCTTGTGACATTGAACACAAAGAGACTCATTTTCATTAGCCATAAGACACACATGAGATAAAGAAGACTTGTATATAAAATTTAAGCAATAAACATTCCCACTCCTAGTGCCCGAGAGAATGATCTCTAAGTCATGTGACTTTTTGATCAAGCACTTATCATTGTGGAATTCAATGACATAACCTAAGTCACATAGTTGACTTATGCTTACAAAGTTGTATTGCAACCCTTCAACATAAGCCATCCTTGTGATGGAGACTATGCCATTTGAAATCATACCATATCCTCTGGTGATGCTTTTTTTTGATCCACCAAAGATGACCTTAGGTCCATTCTTCACAGTTTTGTATTCCTGTAGAAGACTCTTGGTACCTGTCATGTGCCTTGAGCACCCACTGTCCAAGTACCATATTTGCCCTAGACTGGTACTTGAACTAACCTGCACAAAGGAATTTATTTGCCCTTAGGAGCCCAATTAATTTTGGGTCTTGGCTTTTGTTAGCATGAAAAGATAACTTCACACTTGCTGCAACCTTTGCAAGAAAGCTTTTCTTTGCACTTGGCACATTGGGATTGTGCCAACAATCTATGGCAAAGTGTCCCACCTTACCACAGCACCAACACTCATGAATATTGTATCTTCTCTTCTGGACATTCTTTTAAGAAGTAGCATCAATATGTTTGTGTTCAGGAGGGGAGTCAGCAACATTCTTCCTATTCCTTTCAGCAGTGATTTGGCTGAAAGACAATCCATGGTCAGTCTTGACAGTCTTTGTCTGAATGACATCAGCTTCTCTTGGCTTGGTAGATAGGTAAGATTTGATGGCATCAGACACTGAGCTGTTAGACATGATAACAAGCTTGTCAGCAGCCAAGGGTTTAGCTGGTAGGGACTTTGAAGAGCTTGCATTCTTATTCTTGAATGATGGGGCTGAAGCACCAAAAACAAATGGTCCAGAATGGGCCATTTGAACTTCTTCATGGGGATATTTCATAGCACTCATCCCCGTGCCCTTTCTTCTACTATAGTAAGGAGTATTTTCCTTCCTATAGGAACTCTCATTCTTCCAGTAACCATATATACTATCATGGTCATACCGGTTAGAGGGAAGTAACACCTTTTGAAAGGTGGTATAAGGCTTAGCCTTAACCTTGCTCTTTTCTCCACTCCCATCACCCACTGCCAAATTTTTGAAACCTAGTCCTCTCCTATTAGTTTGGGAGGAAAAGGTGTCAAAGATTGGTAGTACAGATTTGGGCATGGAGAATTGAGCCACTAGGCTCTTCTCTTTGAGAAGCTTCTCCTCAAGGTCCTTTATGATCTTGTTCTTTTGGGAGATGATGCTCAATTGGACAATTGTTATTCCCTTGAGTTGGCTTATCTCTCTACTCATCTGAGACACCAGGGTAGGTGACTCAGTGCTCTTTTGCTTAGTCAACTGAAGGGAGGTAATTTCCTAGGCTTGCCTCTTGGCTAGCTTCTTGCTCTTCTTCAGAGCATCCAATAAAGCATCATACTTGTCAATCAATTGATTGACAGCCACTTCAGAATCTGAGCCACTCTCATCATTAGATGAGCATGCTTCAGATTCTGGTACAGATTCATAATCAGAAGAAGGGTTGAGAGGAATTGATACCTTGTCAGGATTGTCCTGACTATCTTCATCATCATCAGTTATGGCCATCAAACCATGATGTTCTCTATCTTCTTCATCCTCCTCTATGTCACTGTCTGAGTATGATAGAGGGGCCCTGATGCCCACCTTTGCAGCAGGATAGTCCTCATCCTCTTCAACTGCAAACAGCCCAATGTAGGCTTCTTCTTCATCTGAATCTGAGGATGATGACTCAGATTAACTCAAGTTCTTCTCCTTCTTGGCTAGGACGGATTTTTCACCCTTCCTTCTCTTCTGGTGATAAGCTTTCTTATCACCCTTCTCCTTCCTCTTGACTGGACAGTCAACAATGACATGTCCAGGCTTGCTGTAGCAATAGCAAATCACATTATTTAAAACATGTTTAACATGTTTAGAATCATACCTATCCCCCTTGGGGTACTGCTTTTTAGATCAGTTGTGATCCTTCCTGGGATGTGAGGAGGAGGAAGGTTTGTTCTTCCACTGCTTCCTCCTCATCAGCTTCTTGAAATTTCTTGAGAAGGCATCAAACTCCTCATCAGAAGAGCTGCTATCAGATGAGCTGAGCTCAGAGTTTACTGAGCCAGCAACCCTCCTTGGAGGTGAAGTCATCCTTGCCTTGATCTTCTTGGAGCTCTCAGCCTTGAGGGCCACAGTCCTCTCCCTTGTATGAGTCTTGGAAGATGTGTCCTCCTCCTTCCTTGCAGATAGTTACATCTCATAAGAGAGCAGCTTTCCAAACAGAGTATGGGGAGGAGTCTCACCCAGCTTTGCCACCTCTCTGATGGCTTAGATCTTGGTATCCCCATCTTTAGTTAGACATCTAAGGAATTTGTCATTCAGCTCATAATGAGTGAAGGTCCTTTCATAGGTCCTCAACTCATTTACTATCCTGAAAAATCTTTCATAGAAATCAGCTATGCATTCCAGGCTTTGTTGCCTGAAGGCTTCATACTCCTGATTAAGGAGGGATTTCCTGTCATCCCACACTTCTTTAGTCCCTTCCATGTACACTATTAGTGTATCCCACATGTCCTTAGCAGTCTCATAGTATACCAAGTTTTGGAAGGTGGAATCATCAATTGCATTGATTATAATATTTTGAGCTCTTTTGTCCATTGTTGCCAATGCAATCTCATCCCTTGTCGTTTCAGTATATGACTTGGCTACCTGTCTAGTAGGATCAATAGTGGAGGGTTTTGAGACAACAAAGAGACCCTCCTGGACATTGATATAAATCCTAGGGTCTGAGGCCTCCATGAAAAGTCTAACCCTTTGCTTCCATATGCCAAAGGTTTCCTTTTTGCATATTGGCAGCTTCATTGACCCCATGTCCTTCTGAACTCCATTGGTAGCCATTGGATTCAGATTTGACTACACCTATATAGGATATGGTCAGACTGTTAAGTCCTTTTTGACCAACCTCCCTCTAATACCACTTGATAGTTTATAGGTCAGTAATCTAATTCACCTAGGGGGGGGGGTGAATAGGTCTCTTTGAGTTTTACTTAATTGTTGCTAGCAGTAAAAGAATAGTAAACAAAAACTCAAGGAAACACAGAAAGCACACAAGGGTTTATAGTGGTTCCCCAAGACAGGCTGTTTATGGGTAGTCAACTTTCCCTTTGCACCTTTCTAACAGAGTGTTAAACAAGGCAAACTCCTCCAATCTCAGCTCCAAGAGATTACAACTTAGATCCCTCATGATCACTCAGGTTTGCTTCAAACCCTACCTCAGGCCTAATAGCGCTACTAACTCAGAGTGCTCCCACTCCTACAGCTTAGAGATCACCTTTATCTCCTACCTCAAGCCTATCAAGAAGCCCTACTTCTCAGGAAAAATTCTCTACAGCTCGGGCTCAATAGCGTTACCAAACTCAGGCTTAACAACCTTACCAAACTCAGGCTCAACAGCCCTACGGCTCGGGTTCAGCAACCCTACAAACTCAAGCACAGTGCCTTACAAGCTCAGAACTACAGAGTTCCTACAATGAGTATAAGTTTTAGCTTACAACAGTGGACATCATTGATTTGATGTCTTCTATTGATTATGCACAGCTGATGCAATCTTGAAGTTGGGCATAAAATAATCTTCAGCCCTGCTCCTAACTGATCCTTCTCTTCAGTAGATGAGAAAGGATCACCGTGCTCTTCAGAATAGAAGAGCTTTCTTCTCTCCTTGTATCTTCTTCCAGGTTCAGTAAGAAGAAGGAGAGAGAGCTCTTGAAAGCCATCAATGGAATAGTAATGGCTCTCACCCTTTTTAGTACATCAACTTGTCCCTCTGAAAAGTGCCCTAAGTTGTTCTTTTATACTTCATTTATCTTCAACGGCACTTAGAAAAGGGCCTTGACACTTTGGAAGAGGATAGAACACTATCTTCCCTTTACAGCTATTTGTGCCAAAAGCAAATCCTGACAGTGTCGTCTTCCTGATTTGAATCTGTCTCAGTGGTTGGGCTGAGACAGTTTTCCGTCTCAGCGGTTGAGCTGTCTCGGTCTCAGTGGATCCGCTGAGACATATTGTCTTCTCAGCGGATTTTGTCTATCTGCAGCTCAGCTGAGGGAAACCCCTTCTCAGCGGCTCCTGGCCTCATCACAGCAGTTCCGCTGAGACAGTGAGTTCCTCTCAGTGGTTCAAACAATGAACCACACACATTATTCCAATCCTTGGAATATTTAAACCCTGTACAGTCATGATGCAAAATTGGGTTTATCAAATACAATATGTACTTAGCATTGTGAGTGATGCCTCTTCAAATCAAGAGAACATTGAGGGCAATATTCCCAACAGTAGCAAATCCTGCGGGCCTCACCGATGTGGTCGTTGGTGACAATGGCCAGTCCTTCCACTTTTGAGTGTAGTCGTACCGTATCACCCAAGCCCTCTCGTACAACTCAGTGTACTATGTGGATGTGAGCGACATCCGGCGATTTCGAGATTCAAGCTGACCAATGGAGGCAAATCAACGGGTACGAAGTGGTGATTACCCGCGGTGCACATATCCTCATCGCCATGAGTCGTCATCTTTCCTGCACCAGTACAAATGGTCTACGGGTGTGACCGACCCACCACTTTACCTCAAGTATTTTACAAACAGTTAATTACAGAAAAGAACATACATCTTAGGTCTGTCGCGGCTTCCAAGACTCAACCGGCTATCTGTTTTTTGGCCGGGAGATGCAACGGGCGTGAGGGCACATTATTTGGGGCTAACCCTGGAGGAGACACTCAACTCGCGGTTATCCCCAACTAAGGCTCTACCAAATAGGAATGGCCACATGTTAGAGCAGAACCTGGGTTAATACTGTAGGTATAACAATTTGCAGTATTGAGTACAGTAATTATGGTACAAAGTAAGCTGCAGAGTTGCGGTGCTGAATATTAAAGTACTTGAAAGGAAGGCCGGAATTAAAGGGCCGAGATAACCGGACCAGTACGAGACTGGAATATTGACAGGACTAAATAAAAGCAGTAAATATCTAACTAGTATGAGACTGGAGTATCAAAAAGACTAAGTAAATATCTGACCAGTATAAGACTGGAGTATCGAAAAGACTAAATAAAAGCAGTAACTGACCAGTACGAGACTGGAGTATCGAAAAGATTAAATAAACATCTTACCAGTACGAGACTGGAGTATTGAAAAGACTAAATAAAAGCAGTAACTATCTAACCGATACGAGACAGGAGTATCGAAAAGACTAAATAAAAGCAATAACTATTTGACCAGTACGAGACTGGAGTCAACGGAATTACAATTAGGTAAATAACAGGTTAGTAGTCCATCACTCTATAATCAGGAGGCTTCAGTTCCATCTCCATTCTTAGGAGCAAAGTTCTATTCAATCTCCGTTCGTAGGAGTTTCTTCCCAATTCTGCCTTTCTTAATTATAGTCTGACCGAGGATTTTTATTGCGCCTTTTTAAACATAGCTTTATTAGATGTTCTTTAGCTTCCCAAAAAAGAGGCGAGTTCCAATGTCCAGGAATCACAGCTCGATGTTTCATAAAGACCCCACATCGCTTCGAGCTGGTGTTTTCACTCTTATTCATCGGGATATTATTTATTCGTAATGTCGTCTTATGATTATAAGATGACTATGTGCCATGATTTTCTTCTCCCAATTCTTTGAAAATCTGATAATATAAGTTTCGATTATTTTTTCCGAAATAAATTGGCAATTCCCACGTTTATCTCCAAGTGTCCCCATATTTTGAAAGGATACTCAAAATATTATTTTACAAGCCAGTAAATTATTCCAATGTTTTCCAGCCCACTTTGGGGGTTTATTTTGTCCGGAGGAAACTTGATTCGGCTTTTAAAATTATCAAAACAATTTATAAAAAACCCAAACTTTGATAGTGTCTCCAAGAGGCCACAAGCATGAGTCTATAAATTTCCCAGAATTTTCCAAAGTTGTTAGGGATTTTAATTCATTCAAATAACTCTTGCAAAGGCTCTTAAAAATAGCAAAACACATCAGAAAATTCCCAAATTTTTACTGGGGTTGGCCCTCATAATCAGGAACTTTTTTCATATGCAAAGAATTTTCCCTAGGAGTCTAGATTTGCCTTAGAAAATGCAGGAAGAGAAATCGGGTTTGGGGTGCAGATAGGGATTCCTGGGAGAGAGGGAGGAGTCGGATGGCGCAACACCCCCTGCCCCTACACTAGATCTAGGCTGATCCACTGTGTGTGTGTGTGGGGGTGGGGGGGGGCGTAATTTAATACCGGGGAAATAGGAATATCTAGGCCGTCCGATCTCATCGCGGAGATCGGACGACCACCGCCATTGACGGCGATGCGAAAGGTGGCAGCCAAAGCCACTGCCGGGCAGTGGCCGCCATCCACCGCCGGCGCCCCCGGTCAACTCGTCGGGGGCCGGCGACCCATCTGGTGGTGGTCCGGCGGCCTGACGTCGCCGACCACCGCCAGATTTTGCCAAGATGAAGGGGGCGGGTGGCGCGGCCTGCACGGGGAATCTTGGCCGATGTCGCGCCGCCCCACCGCCTTGAAGAGTATCCTCCTTCCCCCGGCTAGGTTGCCAGGTGTGGGGCTTGTCTCCGGGGGTGTTCCGGCGACCCGCCGCCGCCGACCGCCTCCTGAAACCGCAACGATGCGGTACAAGAAAAACAGAGTGTGGGGGGAGCTTGCGGGTGCCGCCGGAGGCGTGTCCTCCAGCGGCCTCGCCGACTCTCCTCGCCGGGAAGTGGTCCTTTGGCCGGGTACTGCTCCCCCAGTGCTACCACTGGCGATGGGGTGAGGCATATGTTGTCGGGCCACCACCCGAGCCTGGGACATTGCTCGGTTGGGGCTTGCGGCACTCAGGCAACGGGGGCGGTATGCAGAACGTGGGGGGTGTGGGGAAGGGGGAGTGGAAGGCGTTCCACCTGGTGTGGGGGTGCTAGGGCGGCATTGGGTTGAGCCTCCATGGAAGGTGGCGGCGGTGGTGGGTTTGGCGGAGGTTTTTCGGCGAGGGAGCTTGGGCAGAGGGGAGGGGCTGGCTGGGGGGGGGGGGGGGGTAAGTGAGTTCAGAGAGGGGGGGGGGGGGTTGCTGCCTTTATAGGGAGGGAGGGGGACCTCCCTTCCCTTCTCCCCAATGTGGGACTAAAGGGGGGGGAGTGGGGAAAGATATTCCCCCCCCCCCCCCCCCTCCCCCCCTCCCTCCACTACCCTAAGTTAAGGCCAGATGGCCACTCATGGGGATGGGGTATCCTTCTTTGGTGGTGAGGGGGTGAGCTCCTATTTAGGGAGTTTCCAAAAATAATGAATTTTGGGGTGTTTGACCAAAGTCAACCCTAGGGTGGGTCCCCTATATAGGTCAAGGTCCAAGTGGGTCCAACTCGTCGGGTGGGTGGTCAATGTTGGAGTATTTAATCAACTTGGGTGTGTGCGCAGTTTTAGGTGTGTCATAAAGCTTGATTTGATCGTGGGTTGATTTTCCGGCGTCGTAATTGGTTACAACAAACTTCGTTGGTCTCGTTTTGACCTTGGGAGTCCACTGAGACTGACTGAGACGGATTCTGAGTTCGTTTGCTTATTATTTTGAAAAGTGTGTCATGGCGGTCTACATAACCTAAAACAGACACATTTCTCATACGAACTCCAATTGGAATGCAAAGAGTCTTATTGCGCTCGTATTGACTGTACGAGTCCAACGGAACTGACAGAAGTCAATTCAGAGTATGTATGGTCACTGTACCCCAACAACTTTGTTGTGATGCACTACGATACTCAAAATGGTCGTTTTCTCTAAACGACCTCGGATTGGAATGGAATGAGTTTCATTGCATTCATATTGATTATAAGAGTCTAATGGAACAGACGGAAGCCAATTTGGAGGGCGTATGGTCAAAAGGGGGAGTTTGTTGGATCATGGTCATCCGCATCTCCTAGGTTTGAGAATAACAAATCCTATGTGTATTTGATCTTGTGTGTTTAAGTGTGCAGGAAACAAAGTCCATATGACTCAAGGATGACATAAGAAGGTTGCCCCCAAAATTGGGCCAATAATTCCAACATGCACACTAGCGCCGGCGGTAGCACCTAGTGCCCGACGATAGCAATGATTAGCGCAATCCCGGGAGTACAGTTAGAAGGCGCTAGCGCCAGGCGGCAACGGATAGCGCAGGTGGTAGCTCGAAGCACAGAAGGCAAGACAAAATTGTTTCCTCGGATTGAAGATTCTCCCGCGCCAAATATGTCATAATATGGGATAGCGCTGGTGGTAGCAGTGGCACTGGCGCTAGCGCCGAGGCTATAAATTGGACCCCTCTTCTCTCGTTTCATACACACATCAGAGAGAGAGTGGTTGAGTGCTAGAATTCCAGAGCCTGATTTGGCCGAAAGTTGATCTCCCACCAAAGCTCTGCAAATTTCTGAAGGAGGACTTCTTCACGCCAAATCCAAATGACGTCCGCTTCAAAAACTTATCCTACAGCGGATCATCGTCTCCAACTTCAGAAGTTCTTCAAGAGGGAGTTTTTATTATTATCATTTCATTTTCCTTGTAAACCGTTAGAGAATTTGCCTCGTGTTGGTGACTAGGTCTGGGTAGGAATTAGGGCTGAAATTCGCCTCGTGTTGGCGACTAGATCTAGGTTAGGTCTAGGAGGTGCCCAAGGCCATATCTGGGGTTGGATTGGCTAGAGCGGCTTGATGCCGAATCTGGGGAAGGATAGGCTAGGGCCACCGGTTCGTGGGGATGCGAGTCGAAATAGAAAACAAAAAGAGTTTATTATTATTCGCCACCAATATCTAGCATTATAGAAATCAATTTTTGTAAAACCATAGTTCATATTAATAAAGCATGTCTCTACTTTATTTCAATTGTTTTGTTTGATTTCTCACCTTCTTAGTCACTTATTATTTCAAGATAATCAAAATATAAGAAAAAGTTTTAAAACCCTTATTCACCCCCCTCTAAGGGCGCCTACCGATCCAACAAGTGGTATCAGAGCCAGGTTATTCCAAATCGTCTTAACCACTGGGAATATATGACATCTCATGATCTCGCTTCTATTAGTGGGGTAAATTTTTATGAAGAAAAAATTCACTAGCACCACCTTTATTTAAATTGACCGGCGACTAGGTCTGGGTAGGACTTAGGGCTGAAATTCGCCTCGTGTTGGCGACTAGATCTAGGTTAGGTCTAGGTGGTGCTCAAGGCCATATCCGGGGTTAGATTGGCTAGAGCGGCTTGAGGCCGAATCTGGGTAAGGATAGGCTAGGGCCACCGGTTCGTGGGGATGCGAGTCGGGATAGAAAACAAAAAGAGTTTATTATTATTTGCCACCAATTTCTAGCGTTATAGAAATCAATTTTTGTAAAACCATATTTCATATTAATAAAACATGTCTCTACTTTATTTCAATTGTTTTGTTTGATTTCTCACCTTCTTAGTCACTTATTATTTCAAGATAATCAAAATATAAGAAAAAGTTTTAAAACCCTTATTCACCCCCCCCCCCCCCTCTAAGGGTGCCTACCGATCCAACAAGTGGTATCAGAGCGAGACTATTCCAAATCAGCTTAACAAATGAGAATATATGGCGTCTCATGATCTCACTTCTATTAGTGGGGTAAATTTTTATGAAGAAGAAAATTCACTAGCACCACCTTTATGTAATGGGACAAATTATAAAGGATGGAAAGCTTTAATTGAAAATTTATTAAAAGTATAGATATCGAGGCATGGAATTTAGCAATAGTTAGACCAGCGGATGAATCAAATATAAAGGAACGTCAGCTAAATGCAAAAGCCAAACACTATTTATTTTGTGGTTTATCAAATGAAGTTTTCAAATTAATATATTGTTTTTTTAGTGCATATAAAGTATGGAATTTTCTTGAAGAAATGTATGATTCTCCATCTACAGGTATGGAATAAATACAAGAAGTGGAGAACATACAAGATTGCACAAATGATCAATAAAGCTCCTCTCATGATGGATCAATGGAATGAACATCAAGTGGAAAAGAAGAAATCCCATCTTTGGAAGAAGAATGCCAAATAGATGAAGATAACAAAGAAAATCCATGCTCAAAACTCACAGCATCCAAAAGCACTGTAAGAAAATCAAATCCTCTTATTGTTTGCAATTCTATTTCTACTTTACAATTGCTACAAATTACAAAGCGCAAAATTATAAAATTAAAAAATGTGAATTGCAAATTGCGCTTAGAAAATAAAGATTTAAAAGCAAAAGTTAAAGTAGAATCAAATTCTGATTTATCTAGTTTTACCCAAGTCACTTCAATTGAAAATACAAAACCTTATTTTGATTGTAATGATATTAAGGAAAAATTTAAGGAACTTGAAAAAGAAATTATTTGTGTAAAAGAACATAATGAAAAAATATTTTTAGAAAATTCATCTTTGAAAAGTGATCGTGCTACATGCCAAAATTATAAAATTGAGATCAAAGAGATAGACGAAACATTTGAGGAATTTATAAACGACTATCAAAATCATATTGACTATATTGTTTCGACTCATAAAAATAGCACAATAGCTTATAATAAAGCTAGGCATAATTTAAAGATTAAGAATGATGAATTAAAATAAAAAATCAGCGTGCTTTTGAAAATTATAAATAAAAATTCACAATATTAAGAAATATCTAAAAACATGTTGAATATGAATATGAACATGAATATTTTAACTAAACCAAATAATGGAAATAAGAAACACAACGTATTTGTAAATCAAAGTCAAAATCACCATTATTTACAAAATCATGTTTCTCCCAACTTAAAAGCAACATTACACAAATTTTATATAAACAATACCTTCAATAATCATTACAATCATAATCTTCAATATAAAGATTATCACAATGAAAATTTGATGCATAAGAAACCAAGATTTGAATGGAGGCCCAAGATTAAAACCGAAACTTTAACTTCACATGAATGGACCCATTCATCAATATCTACTCACAAACCTAAACATTATATTTGGGTACCCAAAGGAACCACCACATTTGGTCCCCTTTGTTTTCTTAATTAAAGGGCCGAGATAACCAAACCAGTACGAGACTGGAATATTGATAGGACTAAATAAAAGCAGTAAATATCTGATTAGTACGAGACTGGAGTATCAAAAAAACTAAGTAAATATCTGACCAGTATGAGACTGGAGTATCGAAAAGACTAAATAAAAGTAGTAACTGACCAGTACGAGACTGGAGTATCGAAAAGACTAAATAAACAGTAACTGACCAGTACGAGACTAGAGTATCGGAAAGACTAAATAAACATCTGACCAGTACAAGACTGGAGTATTGAAAAGACTAAATAAAAGCAGTAACTATCTGACCGATACGAGACTGGAGTATCGAAAAGACTAAATAAAAGCAGTAACTATTTGACTAGTATGAGACTGGAGTCAAAGGAATTACAATAAGATAAATAACAGGTCAGTAGTCCATCACTCCATAATTAGGAGGCTTCAGTTCCATCTCCGTTCTTATGAGGAAAGTTCTACTCAATCTCTGTTCGTAGGAGTTTCTTCCCAATTCTGCCTTTCTTAATTATAGTCCGACCGAGGCTTTTAATTGCGCCTTTTTAAACATAGCTTTATTAGATGTTCCTTAGCTTTGCCAAAAAGAGGCGAGTTCCAATGTCCAGGAATCGCAGCTCGATGTTTCATAAAGACCCCACATCGCTTCAAGCTGGAGTTTTCACTCTTATTCATCAGGATGTTATTTATTCGTAATGTCGTCTTATGATAATAAGACGACTATGTGTCATGATTTCTTCTCCCAATTCTTTGAAAATCTGATAATATAAGTTTCGATTATTTTTTCTGAAATAAATTGGCAATTCCCACGCTTATCTCCAAGTGTCCCCATATTTTGAAAGGATACTCAAAATATTATTTTACAGGCCAGTAAATTATTCCAATATTTTCCAGCCCTCTTTGGGGGTTTATTTTGTCCGGAGGAAACTTGATTCGGCTTTTAAAATTATCAAAACAATTTATAAAAATCCCAAACTTTGTTAGTGTCTCCAAGAGGCCACAAGCATGAGTCTATAAATTTCCCAGAATTTTCCAAAGTTGTTAGGGCTTTTAATTCATTCAAATAACTCTTGCAAAGGCTCTTAAAAATAGCAAAACACATCAGAAAATTCCCAAATATTTATTGAGGTTGGCCCTCATAATCAGGAACTTTTTTCATATTCAAAGAATTTTCCCTAGGAGTCTAGATTTGCCTTCGAAAATTCAGGAAGAGAAATCAGGTTTGGGGTGCAGATAGGGATTCCTGGGAGAGTGGGAGGAGTCGGATGGCGCGCCACCCCCTGCCCCTACAGCTGATCGGGGCTGATCCACTGGGGGGGGGGGGGTGTAATTTCATACTGGGGGAAATAAGAATACTTGGGCCGTCCGATCTCATCGTGGAGATCGGACGACCACCGCCATTGACGGAGATGCAAAAGGTGGCAGCCACTGCCACTTCTGGGCAGCGGCCTCCATCCACCGTCGGCGCACCCGGTCAACTCGCCGGGGGCCGGCGACCCATCTGGTGGTGGTCCGGTGGCCTGACGCCGCCGACCACTGCTGAATTTTGCCAAGATGAAGGGGGCGGGTGGCGTGGCATGCATGGGACATCTTGGACGATGTCGCGCTGCACTACCCCCTTGAAGAGTATCCTCCTACCCCCGGCTGGGATGCCATGGGTGGGGCTTGTCTCCGGGGGTGTTCCGGCAGCCCGGCGCCGTCGAACGCCGCCTGAAACTGCAACAATGCGGTACAGGAAAAATAGAGGGGGGGAGCTTGCGGGTGCTACCGGAGGTGCGTCCTCCAGCGGCCTCACTGACTCTCCTCACCGGGGTAGTGGTCCCTTGGTCGGGTACTGCTCCCCCAGCGCTATCACTGGCGCTGGGGTGAGACATACGTTGTCGGGCCACCACCCGAGCCTGGGGCATGGCTCGGGTGGGGATGGCGGCACTCCGACAATGGGGGTGGCATACAGAACGTGGGGGTGTGGGTAAGGGGGAGGGGAAGGCGTTCCACCCGGTGTGGGGGGTGCTCGAGCGGCGTTGGGCTGAGACACCATGGAAGGTGGCGGCGGCGGTGGGTTTGGAGGAGGTTTTCCAGTGAGGGAGCTTGGGCAGAGGGGAGGGGCTGGCTGGGGGGGGGGGGGGGGGGGGGGGGGGGTAAGTGAGTTCAGAGGGGGGGTGCCTTTATAGGGAGGGAGGGGGACCTCCCTTCCCTTCTCCCCAATGTGGGACTAAAGGGGGGAGTGGGGAGATATCCCCCCCCCCTCTCTCCACTACCCTAAGTTAAGGCCAGCTGGCCACTCATGGGGATGGGGTATCCTTCTTTGGTGGTGGTGGGGGGGGGGGGGTGAGCTCCTATTTAGGGAGTTTCCAAAAATAATGAATTTTGGGTTGTTTGACCAAATTCAACCCTAGGGTGGGTCCCCTATATTGGTCAAGGTCCAAGTGGGTCTAACTCGTCGGGTGGGTAGTCAATGTTGGAGTATTTAATCAACTTGGGGGCGTGCGTGCTTTTAGGTGTGTCATAAAGCTTGATTTGATCGTGGGTTGATTTTCCGGCATCGTAATTGGTTACAAAGAACTTTGTTGGTCTCGTTTTGACCTTGGGAGTCCACTGAGACTGACTGAGACTGATTCTGAGTTCGTTCGCTTAATATTTTGAAAAGTGTGTCATGGTGGTCTACAAAACCTAAAACAGACATATTTCTCATACGAGCTCCGATAGGAATGCAACGAGTCGTATTGCGCTCGTATTGACTGTACGAGTCCAACGAAACTGACAGAAGTCAATTCAGAGTATGTATGGTCACTGTACCCCAACGACTTTGTTGTGACGCACGACGATACTCAAAATGGTTTTTTTTCTCTAAATGACCTCGGATTGGAATGGAATGAGTTTCATTGCACTCATATTGATTATACGAGTCTAATGGAATAGACGTAAGTCAATGTGGAGTGTGTATGGTCAATGTACCCCAACGACTTTGTTGTGACGCACACAATACTCAAAATGGTCATTTTCTATAAACGACCTTAGATTGGAACGAAATGAGTTCCATTGAACTCGAATTAATTATACGAGTCTAACGGAACTGACTAAAGCCAATTTGGAGTACCTATGGTCACTGTACCCCCAACGACTTTGTTGTGACGCACAACGATACTCAAAATGGTCGTTTTCTCTAAACGATATCAGATTAGAACGGAACAAGTTTCATTGCACTCGTATTGCTTATACGAGTCTAACGGAACTGACGGAAGTCAATTTAGAGTACAAATAGTCACTGTACCCCAATGACTTTGTTTTGATGCACAACGAAACTCAAAATGGCCTTTTTCTCTAAATGACCTCGGATTGGAACGGAACTAGTTCCATTGCACTCGTATTGATTATACGAGTCTAATGGAACTGACAAAAGTTAATTTGGAGTTTTCTAGCACAATATCCCATATTCGGGTCACTTTTTATCTTTTGGTACTTTTAATGGGTTCACTAGGGTCTAGTGACCCAATAAAAGTCGGGATGTTACATGTGGAGCCTATCTATGTCTCAGAGGAAGAGACCTTAAGCAAATCTAGCTCAGAGCTCTCCGATGGAGATCTCTCATTGTCCACCGAGCAGTTTAAGAAATTGCTGAGAAACAGAAGAAGATGGAACAGAAGATATGAAGCTTCTCCCTCTATTTTCAGGAGAGAAGACAAGTCTGGGAGTAGACACAGATCAGACAGGTATGATTCCAAATCTAACAAACATATTTCTTCTAACATTATCTGTTACAGCTGTAAAAATCTTGGACATATCATTGTTGAATGTCCAATCAAGAGGCAAGAGAAGAGTGAAGAGAGAAAGCACTCAAGGAGCAGGAAGACATAGAAGAGCCTTGTGGCTAAGAAAGTGAGAACATTGAGTGATAGTGACACTGAGTGCTCCTCATCAGAATCAGATAGCCATATAACAGCTATGGCCTGCTCAAATGAAGAATATTGTGGTGAAACCCATCATAACCAGGTAATTCCTAAAGCCTATCTTACTATATCTGACAAAGATTCAGATGCCTGCTCCTCTTCAACTATAAGAGAAGTGGACTATGAATACATTGAGTGGTTTGGTGCCCTGCTTGAAGCCCTTAAGAAAGAAAAAGCTCTTTGTAAGGCTCGTGCAGCTGAAATCATCTCCTTAAGTGACAAGAGAGATGAGCTACTTGAGAAAGTAACTAAACTATCTCAAGATAAGACCAAACTATCAATGTCTACACTGAGCACCAGCACTTTAACTGAGGTTATTAAGCATAAAAATAATAGGATCAAATAACTGCAGGATAAACTCTTAGAGGAAAGGAGAATTGTGGCTAGTAATTCCAAGCCACAAACTATTCTTCCTTTGATTAATGGTTTTTTCACAAACAAATAAGAAAGGTTTGGGCTACTCTCAAAGTAAAAATAGTGGGAAATCTGCTCAAGGGAAGACAGTCTTTAGAAAAGTGATCATACCCACAAATTCATATGATCACGGTAGCATCTATGGATGCAAAGAGAGCAAGGAGATAGAGAGTGTTCTTAAGCTCCCTTCTACTTGGCCCAGCAAAAGACAAACTTTCCTTGGGAAGAGTGCACTATCTGCACCCCAAAAGAATCCTCCTGTTATGGCTTTCAGAAATTCTCATGTTGGGGAAAATTCTTCAGCTTCCAAGAAGGTACGGTTAGCTGCCAAATAACAGCTCAACCCAGTTAGACCAAGAACAACAAGAAAATCTAGATACAATAGATTTGAATGTTGGTGTTGTGGTAAGATATGACATTTTGCCTTAGACTGTTAGTTTAATCCAACTGTCCAAAATTCTACCCACATGAAAATTAGTAAGAAAGCTATTAATTTTCTATTTAGATCATTATCTAATAAGCACCTAGGACCCAAGAAAGGATGGGTTCCTAAATAAGTGTAGCTATCTTGCAGGTGTCCAAAAACCACCAAGACTCCTGTGTGGTATTTGGACAGTGGGTGTTCCAGGCACATGACTGGGACTAGAAGCTTATTGATGGAGTTTACACCTGTAGAAGATGGACTCAAAGTCAAATTTGGAGGATCTGACAGAGGTGTAGTCAAGGGCTATGGTAAGATCACTAATGGTAGTATCATTATCACAAGGGAAGCTTATATTGAAGGGTTACAACATAACCTCATTAGCATAAGTCAACTATGTGACTTGGGATATGTTGTTGCCTTCCACAAGGATAAGTGTCTAATCAAGGATTCTAAGAATGTTGAATCTATCCTAACATGCACTAGGAGTGGCAATATTTATTTTTTGAATTTCTTTTGTATTAGAAAGGATGAGCATGTGTGTCTTGTAGCAAATGATGGAATGTCTACTTGTGTAAAGTGGCACAAGAGACTAGCCCACATTAACTATAAGTGTCTTAAGAAATTAATAACAGAAAATTTGGTAAGGGATGCTCCTAATTTGGATTGTCTAGAAATGGGTCCTTGTCATGCATGCCATATAGGCAAACAAACAAGGGCTACGTTTAAAAGTATACAGGACAAACAATCCACTAGGTGCTTATACCTTCTGCGCATGGACCTATTTGGCCCCATGGCAGTGCTCAGCCTAGGAGGGATGACTTATACATTGGTTATCGTTGATGATCACTCTAAGTTTGCCTGGGTGTTCTTTTTAAAAACACATGTCTGATACCCTAAGTACATTCAAGAATTTTGTCAAACAAATTCAGAATGAAGTAAACAACTCTGTGGTCAAAATCAGAAGTGATCATAGAACTGAATTTCAATCTAGTTCAATGTTTGAATTTTGTAAAGAATAAGGTATCCTACAAGAGTTTTCTTCTCCCAGAACTCCACAGCAAAATGGGGTTGCTGAGAGGAAAAATAGAACACTTATTGAGGCTGGTAGGACTATGTTAAGTGACTCCTCACTTCCAGAATATCTCTGGGCTGAGGCAGTTAACACTGCATGTCATTTGTAGAATAGAGCACTCACCAATAAGAACCATAATATGACTCCCTATGAGCTGATTAAAGGTAAGAAGCCAACACTAGCTTACTTCAAATTTTTGGAAGTAATTGCTATGTGCTGAAGAATAATAAGCATTACATTACCAAATTCTCTGAAAAGAGTTATGAAGGTATCTTTGTAGGATATAACAAAACTAGCAAAGCCTATAGAGTCTTCAATAAGAATGCACTTATAATTGATGAATTTGTTCATATAGTTTTTGAAGAGAGCAGCATGTTGCATAACCCTCTTTCTAGTTCATCCAGTGCAGGAATTGAAGCAGGATTGGAGACCCTTAAAATCAGAGAAGAAGAAACAATTGAGAAGAAAGAACCTTCCACACATGACTCTATTCCAAAAATAGTAGAAGAGACTACTGAAGACCCAAATCTTCAAAATGAAAATCTTGAAGCAGCAACTGAAGAAGTTACTGAAATGGAAGAACCACCAAGAGTGTTACCGACAACTATTAGACATCTTAGAAATCATCCAGCAAATCAGATAATTGGTGAGCCTAAACATAGAGTTAGAACCAAAAGAAATGCTCTGAATGAGAGCCTGCACCTCAGTTTTCTATCACAACTAGAGCCAAAAAATTTGAGGAGGCCAATCAAGATCAATTTTGGGTTATGATAATCCAAGAAGAGCTCAACCAATTCAAGAGATGCAAAGTTTGGAAGCATGTTCCAAGGCCACAAGTGCATAATTTCATTGGTACAAAGTGGGTTTACAGAAATAAAATAGATGAAGCTGGAGTGATTGTAAAGAATAAAGCAAGATTGGTAGCCCAAGATTATAGGCAAGAAGAAGGGATACACTTTGATGAGATGTTTTCTCCTATTACTAAACTAGAGGCCATCAGGCTCTTTATAGCTTATGCAACATTCAAGGGATTCAAAGTTTACCAAATGGATGTAAAGTCAGCATTCTTAAATGGATATTTGAAAGAAGAAGTCTATGTAGCTCAACCACATGGTTTTATCTCTCCTACTCTTCCTGACCATGTCAATTTTCTAAAGAAAGCCTTGTATGGCTTGAAGCAAGCTCCAAGGGCTTGGTATGAGATATTGTCTACCTTTCTCCTTGAAAACAAGTTTTAAGAGGGAAAATAGATAAGACTCTTTTCTTGAGAGAGTTGAAGCGCCAGATCTTATTGGTTCAAATATATGTTGATGGCATTATATTTGGATCAACAGATGAGAGTGTTTGAAAGAAGTTTGTCAAACTCATGCAAATTAAGTTTGATATGAGCAGTATGGGAGAGCTCAAGTATTTCTTAGGTCTCCAAGTAAAGCAATCTGAGGAAGGAATTTTCATTTCTCAGACCAAATTTACCTTGTATATCATAAAGAAATTTGGGATGGAGAACTCTACCTCTATGAGAACTGCTATGGGTTCAAATATGTCTCTAGACAAGGATAAAAAGGGGAAACCCTATAATGAGTCCATGTATAGAAACATAATTGGTTCATTGCTCTACCTCACTACTAGTAGGCCAGACATCATATTTGCTACATGTGTCTGTGCTAGGTATCAAGTTAACCCCAAAGAATCTCATTACTCAGCGGTGAAAAGAATTTTGAGATATCTGAAGTGTACTCCCAATTTGGGGCTCTGGTATCCTAAGTCAGATGACTTTGAGCTGTGTGGATATTCTGATGTAGACTTTGCTGCATGTAAAGAGGACGGGAAAAGCACTTCAGGAACTTGTTAGTTCTTGGGGAGAAGGCTTGTGTCCTAGAGTCGCAAGAAGCAAAATAGCATTGTTATATCCACAGCTGAGTCAGAATACATTTTTGTTGGTAGTTGTTGTGCACAACTCCTTTGGATTCAACACCAATTAGAGGATTACAATCTGCAGATAAAGAGAACACCTCTCTTTTGTGATTCCTCCGGTGCTATTTCTATTGCTAACAATCCTATAACACATAGTAGAACAAAGCATATTAAAATTAGATATCACTTTATTAGGGAGCATGTAGAAAAAGAGGGCATCTTCCTTGAGTATGTCAATATAGAAAGGCAGATAGCTGACATCTTTACTAAGCCTCTTGATGAATCTAAGTTCAATCAATTCAAAATTGAATTGGGAGTGCTAAAGTCTTGAATTGGGCATGTTGAATTCCATATGTCTCATATTAGAGGATTTAAATTAATTTAATAATGGGTTGGACCTCTCACAAGGTCCACCCTAAAGTAGTCTAACAACTTTAGTCTTGAAGATAGGAACAATAGGAAAATGCCTAAGGCAGAAGTGCAAAATCGTCTGAAGAAAAGTAGCTTAGACAAAGAAAAATCATCTTGATGGTCAAGACGACATTGCTGGAGTCTCGACGATATTGCTGGAGTCTCGATGAGAAAGCTGAAGTGATCTCGACGATAAGATTGAAGTGATCCTAACGACAAGGTGGAAGTGATCTCGACGACACTCTCGACGGCAAAACTCAATCAGGCTGATAGAATGACATCACAGGACACGTCAGCGTCATAATTACGCCGCTATTACGGGATTCTCAAAATGATACGGGATGATTTAAATTGGTACGCGCCTCTTTGCCTTCCCAATGCATACTAGTATATATTAGACATTGTGAAAGCATAGAAATTACGCACACATAAAACCCTAAAATCCCTCTTTCATCTCCTTCATCCAGACGACTCTCTGCAAAAGGAATGGCGCCTAAAATTTCTAATGAGAAAGATCAATCCGGTGGAGAACTTCTAAGAGGTGGATTTGAAGGTGCAGCGGATGATCTTCATATGGTAATAATTATGTTATATGCTTCTGAGTAAGAATATATCCAAACTGAGCCAACCCGTCTTTACAATTCTACTGCCGTTGAACTATATGAGCATGCTGATTTAAGCAAGTCTCGAAAGGTTATTCATACGACTGTTGCTGGACAACAACTGAGGATTACTGATGTTAGTATGACAAAAGCTTTACAACTCACTGATCTCAATGAGGATGAAGAAGAAGAAACAGTAACTGAGGCAGATATTTCTGAAGGGTTAAGATGGTGTGGCTTTGACCATAAACCCTATGAGATTTTACACAGGATGAAAATGAACAGACAAGGGAAGTTACTCACAGACATTATTGGCAAGGTGCTGCTATGCAAGACACGCTCACATGACATAGGCTCCAAAGACATGTTTGAATTCATGGTCAGAGTAATCCTGAACAAGAGGACTGACTGGGGAAACATTGTGCTTGAAAAGATCAAAAAACACATAAGATCTCCAAACCTTGGCAGAATCTTGTCTCTGTATCTTAAAAATTGCATACCTCGTCACCTCAAAGATTCAGAATCAACCTCCCTCCACTATCTCAAAAAGATAGATGTAAAAATAGTAAGCAGGTGGGACATGAAGTTCACCAAGAAGGAAGTAGGCCAGACTTCTCTTCAAAGTTCTATAGTTTCCAAAACCCCTGATTCAATCCTTTTAGTTGCTCAAGAACCCATGTCACCTATTGAGGGAGAGCTTCTCAGAATGGATAGCCCCATACCTAATAGCCTTCCAGAAGTTGTAGTGAATGTAGTTGTAGTTACTGAGAATGAGAAGAGTCCACATGGTTGATTAGAAGTTTTTCAAGAGGAAGAAAGGTCTGAAAAATCTCAGGAAGATTTAATGGATGATGATGTCCATGTCAATACATCTGAGAATGAGGGTGAACAACACTCTGATATCTTTGCATCACTGTAGGGGGAGCCTTTTCTCCAGAACTTTTGCAGCCATCACTTCCAAGAATAGAAAATGAGGAAATCATGCCTACAACTACCCCCCCCCCCTAGTGCCATATGTAGACTACCTGTCTCAGATAGCAATTTTTTGACAGGCAAAAAGAAAACTTTGAAGCCTATGTAGATATGGCTGTCAAAAGTTGCAAGGATGAGTTGTCTGCACAAATCATTGGAGTAAAGGAAGAAATCCAGCATGTCAACTTTCAAACCACCAATGTCCACCACACTGCAGACAATGTTGTTTCAAGTACTGGGGAACAGATAGTCCATATAAATCATGCTACCATGCTCATTGGTCAACAACTGAATATCCTTCTGGAAATAATGGATGTGTTAAGAAATAATCAGCAAGCAACACTTTAGAATCAAGATACTACCTCTGCTGACTTGGAAGATGCAGTTAATACCATTCTTCAAAGAATCACATCAACTGCTCAAACCTCTAATGAGCTAGTAGATAATATCGGTGAAAGTATTCTACATCAAGTTCTAGTGACACAAGATCAACTCTCCGCTTCTCTAAATCAATCTCTCAGGACATCCCAAGGCACCCTTATGGATGTCATTGGCAATTTGAATAATCTTCTGTCCAGAAAAATTCAGAACTCCCAGGTAGCTCTCTCTAAAGAGACATTTTCAGAAGCCAGAAAGGGGGAGATTATGTCTTGTCATCATGCTATGTGGCTTTCCAATGAAGTCAGATTTTCTATAGGTCAAGAGGCAATAGATTATGGGATTGCTTATCAACAACCCATTCTAGAAGGAAGTATTATCCTTGTAGGTTCATCTGAAGTGCAAGCAATAGAAGATCTCCCAAAAGATCTTCCAGAGCAACATCTACAGTCTGACAACTATCAAGGATATTTTGTTGATGAGCCTGCAAGTGGTAGTGGACAAGTTAGAAAGTGCAAAAGACATGATGTAGATAATGTAGAGCAAGAAGCAAAAAGGAAGAAAATGGAAGAAGTTAAAAACAGCCCAAATTTTGAGGAATGGAGTCCATGCTCAAGGGATATTATACTAAATACTGGACTCTATATCAATAAGGAAAGCATGACAGAGGCAAATTCTACAGCTCTGAAGAATGGCATAAATATGAGATGGGTGAAACAAGAAAGAGAGATTATTGGAACAAAGTGAAGCTGGGAGATCCTTCAGTGCCTGCTCATCCTCCTCTCAGATATCATCCTAAGCCTTACAATTATTTTAAAAGACACAAGCAGAAGTTGGCTGAAGCAGAGCAATACAAAAAGGCTGGATCATCGGGGAAAGGAAAAGTTGTTCAGGAGGATTGAAGAGAAAGAATTCTAGAAAACAAATGCACATTTTTATGTTTTGCATTTTTCGTCTCATATATTGTTAATGCATGGGAAAATAGTTAATCAATATATTCAGTGCTTAATTTTTTATTGATTGTTATTTATTATATTTGTTAGTCAAGCCTATCTATACTTGTAAGTTTTGGCTTCTTCAATTAGGGGGAGATTGTTGGGAAATGTGCCCTCAATGTTCCTAGATTTGAAGAAGTAACACAAGTATAGATAAGCCAAGTTGTTTTTGATGCTATGTTTAAGTTCATGTTGTGACAGATACATGAAAGATACCTTATTAATGTCAAGATTATAAAAGTAATGAAGATTCACTAAGAAAATTATTATCTCAAGGCTTAATAGAAAAATAATTGAGAAAGGAAACGTATCGTTGAGATAGTTTCAACAATATCGTTTTAAAGAAGCTTTATCGTTGAGAAAGCTAAGTTCAGATGTCTCGATGATATCATCTTGAAGAAGACATATCGTCTTGAAGATTGATGACATATCGTGTAGAAGAAAGCATCTCAACGAATCGTCTAGAAGAAGCAGTATCGTTGAGATAACAAGCAGAGTCTTGAAGAAAAAGTATGTCGACGATATCGTCATGAAGATTACATATCGTCGAAACGATCAAAACGATATCAGCTTGAAGAAAATTTATCGTTGTGATCGGCTTGAAGGAAATTTATAGTCGTGACAGATGTTGAGCTGCATTTAATGCGCCGATTTTCTCGAAAATTGAAATACAGGGAAAGTGTGTCGCCTGTCTTGTGCGCTAATCAAGGAATATTAAATGATATATTATCCATGGAATATAGTCGTTATACAGCATTAATGAAGAATATTAGTCACTTCCATATTCTGTAAGTTCCAAGAACGGCAAAACATTTATGATAATATATTCTATCATTTCTATCAACATTCCTAACTAGCCAATTAATTATGGAATAATTCAATAAGTGCCTTTATGCAAAATTGTAGAAGAGTATACAAGAGAGAAATTGTCGATTTCAGAAAACACTTGATACAGTTATTCCCTCTTACTCTTATTCTCACACATACAAGCATACAAGCAGAAAAGAGAGAAAAGTGCTCAACAAGAAGACTTCATTGTTGTGCTGTGAAGATCAAAGAAAAAGAAAGAAAGAATCTTCTTCCCTGGTTGAAAAATTCATCTGATATTTTTCTGAAAAAGATTCTCAAGAACAGTTCAGTGATTCAAAAGATATCTGGGCTTATATTTGCAAGAAGAAGAAGACCATTCATTCAAAAGCTTATATCTTGAAGCCTTCTCTCCTGCAACAGAAAAACATCTTTCTTATTTTGTAGGGTTCTTTGTGACCCTGAGCTTGTAAGATCTTGTAACAGATCTAAGATTGGTAGGGTTCTGTGTGAGCCTGTGTTTGGTAGGGTTATTTGTGAGCCTAAGTTTGGTAGGATTTTGGTGAACATCTGAGTTGTTGTAAGACTTGTAAAATCTGAGTTGTTGGTAGGGTTCTTTATGAGCCTGAGTTGTAAGATCTGCTTATTGAGAAGAGATCTGAGTTGGAGAAGTTGCCTAGTCTAGATCATTGCTAGATAGGTGGGAGGGACAATGGACTACCTCTTGACACATTGTCTTGAAGGGAACCACTATAAATCCTATGTGCTTTATGTGTTGTTTCTGTGCTGTGATAGCTAGAATTTAAAGTAGCAAGTAACATTGAAAACACCTAATCACCCCCTCCCCCTCTAGGTGTATTATAGATCAACCCAAATATTTCAGAGATTGTTGGGGTTTCTACGGTGATCTGGAAGTAATCAAGCAGTTAGTCTCACCGCTAACACGATATGGGCCTATAGGGTCGCGCACAGGAGCGTTTGCAGAAATTGGAGGAAGGATTGTGTTAGCCTTGCTTATATTATATATGAGTGAAAGGACCAATCCTATGACTAATTAGAGTTGAATTGGTTCAGGAAAATGTTCCCTAGATATTGTGAATATTGTATTGAGCATGTTATAGGGAATTCAAGACGGTATTGTGAATATCGTCGAGAAGACTTGTAGATGACATTGTGAATGTCGTCATGATAGATAGACTATCTTCAGGATCACAAGTCGATATTATGAATATCGACTAGTTGATTAATGTCGTCGCGATTGTCTCGATGATATGGATCTTCACGACGATATCATCGAGATTGTCTCGACGATAATTCAGTCATCACGACAATATCTTCGAGATTGTCTCGACGATATTTCAGTCATTACGACGATATCATCGAGTTTGTCTCGACGATATTTCATTCATCATAATGATATGGATCATCATGATGCTTCGTGATATCATCGAGAATGTCTCGACGATATGGGTCATCCCAACAATATTCATTATACTCTACTATAGTCTGTGTCTATGGATAGCGGAAGCCGCCGTCTGCCTTTTATATCCCTGGGTATAAATAGCTAGACGATTAGGTTATTTGATAACATACATGAAGCCCCTTTTGGATATTAAGACGAAAGCATTCCTGAGATCCCGCCATTTAATCCAGAAGACCCGTCCGGTCGTCTCCGCCTCTCCTTAGCTGAATCTAGTAATTCGTGGAGACGCTGAGGTCACTCCTTCTCTGACCTAGATCTTGTTCGACAAGACCTTAGGGTTCTCTAGCACTTGTGTGGAATATTGTAGAGTCGCATATCTATTTTTGCATGAACTCCTTCAGACCTAGCCGCAGGAACTGGAAGAAGACTCGGAATAGGATTCTGATTCAAACAAAGCCTTTTCTGGAGCAGTCTGATCGAGCAGTGACTCGATTTAGCATAGCTAATCTATTTATTTCTTTGATTTCTTGATTCATGGTTATGCAAGATCCTATTATTTCTCATTTGGGTAGTTCTTGTTTATTCCATTACGCATATGTGATGTGTATACCCCTAAGGAAAACCCAACAATTTCATCATCTTCAACAGTTGGATCATCTATAGGTAGGCCAACCATTAGAATGTCGAGGGGCATGCTTTCATCATCGGAAACATCAAAACACTTTTCCCCTAGGGAAGGTGTTTTTTCTAAAAGTTGTGGTTGTGTAGCTATCTGCTTCAGTAAAGAGGATATTGGATATTCAACCATAAGTTGAAAAGATGGTGGTGTAGTAGATGATGACGCATATTTTGACTTAAATATGCTTATCATATTATTATATTTGTTTTATAAATTATATAAATTTCTCTTAATTATATTATAATTATCTTATTCTTATTATTTTATAATTATTCGTACTAATATTGCTTTATTTTATTTTATGGCAGGCTTGGGTGGGAATTTCGGCATGACTCAACGTAAAGCCCGATGTCACCTTTTTGTAAGAGAAAATTATCTCATGATGCATGTAGCCTACCCACCACCTTTTCTCTCTCCTCCCCATGCATGAATTATTCTTTATTATTATTATCATTATATGAAATATATTCATGCATGGTATTTGATTTTTTATTTCATGTAGCCTCTTTATATTTTTATTTTCATATAACCCTCTCCCATAAATATTTCATGTCATTTAATTCTCCTACATGCATGGTCCCCCCCCCCCTCTCTCCCTTTTATTTCTCTCTTTATTTTTAGCATTCTCTCTCTCTCTCTCTCTCTCTCTCTCTCCTCTCTTTCTCTTCCACTCCCTTTATTTCTCTCTCATGCATGGCCGGCAAACCCCCTTCACCTCCTAATTTTAATGCATACGACCACTATTAATAGGAATTTTTATTCTCATGACCAACCCCCTCCCATTCCACCATTTATTTTCTTTTTCTTTGCATGGACACCCCTTCATATCCTTTTCTCTCCATTTCATTCAATGCATGCCCACCTCCTCTCTCTACACCCATTCATATCCCCAAATTAATTCTCTCATTCCATGCATGGCCGGCCCTCCCTCATCTCCCTCATTATTTCATTTCATTTTATTTTTATTTCCAAGCATGTGGCCGACCACTCTCCTCCTCCCCCTCATTATTTCTTTTTATTTTCATCAAATCCTTCCATCTTCCCTTCTTTATTTCTCTAAATTCAATTCATCTTCCACCCCTTCATATTCCACTCAATTAATTCTCCAATTCATGCATGTGGCCGACCACCCCCATTCTCTCTTCATATTTTCTTCTCTTCTAGATTCTTTCATGATGGCTATAAAAGGAGCATCAATCCAAGGCTTTGGGAGGTGGGAATAAGACATCAAGTTCGAGAGAGTTAGAGAGGTTTCAATTCTTGTTTGAGTGTTACATGTTTGAGAGCTTTATTTTAGGAGTTTTATGTGTATGTTTCTTCTTGTTAATTCTAATATCATAGTTGTGCTTTTATTTTGTACCTTTATTTTTCTATATTAATGAAAATGCAATTTTCTATTTATATTGTTGTTTCTTTTTCTACTATGCGTAACTAATCTCTTTTCTTAGTGCTTGATTGGTTAGTATTGGGATGAAGATTAAACCATAATATATCATCTCCAATTTTTAGATTTTTCATTTCGATTTATTTCTGATTAAATTTTGGTGGCGAGTTTATATTGCTAGTATATAAATTTTGTTATCCGATTGGCATCTTAGTGGCCGAGAGTCTCGTGGATACCATAGATCACTCGGAAATAATGAGATATGGATATTTTCTTTGAGAATTGAAAGTATCAAGTCTTTTGATTTTGAGATTAATCTTTATGCAATTTTAATTTACATTCAAATTTTAAGAGATTATGTTTGAAGTATTATTAAAATTAGGCGGTATTCGACTTTAGCGAGCTTCTATCGCATTTTTCAATCCTCCAATTGAAATGGAATTTCTAAGAATTAGATTGTATCTTTTTATAATCAGATTCCCGAGAACACCCAATTAAGTCCTAAGGCTTTTTAATCTTGAATTTCTTTCTCCAATAATTTTCAAATTGCAATCTTTACTTTTTCCAAAAAAAAACATTTTTCCTCCGATAAATTAATAGGAATTTTGTGTGAGTAAGATTACTCGACAGGCCTCGGGCGAATACGACATCCTTCATATACTATATTTCGATAGGTGTACTTGCCTATATCGGGATATTAGATGGAATTATTTTAAAACTATAAAATCTCTATCAGTAGAAACTCTCTTTAGGAGAAAATTATTTTGATGGTGATTTTTTTGGATTTCTTTTTGAGGATTGAGGTGCTTCATAGTGTGTCCTTAAGAGAAATGTCGCACTATTGAAATGATTGTAATCAAACGGTAATAAAGTCGATATTGATTTGGAATATGTTGGAAGTGGAGGTAAATAAGAGGAGTATGATGGGGCTTCATAATATCCTGGGGAGTGATATTTCTTTTGGGTTTGGATAAAATGAAGTTGGGCTTTGAGACCCTTAAGCTCTGCCTCATTTTGGGCCTAGATTGGTGTTGGGAACTGTGCCCAACAATGTTCTTGATTTGAAGAAGTGCTCATGAGATCAATGATAAATGCACTATGTATTTGATGGTATATTCTATTCATAACTGCAGAAGATAAACCATATATCAAGTAATTTTCTAAGTACAAAATCATCAAGGACTGGATATATTGTTGAGATAATGCACTTATCGTTGAAATGCATCAAAGCTACATCATTAGTATCAAGACTATAAAAGTAATAAAAATCATTAAGTAAAATATTGTCTCAAGACACAGCAGATGAATCGTTGAGAAAGGTATCATATCGTCGAATCAATTTTCGACGATATCGTCTTGAAGAAAGCTAATCGTTGAGAAAGACTAAGTCTAAATGATTCGACGACATCGTCTTGAAGAAGAGGTATATTCTTGAAGAGTTAAAGACATAACTCATTAAGTCATGAAGACAGGTTCATGAAGACAACATCGTTTAACGACCTTATATCGTATAGAAGATCAAGACGATATCGTCTTGAAGAAAGACTATCACATTTAAGAAAAGTCTAAGTCATATAGAAGAAGTAATATCTCGGCGATATCGTCAAGAAGAAGTAATATCCCGGCGATATCGTCAAGAAGAAGTAATATCGTTGAGATATCATGTAAAGTCTTGAAGATAGATGTATGTCGACGATACCGTCTTGAAGAAGACATATTGCCTTGAAGATTGAAGACATATTGTATCTAAGGAAACTGTTGGGAATATGACCCTCAATGTTCCCTTGATTTGAAGAAGCTTCACACCCAATGCTAAGTACAAGTTGTATTTGATAAACCCTATTTCATCCCATGACCATGCATGGTTAGGTTATTCCAAGGTAAGAAGTAAGTTCAGTAGGTTTGCTGCCAAAACTGCTGAGACAAGGTCTCAGTCTCAGCTGAACCGCTGAGACAAGGCCAGGAGCCGCTGAGACAAGGCCAGGAGCCGCTGAGAAGGTGTCTGGGCCAGCTGAGCTGCATATAGAAGAAAACCACTGAGATAACTGGATGTCTCAGCGGATCCGCTGGGATGGGACAGTAATAGTCGTTGAGACAGTAGGCCGTCTCAGCCCAACCGCTGAGACAGATTCAAATGATCTGGCAGGTTTGCTTTTGGAGCAACACATTGTAAAGCAAGATATGAGGTTCCAATCACCTCCACACTCTATCAGGAGGACATCTGATAACCATTGAAGACTGGAGGAGTATAAAAGAATCAATTAGGGCTTTGTAAAAGCTCTCTCTCTCTCTCTCTCACTAAAAAAGGAAAACTAACGTTCCATTGACGGCAGCCAAGAAAGCTTTCATTTCCTGCTTCCTGAAGCTGCAAGGAGAGAAAAGATTGTTCCTCTTGATCAACTCAAGATAGAACAAGTTGATCCCCATTCATTCTTTGAAGAATAGGATCAGAGGAATCAGAGTTGAGGCTATTGAACTCATCCCAGATTCAAGACTGCTATAGCAGTTGTTCAGCAACAGAAGACCAAGGATTGATTTATTCTACCTTCTGTTGTAATCATCTATTATTACTTATATAGGAACTTAATAGTTCTGAGATTGTAGGACATATTTGCTTGAGGGTGTAGGGCTGTCTGGCCTGAGTAGTAGAGCTGAGAGGTCAGCTTGAGTGTAGAATCTTTGTGAGATCTGAGGTAGGTCTGTTGAGCCTGAGGTAGGGATGTTGAGCCTGAGGTAGGGTTTGGGAAAACCTGAGAGATCCTGAGGGATCTGTGTTGTAAGCTTTTGGAGATGAGTTTGGAGGTGTTGGCCTTATCTAACTCATTGTTAGAAATGTGAAGAGGGAAAGAGGACTACTCATGACACCCTGTCTTGAGGAACCTCTATAAACATTGTGTGTTTTCTGTGTGCTTAATTTATTAATAAGCTAAACTCAGGAAACATCTAGGTTAAAGCCCAAATTAAAAAGAGACCTATTCACCCCCCCCCCCCCCCCTAGGTGACTAAAACTACATCCTAACAAACTATCAAGTGGTACCAGAGCTATGTTGGTCAAAAAGGACATAACTGTCTGACCAGATCTTATAAAGGAGTAGTCAAATCTGTATCCAATGACCTCCACTAGATTGCAAAAGGAGATGGGATCTATGAAGTTGCACAAATGCAACAAAGAAAACTTTGGCATATGGAAGCAAAGGGTTAGGTTGTTTATGGAAGCATCAGGCCCAAGGATCTACATCACTGTAAAGTAAGGGCCTTTCACTTTTCAAACTTCCTCCACCATAGATCCAACTAGGAGAGTGGCCAAGGCTTTTAATGACTTGACCAAGGATGAACTTGCATTGTTCACTATGGATAAAAGAGCACAAAACATCATTGTCAATGCAATTGATGACTCCACTTTTCAGAACTTGGTGCACTGCACAACAGCCAATGAAATATGGGATACACTAGTGGTGTATATGGAAGGGACAGCTGAGGTGAGGGATGATAGAAAATCACTCCTCAACCAAGAATATGAAGCTTTCAGGCAGCTGAGCCAGGAAAGCATTTCTATTTGCTATGAAAGGTTCTTTAGGATAGTCAATGAACTAAGAACCTATGATAGAGTGTTCAGTGACTATGAGCGTAATGACAAGTTCCTATGATCTCTAACTAGAGACTGGGACACAAAAAAATGTGTCATCAGGGAAGTGGCCAAGCTTGGTGAAACTCCTACCCATACACTGTTTGGGAAGCTGCTTTCTTATTTGATGCAGTTATCTGCAAGGAAGGAAGAGGACACTTCAACAAGGGCTCATGCAAGGAAGAGAACTGTGGCTCTCAAGGCTGACAGCTCCAAGAAGACCAAAGGCAGGATGGTATCTCCTCCAAGGAGGACTGCTGAATCTGAGAAATTTGAGGACAGCACCGCAGATAGCTCTTCATCTGATGAGGAGTTTGCTGCCTTCTCAAAGAAGTTCAAGAAAATTATGAGGAGGAAGCAGTGGAAGAACAATCCATCCTCCGCCTCACATTCTAAGAAGGATCACAGAAGATCTGAAAGACAGCACACCAAGGGTGACAGGTATGAATCTAAAGCTGGTAAACATGTTTCAAAATATAATCATTTGTTATTACTGCAGCAAGCCTGGACATGTCATTGCTGACTGTCCAGTCAAGAGGAAGGAGAAGGGTGATAAGAAACATCATCACCAAAAGGAAAGGAAGGGGGAAAATCCTTCCTAGCAAAGAAAGGAAAGAGCTGGAGTGAATCTGAATCCTCAACTTCAGATTCAGATGATGAAGAGGAAGAGGAAGCCTATATTGGGTTGTTTGCAGCAGAAAGGGGTGATGATTTTCCTGCTGCCAAGGTTGGAATCAGGGCCCCTCTATCACATTCAGATAGTGATACTGAGGAGGATGAAGAGGATAAAGTTCAGCTAGGCCTCATGGCCATCACTGATGAGGAAGCTAGTCAGAACATTTCTGACAGTGAACAGGTAATAATTCATTCCTTCTCTTCTTCTGATTATGAGACAAGCCCAGAATCTGATGCACCTTCATCAATTGGTGGAAGTGATTCAGATTCTGAGGAAGATGTCAATCAATTGATTGACAAGTATGGTGATCTCTTGGAAGCTCTAAAAAAGAGCAAGAAGCTGGCCAAGAGGCAAGCTCAAGAAATTGCTTCCCTTAAGATGGATAAGAAAGAGTGCACTGAGTCACCCACCATGGTGGTTCAAATGTGTAGAGAAATAAGCCATCTAAAGGGGATAACAATTTCTCAATTGAGCACTATCTCCCTAAAGAACAAGGTCATCAAGGACCTTGAGGTGAAGCTTCTGAAAGAAAAGAGCCTTGTGACTCAATTTTCCAAGCCCAAATCTATGCTTCCCATTATTGACGCCTTTTCCTCTCAAACCAATAGAAGAAGACTAGGGTTCAATAAAATGGAAGTAGGAGAAGGGAGTGGAGAAAAGAGCAAGGATAAGGCTAGGCCTCTTACCACCTTTCAAAAGGTACTACTTCCCTCTAACAGGTATGACCATGACAACATGTATGATCACTGGAAGAATGGAAGCACCTATAAGAAGGAAAACACTCCTTCCCATAGTGGAAGAAAGGGTATGGGAATGAGTTCCATGAAGGCTCCCCATGAAGAAATTCAAATGGCCCAACCAGGACCATTTGTATTTGGTACTTCAATTCCTTCAATCAAGAGTAAGGAAGCTAGCCCTTTCAAGCTCTGTCCAGCAAAGAAATTGGTTGCTGTCAAATCTAAGGACAAGTCCTGCTGCTCAGTGTCTGATGCCATCCAACCTTGCCTTGCTCTCAAGCCAAAGCAAGCTGATACCATCAAGACAAAGGGTGTCAAGACTGTTCACAGGTTAACATTCAGCCAAATCATTGCTGAAAGAAACCTGAAAATTGTTGCTGTCTCCCCTCCTGAACATAAGCACATTAATGCTCTCTCTTCAAGAAATGTTCAGAAAAGGAGATACAATATTCATGAATGTTGGTATTGTGGTAAGGTGGGACACTTTGCCATAGATTGTTGGCACAATCCCAATGTGCCAAGTGCAAAGAAGAGCCTTCCTGCAAAGTGTGCAGCAGGTGTGAGATCAGCTTATCATGTTAACAAGGACCTAGGACCCAAAATTATTTGGGCTCCTAAGGGTAACTAAACTCCTTCTTGCAGGTGAGTTCAAGTACCAATCTTAAACAAATGTGGTACTTAGAAAGTGGGTGCTCAAGGCACATGACGGGTACCAGGAGTCTTCTACAGGACTACACAGCTGTGAAGAATGGACCTAAAGTCATCTTTGGTGGATCTGAAAGAGGAATCACCAAAGGTTATGGTATGATCTCCAATGGCATAGTTTCAATCACAAGGGTAGCTTATGTTGAGGGTTTGCAACAGAACCTTGTAAGCATAAGTCAACTATGTGATTTAGGCCATGTCATTGAATTTCACAATGACAAGTGCTTGATCAAAAAGTCTAATGACTTGGAGACCATTCTCTCAGGCACTAGGAGTGGGAATGTTTATTGTCCAGATTGAAAGTCAATTGATATGCTTAGATACCAATTGAAAGTGGAGGTTAGATCTTAATATTAACTCTAGAAGGGGTGATTAGAGAGTTAAAAGGTTTTGGCTTATTTAAAATAGTGATATATAAATATGTGTAGTTAGGTGAGTTATAGAACTAAAATACTAATCACAGATATCACAGCACAACAATAAGAAATAAAATATAAGCCAAGCATTCAGAAGACACAAGGAAATATAGTAGTTCCCCAATCAACCTGGGTACATCTACTCTTCTACCACACTTGGTAGGAATCCACTACAGGTTTTTGATCAGGTGCCCTGCCACCAAGGGATTTTTGTTCAGGTGTCCATACACCAAGTGAGCTTTTGAGCAGGTGCTCTAACCCAACTACAGGTTTTTGATCAGGTGCCCTGCCACCAACGGCTGTAACTTTTGAAGGGAGTTATAACCCTGTACAAGATGGAAAGGGAAAAAAATATGTTGTTCTTCTCTTTCTGAGAAGACTCTAGAGATCCTAATGGGTTATTGAGAATGGATCTTGATGATGTTGAAGAGCTCCCCCTGATTTGATTAGTGTTGATGTTCAGGTGAGGAAGCTTCTTCTTTTGGATGTTGTAACTCTTTTCTTCTTCTGCAGTTAAGATCCCTGAGCAAATGATCTAGATAGGTGTCTCAGGGTAAAGATGATCTGCAGAGAAGAGTTAGCAGAAAGAAGATAAATAAAATATGTTGTTCTTATTAAGAACTCTGTAGATCTGCTTCTTCTTTTTGCTTGTCTGTTATTTCTGTTTCTCTCTTCCTGTATCTGTATAATCCTTCTCTTCTTTTCTTCTCTGCTCTTCTCTCTGTATATATAATCAGGAGAAAGCTTTCAGGCTATTTTGAATTCTTGCCCGACAAAGGAAAGAGATAATGTCTCTTTAATTTCCTCGAGAAGATAAATTGCCGTCGTTTGCTTTTCTGCAACGGCTATAATATTTAATGCTTCTACAACAGCTATAATATTTATTGCGCTGCAACGACTATAATATTAATTTATACAAATGAAGAAAGGGCAGCAATATATAAATAGAATTTAATCAAAATATTGCTTTATCAGATATAATAATATTAACTGAGCTAAGAAATGAGATATTATAATAGCAGATAATATTTCATTGATCTGAGCTTGAAGTTCGTCGTTCTGAGCATTAAATTCGTCGACCTGAGCTTCTGTTGAAGATTCGTCAAACACAGCTTTTCGTCAACTGCTGAGCCTGGATAAAATCATCGACCGCTGAGACGGGATAATATCGTCGACCACTGAGACGGGATAATTTCATCGACCGCTGAGACGGGATAATTTCGTCGACTGCTGAGCCGCTGAGACTGTTCGTCGACCGCAGAATGTAAGTCGTTTGTTGAATGCAGAGAGCAAGTCGTTCGTCTAACTCAGAGAGCAAGCCGTTCGTCGAACCCAGGAAGGCATTCGTCGAACCCAGAGAACTTGTATAGTTTTTCTCCTGTCTCCTGTCTTAATGGGATTTCGTCGATCACAAAATAAATATAAAGATGGATCACGACTCAAATCAAAAACTAAGGTTCCAACAATCTCCCCCTATTTGAGTTGGGATCCTAATCCAAATCAAGACTAGGTTCTAACAATCTCCCCCTATTTGGTTTAGGATACTAAGCATAAAAAAAGGAATTGCAAGCATAACAATTAGAAATATAGAGCTTAGAGGAGATGTGCAAAATAAAAACAGATAGAAAAAATTATTGTTCTTTTGAAAATGTTTAATCATAAATTATATTATTTCTTCTTTAAAATTCTAAATTTCTTCTTCTTTTTTAAAAACATTTAAGCAATTTCTGATTCCTAGATTTTGTTTTAATAGGATTTTAATAATATGATGAATTGCTACAGCTGTTAATGGATTCTAAGGAATTTTAAGATAAAAAAAACATTGCATGATACCTTCCTTCTATAGAATCCCCTTAATCAGAAGAGACTCACACTCAGTGCCCTGATCATTTCTGATCTATGCAATCTGAGTAGAATGCTCAATATGATTTTGGAGAAAGTCTGTAAGAACATTGAAGTTATCTGACTTTGTTTTTAAGACAGGAAATTCCAATGAATCATATAACTGCTTATTTAATTATAAAAATTTTAAGATAGTTTAAAAAAATTCCTTATAATTAGATATATTGGCCTTTTTATCTCATTAAAATATAAATTTGAAAAACTAAACTGATTTCTAGATTTTGTTTTAACATAAAGAAATTCAGTAATTTCTACAGAGTCTTTTACTTCTTTTTCCTTAAAAGTTTGTTCAAATTTATTTTTCAAGGAAATATTTATTTTTGTTAACTCTATTCTGAGAGATTTTATTTCTTTCTCAGGTTCTATTAAATCTGTATATGGTAACTTGAAAACAGATTTGAATTGATCAGAGGTAAAATTAAAATTTGAAGTTACCCCAGTTACCTCATTTTCATTAGATTCAGATTCTGCATCTGAGTTGTGGTGTGAGCCATATATGGCCAACATGCAGAAATCTCTGGCCTTTTGTTCTTCTTCTTCTTCTTCTTCTTCATTTAGACTAGATGATGGTTCTGCATCATAAATACAGTTAGTGAAAGAAGGTTCAGTTACCATCCTTGTGAGGGAGTTCCAGATTGCTCTTGCTGAAGTGTAGTCAGCAACTTTTTGATGAATGTCATTTGACATTGATTGAGCTAATATGTCCATAGCCTTTGCATCAACACTTTTCAGCTTCTCTTGAGCATCTGTTGATGTTTGTGAAGATGGAGGTCCTGTCAAATAGAGTTATAAATTTCTTCATCTATGGCATTCATGAATAATCTAATTCTAGCTTGCCATAAAGAGAATCTATTTAGATTACAGATTGGTGGATTTGTGATTGAAAATTCTAATTGTGCCATTAGATTTTAGAAAAACCTTTTTAAAAAAAACTTAAGAACTAATTGATCTTTATGATTCAGGTGTTAGCCTGTATAAATAATCAACTACGCTTTGATACTAAGGGGTTAACTTTTGAAGAGAGTTATAACCCTGTACAAGATGGAAAGGGAAAAGAATATGTTATTCTTCTCTTTCTGAGAAGACTCTAGAGATCCTGATGGGTTGTTGAGAATGGATCTTGATGATGTTGAAGAGCTCCCCCAGATTTGATTAGTGTTGATGTTCAGGTGAGGAAGCTTCTTCTTTTGGATGTTGTAACACTTTTCTTCATCTGCAGTTAAGATCCCTGAGCAAATGATCTAGATAGGTGTCTCAGGGTAAAGATGATCTGCAGAGAAGAGTTAGCAAAAAGAAGATAAATAAAATATGTTGTTCTTATTAAGAACTCTGTAGATCTGTTTCTTCTTTTTGCTTCTCTGTTATTTCTGTTTCTCTCTTCCTGTATCTGTATAATCCTTCTCTTCTTTTCTTCTCTGCTCTTCTCTCTGTATATATAATCTAGAGAAAGCTTTCAGGCTATTTTGAATTCTTGCCCGACAAAGGAAAGAGATAATGTCTCTTTAATTTCCCCGAGAAGATAAATTGTCGTCTTTTGCTTTTTTCTGCAACGGCTATAATATTTAATGCTTCTGCAATAGCTATAATATTTATTGCGCTGCAACGACTATAATATTAATTTATACAAATGAAGAAAGGGCAGCAATATATAAATAGAATTTAATCAAAATACTGCTTTATCAGATATAATAATATTAGCCGAGCTAAGAAATGAGATATTATAATAGCAGATAATATTTCGTCGATCTGAGCTTGAAGTTCGTCGTTCTGAGCATTAAATTCGTCGACCTGAGCTTCTGTTGAAGATTCATCGAACGCAGCTTTTCATCGACCGTTGAGCCTGGATAAAATCATCGACCGCTGAGACGGGATAATATCGTCGACCGCTGAGACGGGATAATTTCATCGACCGCTGAGACGGGATAATTTTGTCGACCGCTGAGCCGCTAAGACTGTTTGTCAACCGCAGGATGTAAGTCGTTCGTCAAACACAGAGAGCAAGCCGTTCATCGAACGCAGAGTGCAAGTCGTTCATCGAACCCAGGAAGGCGTTCGTCGAACCCAGAGAACTTGTATAGTTTTTCTCCTGTCTCCTGTCTTAATGGGATTTCATCGATCACAGAATAAATGTAAAGATGGATCACGACTCAAATCAAAAACTAAGGTTCCAACATAGATTTCATATGAAATAATTCTCTATCATCTATTTGTCTTGTGGCTAATGAAAGTGAGTCCCTTTGTGTTCAATGGCACAAGAGAATTGCCCACATTAACTACAAGATAATATATAGACTATTTTCTAAATACCTTGCTAGGAATAGTCCAAACTTAATATGTATTAAAAGTGGTCCCTGTCAAGCTTGCCAAATGGGCAAGCAAACAAGGGTCGCCTTTAAATGTATTGGCTCCAAAGATACTGAGAGATGTCTATATCTATTGCACATGGACTTGTTTGGTCCTTTGCCAATTCAGAGCCTAGGTGGAAAGTTGTATACTTTGGTGATTATTGATGATCACTCCAAATATACATGGGTTTTCTTCCTTAAGAAGAAGTCAGATACTTTAAATATCTTTATAAACTATGTCAAGGCAATTCAAAATGACTTGCAATGTTCTGTGGTCAGGACTAGGACTGACCATGGAATAAAATTTCAATCTGAAGCCATGACAAAGTTTTGTTAAGAGTTTGGTATCACCCAAGACTTCTCCTCCCCAAGGACTCCACAACAAAATTGTGTGGCTGAGAGGAGGTGAAATATCTAGTTGCCCACCAAAATCACCTAGAGGGGGGTGAATAGGTGATAACAGCGTCTTTTGCGGAATTGAAAATCTTGAAAATAAAGAACGCACAAAATGCAAACCACAACCACAGACGACAAAGAAATTTATAGTGGTTCCCCGATCTTGGGTACTCCACTTGCCGGCCTCGCCAATCTAGCACCACAGCTAGACTTGACTACTTCACTAAATCTCGGATCAAGAACGATCCTACAAATCTCAGAGTCAAAACTCTTACAACTCGGAGATCAATCTCCTACAAACTCAGAGAGAACCCTCTCTTACAACTCGGAGAACACCTCTCCTACAACTCGGAGAACAATCTCTCCTACAATCAAATATAAAATTGATAATGAGATTATACTTATCAAATCACAAATAGATCTGAAAATCTTCTTTTCTTCTTGCGACAAAAATGACTTCGGCTTGATGTAGAAAATGAAGAATCGAAACGGCACAAATCAGATCTTCTAAGGTCTTGATCAATCCGATAGAATCAGAACGTGTAAGGCAATGATCGATTGACCTTCCTCTTCCACTTGGAGACGATTTCAGATAACTCACGATTGAACTCCAACAAAGGCGATGCGCGGCACTTGACGACAATCTTGGATCAGATTAGGGTTAGGAAAAATATGAACTCTGATCTTATGAATCTCAAAAACTTGTTGACTCATTCTTAAGGAGCAATCATTATATAGATGACATCCTAACGATTTAACCTTAAGACGAGGAAAGACGTCACGTCAAATTGACGGAAAGGACTTGTCGTCAAAACGGGAAAACAAAGTTTTTTTCGAGAAATGATAGGACTAGACTTCTCGAGAATTCCAAGACTTCTCGAGAGAAACGACTAGTTCTCGAAAAACAGCTTTAGAAAGAGAGAACAAAGATTTATGACAGAACTTCTCGAGAGATACAGGACTTCTCGAGAACAAGGGAAACTTCTCGAAAACTTCAGAACAATTTCGAGAACAACCTTCAGAGATAAAGGCTTTTCGAAAGATCCAAAGATTTCTCGAAAACAAAAATACTTCTCGAGAGATAAAAGACTTCTCGAAAGCTGAGCTGAGACAGACTTCTCGAAAACAACTAGAAAAGAACTTTTCTCGAAAACAAAGAAGACTTTTCGAGAGAACAAAGACATCTCGAGAAATACAAGAAACTACTCGGAAATTTCAACAACTTCTCGAGAAACATCTGAAACAACACTTCTCGAAAAAGCATAAGGACTTTTCGAAAACACAGAAAGACTTCTCGGAAAATCTCCTTACTTCTCGAAAAGTTTACATAGAGAAATTTCTTCTTTTGTCTTCAGGCCAATGCTGCACACCTAAGCTTTGAACCTTTAATGTCTTGATCATAAAGTGTATCCCAATTGAGAGACCACACATGAGTCAACCCCATACCTCATACAATGAAGAATTACATTGCATGAGACTGTGCTTATTGACCCATTGTGACCTGACATTGGTCTACACTTAGCAGAGTGAACCTGCAAGAGCATTACTAGAAAAGCATATCAAATACACAAACAATTCAATCTTGGTTCAAAGTTGACTTTCTACAAATCAAGGCTATTGTGGATACAATACCCAACAGGAGGAATAGAACTTTGATAGAAGCTGGAAGAACACTGCTTAGTGACTCCTCACTCCCAGAATACTTCTGGGCTGAGGCAGACAATATTGCATGTTATGTTCCACAAGATCACTTAGCTTACATCTACAAGAAGAAGAAGTCTGTTATTCAAAGCGTACATCTTGAAGACTTTTCTTCTACACAAGCAAACATTTCGGAACTACTCTGTAGGGTTCTTTGTGAACCTGAGTTTGTAGGATCTTGTACCAGATCTGAGTTGGTAGGGTTCTGTGTTAGCCTGAGATTGGTAGGGTTCTGTGTGAGCCTACGTTTTGGTAGGATCTTGGTACAGATCTAAGTGCTTGGTAGGACTTGTAAAGTCTGAGAAAATTGTTGTAAGGTTTGAATAACCTGAGTGTGGGCTTTTCTGTGTGAAGGGCTGAGGTAAGATCCTTTGAGATCTGAGTTGTAAAATCTGCTGTATAGTGAAAAGATCTGAGATTTGGAGAAGTTGCCTAGTCTAGCACAATGCTAGATAGGTGGGAGGGACAGTGGACTGCCTCTAGACACATTGTCTTGTAGGGAACCACTATAAATCTTGTGTGATTTCTGTGTTGCTTTTGTGTTGTGATAGATAAACATTAAAGTAGCAAAGAATATTAAAAACACCAAATCACCCTCCCCCCCCCCCCCCCCCCCCTAGGTGTAGATTATTGACAACCCATATCTTTCAATTGGTGAATTGAATGAAACAGTGTTGGTCAGCTGGAGTAATCTGTGGTGCAAGGACGTTATCTCGTTTTGTAGATGCATCGGGACTCTTGTGATAGTCGAAAGGCCATGGTCAAGCCTTTTCTTTATTTTTTGTTGGCTAGTCGCTATTTGCATCAAGACTTTATTCTGTGTCATTGCATTTTCAGACTGTCAATTCAACGTAGCTTCTACATGAGATACATGCTTAATTGTTCCATCTGGAATTTTGGTGCTCTGATTTTTTTATCTTCCAAGCATGAGAAGTTATGTCTTTATGAAACTCTATTGGAGGAAAAACATCATCATAGGAAGTTGGCTGGAGCATGTTAATCTCTGGTCCTTTAGAGTAAAGGACATAATAGTCAAACTTTCCAGACGGCTCACCAAGCAATCCTACTTTTGGATCTCCCTTTTTGTAACAAGCATCGAGCAGGCGTTGCACTGACTTCCTTTTGTTTCTTCTCTCTGGGTTGATCATCTTGATCAGAATCATCATCATCACGTGGATCTGCTCCACACTTGGCAAAAGAGTAGACGTCAACAAACATATGACCATAATCATCTATGAATTGATAGACAGGTAATCCATCAGATCTGAAATAAAGGATGGGCACATCGAGCCCAAATTCGTTGTAATCAATCATATTTATTTCTGAAGTGAAGATGAGGGGCGTGCTGGAAGAAGAATCTTCTCGATTGAACACAATTTCCAACGTGTCATCCTTCTTTCTAATAAACGAAGATGTTATCGAGTGAATTGGTTGATTATCACTCTATATCTTCTCATCGTGTATGCCCTATGACTAAGGAAGAAGTTTGATGAGCTCGTCTTTTGGAAGTTACTTCGGGACATGAACGCAAGAGGAGATGGAACATGCGTCTATCTCAAAGTAGAGAGCTTCGTCCGTATCTTATGGAAGGTTTAAGTCAAAGGGAATATTTTGGACTCGATAAGACATTTGATAGTGGAGCGTGGCAGCGTACGTTCCTGCAACTTGAGGTTCCCCAGCAATTTGAAGTTGAACTTTATGGTTGTCGTAGATAAGGGGATCATCAAGCCTCAAGTTGAAATTTGGGAAAAGCGTCACAAATACTTTGTGCCAACATTTAGGGTAGTCTGGACAGTTGCAATACATGCAAGGTTGTATTGTTGGAACCTTTTGTCTAGTAGTATTAGTCTAGTCAATACCGGGAGGCCTTTCCTTGCGTGCAGAGTGAGAGCCATTCTAACTGTTCCAAAATAGATATTGGAATAACCATGAGCCTTCCATTGCCCTGGTAGTGACTCGCTTAGTTGTATACGGAATAGCTGCTATGCTTTAGTAGCAGGAATTGGTACTTGCTCTAGCATCGATGCTAGGACAAGCTCGCTTGCAGTGAATGTTTTGTTAGAAGAGAGTGCTTTCTTGAAAGCCCGAGAAACAGGGTGATGTTTTTTAGTAAAAGTTTTGTGTGAATTTAACAAAGGGAGGCCGGTTACTAGAATCGTACTATCTTCAGAGAGGTAATCGACCTTGTAGAGTAAATCAAAATTTTTTGATGTAGAGGATGAACTAATTGAATTATGAGGATAAGAAAAAGAAGAGGAACGAGTAACAAGATTTGGATTTGCCATAGAATTGAGTCCATATTTCTCAAGATTTCTCCTTTGGTATTCTTGTGCCTTACTATCACACCGGATGATAAAATCGTCCTTAAATTCTTGTGGTAATCTGAGCATATATCCACCGCCGCACTCCATAGCAGCTTCTAGGGCCAAAACTCACAATCAAAACAAGAATTCTCGTTAGGTTCTGGTTGTAATATTTCTGGTGTGAGGATCCCTTAGAAAGGGCAACCACATAGCATAATCTCTATACACCAAATGTAAGTCGCCACGAAAACCGTCGGTTCATCAAGAGAAATAAGGGAAGGGTTTTTAAGCTTCCATGGCAACCTCTCTATGATACCAAGATTGTGAGATTAGCGAAAGAATAAGAGAGAACTTTATTGCTTTGGAATATTGGCTAAGGCTGAGGAGCCCCAAAACATTACACTGGACCCTTATTTATAGTAATCCTGGAAGAGATAACTTACATCACAAGTTATTGATAAGATTTCTTTCTTGACTTCTACGACACGTCATAATATTTTATATCTTATTTTAAGGGATAAGATCAATCATTACATCTTATCTTAAGGGATAAGATTCCTTCTACTTTGTCCTCACACATACTTTACACCACACATAATTATTACATATATTTTTTTCTTGCGCCAGACGTAAAACATATTCTTTCATCGTATCGATGTAACTTCTGGCGATCTGTTTTCCTTATTTTTGTTGAAACACCTCCGTGTATTGTTGGTGAAATTTTTGTATACGGGCTCCGTCTCCAGATTTGGAGACGGAGCCCTTACGATTGCGCCACATGTGCTTTATTCTGCGCTTGTAGTTTTGTTCGGTCGGTGCGTATTTTGTGCGTCCGATGAGCACTTGTGTTCGCCCGACACACTTTTGTTTGTTCGGTGTGCACTTTTGTTCTTCCGGAGCGCACTTTTACCTGACGTGCACTTTTGTTCGCCTGAAGTGACATTAAGTTAAACTCAGCGAAAAGAAAAATGGAATATTATCATTGTAAAATTAATCACAAATATTATACTTGCAAAAACTTATGGCTCATTTTAGCTTGAAAATTTTGAAAATAGAAAATTTGAGAGAAAAAATAAATGATCACTGGATTGAATTAAAATTAGTTTCACCCTAGGAGGAAGGAACTAACGTGAGAAAACAAAATTGTTTTTAGGTTGATGAGATGTTGACATTTAATGTGGAAGGGGGGAGTCACGAAAAGCACATGTGCTTTAAATGAGCCAAAGTGCGCTTCGGGCGAACAAAAAGTGTTCTTCAAATGAATAAAGTGCTCATTGGTGAACAAAAGTGCGCTCCGGAAGAACAAAAGTGTACACCAGGCAAACAAAAGTGCATGTCTGGCGAACTAAAGTGAGCTCCGGGAACACAAAAGTACTCGTCGGGTGCAAGTGCGCTCCGGACGAACAAACGTACGCTCCGGACAAACCAATGTGCGGTCCGGGCAAACAAATCTGCAAGTGCGAAATAAAGCACACGTGGCGCGATCAAAAGGGCCACGTCTCCAAATCTGGAGACGGAACCCATATACAAAAAATTCTCGTATTGTTGTGCCCGCTATTGAGTTGAAGGGTGGCATTGGCGTAGTTTGACCATATGTAGTATTGGACAGGAAACCGATTCACAAAAGTTCGGATCAAATGGCAGCTCAAGGTTACTGATTCCGCGGTCTAGCTCCACAAATCCAACGACCAGAGAGAGAGAGAATTCGAAGTGTCTACAAACAAGATCTGAGTGCTGCAACGAGGAGGTCCCTTCACATACCCGAAAGTCTGATAGAACTTCCACTCCAAAGCCGAAAGCTGAGCTAGACACAAGGAAATTACGGACTTGAAGAGTAATGTACTGGGGGGGGGGGGGGGGGGGGGGTTAATGTGTCTTTCATTGTGCCACTGGGGTCCTATTTATTGACAAATTCAAGGGAAGGGGGAGGATTGGTCTGCAAACAGTGCCCTTAAAGAAGCATGCAGTATCTTTATACCCGCAATATAATTATTTTTTTACCTGCAGTATAGAAGCATGGCTCAAACCACTTGTGAATTAAAGTGGTTACGGACACTTCTATTTGACTGAGGAGAAATCTATGACTACCCTTTACCGATGTTCTGTGACAACAAAGTTGTCGTCTATATATTCAAGAATCTAGTCTTTCATGAGAGGACAAAATATATTTAAGTTGACTGTCACTTCATCAGGAAAAAAAATTTGAAGAAATAAACATGCACTCTGTTTGTCACCTCCCATAGAAAATTAGTTGATGTCTTCACCAAATCAGTATCTTCATCATTTTCTGACATATGTGACAAGCTGGGCATGGTTGACATATATGCTCCAGCTTGAGAGGGAGTGTTAGAACATATAGATGAATGAGCGGTTAAATATATTTTAACCGCACCTTGCGGTCAGCGCGGTCAAGATTGGCTAACCGCAAGTTGTGCAGATTGAGATATACGTGCGGTCACTCGTGTGTAACTGTACCATGTGGAGATCATGGTTGATTGGTGGACCGCAAGTTTTGTTGATGAAGACCGGCGGTTTTATCCTTGTTTCTTGTTGTTGTTATGGGCAGTTACTCTTGTGTAACCGCACGGGTAACTCATATTTGACCACACGGTCTGTGCTTGTCGCTCCCTTGTAGATTCTTGTATTTAGTCACATATCATCAAATTATGAATTCTCCCTCCTCTCTTTTATATAAAGGAGAGCGCCCCTTATAATATTCAGATTTTTTGAAAATAAAAAAAATCAATTATTTTCAATTTTATTTTATGTGTTATTGTTAATTTCAATAAAAATATTTCCAAGGTCTCACATAAATGAACTTCTAGATGACCGCATGTAGAGAAGGAACTGAGATAGAACATGACAGAAGTGTCTCTACTCCAAGTTGATGCCTGATATGGATCCAAGGTCCAATCCAACCAGGGGCCTTAAAGAACTTGGTGATATCACCAAAATTAGGGTATTCTTTTAGAGATCAAATTTTGTTGGGAGATTGAGAGATCAAATATAATGTTTAAGAGATATTATCACCATGTGTCAAAATCATGTGTCACCAAAGGGCAAGGTATTTATTCTCAGACTGTAAAGAAGCAGACCAATCAAGAGTGCAAAACACTGCACAAAATGCTCTTGAAATAAATAGCATAGTACTGTCCCCTTATATTGAGGAGAAATGTTCTTAATACTACATGAATCTTCGATCATTTTCATATAAAAGTACGAATAATTACCAAAACTTCCCCTGAAAGATAGCATAATTACAGATTGCACCCCTCTTATTATTGAAATTACAAAAACCTCCCCTGAATGCTATAAAACATAACATTTATCTAGAAAAATAAAAGAATATATAATATCACCTTTGAAATTGTCAATCTAACTTTCACAACGAATTAATTAGACAGCTGATTTAGAAATCAAACATTCATCTATTTGGGACACTTTTTAATTCAATTGACTCTGTTACAGTAGAAACGCTAAGAGGACAGAAAGATGCAACAGGCATCACAGTAATAAATAGAAACTGAAAATATCAAATAACTGAAATTCAAAATAAAATCCAGCTAATAATCTCTCATAAGAACTTTATTTCCAGTGCATGAATAACTTTTATTTAAACTGTAAACTTCCCCCTCATCACCAACCAAGAAGTAGAAGCTTTAAAAGAGCCATTCTTATGTAAAGCCCATTCTTTGCTTGTCTGAAATACGCAGCTCTGGGATCAGAATCCACATCCAATGTTATCTGCATTAGAATTTATGCAGGAAAGTTTATGATGAGAAGAATATGATAAAAAAAATGACGGTATCGGAAAACTTGGCCTACCTCGTCGAGTCTAGGGAGGGGGTGCATCACAACTGCATGTTTAGGCATCACATTCAAAACATTCTTGTCGACTATGTATTTTCCTCGAGCGGCTTCATACAGATCTATTCTCTCCCCAAATCTTTCTCGCTGGATCCTTGTTTGGTAAATAACATCACAGTTTGATGCGGCCTCCAGAAGGTTGGTGCTTTCTTCCCATTGGACGCCCATTGATGTCAGATGGTTCTTTATGTCGTCCTATAACATCACTTTCTCTTTTAGTTTTATTTTCAATAAAGATGGAATAAAATAAGCAGGGTAACACTTTCTTCTTGATCATTAGTAAACTACACTGGAACGTTTAAGTAAACAGGAGCCAAACATTTCCCTTTTAACACTTCATTAATGCCTACGTGAACATGCTATCCTTATTTTCTCTTTTGATTAATATAACATTATTAATGATCAAAAAAATTTCGTGTGTGGGCATTTAGACAAATTGAGTATATCTAAATTTATGGTACAAATGTGACCACTAATACCTGTAGAATAACATATATCATCTTTATTATATAAGAGAAGAGCAAAGTAGGCTTGGTGTAACTTTCATGTACCTAAAATACCCCCATAATTCACTTCTCAAAACAAAAACAGCCTTTGGTTTTCTAGTAATTGCATAGGTTCTAAGTCACATCTGCCACACTCCCAAAAAACCATTCTAAAAGCAACCGGTAATGAAGTTTCTCCACTGTCGCACGCCACTGCCGAGCTTCTCGACTGTCGCACTTGCCCCCCCCCCCCCCCCCCCCACCCCTCGACGGTCACACGCCGCAAGCAGTCTGCACACCCACGCAACCTCAGCTCCACTCGCCATCAAAGCCCCTTCTACATCAAAGCCTCCTCCACAGACCAAAAACCTAAATCATCCTTGCTGGCGCCTCCGCAAGTCGCAGTACTCCGCCTGCTCGCGTTCACAATCAGGTTCTCTCTACTGTGTTTTCCCTGTAGCTTCCGCAGGTGCCCTGTTTTTGTACTCTCGGTCTTGCGGTCTTTTGTTCAAGCTTTTTTGTTGCGCTCGCCTCTGCAAGTTTTTCTCTGTTCTTGCAAAATCTAAGCAGACAACTGGCACTACTTTGCAGGTACGAAAAGAAATTTATTCCTTATGCTGCGCTCTTTTCTTGGAGCTTTTTTTTCTGCGGTCTTCTCTTGACGCTTTTTACTGTTAACCAGCCATCAGACGCTACTCTGAAGGTAAAACCAATGTTCAGATCTTCAATTATTTTTTCCGTTTGACTTATGCTTTACATTCTAGGGTTCTCCAAAGCAATGCAGTTCTCAAACATTAAGATGGCTTACTTGGCGTGGAAAAACTGTGCGATTTTTGAAAAACTGTGTGCAGCAGTTCTCCAAAGCAATGCAGTCTTGCAACAGTTCTTCAAACATTGACTGTCGCGATTTTTTGAAGAACATGTTGCAGTTTTTCTCAATTTTAATACTATATAACTGATTGCATTGCTGAATTATAAATTGAATTTTTTTATCTAAGATTGAAATGCAGTCTTTCTTACATCTTCTGAGAGGAAAATAATCAATCGAAAGGAGTTCATTGCCAATCCTTAGAACTTCATTATCTATAAGGGTCCGTTCGTTTGGACGGAATTGGCTTTCTGGAATTGGCATTGGAGATTAGAAATTCAATTCTAGTGTTCAGCGCAACGAAATTTAAGCGGATATTGGCTTTCATGTGAAAACCCATGGTTTTTACTATGAACTAAAAAAATCAAATAGCAATTCTTACCTCCGCCCATAGGTTTTCCGCATAATCAAATGTTTACACTAAAGTTTTTCAACCTACGCGCGAGTTTTTCGCCCGAGCGCGCGTTTTCCTGCAGGGTGTTTTTCGTCCGGGCGCGTTTATTTCACCCGGGCGCATATTTTTGCCCGGGCGCGATTTTTTTCGCCCGAGATTTCGTCCGGGCGCGTTTTATTTCGGTCGGGCACGTTTATTTCGGCCCGGCGTGATTTTTTCCCCCGGGCGCGATTTTTTCGGCCGGGCGCGATTTATTCGCCGAGGGTGCGATTTTTTCGGTCGGGCGCGATTTTTTTTCAACTGACCACGATTTTTTCACCCGGGCGCGATTTTTTCCCCAGGCGCGATTTTTTCGACCCGGGCGCAATTTTTTCGCCCGGGCGCGATTTTTTCGCCCGGGCGCGTTTATTTCGCCCGGGCGCGTTTTATTTCTCCCGGGCGCGATTTTTTCGCCCGGGCGCGAGTTTTTCGCCCGGGCGCGAGTTTTTCGCCCGGGCGCGAGTTTTTCGCCCGGGCGCGATTTTTTCGTCCGGGGCGCGATTTTTTCGCCCGAACGCGATTTTTTCGCCCGGGCGCGATTTTTTTCGTCCCGGGCGCGATTTTTTCGCCCGAGCGCGATTTTTTCGTCCAGGCACGTTTATTTCGCCCACGCGCATATTTTCGCCCGGGGGCGATTTTTTCGCCCGGGCGGGTTTATTTCGCCCGTTCGCGTTTTATTTTTCTCGGGCTCGATTTTTTCTCCCGGGCGCGATTTTTTCCCGGGCGCGATTTTTTCGCCCGGGCGCGATTTTTTCTCCCGGGCGTGATTTTTTCGCCCGGGCGCGATTTTTTCGCCTGGGGGCGATTTTTTCGCCTAGGGCGCGATTTTTTTCGCCGGGCGCGATTTTTTCGCCCGGGCGCGATTTTTTCGCCCGGGCGCGATTTTTTTGTCCGGGGCGTGATTTTTTTTGCCCGGGCGCGTTTATTTCGCCCGGTCGCGTTTTATTTCTCCTCGGCGTGATTTTTTTTCGCTCGGGCACGATTTTTTCGCCAGGGCGCGAATTTTTCGTCCGGGGCATGATTTTTTTTCGCCCGGGCGCGTTTATTTCGCCCGGTCGCGTTTTATTTCTCCTCGGAGCGATTTTTTTTCGCTCGGGCACGATTTTTTCGCCCGGGCGCGATTTTTTCGCCCGACCGCGATTTTTTCGCCCGGGCGCGATTTTTTCGCCCGGCCGCGATTTTTTCGCCGGCCGCGATTTTTTCGCCCTGGCGCTATATTTTAGCCCGGGGCACATTTTTTGCCTGGGCGCGCGCTTTTCTCCCGGGCGCGCACTTTTCGCCCGGGCACGCGCTTTTAAAAATTTGAATTTTAAAAATTTCAATTCCAGAAAGCCAATTCCATCGTGCAGCCGAACAACTTACAGATATCAATTCCAATTCTGTTCATTGAATTCCATCCTGCAACCGAACAGCAGAATTGGTTTTATGCACAAAACCAATTCCTGCAGATATTGGTTTTCTGGCGAAAGCTAATTCCAGAAAGCCATTACCTGCGCGCCGAACGGACCCTAAGAGTTTTCATTCAAATTTAATTTATTAATGCTATTACCTTTATTTATTAATGCTTGGAGTGATAAATAAGATTTTGTTATGGTCGCCTATAATTGTGCGTGTGAGGCACTGCGGTTAAATAAAGGGGACCAGTGAGCTGCTTATTGTGGCTGAATTTCTGGTATGATGAAGTTAAATCTATCAATATGTCTATTTTTTTTTCTTTTTATTGAACTCTTTTATATATGGTATTCTTCCACCTCCAAAATCTTGGTCCCTTCATGTGTAATAAATATTTACTCGATTGGCTGAACTTCTTATTTCAGTTTTGCTGTAATGCTTTAAGATTTTCTGTTCTCAGTTTTGCTTCCCTAATTAACCTCAATGATGTAATGCTTTAGAATTTCTGTTTTCAGATTTCATTGCTTCCCCAGAAACAACTCCCTGGTCACTTAAAAACCAGAAAAATATACACTGTCGTCTTGCTTCTCAAAAAAGTCCTCGGTGAGTTTGGATAAAAACCTATTTCTGCAGCAGTTTCTTTAATATTTCTCACAATAGGTTTGGATGGGAACATATATGATTTTTACAAACGGTACCAAATATGTATTTGTCTCTTAAACAGTTCTAGAAATGTTTAAGCTTATAAACTTATTTTTCTTATAATCGAACTCAAATATATATAAACTGTAGTAACATATGAATTTATTCTGTCCATAGATTTTATTTCTCCAAGTAATTGCATTACAGGTTCATATGAATTTATTCTACTACCGTAGATATTCTTCAGTGTTTACTTGATTTCAATGCTTAATATAACCTATTTATAATGAGGATGATGTTTTTTAATATAACCTATTTCTAATGGTTAGTGATAAATAAAATTATGAAATTATGGCCAGGCATGTCAAAGAGTAGCGGGCCGGGATTAGGGATTATGTGGAGCATTTAAACAATTAACTGTTAACATATCACATGCACTGCATAGTTGGGTTTGAGAATTCAGTTTGATTTGTTCGTAAACATGCATTCTACCAACCTCAAATGTTTAGGTTTATGTGTATAAAAATTATAACCATGACTGGATAATTTAGTGGAAGCTTCAACTGATTTTTTTGAACAATCCCATTATTTCTCATTACGGCTGTGATCTGAATGGGCTGTGTATCATGAATATTTTCTTATTTCTATGTTTATAGTTAACTGCAACTTTTAGATAGGCAAGGTGATGGGATTCCATCGGATCGTGCACACGAAGGAGCGGGACCCACGTTCATTTACTCCCGCCGGAAGACTTGATCAGATCGCCGATCCGACTCCGCGGTTGCGTCCGGCACGTCGCCGCGAGTCAAAATCATATATTTATGTATTTGTTTCGGACATGTATTTATTTATTTAAGGGCAAAACCCACCGGCCAATCATAGCCGTTGATGGGGATGCCCTAATGCTAGTTTTTCTTATAAATAGGATTAGAGGGCTGGTTTTGGAGGTTATTGTTGATTTTGGAGAAGTTCTTCCCGGAATCCAGCGATCAAGCCGCGGTGCCGACGTCGTGGAGCCCTAGGTGGTGACTCCTAGTGGTGGAAAATCCCCCCCAAGGTAACCCTAACCCTCCCCCTTCGTTTTCCATCATTCCCCTTCCCCTTTCTTCCACTTAGACCCGCCGGAACCCCCTCCCCAGCCCGCCGAACTGCTGCAGACCAGCAGCCAACCCGCCGACCTGCTGCAGTCAGCAGGCCGCCCCCTCCATTCCCGCACCCCGCCGGCCTCCTTGTGGCCGGCCGACCATTTGCCTCTTCCCTCCCTCCGAACCACCAACTCCTCTCACTTTCCCCCCCCCCCCCCCCCCCCCACCCCTACAACAACCCTACCCTTTATTTTCGTGGATCCACCTTCCCAAACTCCCCAAAATTTCAGATCCACTTAGATCTGAAATTTCCCCTTCCCGATCCACCATTCTCCCTACTATACACCCGCTCGTTACCCGGATCCGCTCCCCAACACCAGATCTACTACTCCCACGTCCGGATCTACCCTTATTGCCCGGATCTATCCGCTATCAGCCCTCCCACTCCGTTTTTCCACCGTGGACAGCCACCAACCACATCCCCGGACCCGGATCTACTCCTCCAAGTTCGCTGTCTCCATTGCTCCAAACCAGCCCCTAGTTGTGAGTTATTTCATCGTGATTTGGTTGTATTATTTCTTGATATTGTTATTGGATAATCTAGTATTATGCTTGGATTTTGCTTGTGGTGTTTTGTGTCGATCGAGTACCAACTTGCAGGAGGATCTATTCGCCGCGCGCTTTGCTTCGGCCCTCCGAGAGGAGGAAAACCAACTAAAATCGCTCAATATTAAATTATTCTCTCATTGCAATTATCTGTTTGTGGTGTTAAATTTTCATTGCTCAATTAATTGTTGGCACGATTGACGGTTGTGTCGCATGTAGAGTCTAAGTGGTGCACCGCATAGCCTACCCTACATCAGTTGGTATCAGAGCCCAGGTCGGGCCATATCGCATGCTCCGTAGTGGTAGGACATTTAGAAGCATGGTAGATCCGCAAGTCACCCACGAGCGAGCGGCCGGTTCGAATTCGAGCGCCGCCACCACGGATTTTGAGCGCCTTAGACCGTTTTGATGCCTTAGGGACACAGTTCACCAACATGCGTCGTGACTTCGCCACAGTGAACCAACGTCTAGATCGGTTAGAAGATGTTAGGAATATTCCGACACCCCGTGACGAGGAGATTGAGGACGACCCTGACAATCCTCCCCATCGAGATCAGAGGGATAGGGTCGATCCACCACCGGAAGACCGTTATCGTCGTGATATCCCTTATCGAGCCCCACCCCCACCGGTGAGGAGATACCCCGATCTTGCGACTGAGCGTCGTCATGCCCCAGTTCGTGACCGACCCCCACTTCAGCGAGATAAGTATCGTATGCCACGACAGCCTCGTTTTGACCCCAGGGACCGAGCACCCCCGCATGATCGTCGTGACCGTTACCGCGATGAGCACTATCCCCCGGGTCGAAGAGAGCGTGGTCCTCAGCCTGCTCGATACGACGCCTATGATGACTATCCCGAGGATTACCCTGATCCACGGAGAGGCGACCACCAGTTTGATATCACTCGTCGTATCCGCATCGATGCCCCATCCTTCGACGAGCGCTTAGATCCGAAAGCCTTCAGCGATTGGCTTTTGGATATGGACCACTACTTCGAGTGGTACGAGATGAGTGACGAGCGCTGTGTCCGCTTTGCGAAGATGAAACTGATCGGGCAAGCAAAGGTGTTTTGGATCAGTGTTGAGAGGGCCCTAGAGCGAGACGGCTATTATCCTATTTCCATTTGGGAGGAGATGAAGGATAGACTGAGAGAGAAGTACCTCCCCACCTCGTACCGTGACCAGCTGTTCGAGCAGCTGCAGAATTTACGACAGGGGACGCTTACTGTTGCAGAGTACATGGTCCGCTTCGATGAGCTGATCGTTAGGAGCGATATTTCTGAGGAGCCTATTGCCACAGCATCCCGATTCAGGGCGGGCCTCCGCGCCGATATCCGGAGAGAGCTGATTCCCCACCATCCTGAGAGTGTCGATCAGATTTTCCAGCTTGCCCTCGAGTTTGAGCAGTACCTCCGATCGTCGAGCACGAAGCAGTTCCCCACACGAGCTGATTCGTCGACCTTTAGGAAACCCGCTCCACCCCAGACCTCCGCGGCCGCACCTTCTCGCACCCCCACCGATGCGAAGGGCAAGGTCATGACCACTGATGGCCAGCAGCCTGGCGGTATTGTGTGTTTTAGATGTTTCGGCAGAGGACACGTGGCGGCGCGGTGCCCCACGCGGAACCTGCTAGTTGAGGGCGAGGAGCAGGATTTAGACGAGGACGAGGATGCCCCTGAGGACGTCAGGGCCACTGTGGAGGATGGTTGGGAGAGTGACGCTGAGAGATCATTAGAGGTGGGAGTGATTAGACGCCTACTACATACCCCACGTGTGGACGAGGACTGCCGTCGCACCACCCTCTTTTACACATACTTCCCTAGCGCAGGCGGACCCTGCAAGCTAGCTATTGACAGTGGAAGCTGTGTGAACATCGTAGAGCAGAAGGGGCTTGACCGTATGCAGGTGAAGGCCGAACCCCACCCCCACCCTTATAGAGTCATCTGGGTAGATAAGATGGCCATCCAGGTTACCCAGCGTTGTCTTGTCCCTATCACTATTGCATCGTTCCAGGACAAGGTGTGGTGTGATGTTATTCCCATGGATGTCGCCCATGTTCTCCTAGGCCGCCCCTGGCTGTTTGATCGCGACGTCACGTGCTTCGGCCGCTCGAACACGTGCGTCTTTTATGATAAGGGCCGGAAGATTACGCTGACACCTACCCAGCCACGAGAGAGATCGAAGGGTGTCGTTGAACCCTCGATGAGCACGAGCGCCTCGAGACCGCTACACATCCTGAGACGGAGTGAGTTTTTGCACGATAGTATTGAGTCAGATATCATCTACGTTGTCGCTGCCACTCAGACCACTGAGGACACTCCGGTTGACCACCCGCTAGCGGTGCGTCCCCTTTTAGAGGAGTTTGCTGACATGATGCCGGAGGAGCTCCCTGATGAGCTGCCCCCACCACGGGACATTCAGCACGCCATTGACCTGATCCCGGGGGCTTCTCTCCCGAACCTGCCCCACTACCGCATGCACCCGGATGAGCACGCTGAGCTCAAACGGCAGGTCGATGAGCTTCTTCGGAAGCAATTTATCCGAGAGAGTATGAGCCCGTGTGCTGTTCCTGCCCTTCTTACCCCTAAGAAGGACGACAGTTGGCGTATGTGCATTGATAGCCGCGCCATAAACAAGATCACAGTCAAGTACCGCTTTCCCATCCCCCGATTAGATGATCTACTGGATACTATGTCCGGTGCCCAGATCTTTTCCAAGATCGATCTGCGTAGTGGGTACCACCAGATCAGAGTGCGTGAGGGAGACGAATGGAAGACCGCTTTTAAGACTATGGTCTTTATGAGTGGCTAGTCATGCCATTCGGGCTTTCGAACGCCCCTAGTACGTTTATGAGAGTTATGACGCAGGTGTTGCGGCCCTACATGGGCAAGTTTCTGGTTGTGTACTTCGATGATATACTGATTTACAGCCAGACACAGGCCGCTCACCTCGATCATCTGAAGCTTCTCTTCGGCACCCTCCGTCGGGAGAAATTGTATGTGAACCTGAAGAAGTGTGCATTTCTTTCTGAGTCCGTCCACTTCCTCGGATTCATCATATCCTCGACTGGAGTATCTGTTGATCCCGAGAAGGTCAAATCCATTCGAGACTGGCCTGTGCCCACGACTATCCACGAGGCTCGCAGCTTTCATGGGCTTGCCACCTTCTACAGGAGGTTTGTCCCGGGGTTCAGCATGATCATGGCCCCCTTCACGAGCTGCCTCAAGAAGGGAGAGTTTCAGTGGACCCCCGCTGCGCCTTCGAGGAGATTAAGGAAAGGCTGACGACGGCCCCAGTTCTGAGACTTCCTGATTTCAGTCGCGCATTTGAGGTCGCTTGCGACGCATCTGGAGTTGGCATCGGTGGCGTATTGAGCCAAGAGGGACACCCTGTCTCCTACTTTAGCGAGAAATTAAACGAAGCAAAGCAGAAATACTCGAACTATGATCGAGAGTTTTATGTTATTGTCCAGTCCTTACGCTACTGGCGGCACTACCTCCTCCCCCGGGAGTTTGTGCTTTACTCTGACCACCAGGCGTTACGCTACTTAGACTCGCAGCGCAAGTTGGGGCATCGGCATGCCAAGTGGGTTGAATATTTGCAGGATTTCCACTATGTTCTCAAACACCGAGCTGGTGTTGAGAACAAACCTGCGGACGCCCTGAGTCGCCGAGTCTCCTTGCTTCAGGCTATGACCGCGCGTGTCGATGGGCTTGAGCATTTGATCTTAGAGTACCCGTCGTGCCCTGACTTTGGTGAGACTTACACCGCCCTATCCCGAGATCCCCCAGACCCCGTTGAGGGATATCAGATCTTCGAGGGATACCTATATCGTGGATCCCGCTTATGCATTCCCCGGACATCGTACCGTGATTATCTGATTTGGGAGTTGCTGCGGGCGGAGCCGCCGGACACTTTGGGCGCGACAAGTCTATAGCCATCGCGGAGGACCGCCTCTACTGGCCCACGCTTAGGAGGGATGTAGCTAGAGTTGTCTGCCACTGCCGTATCTGCCAGACAGCCAAAGGCACGAAGCAGAACGCAGACCTATACACACTGTTACCGGTCCCCCACCGACCTTGGGAGGATCTTAGCATGGATTTCGTTCTCGGACTTCCCCGCACTCTTCGGAAACAAGACTCCATCTTCGTGGTGGTTGATCGGTTTTCGAAGATGGCTCATTTTATTGCGTGCCGCAAGACGGCGGATGCGACCCACGTTGCATCCATTTTCATGAGGGACGTCTTCCGACTATATGGCCTGCCCAAGTCTATCGTATCGGACCGCGACGTGAGATTTATGAGTTACTTCTGGAAGACCCTGTGGCATAAGACCGGCACCACCCTTAAATTCTCTACTGCCTACCACCCACAGACGGATGGCCAGACGGAGGTAGTGAATAGGAGTTTAGGAAGCTTGTTGAGGTGTCTGGTGGGAGAGCATGTGAGTAGTTGGGACTTAGACCTTCCGGTCGCAGAGTTTGCATATAATAGTTCGGTCAATAGGACCACTGGGTTGAGTCCATTCCACATAGTGTCAGGCTACGACCCCAGGAAACCCATTGACCTTATCCCGAGTCCGTTAGAATCCCGGCCTAGTTAGTCTGCTGAGTCATTTGCACGGCATCTGCATAAGTTACACGAGTCGGTCCGCCGACGTATTAACATGAGCAATGAAAGTTATAAAACCCACGCAGATAAAAGAAGGCGAGAGCGTAATTTTGATATTGGCGAACAGGTGATGGTACGAATCCGCCCGGAAAGGCTCCCTTCGGGGCCTGCCAGGAAGTTAAGCGTCAGGCGAATGGGCCCTTTCTCGGTTATTAATCGGATTAGGACAAACGCCTACAGGCTAGACATCCCGGCGAGTATGGAGATTCATCCGGTATTTAATGTCGAGGACCTAACACCTTATTACGAGCCTCATGACTATGGGGACCCGAGCAGTGGGGGCGACCCCTCTCTCCCCTTGCCGTCCTTCACCACCTCCCCACCCACGCCAGATAGCCACCACCGCCCACCCATTGTTGATACCCTTCCACCTGGGAGCTCGTCGCATTTGGTTCCACAGCCGGCATCACCGCTGGCACCGGGTACCACCATGAGAGAGTCGAGAGATGAGAGCATCACGGAGATCAGATCCCACCAGATTGTTCCCACCACAGACGGGCCGCGTCTTCGCTACTTGGTTCATTGGCGGGGCCGCGCCGACGCTGACGATGCCTGGATATTGCCGGCAGAGCTTGATCGACTTGCCCCCGGACTTCGACTCCAGTACGATCGTCTCCATTCCTCGGAGATGAATGCTTTTCAGTCGGGGGGAGTTGATGGGATTCCATCGGATCGTGCACACGAAGGAGCGGGACCCACGTTCATTTACTCCCGCCGGAAGACTTGATCGGATCGCCGATCCGACTCCGCGGTTGCGTCCGGCACGTCGCCGCGAGTCAAAATCATATATTTATGTATTTGTTTCAGACATGTATTTATTTATTTAAGGGCAAAACCCACCGACCAATCATAGCCGTTGATGGGGATGCCCTAATGCTAGTTTTTCTTATAAATAGGATTAGAGGGCTGGTTTTGGAGGTTATTGTTGATTTTGGAGAAGTTCTTCCCGGAATCCAGCGATCAAGCCGCGGTGCCGACGCCGTGGAGCCCTAGGTGGTGACTCCTAGTGGTGAAAAATCCCCCCCAAGGTAACCCTAACCCTCCCCCTTCGTTTTCCATCATTCCCCTTCCCCTTAGACCCGCCGGAACCCCCTCCCCAGCCCGCCGAACTGCTGCAGGCCAGCAGCCAACCCGCCGACCTGCTACAGTCCGCAGGCCACCCCCTCCATTCCCGCACCCCGCCGGCCTCCTTGTGGCCGGCCGACCATTTGCCCCTTCCCTCCCTCCGAACCACCAACTCCTCTCACTTTTCCCTCCCCCTACAACAACCCTACCCTTTATTTTCGTGGATCCACCTTCCCAAACTCCCCAAAATTTCAGATCCACTTAGATCTGAAATTTCCCCTTCCCGATCCACCATTCTCCCTACTATACACCCGCTCGTTACCCGGATCCGCTCCCCAACACCGGATTTACTACTCCCACGTCCGGATCTACCCTTATTGCCCGGATCTATCCGCTATCAGCCCTCCCACTCCGTTTTTCCACCGTGGACAGCCACCAACCACATCCCCGGACCCGGATCTACTCCTCCAAGTTCGCTGTCTCCATTGCTCCAAACCAGCCCCTAGTTGTGAGTTATTTCATCGTGATTTGGTTGTATTATTTCTTGATATTGTTATTGGATAATCTAGTATTATGCTTGGATTTTGCTTGTGGTGTTTTGTGTCGATCGAGTACTAACTTGCAGGAGGATCTATTCGCCGCGCGCTTTGCTTCGGCCCTCCGAGAGGAGGAAAACCAACTAAAATCGCTCAATATTAAATTATTCTCTCATTGCAATTATTTGTTTGTGGTGTTAAATTTTCATTGCTCAATTAATTGTTGGCACGATTGACGGTTGTGTCGCATGTAGAGTCTAAGTGGTGCACCGCATAGCCTACCCTACATCACAAGGCATTAGACATATTTATACAGTTAACTGCAACTTTTAGATAGGCATTGCAGCAGTTTCTTTAACATTTATTCAAATTTAATTTATTAATGCTATTACCTTTATTTATTAATGCTTGGAGTGATAAATAAGATTTCGTTATTTTAAGAGAAGTTGTTTTTCCCAAGTTTTTCCTAAGTTCAGATTTCCCCCCTTGACTTAAGAGAAGTTGTTTATCCTATATATCTCTCTAAATTATTAAATCTTGCGATGTGGTATAAAATTTTGAAATGTGGTGCAGCAATATTTTTATCATTGTTGATTGTTGAAATGAAACAAATTAAAAGACTTTCCTACACAGTCTCATGCCATGATTCTTAACACCATGAATACTAAGATTTAAAATAAAAAACACTATTATTTTCGATCTAATTTTGCCTGAATAGATCTTTATGTGGTTATTTCTGAAGAAAATTTTGATCTATCAATGAGGTAATTTCCAATTTATATGAAGTGATGATTTTAATACAGACTAAATATCACTCCACACTCATTAAAGATGAAGTAAAATTAAGATAAACTCAAATTACGACCAACTCAAATTAAGATGAACTCAAATCAGATACAAAGTACAACTCCTAATCAATCATCTCAAACACATGTAGATAACAGACCAAAACCAAGGTGAGTCATCGTCATCGAGGGCAAACAGAGGCGGGACGGTCCAACGTAAACGGGGGAGGCCTTCAAATTCGACGACAACGACTGAGCAAGCTCGGGAGTCAACCAGGGTACGTCTTAGTAATTGGAGACGGTCATTGACTACGGAACAACGGAGTGCAGTAAATGCGAGGAGAAGACAATCGCACTCAGCAGTGACTATGCCAATAACCATGGTAGTCCAAACAAACGAGGCAGAACCTCCAAATCAACTGATTGAAAGTGGACATAATCGTTCGGCGCCCAATTCGAGAGTAGGCCATTGAAATATAGCGAGAAATTATCGTTCCTCCGACAACGTTAGCGTCTATCGGATCTCGCAATCGACAACTTGCCCTCGCTGTGTAGCTCGATTATTCCACAAAGAATCAAAAAATTTGTGTTGTAATCTTGGCAAGGTAATCTTACCAGGCATTCCTGTCCCCCCACAGTTACTGGCTCTTTACACCGACCAGTCCGTAGAAGGGAAACATTTTAGGCAAAAAATATGTGCGTACAACCACGTATTCTCTTTCACATCCATGGGCGTTACACTTGACGAAACACTTCCTGCTTTCAACCAGGGTTTGTATACATTCAGAGCACATGGAGCTATATATCACAAGATTGGATCTCTTATTCCTACTCCGGGGAACAAACCACGGTTTCTACAAATGTTCATCTACGACACCGAAAATGAGACCTCACACCGTATGGAAGAAAGTAATGGACTTAATATAGAAATATTGGATGAGATCAGACATATCCTTGATGCTTACAACTCATATGTCGCAAATTTTAGACAAATTGCTCAACATCAGCATTTACAATCGTGTCAACTAATAATTCGTGAACGGGGCCATCTACCAAACGACAATACATCCTTCCTACAGCGTCTCAGGTGGCTGCAGTGTTAGTTGGTGTAGAAGATTTTGGCGAGTCTACTGATAGGGACATCAAAATTCATTCTACAAGCGGGCATCTAACTACAGTCATGGAGTATGCAGGTTATTACGATCCACTTCAATACCCACTCATGTTACCGCACGACACTTTTGGTTGGGATAAAGCTTTTCAGAATGATCAAGGGTTGCGTGTTAGTTGTTGTGACTACAACGCATCTTTGCTCCAGGTTCCTTATTGTTTCATAACTTCATGTAATAGATTTTTAATTTAGTGCGTTTGAGCAATTTGTGTCCTAATGTAGATGCGCCCGAGTAATCCATCAATACTTCTTCGTGGAGGACAACTGCTTCAACAATACGTCGTAGATAACTGCATCAAGATTGAGACTCAAAAGCTAAGATGGATTAGCCTGAATCAAAATAAAATCCGTGCAGAGCTATAGCAAGGATTGCAGGATTGCATAAATGCAGGTGAAAATGATGCAGGTACGATATATTTATTTTCGTATATATGTTATCTACGACATTTCGTATGTCCGAACTGCTGGGTAGCTTCATGTGTGAAATGTTTTTTGACTATGAAACATTGGGCGACGAACCGTACTTCCGTTTTCTTTCATTGGAAGTCCTCGGGATATGTATCAGAGGTATCAAGATGCAATGTCAATCGTACAACACTACGACAAACCAGATATATTCTTAACCATGACGTGCAATCCTAATTGGAATGAAATAAAAAAATGAACTGTATCTAGGACAATCACCACACGATCGCCCAGATTTACTTACAAGAATTTTTCGAGTCAAATATGAAAACTTGAAAGAAGAGATCTTTGTTAAAGATATCCTTAGAAAGGTAGTTGCGCACGTTCACATTATTGAATTTCAAAAAAGGGGTCTACCGCATGTACACATGTTGGTTATTCTGGATGCAGAAGATAAATTAAATACTCCGGACGAGTATGATTCGTTGGTGAGCGCTGAGATACCCAATCAACAAGAGGATCACCATTTATTTGATGCAGTTCTGAAACATATGATACATGACCTGTGTGGTCACTACAACCCGAATGCCCAATGCATGAAAAACTTCGGGTGCAATAAAGGATATCATAAACCTTTTGCGGAATACACTGTGCAAGGGAATTACTCATATCCCGTTTATCGAAGACGTATTGACAACAGTAGAACTATTACAATTGGTCGTGGCGAGGGATTTGTTGTGGACAACAGATGGGTCGTACCATACAACCCTTGGTTACTCTTAAAGTATGATTGCCACATCAATTTGGAGATATGCAGCAGTATCAAGAGTATCAAGTATTTGTATAAGTATGTCAACATGGGACATGACTGCGTGTCTTTTGAAGTTCGCCCTACCCCTAGTTATGATGAGGTTAACAAGTACGTCGACGGTCGTTGGGTTTGTGCATCGGAGGCACTGTGGAAGATATTCAAGTTCGAGATGACTAGGATGTATCCGTCCATTTCAAGACTGCAAATTCATTTACCAAATCAACACCAGGTTCAATTCAACAGAGAACAAACAATTTCAAGTGTCCTGGCAAAATGACAGAAACTCTCGATCAATGCTGACTGAATTTTTTAGGAGGTACAACGAGGATCACGAGCTCGAGAAGTACTTATATAAAGATTTCCCAAAATACTTTAGATATCTAACAACCGAGCGCTGGTGGATAGCGAGGGTATCAAACCAAAAGGTTATTGGTAGGATATATGCAGTCTCCCCGATGGAAGACGAAAGATTTTACTTGCGATTGCTAGTCAATCACGTTAAAGGTCCAAAATCATTTGAGGATCTAAAGTGTGTGGCGGGTGTTCAATGTATAACATTTAAACAGGCTGCAGAGCGATACGGACTTCTTGAAGAGGATAATAGCATTCGAGATTCCTTGGCTGAAGCAAGATGTTTTAGAATGTCAATTTCGTTGAGAAGACTCTTTGCAATGATTCTGTTATACTGGGAACCGACCTCTGTGCGCGACCTGTGGGATGAAAATTTCGACAGTATGACTGAAGATTACACATCAACGAGCACGTTAAATAGTACTTACATACAAGATAAACTACTTCATGATTTGGACGGCATTCTACAACAACATAAGAAAACTGTAACAAATTTTGGTTTGCCTGTCATAAGTGAAGGTTTTGAGGGATTGCATAACTTCTCCAGCCTAATCGAACATGAGCTTTTTTCTCAATATCTGATGATGATATAAATTCAGTTCACTTATTTAACTCAGATCAGCAGACAACATTCAACGTTATAGGTACAGGTATACGAGAACGACAAAAGGCGATGTTCTTCTTAGATGGTCCGGGAGGCACAGGAAAAATATACCTTTATCGCGCTTTGCTAGCAACTTTTAGAAAGGAAGGTTTCATTATATTGGCAACAGCTTCATCGGGCATCGCGGCAAACCTGCTCCCTGGTGGGAGGACTGCACATTCAAAGTTCAAAATACCAATCAAATTTAAAATAATGTCAACATGCAAATTTAATAAACAGTCAGATTTGCGTGATTTGATACAACAGGCAGGTGCAATTATTTGGGATGAGGCGCCAATGATTCATAGGAAGGCATTCGAAGATGTAGATCGATCTTTCAAGGATGTGCTTGATGTGAATGAGCCATTCGGTGGCAAGGTTATGATCTTCGGTAGTGATTTACGCCAACTAACGCCCGTTGTTGTGAATGAAATAAAATCTCAAATTATTGGCGCAAGCATCGTTGAATCGTATCTTTGGACGAACGTTCGCATTCTTAGTTTAACTGTGAACATATGAGCTCATGATGATCCACAATTCTCGGACTTCTTATTGCGCGTTGGTAATGGAGATGAACCCACTTTGCTAAATGATATGATTCAAATTCCAAACTCAATGGTCATTCCTTGGGAAGATGAACGCTCCATAAATATATTAATCGATGCGATATTTCCTAATCTAAGTTCACAAACTGATGTCAGATATATGGAAAGCAGAGCTATAATAACACCTTTGAATGAGGATGTCAACAAAATAAATGAAAAATGTCTTGAGATATTTTCGGGGGAATGCAAAACCTACTACTCTTTTGACTCCGTTGTGGATGACACCCATAATTTATATTTGCCAGAATTCCTAAATTCAATAAATCCTGGGAATCTTCCACCTCACGAGCTCAATCTCAAGAAAGGTTCACCGATAATGCTTCTTCGGAACATTGATCCAAAAATTAGGTTGTGTCACGGAACAAGACTCACATGCGTATCTTTTTATAATGTATATTTGTCTAATGCTTTACTTATCGCGTTATACCATTCTTATTTGCCTAGCATAAATGTTTCATAGTAGTTTGTAAGATTTAGAAGTTCAAAAGGTGTTAAATTGTTAATATAACAACATTTATAAAAAAAAGACTATTTACAATAATTATAATATATAATTAATTAAATTTAAAAACCAAAATATAAAATATCCTCGATATATCCCCCAATATATAAAAACAGCATGAAAAATCCAAACCGATGTGTTCCCGACATTCAACATCTGCAACCTTGCTACCTATAATAAGCCCTATATAATACAATGCGCGCTTATCATCGCCAAAGGAGTGGAGAAACACTAATATATATTATGAAATCTTCGTTGCTCAGCAATGATGGTGCATTGATTGGAGGGAAAATAAGATTAGTAAGTACGACTTCTTAAATAGTATAAGAATTAATTAAGTGTTAACAAAAATTCAACTGCAATATTTTATTATAGCAATTAACTAGCAGATACAACAAGAACACTCAAGCCATTATCCCACTAAAGTGGGGTTGGCTATATGGATCCTTTGTCACCATTGTGCCCTATCTTTAGTCATAATCTCACTAATGCCTAAGTACATCATGTCTTTCCTTATAGTTTCATTCCAAGTCTTTATTGGTCTACCTCTCCCCCGTTTAACATGCCTAGTGACTAAACTCTCAAAACTCCTAACAGGTGCCTCTAATGGTCTCCTTTGACGTGTCCAAACCATCTTAGTCGAGCTTCTCGCAACTTCTCTGCAATTGGTGTCACTCCTTTCTTATCTCTGATACATTCATTCCTAATTTTATCCAGTCTCGTGTGTCCACACATCCACCTAGCAATTAACTGGCATATCACACTTTAAATTTGAAACCTCCATTTTATTAGATAAATGACAGAATGGTGAGGACCATAATTCTTTCTAAAAGGGTAGTAGTCTTGACCCTTAAAAGGGTGGTAGTCTTGACCCTTATTAGAAGATGTCAAATGTTTGATCAAATGAAATATTTAGATAAAAAGGGCATTTTAAACATCTCAGTCTATTTTATGTCCCAAAAGAAATAATTAAACAAAAAGATTATAATCACGGTCAATATTTCTGGATAACATTACAATATTTTAAATAATATAATACTAAAGCAAACACATTGCATTTGATAGATAATATTATAATCTGAATAACATTATATGAAAAATAACATTATATGAAGAATAACCATTATAAGCACCGTTTGAACCTTCTACAGATTGCAAATAGAGTCATGTTGAATGATTCTGAAATGGAAGTAATCTGATTGCACAATGTACATTTCAAATAATTGTCATAAGACAAATGAAGATGATGATAAATGATGATTAATCTGATTTCATGGCTAAGCAAACTTGCATCAAAAATATTGAATAGATATACCATACTGGAAAATATTTACCTTCATCTTAACAACATCAGGAGAAACAAAGTATATTTTGATATCTCGATACTTCGCAATTAAATAGGCCAGCGAACGAACAGTTCTTCCATTGGCAAGATCTCCAACCAAAGCCAATTTTATTCCATCAAGTCTTCCTATTTCTCTACTGATGGTGTAGACATCTAAAAGAGCCTGGAAAGAAGAAGAAGAAGAAGAAATAAGAGATCTTCTCATATTCAAATTGCAAATGGGCGGCTCAAAAGAGAGAATATTTTTTTGAAATAAAATCAAGAATTTCACTTGTTGGAAGTAGGATCACATTTTATAGAGTTCATTAGATGTCTCATATACTACGGTACATGTTTTTACATACCTTACTTCATAGTACTTTTACACTTGCTTGGTTGCACGTACATCTTAGTGGCAGACATTATGACCGACGTGGCAGTGGAATATATTAAATATGGCATCGCTAGGATTGAGAAATGTAGTTAACATTTAGCTATAAGTATGAGGAGAGCATAGGCTAGTGACATATATGAGTTTGATAATACATCGTTAGGGTAACGACAGTAGAGTAACTCATCCTTAATATTCAGCATTTATCTACTGTATTTTCCTTCCTACACTCATGCTGCTTATTGTTGTTCATGTTGTACACACACACACACACATATATATATATATATATATATATATATGTGTGTGTGTGTGTGTTTGCCCTTCTGTCACTTACTGCGGGAGTGTTGGCTCATCCCTCTTTGAGCATGCAGGACTAGGGGAGGGAGTGCAATCACCTAGTTATTTTATGGCTAACCCCATCAGTGGACGCCGCCTTTAAGGTGTAGCTGGTGGAGTAGGACAAAAGAATCTCTAACGAGGACCAAATAGCTGAGCTGAAGAATAGAGTAGTTGTTAGCAAGTTTTACTTCTTATTAGCTGGCCGGCGTGTTTGTTAGTCCTCGGCTTGCATTTCTTTTACATACATTATATTTTGACTATTGGGCCATCATGCTCGGACTCCAGAATTTATATGTTTGTGTGTTGTCCTTACTGTTTAATTTGTGATGCTACTACATTGATTGATGTTAGACTCTCACTACATGAAATCCCGCACTCTTGATTATGTAAAAAGACAATTGTGATGTGATGGTTATTTGGTGAGCATCGTCGTTGATTCGTAGCATCGAGAGCGAGTGACGAGAAAGATGTGAGACATTCATACTTTGACTCTTCCATCGTGTGCTTCATTGTTGTCGGCTGGTGATGGTGTGCAATAAGATCTCATCGTCGGTGCATGTTCCCAAAGGGGGGAGGTCTAACAAGTGAGCATCAGAGCACAGTTCAATCTTGTGGCCGCAATAATCACATAAATACAATTGATCTAACACCTTACATTGGTTGGTTCGAGGATGAACCGATGCAATGGAAGCATGATGGAGCCAAATGACAGCAAGAACAAAAGACACAAATAAACACAGTACAAAGTACGCAAAACTTCGAAAAGTTTTACTTAACATCAACTTAGAAAAAACTAGGCACGAAATTTAACGAAAAACAACAAAAAATTGGAAAACTAGACATAAATCAACATTACTTCATTTAAGCTACAAAGTTAATAGGACTTGAGCTAAGATACTAGATACCTTACAACAAATTTTAACCCTAAAATATGTGAAAATACACAAATAATGAGAATTTGATAATATAATAACTACCATAAAACGGTAGACCAGCCTAAGTACAACTCCTTTGATGAACCTGAACCCACCTAACTGTCGTCACTCCCGGGTTTGTTCCTTTTGTTTTATTAGGAAAGAAAAGATTATGCCTTCTAAAACCTGAACCCATCCATCTCTTTACACCCCCTGAGTTTGTTCCTTTTGCTTTATTGGGGAAGAAAAAATTAAGCCTTGATGAACATGAACTACACTTTATTCACTCCCGAATTTGTTACTTTTGTTTTATCGGGGAAGGAAGATAGTGCAATTGGGGTGTATATTACTATTGTTTAACGAGAAAAGAGAAACCCAGTGCAAGAGAAACCCAGTGCTTGCCAAAGATATATAGGATTAGAGTCATTTGTTTTTAATATATTGGTATCATTAATGTTATAAATGGGTTGGTCTAAATTTAAAACATAAAGACCGTTAAACATTTATGCAATTATAAAACAAATATCATTCAAATATATAGAACAACAATTGTTCTTAATAATGAACGAAAATCCTTTCATGTCCAAAAAAAAGTAAATATAATGTTTCTAGTAATCGCAGGAACATAATAGCAGTTTTCTAACTCTATTACAAGCCCAGTAGGCAAAGATAGATGATAAGTCCCTACAGCAACGGTAACAACTCTTGCTCCATTTCTAACTCGAAGGTCTACCTCATCATTAGCCAACATTATTCTTTTTCTCAATTCCTGCACATTTACACAAATGTGAGAACCATATCCAGTATCCAATACCCAAGATGAAGGAGTAGAAAGATTGACTTCTATAACAAATATACCTGAAATGAAAGTATCACTTTCTTTCTTCTTTTTCAGATCTTCAAGGTATATAGGACAGTTCCTCCTCCAGTGCCCTGCCTTTCCACAATGGTGGCAATTCCTTTCCTTAGTCAGTCCTTCCCTTTTTTAGTGTAGAAAACTTGGGATAAAAGTTAGACTTTGATCGAATTTTAATCTTCTTAAATCTCTTAGCACTCCCTTACATTTACGCACCATCAGTATGGGGCTAATAGGCTTGACTTTCATATTAATTTCGGCAGTTCTCAACATGCCTAAAAGCTAAAGTAGCGATTTGTCAATTCATTCATATTGTAACTCAAGACAAATTGCTCATAACTGCCCGACAACGATTGCGGGATCAAGTCAGTGGTCAACTCTTGGCCCAACGGAAAACTAATCTTTGTAGGTTCTCAATATACCCAATCATTTTGAGTGCATGAGTTCCCACTGAGTTACGAGCTCCATCTTACACTGAAACAATGTCCTTGACACGTCGTACCTCTACTGCGAGCTTTCCCCTCAAACATTTTTTTTGTGGTGCTCGACTATCTCATAACCAATTGTGCTTCACCAATGCTCTGGATGCTGAATGAAGGAAGCATGGTTATGTGCACATAAATCAAAATGGATTCTTGGGTCTGCCCTCTCTGATGTCTTTGGCTTTGATTTGAGGGCATGATTCCGCAGCAAACGCGATGGTATAGGGGGCCACTATTTCAGTGGTACTCTGTGAGCAGCCACTTTGTGCATTTATTGTCAAAGGTTAGGTCTTTCTCCTCTGAGAGAAGCCACTTTGTGCATAGTGCCAAAGGTTAGGTCTGTTTCCAATCTTCCCCCGCCCATACCCCCAATGATTGGGGACTATATGGGTTCTGTTGTTGTTGTTGTTGTTGCTCGACTATCTCATAACCACACATGGTCTCATGTTGTTTCTGAAGCTCAGAGTTTATGGTTGCGAGCATGAGGCGTTCACGTCCAAGGAGTCATCCTAATACTTCTTGTAAGCATCTTTATCTGCACATGGGGTAAATCTGGGTGGCTCTTCGGGGGTCTTCCTCAAAGACAGAGTTTACGCTCCTGTTTAAGTACAATCCTCAAATTCCTGTACCAATTCAGGAAGTACGTCTCATTGAGTTTGTCTTCTCAAGGATAAGGTGTGATGTGTATTACTCATCATAAATATTCTACAAAAGTATGCAAATTTATATTAGTGCTATATTTCAAAATATATTTTTATTTTAATAAGGTCTTATTAAAATACTCTCACTATTTTCTTCAAATTAATAACCCTCAATATTAATTCGGAGAGTTTAAGCGAGCAGCTCTCTAGTGGGACAAGATCCGTATTTCGCCCCAATCATGAGTCAGCTTTGGCTGATCACCCATAATGTGGCAATTTAGGTAGACAACTTTTGTCGATTGCATCATCATGCAACTCTTGTATGGTTGGTGAATAACCATTATTCGCATCCATCTTATGGTGCATGTCAGACCTATGTCTCTAGGAACTCAACCTTTGAGGTCAGCTAGTTAAGTTAAACTCAATGTCGACAGCTGTATATCACAATTATCAGATCGTATCCCGCCAAGATAGATTGCATGCATCTTGCTTTGGCAAGCCAACACTTCATTGATCAAAGTAGGAAGAGTGACATCCATCGAAAAGCATCCAAACACTTAATATTCTTTTAAGTAATTTTTCATGGAAATATGATTAAATTTAATCGTGCACATGTTTAAACCTTTTAAACAAAATAGATGATTAACATTTAATCATGCACTTATTTAAACCATTTCAATATAATATACGTGATTAATGTTTAATCAAGTGCTCATTTAAATCATTTAAACAAGAGCATAAAGTTACAACATTCGCACTGCAGATACATCCCAGGTATTCATATAATCTACATCGAAATATAAGGCGCTCCTGGCAGAGTTCCAAGGGCCTGCGCCCGTGGCGGGGTCTTAGGGGCCTTCCCTTGCGGGGTGCGGGGCAAAGCCTCGACCATTTGTTTTTTTGAAAAATCACTATTATTTTCTCATAGAAAATTCATCAACATTTGATGTTCCAGGAATAAATCTGATGTTTCAGAACCATTCTAAATCATCATATTTACACGCACATATATTTCAAATTCATCTTCCCTTAGACAGTAAACAAGCTCGCATACCTGAATAACAGTGAACGAAACTTTATAGAGATAGACGGTTATTGCAAAATGGTAGAAAATCATTTCTGAATGAAAGGTTTCGTAGCCGACTCTGATACCACTGTTGGGTTTCATGGGCATCAAATGCGCAGCGGAAACACAGGAAACCCTCAACAGGATCCATGCGAAACACAACAAATCAAGAAACCAATATTATACTTACGTCGAAATTAGATTTCGAGAAGAATGACTGGCGTTTGAGTCCAAACGCAGAACAATATCCGCGTCTCTAGAGGTATCCACACAAATGCCGGAAACACCTCGCAGTCCGTCCAACGAACTCGGGACTGGAAGATGATCGCTTTTCTCTTCCACGAAATGCTAGTTTCGTTTTGCAGAGATGTGTTCTTCATGGCTTTACGGTATTAAGGTCTCTGAATCAGATCTTGGTTCTTTAGGATAAATTGGTCTATTTATAAGCGCGAACAAGTACGCAAATATTCGGTTCACATGCCCTCGGCACACGGCCACGTGTTTCGGGCGTGTTGTCACGGCTTAACCTCTACGGGGTTAACCTTTGGAGCTTTCTAGAGAAATCTAGGAGCATGTAGAATATTTTGTACATAGTATTCTAGAGAATGGTAGAAGCACTCTAGAATGATCTCATGGGAACATTCTAGAGAACTCGGGAAAGTTGTAAATACATGAGGGTTGTAGAATAATCTAGAAATGTAGGCATTCTAGATCTTTCCATCTTTTGGAGGGAAATTCTTTTGGGGCCTATAAAAGGGGAAGGCCCCCTCATTTGTAAATAACCAAGTTACAAGCAACCAAGCAATACAAGTTCTTTGCTTTCTCAATCTCTCTTGCTCTCTCTTACAAAGAGCTCTCTTACTCATCTTGCCACCACGATCGTTGGAGAAGGCTGACTTAGCTAGTTGCGAAGGGACGCACAAAGGAGCTAAGGCCGCACGCGACGTTGTCAAGGGGACAAGTCCGTGACAGTTGGTATCAGAGATAGGTTGACTCAGGTTGACTCTAGTGCGTGGTTCGTGAAGATCAAGAGTAGATGGCTTTGGAAGGGAACAACAACTCTAGCATTGTTGATGAGCGCGGCAGGGCGGCCGAGGAGAAAAGAGATAGAAGGAATAAGAGGGACCAAAGCAAAGGTCGCGATGGTTCCAGCTCGGAGCAAAATATGGTTGATCCAGCTGAATTTGAAGCTCTACGGGAGGCGCATCTTACCCTTCATCAGAAAGTGGATCAAATATGTAAGTACTTTGACACTTTTCATGTTGAGCAGGAGAAGTTGCAGGCGGATCTTGACCATCTCAAGGAGCAAACTATGGGCAAGTCGGAAGGCGCTTTTGATACCATCATAAGCGACTTGGAAGAGCGCCTCACAAGTCTTGAAAATGAAGTGGATGACTTGCGTAGACGAGGTGCTACCAATGGTGGAAATGGTGTAAATGGTGGGAATGGTGCAGCCATGGTAAATGCAAAGCTTGATGTGCCCAAACCCAAGAAGTTTGCGGGAAAGCGAGATGCGTTGGAGGTGGAGAACTTCCTTTGGCACATGGAGAAATACTTGGAAGGATATGATATCACAGACGAGGCACTAAAGGTACGCCATGCTGGTTATTACTTGGAGGACCTTGCTTCCTTGTGGTGGAGGAAAATCCAAACAGATATTGCAAAGGGACTCTACCGGATCGATACTTGGGAGGACTTCAAGCAAGAGTTAAGAAGGAACTTCATCCCCGAGAATGTGAAGGATGAAAACTTGCGGAAGCTTAGGGAGTTGAGGCAAAAGGGAAGTATCGGAGACTATGTCAAGGAGTTCACCGCTTTATCACTTCAGGTATTCGATGTCCCCGAACATATCCTTCTCTTCAACTTCATCGATGGGCTGCAAAATTGGGTGAAACAAAAGGTCAAGAGGAAGGACCCAAGAACCACCAGGGATGCTATTGTCATCGCCGAGTCTCTTATTGAGTTCCAGCGCCAACCAAATCCTATCAAGGAGAAGGACAAGGTGGGCTATGGAAAAGGCGGGGGAGACCGGCGAGACAACAAGGCGACGCACTTCAAAGGAGGGTCAAAGACAGTGCCCGATCAAAGGAAGGAGTTCGAGGAGAGGAAGAAGAACTTCACACCCCGAGGCGGATGTTATGTGTGCAAGGGGCCACGTCCGATGAGCAACTGCCCAAAGTTGGGATCATTATCGGCTATGGTGGAGAGTCAAAATGTCACCCCATCAGAGGAAGGTACTTCTCAAATGAGTTCATTACAATTGTTGAATGCTTTGAACGTGCAGCCAACAAAAGCCGCATCAAGCAAGGGGCTGATGTATGTGGAAGCAGTCATCAAGGGGAAGTCTACAAAAGCCTTGATTGACACAGGGGCTTCACACAACTTCATGACCGAAGGAGAAGGCAAGAGGTTGGGCTTGCAGGTTGTGAAGGGCGGAGGTTGGATCAAGACCGTGAACGGTCAAGCGAGGCCACTAGAAGGAGTAGCACGCCATGCAGAGCTATGCATGGGCACCTGGAAGGGCCGGGTGGACTTCTCAATCGCACCCATGGATGACTTCAAGGTCGTTCTTGGAATGGACTTCTTGGAGAAGATGCAAGTCATCGTCATGCCGGCGCATCGCTCAGTTTGCATCTTGGAGGAAGGAAATGCTTGCATGGTTCCCGCGGTGCAAGGGCCAGCAAAGGAGGGGCCGAGACAGCTATCGGCCATGCAATTGGCAAAAGGGTTCAAGAAGGGTGAACCAACGTACTTGGCCACCCTAAAGGAGGAAGATGGTGATACAATGGAGGAGGTGCCTCCTATCATTGCGGACGTGTTGGCAAGAAATGAAGACATCATGCCCGCAGAGTTGCCACTGAAGCTACCACCTCGGCGGGAGGTGGATCACAAAATTGAGTTGGAGCCAGGGACGAAGCCCCCAGCTAAAGCACCATACCGGATGGCTCCCCCTGAACAAGAGGAGTTGAGGAAGCAACTCCAAGTTTTGCTGGAATCGGGAATGATCAGGCCGTCTAAGGCGTCATTTGGTGCCCAGGTGCTATTTCAAAAGAAGAAGGACGGATCGTTGCGGTTGTGCACAGACTACCGGGCACTAAATAAGGTGACGGTAAAGAACAAGTATCATATTCCTCTCATTGCTGATCTTTTCGACATGCTTGGAAGTGCAAGGATCTACTCCAAGATGGATTTGCAAAAGGGATATCATCAAGTACGGATTGCGGTAGGAGATGAGCTGAAGACCACATGTGTCACGAGGTATGGAGCATTCGAATGGTTAGTGATGCCTTTTGGCTTAACTAACGCCCCAGCTACTTTCTGCACGTTGATGAACCAAATATTCCGCCCCTACTTGGATAAGTTTGTGGTGGTATACTTGGATGATATTGTGGTATATAGCAACACCATCGAGGAGCATGTGGAGCATCTTAGCCGAGTCTTCCAAGTGTTGCGGGAGAATGAGCTGTACGTGAAGAAGTCCAAATGCTCATTTGGACAAGAGGAGATACACTTTCTTGGTCATGTCATCGGGCATGGGAGCTTGCGAATGGACATGGCAAAAATCAAGGCAATTGATGAATGGGAGCCGCCAACGAAGGTACCAGACTTACGATCATTTTTGGGCTTGGTGAACTACTATCGCAGGTTCATCAAGGATTACTCAAAGAGGGCAGTGTCGTTGACGGACCTGTTGAAGAAGAGCAAGGCTTGGCTTTGGACGGAGGAATGCCAAAGCGCTTTTGAAGACTTGAATGCAGCGGTTTGTACGGAACCGGTGTTGCCTTGTCGGACTTTAGCAAAAGGTTCGAGTTGCATACGGATGCATCAGACTTTGCAATTGGAGGAGTGCTAATGCAAGATGGTCACCCCTTAGCTTTTGAGAGTCGGAAACTCAATGAGGCGGAACGGAGATACACCGTTCAAGAGAAAGAGATGACGGCCATCATCCATTGCCTGCAAGTGTGGAGGCATTATCTACTTGGGGCGCAGTTCACCATCAAGACGGATAATGTGGCAACCACTTACTTCCAGACACAGAAGAAGCTGACCGCTAAACAAGCAAGATGGCAAGATTTCTTGGCGGAGTTCGACTTTGTGTTGGAGCATAAGGCGGGGAAGACCAACGTGGTGGCTGACGCACTAAGCCGCAAAGCTGAGCTAGCCGCAATGTCCACAGCTAATGGGGAGTTGTTGGACAATATCAGGCAAGGGTTGAAGGAGGATCCTCTTGCCATGCAACTCATGGAGTTGGCCAAGGAGGGCCAAGCTAGAAGATTTTGGGTAGAGAACGAGCTACTCTACACCAAAGGGAGGCGATTGTACATCCCAAAGTGGGAAAACCTGCGGAGGGATCTCATCAAGGAGTGCCATGACACCAAGTGGGCTGGACATCCGGGACAGAAACGCACTTTAGCTTTGATGGAGGAGTCATACTTCTGGCCACGGATGAGGGATGAAGTGGAGTTATATGTGAAGACTTGTCTTGTTTGCCAACAAGACAAGGTGGACAACAAGCAGCCCGCGGGATTATTGGAGCCATTTCCTATAGCGGAGCACCCTTGGGAGTCGGTGACGCTTGACTTCATCAACGCGTTGCCAAAATCGGATGGGTTCGGATCGATCTTGGTGGTAGTCGATCGTTTCTCCAAGTATGGCACATTCATCCCCAGCACAAGGGGCACTACTGCGGAGGAGACGACACGCCTATCCTTCAAGAATGTGGTGAAGTAGTGGGGGTTGCCGAAGACTATCATTAGTGATCGAGACCCCAGATTTACAGGAAAGCTGTGGACAGAGTTATTCAAGTTGCTCGGGTCAGAATTGAACTTCTCCACCAGCTTCCACCCTCAAACCGATGGGCAGACGGAGAGGGTGAATTCTTTGTTGGAATGTTATCTACGGCACTTCGTGAGCGCCAATCAGCGGGACTGGGCCAAGTTGATGGATGTGGCTCAATTTTCGTACAACTTGCAGCGGAGCGAGGCGACCGGGAGGAGTCCATTCGAGCTTTCCACGGAGAGGCAACCACTCACTCCACATACATTGGCGACCACGGCGGATGACGGAAGAAGCCCAGGAGCTTGGAAAATGGCCAAATCTTGGGAAGAGCAAGCCGACGTAGCCAGAGTGTGCTTAGAGAAAGCACGCAAACGGATGAAGAAATGGGCGGATTCAAAGCGAAGGATGGCGGAATATACGGTTGGGGATAAGGTGTTGGTGAAACTTCTCCCTCAACAGTTCAAGGCTTTGCGCAGCTTGCACAAGGGCTTGGTTCGTAGATACGAAGGCCCATTTCCGGTGATTGCAAGGGTGGGTAAGGTATCATATCGCCTTGACCTACCAGACTCTTTGAAGATTCATCCGGTCTTTCATGTCAGCATGTTGAAGCCATATCATGAAGCCAATGAAGACCTTCAAAGAAGGACATCGCATAGAGCACCACCAGTGATGACCAAGTCTTTTGATCAAGAGGTGGATGAGGTACTCACCAGGAGGACAATGCGGAGAAGAGGTGTGCAACCTAGCACACAATATCTGATTAAGTGGAAAGGAAGGCCAGCGTCTGAAGCTACATGGGAGACACTTGAAGATCTCTGGCAGTTCAAGGACATCATCCAGCAGTACGAGGCGACGAGGGCGTCGCCAGGCTAGGTGGGGGAGGATGTCACGGCTTAACCTCTACGGGGTTAACCTTTGGAGCTTTCTAGAGAAATCTAGGAGCATGTAGAATATTTTGTACATAGTATTCTAGAGAATGGTAGAAGCACTCTAGAATGATCTCATGGGAACATTCTAGAGAACTCGGGAAAGTTGTAAATACATGAGGGTTGTAGAATAATCTAGAAATGTAGGCATTCTAGATCCTTCCATCTTTTGTAGGGAAATTCTTTTGGGGCCTATAAAAGGGGAAGGCCCCCTCATTTGTAAATAACCAAGTTACAAACAACCAAGCAATACAAGTTCTTTGCTCTCTCAATCTCTCTTGCTCTCTCTTACAAAGTGCTCTCTTACTCATCTTGCCACCACGATCGTTGGAGAAGGCTGACTTAGCTAGTTGCGAAGGGACGCACAAAGGAGCTAAGGCCGCACGCGGCGTTGTCAAGGGGACAAGTCTGTGACAGTGTGCCCTAAAATTCGCATCGGTACATGCAAAACTATTTCTACGTGGCTCTAGGACGCTTAACTTCTCACACGCCCATGGCGCACGGGTGTGTGACTCTAAAAGTCGCGTCTTTTGCCCCTGAACTTCTGCCAACCGTTATCCCGCCATTTTGGCTTAACATGCCCTTGGCACACGAGCATGTTTCGCGGGCGTGTGTTTCTAATACCGCATACCGTATATCAAACATACATACTTAGAACTTGGTTTCATAAACCAACACGATTTCAATCACTTCTAATTTTTGCAAGTCCTTATGTGCGATCATATAAGCTCGTATTACATTCGCAGTAAGATTAATCAATTGACTACTTCTAGATCACAAGATTCCAACAGATAGAACCAAGCATATAAACGTAGCATGCATTTTATCACAAATCATATTGAAGGTAATGTTATTACTCCTTTTGTTCATTCCAAAGGTCAGCTGGCGGATATCTTCACCAAAGATCTTAGCTATGATGTGTTTATTGATGACGTACTAAAGTTGGGAATGATAAATATTTTTCATTCGACTTGAGGGAGAGAGTTGAATTGGCATATCAAGTCTTATATTATTATTCGTATTATATATGTTTCAATATAATGAGGTAGATATTGACATTTTAGTAATTTTTGGTTTCGATTTCTCCTAACCCATTTATATGAATAGGTAGGAGTTGTGTTGATGAGATGAGATTCTAATTTTTCCTCTTTTAGTTTTGTCAAACCACCTAAGTTTATTTTCAATTACCTTTGAAGATATCAATCTAATTAGTCCTCTAATATAACTGTTAGAAAAATCCATGTAATAGGCACATTTAATCCTTCTTCTCTTTAGTCCCACACCATATATAGGTTTTTTTGTCTCACACTCTCTCCTATATATATGTATTCTCCCTTTGTATTTGTACATGAGAAATTATATATAAAGTTTTAGGATTTTCCGACATGGTATCAGAGCTCTGCGTTTTCCGTTCTAAAACCGCGTTCCCAAACTTGTATGCACGGTTTTTTTAACCGCCCTCCCCTCCTCTTGTGCGGTCAGCGTCTTGCGAGACCGCCCTCCTCCCCTCCTCCTGTGCGGTCTGCATTTTGTGAGACTCCCCCCCTTTTTCTTCTCCTCCCCTATTTCCTTCGTGCTCTCTCCTATTTATACCTTTTTCTGCTCTCTGCCAACTGGGACCCACCGCTGCTTCTTCTCGCGCCAGATCGCGCGACCTGCCAGTCCATCCCTGTCTTCTTCAGATCGCGCGACCTCCTGCTCGCCGCCAGACCGCCTACGCCAGACCGCGCGCCAGCTCGCTGCCTGCTAGTTGTCTTCTTCAGATCGCGCGACCTCCAGCACGACCACTGCTCGCTCGCCAGCTCGTTGCCTGCTTCAAATCGCGCGACCTCCAGTGCGACCGCTGCTCGCTCGCCAGCTCGCTGCCTGCTCCAGTCCGCCGCCAGACCGCCTGCTCCAGACCGAGCGACCTCTAGCTCGCCAGCTCGCTGCCGATCCGCCGCCCGACCGCCGACTTCCTGCTCGCCGCGAGGTCGCCTCAGTTCGCTCTGTCCGCGCCTGTGATCGCGTGGCCCCTCCTCTCGGATCCCTCTTGCTGCTCTGATCGGTTTCATGGGTTCCTCGGTCAATTCCTCTGAAGTACCTGCGGCTAGCGTCACTCATTCTCCCGAACTCCGTGATGAGCTACGGATCACCACAATTTCCCTGTCCGGAAAGAAAAATTGTGTGCCTTGGGCGCACTCCGTTCGCAGGGTCCTACAGGAAAAAGGGCTCTTACTTCATCTCACGCAAGCACCTCCTTCCCCTTCTACCGACGATTGGCTGCGGAATGACGGTCGAGTTCAGACATGGCTTCTCAACTCCATGGATGGCGAACCCTACCAAATGGCCATGTATCACGAGACGGCCAAGGGTATGTGGGATGAGCTTCATTCCTTGTACTCGGGCAAGGACAGCCTCCAGCACCTCTATGACATTATCACTGATCTTCAGGCCCTGGATACGGGTGGGGCTGCGGACATGACCTCCTTTGTTGCTCGTGCTAAGGGTCTTACTGAAGCTTGGATCCAGCATCAACCATCTACCACTGATCTTGCGACTCAACGGGCTCAGAAGGAAGTCGTCTGTATTGCTATGATGATGGCCCGTGTTCCTCCACATCTACACAGTGTTCGGGCCCAGATACTCTCCTCCACTACCACCCCTTCCCTCCATGATGTTTGTTCTATGTTACTCAGAGTAACTCCTCCCTCTGAGACTCCCACAAGTTTCTCCTCGGCCCTTCTTCAACAACCACTTCTTCCAACTCCTGGTTCTTCTCGTTGCTCCTCCACTAGGGGAGGCCGCCACCCGTCTCGAGGACGAGGACGTGGTGGTCGCTCAACTATGCGTTGTACTTACTGTCACCGCGAGGGACATCTTGAAGCCACATGTTATCGCAAGCATGGCCTGCCTCCTCACCTTACTGCCTCTGCCTTCGCTGGAATGCCTTCACAGGAGTCTGCCTCTCCTACCAACCAAGACATCAATGAGCTCCGCACCCAACTCCAACAGCTTCAGGGTGCTCTCAACCGCCCTACTGCCACCGCTGCCTCATTCTCCACTGAAGGTATAACCTGTCTTTCTCAGAGCCCCCACTGGATTGCCGATTCTGGTGTTACTCATCACATCACCTCCCAGAGGCCCCCAAAGTATATACAGTCGGCTCATCCTAAGTTCATCACTGTTGCTAATGGCGACACCACCCCGGTCTCTGGCGCAGCTGACCTTCGTCTCACTCCGACTATCCCTCTATCCTCGGTTCTTCATGTTCCGGGATCTCCCTTCAATTTACTCTCTATTAGTCGTCTAACGCAGGAACTTGATTGTTTTGTTACCTTCTCTTCTTCATCTTTTGTTGTGCAGGATCGCCGCACGCGGAATATCATTGGTAAAGGGCGACTAGAAAATGGATTGTATCTCATGGATATCCCACCTATCACTCTCTCTGCTATCTCCACCACTGATTGGCATCGTCGCCTTGGGCATGCTCCCCTTCCAGTTCTCAAGAAAGCTCTTCCTTGTGTTCCCTTACAAGAGTTTGCTTGTGAATCCTGTATCTATGGCAAACAACATCGTTCGTCCTTTTCCCCTACTTGTACCCGGAGTAGTACTCCATTTTCTTTAGTTCACCCCTATAAAGTCCATAGTATTTTTGGATATCGCTACTTTGTGACATTTATTGATGATTACTCACGGCTTACTTGGTTATATTTACTGCGTGACCGCACTTAATTAAAATCTGTGTTCCGCACCTTTATTACTGAGATGTGTACACAATTCTCTACTCCGTTAAAAATCAACCGAACTGATAATGCTCGTGAGTACACCGGTCGTACGTTCTCCAATCTTTGCTCTGAGTTTGACATCATCCATCAAACCTCCTGCGCTTATACTCCCCAACAAAATGGAGTGGCCGAACGCAAGAACCGGCATCTCCTTGATGCAGCTCGGTCCCTTATGTTCCAAATGCAAGTACCCACCGAATATTGGAACTTTGTTGTTTCTACTGTTTGTCATCTCATCAACCGCATACCCTCGTCCGTCCTTGCTTTCGCCTCCCCGTTCAGTCTCCTTTTCCCCTCCACCTCTCCTTTCCCTCTCACACCTCGTGTCTTCGGCTGTGTTTGCTATGCTCATCTCCTTGGCCCACCTACCGACAAACTTACTGCTCGCGCCGTCAAGTATATGTTCGTTGGTTATTCACGAACTCAGAAAGGTTATGTCTGTTACTCTCCCACTGAAGGCAAACTAGTGGTCTCGACTGATGTGACCTTCTCTGAGGATAAACCATTCCACTCCCCTACCTCTCACTACTCTCCCTCTTTCCAGACTCCTCTTCCTCGACCAGCCATCCCGGCCACGACTCCGTCTCTACCACCAACTCCACCTACGATTCACATCCCTCACGTGGCACCTCCACCTCCTCTGCGTGTTTATACTCGCCGAAAATCCAAGGATGCTCTCCTACAATAGTCTCCTGATGCCAATGACATTCCGACAACGGCTGATCCAGCGACCACCTCTACGGCTCATCCCTTGGCCAACTACGTATCTCTACATCGCCTTCCCCCCCCCCCCCCCCCCCCCTCTCCAACAATTTGTCACCTCTCTTTCTTCTATTTCTCTTCCTAACAATGTGCAGGAGGCTCTTCACCATCCAGGCTGGCGGGCAGCCATGGACGATGAAATGACAGCCCTCTGGGCCAACCAGACATGGGATCTGACCCCCCTTCCTCCTGGACACTCCTGTGTTAGCTGCAAATGGGTCTTTGTTATTAAACATGTTGCTGATGGCACCATTGATCGCTTGAAAGCTCGCCTTGTGGCCAGGGGTTTCACTAAGCAACAAGGACTCGATTATGAGGAAACCTTCTCCCCGGTGGCCAAACTAAACACTGTTCGTGTCCTGATCTCCTTGGATGTTCATCGTCATTGGCCCCTCTATCAGCTCGACATCAAAAATGCCTTCCTAAATGGTGATCTACAGGAAGTTGTCTATATGCTCCAACCTCCCGGGTTTGAGACCACGGGGGAGTCCTTGGTCTGTCGTCTCCGGAAGTCTATATATGGTCTCAAACAGTCACCGCGCGCTTGGTTTGACAAATTCAGCAAGGTTGTTTGTGCTATGGGATTCACTCGCAGCACGGCTGATTTCTCTCTATTTACCCGACATCGGTCAACCGGCACTGTGATTCTTCTTGTATATGTTGATGATATCCTCATCACTGGCGATGACACCACAGGGATACAATATGTTAAATAAGAGCTGAACTCGGCTTTCCAGACAAAAGACCTGGGAAACCTTCGATACTTCCTTGGGCTTGAAGTAGCGAGACGACCTGACGGTCTTATTTTATCCCAACGAAAGTACTGTATTGACCTCCTTCAAGATGCTGGATACTCTGGGTGCAAACCTATGGACACTCCTATGGATGCAAATCACAAGCTCTCTGCTCATAGCTCAGACTCCGACCAACTGCTTACAAACCCCGAATACTATCGACGCTTGGTCGGAAAGCTAATCTACCTTACGGTGACACGACCGGACATCTCATTTGCTGTAGGAGTAGTAAGTCGGTTTATGCATGCTCCTCGGACATCTCATCTTCAAGCTGTTGAGCGTATTCTTAGATATCTAAAGAACGCTCCCGGTCAAGGACTGTTGTACAAACCATCTACCTCTCTATCTCTTGTCGCGTTCTGTGATGCCGACTACGCAGGATCTATTGACGATAGGCGCTCCACCACTGGTTTCTGTACATACTTTGGTGGACATCTCGTTACATGGCATAGCAAGAAACAGACTGTGGTTGCTCGCTCATCTGCTGAGGCTGAGTACCGGGCCATGGCAGTCGTTGCATCTGAGTTAACCTGGCTTGAGAGCCTTCTAAACGATTTAGGTATAAAACTCTCATCTCCGGCAATTCTTCTTTGCGACAGTCAAGCTGCAATACACATTGCCAAGAATCCAGTCTTCCATGAACGAACAAAGCATATCGAAGTTGACTGTCACTTTATTCGGGAGAAGATCCAGTCAAAGAAAATAGAATTGGAGCATGTTCCCGCTACAAGACAGGTTGCTAACATCCTTACTAAAGCTCTCTCCTGGCCATTATACTATCAGTTTTTGTCCAAGCTTGGCGCATACGACTTGTACACTCCAGCTTGCGGGGGAGTGTTAGAAAAATCCATGTAATAGGCCTATATACAGGTCCATTTAATCCTTCTTCTCTTTAGTCCCACACCATGTATAGGTTTTTTCTGTCTCACTCTCTCTCCTATATATATGTATTCTCCCTTTGTATTTGTACATGAGAAATTATATATAAAGTTTTGGGAATTTCCAACAATAACCATTTCTTTATTTATCATACCTAATTTTATCACATTTGTCTAAACATTTTCATTTTTTTTTATCATGCTCAACTTACATATCAATAACATTTTATTTCTGAACACTTAGATCTATACAATGATGTCACCCTAATTGTGGGTTTACAAAATGTACTCTAAGCATCAATGCATCCACTTATCACATAACAATCTTGAGGAACTTCAACATTTTAATCATTCATTTTTAACTCAAAAAATAACTCCTCATTTACAATGGTATTCTTCTCTATTCTAGAGACCAACATACCATGATGAGATGAAAATTAAGAACGTTTTTTCTTTTAGAAACAAGCCTAATAATTTGTTATGGGCCTACTTCCGTAATTGCGGTAACTCGCCGAGTAGTGATCGGAGGCGGAGAAGATGGCGGGGGTGGAGGATACTGTGGAGCCGAAACCGCGGCTGCCTAGGCGGGGTTGCTCGTTAGAGGAGAGAGTCACCAAGATCTCACAACAAGGGATAAGAACTAGACTTCATTTCATTGATACTTGATACAAGACTCTAAGGGTCTATTTATAGAACCCCTGGGTGACAAACTCATAATTACATAAGGATGCATAAATACAAATATAATAAGACTCGACTCCTAATACAAACTCCATACAACATAATATGATAAATGACAAATCGATTCGTAACATCTCATCCGCCCTAGAAATCGAGCTTGTCCTCAAGCTCGAACTCCACGTGGAGGGTCGGAGCATCCGACGTCTTGATCTCCCGCCAGAACAATGCATGATATCGCGTAGCGACGGCGGTGGTGTTGGTGAGTAGCGGCGGCGCCATCAGAAAAAGACACGCGGCGGAAGTAATGGCTTCGGCCAGGTCGGTGGAGCGGTGGTGAGCAGCAGCAATAAGGATGTTGGAGGAGCGGCGACCGGCAGAAGGAACGGATCTGAAGGCGGTGGGGCGGCGGCCTGGTGACTGATGAAGGTGGCCCAAGGTGGGACGACACCACCACGGAAGGTGATGGCGGAGGGGCAAACACCGCGGAGAGCGGTGGCACGTCAGCGGCCGGCGAAAATGGTGACTTCGCGAGGGGCGGCGGCGGCAGCGAAGGTGGAAGCTTCGGCGGAAAAGCGGCTATCCAATTATCAAATTTCTAAAGGAGCTTCGTCATGGCGTCCTGACGACGTGCTTCGGTGTCCCGAAGGCGTGCATCCATGGAACACATTATTTCTCGTAGATTCGATTGGATGACGGAGGCATCCGCGGTTGCAACTTGGTGTTCCCCATAATAATTAATAAGTGATGAAATTACTAATAACTAATTAATCAGGAAAATGATTAGTTAATTAAAAAAATATCATTAATGTATAATAGTGTGGGGGAGGAATTAATTAGAAACAGGACTGATGTGGGACAAGTGAAATGATAATAACGATAAATATTAAGTATTGGCAGGAATGGGTTGATGGGAATTCCAAAAAAAAGGCTAGTGGCATAAAAAAAAGGTGTTGTGGGGGAGGGGCTCGAGTCAGGAGTTGCGTGGGGCTCAAAGAAAGAAAAAAATGGAAGGGAATAGGCGGAGGGGGCTGCATGAGGGGTCTGCACGATTGGAGAGGGGGCTACACGAGGAGATGGGAGGTGCAACTCTAGAAGCTGGCTGATGGGATTGGAGGATCGGAAAAAAAAAACAAAAAATTAAAGAGGGGATGGGATTTAAGAAAAGCTGGAGGTGTGCTGCCCGAGGACTGAAAAAAGAGGCGAGAGGGTGACTGCTGCTGGGTCAGGAGAAAAGTTTGAGGAATAAAATAATAATAATAATAAATAGGTAGGAGGTGGGCTGCCCGAGGAAATGATGGGGCAGATGGCGTGGAGGAACAGGGCTCGATGAGAGCGTGGAGGAGGTCTGCTGCACGCGTCAAGGGCTCGAAGAAAAGGCGCTGGAAGAGGGGTGTGCGGGGTGACGAAGCGGAGGAGATGAGCGGGGTCGACGATGGAAGAGGTGGATGTCGAGCGGATGTACGGGGCTTGCTGATGTTGTACGAGCGGCCGGCGTCGTCAATGAGGCGATGGAGAAGTCCTCTGGTGTCGTGGAGAAGACGTATGCTGGAATGGGAGAAAGCAGAGCAACTGGGCTGGAGGGACTGTCGTGGGACGGAGCTGCGGTTGGGGTCGGAGTGCAGTTGCTTGCTTGAGGAAGATGAGGGTACGGAAACGGCACAGGCAGAGCTCTGGGATGGCGTTCGTCTCGAGGATCTTGAGGAAGGCGCTACTGGGAGCTGACGAGAGAAACAGAGGGCGTTGGGTGCTGCATCGGAGAGTAGAAGGAGGCGACTGGGGCTGCGTGCTGTTGTTGGAGGGTAGTTGTTGACATGCGCCGGCGGAAGAGGACCGAGAAGCTCTGATACCAAGATGTTATGGGTCTACTTCCGTAACTGCGGTAACTCGCCATGGTAGTGATCGGAGGCGGAGAAGATGGCGGTGGTGGAGGATACTGTGGAGCCGGAACCGCGGCTGCCTAGGCGGGGTTGCTCGTTTGAGGAGAGAGTCACCGAGATCTCACAACAAGGGATAAGAACTAGACTTCATTTCATTGATACCTGATACAAGACTCTAAGGGTCTATTTATAGAACCCCCGGGTGGCAAACCCGTAATTACATAAGGATGCATAAATACTAATATAATAAGACTCGACTCCTAATACAAACTCCATACAACATAATATGATAAATGGCAAACCGATTCGTAACATAATTCATTCTAAAATAAAAAAGACAACTCATTTATATTGTTTTTTTCTCTGTTCTAGAGACCAACATGTCGTGATGAGATTAATATTAAGAATGTTTTTTTCTTTAGAAACAAACCTGAGTTGGATGTTGCCCTGGACCATCTCCAGCATTAATGACTGGAATATTTGCCGTTGTAGCTGCTCTTCTTGCAGCCCCACTTTCAAAGTGACGTAGAACAATTATATCTGAGTAGCTTTCAACAGTTCTTATAGTGTCTGCATGTCAAATTTGCTTTAGTCATCTAGCAGAAAGAAGCTCATTGGTAACATGAGTAAAGCTATTATACCTTCAAGAGTTTCTCCTTTTGCTGCCGAAGAAAACTCTCTTGCATTTTCAGTTGTCAAAACTTCTCCACCCAACCTTTTCATTGCGGATTCAAAGGAAAGTCTCGTTCGTGTTGAAGGCTCATAAAATAAGGTGGCCATTAATAAGCCATCTAATATCTTGCTACCAGAAGAATTCTTCTCAATGGATTCCATTTCCCAAGCAACTTCAAATATATCATTTAAGGTATCTCTTTCAAATTGTTGGGCCTCAATTACATCATCAAGCTGAAACTTGGATTTTGTTGTGGTAGGTGATTTTTTGACATCAACCGAATAGCATTCCCTTTTGAATGAAAAATGTTTACTTGAATGATCGATTTTCAAGATCCCTTTGGTGCTAAAGCATGTGGCTTGCTTGTTTTTGTACGTTGTATGTTGATTGTGAAAGAGTGGAGACTTGACGAAGTAGATTGAAGGTTTAACGTCGGTAACAAAGTTTATTGATGATCTTGATGAAGCATGTAAGGAAACAGCCATAGCAGGAAACACTATCTACAATATGGTATCTTTTGAATTTCTGCAGATCAAGTTTTACAAAAAAGTATAATTGTTAAATGCATTATCTGGTTGGGTATTACACATTAACTTGAATCAAATTTCACAACCCTCAAAACTGATGATTACAATTTCATGCATAGAATGAGTAAAAAAAATCACTTGAAAACACGAATTTTATCTATTAGAACCCAAATGAACCATAAAATGCAATAGGAAGTGCATCATAAAAGAAGCTTCAAGGACAAAAAAAGTTTTATGAAAAAATGAGTACCGAAGCAGGAAATGATATTTTCAATGTATAAATGTGTGGATTATAAAAAAGAAATAGAGCAGCAGCTCTCACTATGAATGGGTGAAAGTGCGAAACAAATACAGGATATCCCATTTCTGAAGAAGAGAAGATCAAAATGAAAAAAACAAAGTTTGGATAGCCAGGCTTAAGCTAACTATAATGATGAAGAGCATCAACAAATTAACCGTAAGAGCCAAATGCATGAAAAATATTAAAGAAAAATATTAAAATATTCACGCAATAATCACTAGGGAATGTAGAACTCATAATTTTTATCAACAGAGATGTGCGGCTCATTGAAACGATTCCACCACCCTTTAATAGGCGTTCAACAAATGGCAAATGTTATCACTTCAAATCTCATGTAAAGTGTTCCGAACCCGTGATGGGGCGTGACCTATCATTGCCACCACACTACGCGACGCACGGACTAGGCAGAGCGTCCCTTTATCTCTTCTGCAGTAGTATTTCATTGCCCGTGTACTCGTGTACGTCTGATTTTATATTTCCAGCATTTTTTACTCATGTCTCTTTGGGAAACATCTATTTTGTATTTTCTTTTTCTTACTTACAGAAGGAAAATGAGCTTAGAAGGAAAATGAGCTTAGAAAGAAAATGGGCTTGAAATTATTATGCAAGTTATTTCATAAATCTCTCTCTCTCTCTTCAATTCTTTCTCTCCCTTTGTTCAATTCTTTCTCTCCCTCTCTCTCTATCGGTCTCAATATGAACCCTGCGTTCCCCTCGACTAGCAGACGCATGACACCCAAACGCCACCGTTGATTCCCCTCCATCAACTACTTCCAGTTTCCGGTCATTCAGTCGCCGCCATAGGTTTCAAGAGATCTAAGAAAGGAACTCCAACCTCCTCCAAGTTGTAGAGCCCTGAAGCTTCATCATGCCCTCCGCCCACGGTGCAGCCGAACCCACCCGCGCCCGCAGCCCCGCGTTCCTTATAGGGACCGATCGGATCAATCATCGCGCAACTTTTGTTGATCAGTCGGGCCTCTCACCTGGACTCCACTTGGTGACTACTTAGCCGAACTCCGCCCTCCTTCCAAGTAATTCGGGACTCCTCCCTACTCCATGCATTGCTTCTCCCTTGCCACCGATTTTCCTCATAGAGGACGGGCACGCTCTGCGGACAAAGTGATGGAGATGTTCGAGAAACTGATGACGAAATATTTGAATGCCCTAGAAGCCCTCACGGCCAGCATCGATCGCACTTCCCAGCTGCCACCGCGAGCCCCATCAGATTCCTCTCATGAAGGGTCGTTGAACCATCACTGAACAGATATCCATAGTCCTCGTTCTGATGGCAATGGCGTTACCTATTACGTGAAGATGGACTTTCTGATCTTTGACGGCCACGAAGATCCCTTGACATGGTTGACTGGCTGTGAGCATTTTTTACGAACCAACAAATGTCGTGGGAAGATTGGATCAATGTTGCATCTTCCATTTAATGGGATCCGCCCAGCTATGGTATTCGCAGTACTGTGGGCGAGGCCCCATCTGACTTGGGAAGAGTTTCAGAATAACTGCAACCTCCGCTTCAGACCACCTCTTCGAGGTAATCACATTGGAGATCTCATTTCCCTCAAGCAGGCGGGCTCCATCGATGAGTATTTAGAGAGATTCCAGGTGCTCTTCTCACGTGCTCTGTCAGTTCCCGTAGCACATCAAGTGCCAATGTTTACAGTGAGCCTTCATGAGCCTCTTGCCTCGACGTGGATTTCCAGACACATGCGGATTTTACCACGGCTATTACCATCATACATCTCTCCGATAAAAGTTAATGATGGATCGACCTTATAGCGGTCACGTGGAGGGGAAGAACCCTCCTGGGGGTTCGAGATGCCATCAAAATTTGAGATCAGCTCTTCTCTTAAGGGGGAGGAGAGCGACTGGCAAACAACCATTCATCATTTGTCATCACGGGAGATGGCAAATCGCAGAGTTAAAGGGTGATGTAAACTAAAAATCCTGAAATGATTTTTAACATTAAAATATGAGATCTATTAAAGTGTGCGGCGCAAGCGAACTTTCTCGAACAAAATCAGGAGCTAATTGACGAGGAATCACAAACGCATTTAAATGTCTCTCATCCCAACAATGAATTAATATGAGCTAATACATTCCACCAGCGATAATAAGAAGGAAAAACAAGCAAATTTGAAATTAACGGCAAAGTGGTCATTTGAAACTAAGGGCAAACTCTGATTTTAGATCATTTAAATTTAAACACAAAATTATGCTAACTGAAAGTAAGCAGTTAGACAGGGAGGGGTATACCAGCTGGAGACGGCAGTGGCGTGAGGGAAACAACCGACGGTCCCTTGATGGCCTTGAACGGGAAAGACCAAGGAGAGGTCTTCAGCATGCAAGAGCTGATGGGCAGAGTTCACCGAAACTGAAACAGTTCGTCCAAGGAACTCCTGAAGCAAGGAGAGGTGAGGGGAAAGCTGGAAATGTTACCAGGGTGGTTGGAGGGCGTTGAGCTCGCCGGAGAAGGGTCCGGGAAGGGTCACCGGGGTCGGAGTTGGCCTTCGCCGGCGACGGTGGAGGAAACCGGGAGGTGGATGGGCGCTGGAAAGAGGCGGGTAAGCTTCGTCTGGCCACCGAAAAGAACGAAGACATTCAAGGTCTTGTTCTTTTCAGTTTTCTGCCATCTTCTTTTTCACGTGGGAGAAGGCTGGAATTAAATAGGCAGAACAGTGCTAGGCTGTATTAAAGGATAATAAATAGGTAGGCTGTTACTTTTCTTAAGAGAGGAAATACTTAATGGGTCGGCTGTTACTTTTCTTAAGAGAGGAATGTGGAATCATTAGAGATAGAAGTTACCAACATTTATATTAAAGGATAATAAATAGGTAGGCTTTTTTTTTCAAAGCAGTCGGCGGGTCAAATGGGAAATATTCATTTAGAATATTTAAATGATGAGGGAATAAGAAGTAGGGACTTTTGACATTCTGGGCAATAATATTATTTCAGAAATTAACTTTTTAAATTATAATTTCAGAAAAATTAAACTTAAATAATACTATTTCAATGTTTGCCCCGCGTATCACACGACCTAATTTGACGGACCTTTTTATTCAGGGTCTTAGTGGTCGGTCGCACCAATAAGCCGAGCAACGCGCGCGAGAGATAAGCGCGAAATAAAGACAAACACTTACAAATAACATGCGCGAAATAACAAACTTGCGCGTAGATGTGCGCGGCTCAAATAAAAACACAACAGATAAAAATAAAATAGTGATGCATACTTGGGTTGCATCAAAGGGCTATGTTATAACTGCGATGAGTCATACTTGCGCGGCCACAGGTGCAAGAGCCTATTTCTTTTGGAGGTGGACGGCTCATCAGAGGAGAACCATAAGGACCCCGAGATTTCACTCCATGTCATTAAGGGGCCACACTCGGGGGAGACCCTTTAGATGTTGATTCTCATTGTTGATCACCTCTTGGTCGTCCTACTGGACACAAGAAGCACACAGCTTCATTAGCGAGGTGGCCGCCAGATGGATCAACCTGACAGTGAAGAGTCGCACTCGCTTTAATGATGTGGTGACCAATGGACTAGAGAGTGCCTGGGCATTTGTCACGCTATACCGATCGTATAGTGGAGGGGTACTGTTCCAAGGTGGACCTCTTGGTGATTTCCCTCCAAGGATTTGAGGTGGTCATAGGTGTCTGATGGTTGCGCACCCTGGGACCTCTGATGTGGGATTTTGATCGCCTCATCGTGACGTGGCAGCAGGGAGGCGAGCGGACAGTATGGCGGGGTTGTCTGACGAGAAGGTCGCATAGGACTTATGCTTATCCCCCGAAAGGGATACGCACGTAGGGCTCAATCAATTACTACATGAATTTGGGGACACCTTGGTTCCTCCTCATAGACTACCTCCAAAGTGTTGTCGGGAGCAGCGCATCTACCTCCTACCAAACATTGCTCCCATTGCAGTGCAATCGTACCGCTACCCCTACAACCAGAAGGATGAGATCGAGCTCTAGTGCAGTGCTACAATAGCGCATCATTCGACATAGTGTCTCTCCATTTTCCTCACACGACCTCTTAGTACACAAGAAGGAAGGCACCTGGCGATTCTGCATTGACTATCGTTAGTTGAACGCTAAGATAGTGAAGGACAAATTTCCAATACCGATGGTGGAGTTGTTGGATGAGCACCACGACGCCAAATTCTTCAACAAACTTGACTTTTGCTCGGGCTACCATCAGGTGTGCATGACCCCGGTTGATATGGAGAAGACGGCCTTTCGGACTCAACACGTGCACTTTGAGTTCCTGGTGATGCCCTTCGGGCTCACCAATGCGCCATCCATTTTCCAGACCCTGATGAATGAAGTATTCCACGAGCTTCTGCATCGTTATGTTCTTGTATTTTTTGTCGACATTTTAGTGTATAGCAAGCATGAGAGAAACATCTGCAGTACCTTCAGAGTGTCTTAGTACTCCTCAAACAACACCAGCTCTTTTTGAAGAGAGCTAAGTGCTCCTTCGGGGCCGACGGGATGGCCTATTTGGTGACAACACAGTCGGTCCCTTAATCCTCATGGGAGTTGCGGGGATTTCTAGGGTTGACGGGCTACTACCATCGCTTCATCCAAGGTTACAGCACAATTGCGGAACCAATGATTGCAATGCTGAAGAACAACTTCCCAAGGAGTGACAATGCCACCAAGGCCTTTAATACTATTACGCATGCGCGCCCAGCATCTTATTATGTATTTTGTACCTTTAATTTGTAAGGGCATTATGGTAATGTATGTGAGACCCCGCATCCCTATATAAAGAAGAGGCTTGGAAATTTTAGTTATCTTTCATGCTTAAGGTTTGAGATCTCTCCTTGTGAAAGGAACTTCAAGGAGGAACCAGTCTCCTGGGGTTAGACACGAGTATTCCTCGTGAGTGTATCTAATTTCTCGAGTTTTAATGCAAGTTAATTTCTGTCTTGGTAACATTGGTCCGAACTGCCATGTCGCCCACCCCTGCAATCGCTTGTCGGCTAACACCAGCCCCCAGGGCTAGCTCCTCTCTAGGGAACGCTTTCCTCTTGCGCTCGTAGCCATTGCTCGCGTTAACATTTGCAATCGATCGAGTTGCACGTGGCTAGCTCGTCTTCGCTCGCACTCACAGGTGCTCTGCATTTCGGTCGCACATCGATCCGACTCCAGCTCCGGCACAATCGATAAATTCGCCAACACCGACACGATTTCCCTTCCCTCATAGCGCAACGACGATTCCAGCACTCCAGCCCACTCTCTGCCAGATCCGCGTTGACGATTCCAACACTCCAGCTTTCCATCGGCTTCTTCCACCTATTCCGCTCTCGACCCATTTCGGCGACGATTTTGCACATTTAGGCACCAGCTCCTGCTCCCTCTCGACTCTCTGGCTCCTGTGCCATCTTCCACATTGCTCGACCTCCATCTCCTGCGCACGTCGCACCTTCAACTCTTGCGGTCGTCGCAACTCCAGCTCTTGTGGTTCCTGGCATGCCCTTCCGGCAGCTGGCTTCTCCCACTACTGCGCCCTTCTTCTCGCGCCTTCTCTCTGGACATCTTCTACTTCTGTCAGTCGTTCCTCCCACCGGTAGCGCCTCGTTTGTGCCCTTCTTCTCCGCCGCCGCCCGTGCCTTCTTCTTATGCCAAAGGCCCGTCACTCGATGGAATCACATATGGAGGCTCTCAAACATGCCCTCACCACCATCAACACTCGCCTTGAGGCCATAGCCGGGCAGTTCACTTCAATTATGGTCTTTCCCACAACATGCAACCCGGACAGCACTTTGGGCCTAACGTCGCCTCTGCTTTGGCATCCCCCAACACATTATCCCCCGAAGAACTTGCTTTGGCGGGATTGCCTCCTCCTCATTTCCCCCGCATCGTCATTCCCACATTCAACAGGACAGGCCTCCTAGGTTGAATTGCCCGCGCCGAGCAGCATTTTGACATTCACCAGACTCATCAGGTGCAAAAGGTCTCCACGACTCTTATCGCATGGAAGGGTCCGCTAGCTCCGCCAGTCCTCTCCCGACCCCACTTGGACAACCCTCATCGAGGCACTCATTCAACGGTATGAACATCGCTACTCTGGCAACGTGATCGAACGCTTTTGTAGAGTCCGTAAGACCGGCTCCATCACTCATATGTGGACAAATTTATCAAGTTGGTCACCCACGTTCCGGGACTTCCACCCGACCACTACTTAGGCTATTTCATGCACGGCTTACAGCCTCATATCCACGCTCGCCTCCGCACCCTCCATCCATCAACCGTCAACCAAGTCAATGACCTCTCCCTACTTGTGGAGGCTGAATTCCTTGCAACGTCCAGGGACCCTCATTCTACATCGCCTCCGTCCACCACCACCACCCCCGACCAACGATATTTTGCCCCTACTAAACCTCCACGACCACCTTACCTCGTCCACTCATTATGCCTCCATGCAACAACCATCCTATCTCTACTCACCACCTTTCCAACTGAGAGTATCATGACTTGCGAAGTAAGGGCATGTGCTTTCGTTGCAAGCAACCCTACTCTCCTACTCATGATTGTCATGTCAAAGAGTTCCGAACCCTTATCAGTGATGACATGGAAGAGATCGGCATAGCTGACTTTAACGCCCTTGCGATCATAGATGCACCGCCGGATGGAGCCCCGGGCAAACTAAATTTTATATCAGGAATTCCATCAATCCTTAAAGCACGAATACAAGTTGGGTATCATCTTTGACCAACTCACAAGCCCCTCAACTATACTTTACTGATTGATCACTCTCGAGGTGAGCTTTTTTCTCTCACCCAGGCAAACAAGTCTTAACATGATTCACGTCTTAACATGATTCTTACATTGGGGGTAGTTATCCACTTCCATTTTCTTGAGAGTAATTTGTCCACTCTGTGTACTAGAAATCGCTAAGCCGTTCAAAAAACTAACCACAATGGATGACTCACTTTGGCATAGCTTCTCACTCAACTAAGGAGAGAGTTCACAAAACATTGCTTGAAAAAGAAATGACACACAAGAGGTTCATGATAGCAAGAGAAAATCAGTGAGGTAGGTGCGTAAGAACAAGTTATAATGATTCACTGCAATTGATGAAGCATACATCAGAGGAGGAGATGGAGGAAACAGTAAAGATAACAAAGATGCAATTGTAATAGTGATGTATACTAAAATCTCGATGTTGATATTAAATAATAAATTTGAGATCAATTTAAATTAAGCCGTGCTTTCAATTTTTCACGGGCAATATCCGTCAATAATCAGCCTAGAGCTTGCACACGCACATGTGAGCCAACATTCAAACATAAAATTAATATGAATTAGCGATCCATAGGCATTACACGTAAAGAAATGATAAATGCGAGAACAAGCAAAGTTTCAAATTAACGAAAAACAAGAAATTGATAATTAAGGCAGGCTAAAGACCAAATAAAATCTAGCATAAAACTACAATAACAGATGTAGAACAAATGGAGATAGTGGTATACCTTAACCTCTCAGGGGCAGTAAATGGAAGCCAGTTTTTTGGAGTTTTGGATCAAGTTAGCTCTGGTTTGAAGTGGGGCAGCAGACCTGGAATATCTGGGTACAGGAACAGCAAGAATAGAGGCCGCAAGGAGTGGCTCTACTGAGTAATGTGAACGGGGATGACTCAGCAGAGGTTGGAAGGAGCTGGGTAGGGCCTGGAGCTCTTGTACGCCGGAAACAGGAATCTTGGAGGGGCTGGAAATGCTGGCGGTGCCTGTTGACGACGAGGACAGGGTGCGCCGGGCTAGCGATCGACGAATCCACCGTAGACTGGCGGGGAAGTGGTTGCCGGCCACGGGAAAGGCCTCCAGAGACGGCGTCGTAACTGGGAGAGACGGCGGATGGCAGCGGCGGTTCGAGATCAGGCAGCGACCGTCGGCTGGAAACGGGGGGCGCGGGTCGGGCTGCTGGGTAGCCGAAACAGAGAAGAGATGTCTCTGTTTAAGGGTTTAGGTTTGACAGCATAATTTGGCTTTAAAGAGAGGAAAAAATTAGTTGTCTTGCTCGACGCTCCGGTAGATTGGTCGAATTGAATCATCTTAGCTCACGAGAGAGCCGAACGCACACAGTCAATAAAAGAGTTAATAAATAACACGAACATTTTTTATCGTGGAAAATCTGGAAAGGGCACCACGCGGTTGGAGTTGTGATGTCCAAGTTCCGCTATCTTCTGGTCTGTTACAATTGAAAGCTAAGAACTCGAGCGCGACAGACCGTTGCTCGTTAGAATGGTAAAAAGAGTAATCCTCGAGGGTGACAGACCACCTCTCGAGAGACCAAATATTTCTCTAGGAGCGAAAGTGAGATTTTCGAGTTGCCTTTCGTAACTTGAAGGATTCTCAACCCGCTTGGAAAACTATCTTCTGAAGCGAAGAAAAATCTTCGAAGGCACGAAGGAGACCTTCGAAGATTCGAAGGAGATCTTCGAAGATTCGAAGGAGATCTTCGAAGATTCGAATGAGATCATCGAAGATTCGAAGGAGATCATCGAAGATTCGAAGGAGATCTTCGAAGATTCGAAGGAGATCTTCGAAGATTCGAAGGAGATCTTCGAAGATTCGAAGGAGATCTTCGAAGATTCGAAGGAGATCTTCGAAGATTCGAAGCAGATCTTCGAAGATTCGAAGAAGATCTTCCAAGATCGAATGAGATCTTCAAGCGTCGAAGGAGAATTCCAAAGAAATCTTCAAAGGAGCTCTCTCGGGCGTAGAAGACAAAATGTCTTGAAATGAAGGCCCTGAGCTCCTTTTATAGCCTTGGACAGGGGCAGCCTGGTAATTTCGTCGTTGTACACTAAACCACCTGACGGGCAAATCACGCTGGTCGATTTGGAGCACACGGATCGCCACTTTTGGAATATTCCTTTCTTGCCCCCGGGCAATTCGGTCAATTTGGGCAGCATCATTGACGGCGTTGAGCGTAGAGAACTAGACCTGCAATCTAGGAAATTAGGAAAGGTTAACTGTCGCGCGCATCGCGAACACGTATGTTTACCCAGAAGACCGCTACCTAAGCAGCATCTCTCTCAAACCGAGCGGTTTGATGTGTCTAGCCGCCCAGTTCTAGAATACATGGGTCTCTCAGCCCAGCTTGAACAAGTCGGGCGGTCTAAAAGCATCCAGATCGCCTCCAAGGATTGAAGACTACCAAGATTCAAATCCAGAGGGTAAGCCGCAGCCTCAGATGATAGACCGCGCAGACTGCGATTCTCCTCAAGTCAAGGTCTCTCAATCCAAGTCCTACACGAACAGAAGGTTAAGCCGCCAGGCCGCGCGGCTTGTCTCTTATTCTTCCTTTTGTATCTCGTCACCCCCTGCCCGACTCTCCTGTATCAGGGCAGGCGATTATTTTATCCATGCCCGTTTGGGCAAGCCCCCGAGCCTATAAATAGGGGGCGGCGACGTTCACAAGACACGCACACTTGAATCCTGGAGCTCGCCTGTTAGAGCTGCGGTCTCGAGTTCACTGTCTTGTGGTTTGTCTGCCTAACCGGCTTCTCTCTTGCTTAACCGTGTAACCCGTTGTAATCACTTCATTTAAATCAAGGGAAAGCCCGTCACAAGAGTGGCATTCGCCGTGATGGGCGAAGTCCGGTCTCGACCGCTGCTAGCGGTCTAACTTTTCCTAATCAATAGTAACCGATAGCTCGCAGCCTCCGCTTTTCCTTCGCTTCTCTAACGTCGATCGCGGAGGAGCAATTTTGGATTCAACAGAAACACGCGACCTTCAGATTGCGAGTTTTCGGTGAAATCCTTGATAAGATGTCAGACTGCCAGTTCCCTCAAAGAGACCGCTCCGACCATAATGATGATTCTCTGTGGGAGGCCTTGGAGAAGTCTAAGCGGGAAGCCGAACGGGCTCAGAAGGCGACTGATCAATGGATAGAGGCGATCAGTCAGGCTTGGCTATGCTAACCAAGCGGCTTGTTCCTCAGCAAGCCGCGGCTAGCCAAATAGCAACTCCGGTTCCTCCCCCTCCTCCATACCCTTTGTCGCAAGTCGCCAACTTCCAACCACTTCAAGAAGGCTTTGTAGCTCGATAAACCTTCTATCAAGAGGCCGCCCAGAACACGCCGGCGCGGGTTCTTGATTTTCAGGGTTCGGCTTCTCATGCAGCCCGCCTCTCTTACCCGACGGCCTATCCGCCGGAAGCCGGGGTTCGTTCTTCCTACCAAGCGGCCTGTCCGCGAGTAGTCGCAGCCCCAACGGCCAGTTATTATGTCCATCTTCTCTATGAAGGCGTCGAAGAGACTTCTCCGTTTGTGGATGAAGTTCGAGGGGAGCCAGCTCCAAATAACTTCAGAGAGCCGCGTTTGCCGGCATACAACGGGGAAGCTGATCCAGCTATTCACCTTCAGCCCTTTGAGTCGTTCATTGGCTTGAAAACTCTCACCGATGTCACCAAGTGCAAACTCCTTGTAACGTCCTTTGATGGACAAGCAAGGGAGTGGTTCTATGGGTTGCACCCTCGAACCATCGGTTGCTTCGCAGAGCTACGTAGGGAATTTCTGCTTCGATTCTCTACCTCAAAGAAGAGGAAAAGTGGCCCAGCGGCCCTTTTCGAAATAAAGCAACGTGAAGACGAGACTTGGGCTCCTTTCGTTGACCGTTTCCAAAAAGTGATCATGGAGATTCAGAACGTGGATCTTGAACTGTATCGGGTTGCTCTCATTCATGGCCTGAGGGAAGGACCATTGAAATTCAAAGCCAACATAAGAGAGCCGAAAACTTACCAGGAGATGATAAGTTTGGCAAATATTTTTATAATAGGTGAAAAAAGAAACCCAGGGTATGTCGCAAAGCTGCATAACGATAAGAATTTGCCCAACTCATCTTCCGCTCATCAACCACCATACCACCATCCACCTCGGCCCAATTTCGAACCCCATGCTCAGAGGGGGAGAAATTTCAGGCACAAATAACCATCTTTTCGCCATCAACGGTTTCAAGATCAGAAACCGTCGTTGGCCACCGCACCCGCTCCATCCATGACCATTACACAAATAATGTCAGCATATCTGCCACAATATACTGCGCAGCCACCTCCAGTTGCTCCATCCATCCAATATGATGATTCATGATGAGTCCAATTTATATAGTGATTTTAGGACTCATCTGGGCTAGTTTTCACGCACTTGCACTTCACTTTTTGTGTATTAATGCTTATATTTCACTTATTCACAATTCTCACTGTACAACCCCATACCCGTCGGGTGTGACCCTCCCCAGATAGTTGGGACCCGAGGTATCCTGTGATTGGCTAGCATTGATCGGGCTGCGTCTAGCGGGTTTTGGTGTGCGTTTAGAGGAGTGGTCTGCGGATAGCAGTTTTGGCTAGGTTTTATTTAAAACCTAAATTCCCTTCCCCCCAAACCCTACCCAGCCGACTCCCCCCTCCGCTCTTTCTTTTCGCGTGAAGCAGCCTGAGCTCCCCCCCCCCCCCCCCCCCCCGATCTCCCTTCCTCCTCTCTCTCCCCGTCGGCCTGGAGCAAGGAAGCCCGAGCTCCCCCCCGATCTCCCTTCCTCCTCTCTCTCCCCGTCGGCCTGGAGCAAGGAAGCCCGAGCTCCCCCCCCCCCCCCCCCCGATCTCCCTTCCTCCTCTCTCCCCGTCGGCCTGGAGCAAGGAATCCCGAGCTCCCCCCCGGTCTCCCTTCCTCCTCTCTCTCCCCGTCGGCCTGGAGCAAGGAAGCCCGAGCTCCCTTCTCTCTCTCTCTCGATCCCTCTCTCTCCCGTCGCATGGAGTAGGAAAGGCCATCCCGAGCTCCCTCTCCCTTTCCCGACGCCGCCTAAAGCAAGGAGGACCCGAGCCCTCTTCTCCCTCTCACCCCGTCGGCCTGGAGCAAGGAGGAGCAGCCCCCGAGCTCTCTTCTCCCTTTCCCCTCTTCCTCGTCAACCCGGAGCAAGGGCATCAGTCTTTGTGGGCTCTTGTGGTCGTTTAGAGTTCAAATCGACACGTGGAGAGGAGATCCGTGCGTGGACAACCGCTACACATGCTAGCCATCAAATTCGGGCACGTTTCCATGCCTCTGAAGCACACTTCAAGGGTAACGACTTTTCTTCTTGGGCAGGTGAAGCCCTTAATTGGCATGATTGCATGGAAGACCCTCTCCACCAACGGGTGGAGGAAGGGATCTCTCCGACGGGTCGATGTGTACATCCCCGCTTGTAATTCCATTAGCGTCCGGAAGCGCGAGTAAGGATTTAGGCATGCTGTGTGAAGCCCATCCGGATATGTCAATCTGGATTGGTGATGTTCTGGGGTTCCCGGAGAAGACTCCGAGGAAGTTGCATACTACTTGCTTGCAGGGGCGAAATATTGCCACCCCCCAAAAAAAGGTGGGGTCGATAGGCTCCGACCCGTTGTAGCTGATCGATGTTCCGCTTTCCACCGCTTGGCAGGACGTTGGCGTACAGGTGTTGCAGAACAAAGAAGGAAATAGCGGGTTTAAGCCCAAGGTTGTGCCGGCCCGAGAAGGCCTTATTTATTTATATTGCCGGCCTGCGTGCCGAAGTATGGAATTCATATTCCTGTAATCTGTGACGCATGTTCTTTGTTTATCCAACTGAGCTACAGCTCAGTTGGTGATGAGAACTGTTGAAGGTTTCTCATCAAGGGTGGCGGGGGATCGAGACCCGCCATCAACAACCTACTGTGCCGAGAAACAGGCACAGTGATGGGTTGGGGTTGCATGGGCTGCAACCCTTGTAAAAAAGCGGGTGGAGATGGACCGGCCTTGAGCCGGGTTGCCAGCCGGCCCGTCAACCACGGCAGCCGGCCCACCAGGGATGGGGCAGGGTCGTAGGCCTCTGGTGTGGTGGTCGGGCCGGGTTGTTACAAAAAAGTTTTCTAACGTAGTCAAGTGGGGGGTCCAGAGGGAAATTTACTTGGAAACCCCTGAGAGCCCGCTAATAGTCTCCCGGAACAGCGGAGTCACGCTGTTGGCAGCCCCATTTGGTCTGCATATAGTAAAATTGTTAGGCGGGAGTACGATATTGGTCGACCGGACGAGAAAGGCTTTGTGTTGGGAAAATGATTTGTCTTAACCCCCAAAATGAGTTGAATATGAATTCTAAGAAAGAAAAATCAAGGTTAAGTAAATATGAGTCGAATAGTATTCGACGCAACGTCGAGGTGTTGTCGACGTTTCTTTCAGAATGAGTCGAAGTAACTTTAATAAGAATTTGACGTATCCTATGTCGACGTAGCTCTGACTTCTTGTCGACGCACCTTAGTCGACGCACCTTCCTTATTCTCCTCTCGACGTCCAGCCAGGATGAATTCGACGCTTACGTCGAATTGTAATCGACGTACGTCGATTACTATGGTAAATTCAAATAACACCAGATCTCTTTCCTTCTTTCTATATATCTGATTTATATGGAATAATATTATTCCTTTATAGCCGTTATGAATCATTCTTTCCCTCTAATTGATTCTTGGCTAAATTGATTAAGTTGATTATGGATATTATTTGAAATCAAAATGAAATCTTTCTTTCTATAGATATAATAGTTATGGAAATATTTCTCTCTTTCTAAATACTCAATCTACTAATTGATTTCTCTCCTGTAGTGTTATCTTAATACACAGAGCTATAAATAAGGAGAAGGTCGACAGAGAACAATGAGAGGTGATCCACTCCATACATTTGAAATAGAGGATTCGGAACCAAGGAGTCTCTACAACTAAATCAGACAGGGGGAGCTCTCTTCACCATCTTCATCAAGATCCAACTAAACATCCAATCAGGATTTTCAAGTGTCTTCTCAGCTAAAAGAGAAGAACAATATATCTTTTCCCTTTCTCCTTCCCATCTTGTAAAGGGTTAAAACTCCCTTCAAAAGTTTACTCCCGGTGACATGGCACCTTAGCAAAAACCTGCAGCTTGGTTTATAAGCACCTTATCAAAAGCTTATAGGTGAATTGGGCACCTGATCAAAACTCTCATTGGTGTGTGGACACCTTATCAAAATCACCTTGGTGTGTGGACACCTTATCAAAATCACCTTGGTGAGAGGGCACCTTATCAACAACCTCCTAGTGGATTCCTACCAGTGGGTAGAAGAGTAGATGTACCCAGGTTTTGGGGAACTACTATATATCTTATGTCATCTGGTTATGTGCTTGTTTTTTTTTACTTTCTCAATCAGCACTCATATATATATATATATTTATATATATCACTTAATTTGAAACAAAGTTAAATAAGACTTTTAATAATAAGAATGAGAACTAAAACTCAACTTTCAATTGGTATCAGAGCCAGGTTGATTTTTCACACAGGCTAACACCTGAAACCACAAAGATCACTTAGTTCTCTATTCTCCCCTTATTCTCTGAAAATGATTTTTCTGATTTCCTAATATATCTCTAATATGCTGATTCAATTTTTTCTCTGAATAGGGTTAAGACAAATAGGGGGAGATTGTTGGGAAAATGATTTGTCTTAACCCCCAAAATGAGTTGAATATGAATTCTAAAAAAGAAAAATCAAGGTTAAGTAAATATGCGTCGAATAGTATTCGACGCAACGTCGAAGTGTTGTCGACGTTTCTTTCAGAATGAGTCGAAGTAACTTTAATAAGAATTCGCGTATCCTATGTCGACGTAGCTCTGACTTCTTGTCGACGCACCTTAGTCGACGCACCTTCCTTATTCTCCTCTCGACGTCCAGCCAGGATGAATTCGATGCTTACGTCGAATTGTAATCGACGTACGTCGATTACTATGGTAAATTCAAATAACACCAGATCTCTTTCCTTCTTTCTATATATCTGATTTATATGGAATAATATTATTCTTTATAGCCGTTATGAATCATTCTTTCCCTCTAATTGATTCTTGGCTAAATTGATTAAGTTGATTATGGATATTATTTGAAATCAAAATGAATCTTTCTTTCTATAGATATAATAGTTATGGAAATATTTCTCTCTTTCTAAATACTCAATCTACTAATTGATTTCTCTCCTATAGTGTTATCTTAATACACAGAGCTATAAATAAGGAGAAGGTCGACAGAAAACAATGAGAGGTGATCCACTCCATACATTTGAAATAGAGGATTCGGAACCAAGGAGTCTCTACAACTAAATCAGACAGGCGGAGCTCTCTTCACCATCTTCATCAAGATCCAACTCAACATCCAATCAGGATTTTCAAGTGTCTTCTCAGCTAAAAGAGAAGAACAATATATCTTTTCCCTTTCTCCTTCCCATCTTGTAAAGGGTTAAAACTCCCTTCAAAAGTTTACTCTCGGTGACAGGGCACCGGGAGTAAAAACCTGCAGCTTGGTTTATAAGCACCTTATCAAAAGCTTATAGGTGAATTGGGCACCTGATCAAAACTCTCATTGGTGTGTGGACACCTTATCAAAATCACCTTGGTGTGTGGACACCTTATCAAAATCACCTTGGTGAGAGGGCACCTTATCAACAACCTCCTAGTGGATTCCTACCAGTGGGTAGAAGAGTAGATGTACCCAGGTTTTGGGGAACTACTATATATCTTGTGTCATCTGGTTATGTGCTTGTTTTTTTTTACTTTCTCAATCAGCACTCATATATATATTTATATATATCACTTAATTTGAAACAAAGTTAAATAAGACTTTTAATAATAAGAATGAGAACTAAAACTCAACTTTCACTTTGCATAGATCCAGGGAGGTGCACCTATGGAGAGGAAGGGGTCAGCTTTGAGATTTTGGCCGGCCAAGAGAGCCCTCCAAAGGTGCCTTAGCTTAGCCTTTGGCTTGAGAGGGGAAGAGTTAGTTAGTCTTCCGGGTGTGCGGTGGGACCTCTACGCTAAGACCTTGGATCTGTACTTCGAGTTCCTAGTCTTATGTCTAGATCGTTTACTTGAGCGTAGTAAGTGCGCGGTCACCCCTTTTTTGGGACCCCGAACTCCACAGAGATCGAGAAATCGGTTTCAACATTATGGTGCGGTGAGCGTGGAGAGTGACTAGCACAGAAGAACTCAAGCGAATGCCATGGCTAGAGAAGGGGAACTAAGTGATGACCAGGGTCATGCGCTGAAACCCGCGGGAAGATGTGAGAAGTTATACTAAGATGGTTCGATCATGTGTAAAGGGGACCATTAGAGGCACCAGTTAGGCATCACATGATAAACGAGGGAGGGGTAGACCAATAAAGACTTGGAATGAAACTATACGGCAAGACACGATGCACTTAAGCATTAGTGAGGTTATGACTAGAGATAGGACACAATGGCGACAAAGGATCCATGTAGCAAACCCCACTATAGTGGGATAGAGGCTTGAGTGTTGTTATTGTTGTGTGTGAGCATGCTAAGTATAATTGTATAAACATATTACATTTTTTATTGGCAATAAAATAAGATTTATCCCTTTTCATTTAATTCAGAGACATTTGGGGGTCATCCAATACTCAAATGTAAGTGGTGCTCGTTGGTTTGTATCATTTAGTGATAGTAGCATCAGGGTCACTTCGATTTTTCTTACACCTATATATTTTTTGTTAGTATAATTCTTACAAATTATTATGATATAAAGTCACTTTGGTGGTAAAATACAAAGTTCAGGTATTAAAGATTATTTCGCAGACTGACTTTCTACTTTCATGTGTCTAAATCATATTGGGGAAGCCATCATTACTACTCATCTTACAAATGACCCTCCATCTAGAATTTTGGGTTTTAAATGTCCTATGAGTATGCAACCAAATGTCTATCCTAGAAGTTTTAGTTGTCCTTTTGTTCATTATCATAGTCCTAATATGTAGAAATTGAATCACAGGGCTATTAAGTGTGTTTCTAGGATATCTTTCCGCTCAAACAATGTTATAAAATCACCATTATCCATCTAAGAAATCATGTCTATGTGGATGTCACATTCATGAGGGAGAATCATACTTTATACCATCTCATCACCAGTGGAGGATATTAACATGGAGGAGCTCTGGGACCTGGCCATCATTCGCCAGGAGGAAATCAAGAGGCGGATGGCCAACTATTTTCATCACCACGTCTGGGTAAAGCAGTTCGAAACGGGGGACTTGATCCTGAAGAAGGTAGATGCGGTAGGAAGAGGAGCCGCTATAGGTAAACTAGAGCCCAACTGGGAGGGGCCTTACGTTGTAAGTGATGTGCTCAAGTCGCGAGGGTATCACTCCCAGGATGCGGAAGGGTTACCTCTCGGCTGAGCCAGGAGTGGGGACGACTTGAAAAGAATCTATCCGTGAAAATTTTTGTAACCAACTTGTTGTGCATTTCATTATCCATGCATATATTCTGAGGTCTTTTCTGAGCAGGTGACAGGTTCTTTGGCGCTGGAATGCCCCAGATTGATTTCGCTGCCGGGCTCTCATAGACGGTGGGTCAGGTTGATCTCTGGAGAGGCTGGCGAGTGGCAGGTTCTTTGGCGCTGGAATGCCCCAGATCGATTCCGCTGTCGGGCTCTCATAGACGGTGGGTCAGGTTGATCTCTAGAGAGGCTGGAGAGTGGCAGGTTCTTTGGTGCTGGAATGCCCCAGATCGATTCCACTGCCGGGCTCTCATAGACGGTGGGTCAGGTTAATCTCTGGAGAGGCTGGCGAGTGGCAGGTTCTTTGGCGCTGGAATGCCCCAGATCGATTCCGCTGCCAGGCTCTCATAGACGGTGGGTCAGGTTGATCTCTGGAGAGGCTAGCGAGTGGCAGGTTCTTTGGCGCTGGAATGCCCCGGATCGATTTCGCTGCCGGGCTCTCATAGACGGTGGGTCAGGCTGATCTCTAGAGAGGCTGGCGAGTGGCAGGTTCATTGGCGCTGAAATGCCCCAGATCGATTCCGCTGACGGGCTCTCATAGACGGTGGGTCAGGTTGATCTCTGGAGAGGCTGGCGAGTGGCATGTTCTTTGGCGCTGGAATGCCCCAGATCGATTCCGCTGCCGGGCTCTCATAGACGGTGGGTCAGGTTGATCTCTGGAGAGGCTGGCGAGTGGCAGGTTCTTTGGCGCTGGAATGCCCCAGATTGATTCCGCTGCCGGGCTCTCATAGACGGTGGGTTAGGTTGATCTCTGGAGAGGCTCATGAGTGGCAGGTTCTTTGGCGCTGGAATGCCCCAGATCGATTCCGCTGCCGGGCTCTCATAGACGGTGGGTCAGGTTGATCTCTAGAGAGGCTGGCGAGTGGCAGGTTCTTTGGCGCTGGAATGCCCCAGATCGATTCCGCTGCCGGGCTCTCATAGATGGTGGGTCAGGTTGATCTCTGGAGAGGCTGACGAGTGGCAGGTTCTTTGGCGCTGGAATGCCCCAGATCGATTCCGCTGCCAGGCTCTCATAGACGGTCGGTTAGGTTGATCTCTGGAGAGACTGGCGAGTGGCAGGTTCTTTGGCGCTGGAATGGCCAAGATCGATTCCGCTGCCGGGCTCTCATAGACGGTGGGTCAGGTTGATCTCTGGAGAGGCTGGCGAGTGGCAGGTTCTTTGGCGCTGGAATGCCCCAGATCGATTCCGCTGTCGGGCTCTCATAGACGGTGGGTCAGGTTGATCTCTGGAGAGGCTGGCGAGTGGCAGGTTCTTTGGCGCTGGAATGCCCCAGATCGATTCCGCTACCGGGCTCTCATAGACGGTGGGTCAGGTTGATCTCTGGAGAGGTTGGCGAGTGGCAGGTTCTTTGGCGCTGGAATGCCCCAGATCGATTCTGCTGCCGGGCTCATAGACGGTGGGTCAGGTTGATCTCTGGAGAGGCTGGCGAGTGGCAGGTTCTTTATGCTGGATTGCCCCGGACGATCCCACTGCTGGGCTCTCACTAGCCGGTGGGTCAGGTTGATCTCGCGGAGAGGCTGGCAAGGTGACAAGTTCTGTATAATGGCAGGTTGACCTCTCGTGGAGGCTCTTTGGTTTCGACTCCGAGATGGTGCCGCTGTTCGGGCTCTCATCTAACCGGTAGAGCGGGTAAACCTCTCAGATGACAGTTTGAGAAAGGATGAGATTCAATATAAGGCTTTAGCATATAAGGGATCAGTTATGCTTGATAAATTGATAGTTTTCACTAACAATCGAAGTTCTTTAAGAATAGTTTTGAAAACAGAAGCTTAAGATAATGAATCCTACAATGACACAACATTATTTGATTAGTTTTAGAAACAAAATCAGATTCATTTTAAATTGTCAATGCATGATTGTTTATGTAATCATTATAGATAATAGTGAGCATTCTTTTCCTCAGCACTGTCAATCATCCCTGAGGCCCATTCCTGAATAACACAATATGTAACAGTAAAAATAACCGCAATCTAAATTATGAGTTTGCTTGCTGATAGACATTATGTTGCATGACATTTTGAGAACATGAAGGGCATAATGTTTCTACCATAAAAAAGAAGGCATAATGTATAACCAAGGTTGTTGACAACCAAATTGATCATTTAAAGGCAACAAAGGGAAAAGTTATCACATCAGGACAAATATGAGTACAAAAAAGAGAAGAATCATCATTCATATGATTATATACCCATATTTTTTTTCGGGTCGGCTCCCACCCGCCGGATACTTGGGGTTGGACATTTCTTTCCGAGCGTGGGGCACGCTCACAAAGAGCGGGGATTGTGTACAACCCCATACCCGTCGGGTGTGACCCTCCCCAGATAGTTGGGACCCGAGGTGTCCTGTGATTGGCTAGCATTGATCGGGCTGCGTCTAATGGGTTTTGGTGTGCGTTTAGAGGAGTGGTCTGCGGATAGCCGTTTTGGCTAGGTTTTATTTAAAACCTAAATTCCCTTCCCCCCAAACCCTACCTAGCCGACTCCCCCTCCCGTCTTTCTTTTCGCGTGAAGCAGCCCGAGCTCCCCCTGATCTCCCTTCCTCCTCTCTCTCCCCGTCGGCCTGGAGCAAGGAAGCCCGAGCTCCCCCCCGATCTCCCTTCCTCCTCTCTCTCCCCGTCGGCCTGGAGCAAGGAAGCCCGAGCCCCTCCCCCCCGATCTCCCTTTCTCCTCTCTCTCCCCATCGGCCTGGAGCAAGGAAGCCCGAGCTCCCTTCTCTCTCTCTCGATCCCTCTCTCTCCCATCGCCTGGAGTAGGGAAGGTCGTCCCGAGCTCACTCTCCCTTTCGCGACGTCGCCTAAAGCAAGGAGGACCCGAGCCCTCTTCTCCCTCTCTCCCCGTCGGCCTGGAGCAAGGAGGAGCAGCCCCCGAGCTCTCTTCTCCATCTCTCCCTATCGGCCTGGAGCAAGGAGGAGCAGCCCCGAGCTCTCTTCTCCCTTTCCCCTCTTCCTCGTCAACCCGGAGCAAGGGAAGCAGTCTTTGTGGGCTCTTGTGGTCCTTTAGAGTTCAAATCGACACGTGGAGAGCAGATCCGTGCGTGGACAGCCGCTACACACGCTAGCCGTCAAATCCGGGCACGTTCCCCTGCCTCCGAAGCACACTTCAAGGGTAACGACTTTTCTTCTTGGGCAGGTAAATCCCTTAATTAGCATGATTGCATGAAAGCCCCTATCCACCAACGGGTGGAGGAAGGGAGCTCTCCGACGGGTCAATGTGTACATCCCCGCTTGTAATTGCATTAGCGTCCGGAAGCGCGAGTACGGATTTAGGCATGCTGTGTGAAGCCCATCCGGATATGTCAATCTGGATTGGTGATGTTCTGGGGTTCCCGGAGAAGACTCGGAGGAAGTTGCATACTACTTGCTTGCAGGGGCGAAATATTGCCACCCCCAAAAAAAGGTGAGGTCGATAGGCTCCGGCCTATTGTAGCTGATCGATGTTCCGCTTGCCACCGCTTGGCAGGACGTTGGCGTACAGGTGTTGCAGAACAAAGCGAGAAATAGCGGGTTTAAGCCCAAGGTTGTGCCGGCCTGAGAAGACCTTATTTATTTATATTGCCGGCCTGCGTGCCGAAGTATGGAATTCATATTCCTGTAATCTGTGATGCATGTTCTTATCTTTTCTAACGTAGTCAAGTGGGGGGGGGGGGGGTCCAGAGGGAAATTTACTTGGAAACCCATGAGAGTCCGATAATCGTCTCCCGGAACAGCGGAGTCATGCTGTTGGCAGCCCCATTTGGTCTACGTATAGTAAAATTGTTATGCGGGAGTACGATATTGGTCGACCGGATGAGAAAGGCTTTGCATAGATCCAGGGAGGTGCACCTATGGAGAGGAAGGGGTCGGCTCTGAGATTTTGGCCGGCCAAGAGAGCCCTCCAAAGGTGCCTTAGCTCAGCCTTTGACTTGGGAGGGGAAGAGTTAGTTAGTCTTTCGGGTGTAAAGTGGGACCTCCACGCTGAGAACTTGGATCTGTACTTCGAGTTCCTAGTCTTGTGTCTAGATCGTTTACTTGAGCGTAGTAAGTGCGCGGTCACCCCTTTTTTGGGACCCCGAAATCCACAGAGACCGAGAAATCAGTTTCAACACTCACTTGAGGTGCACATTTTAGCCCATTTTGGTGTGATTCCTTGTATTCTACTGGTCCTGGATGTTTTCATGCAGGTTTAAGGGTCGTGCGATGCTCGGAGTTTGACTGGGGGCAATTTCTGCCTAAAAAGCCACTGATCGTGCGTTTTCCTTCGCGCACGATCAGGCGCACGACCACTGGTCGTGCGTTAATTCCCCTTACCAAACATGGAAGTTCGCACGATCATAGACCTTCTTCTCGCACGACCATTGGTCGTGCGCCACTGATCGTGCGCTATTTTGCAGTTCAGGAATATGCTACAGGTTCTTCGCGCACGATCAGAGGCATTCCTTCGCGCACGACCATTGGTCGTGCGCCTGATCGTGCGCCCTATTTTTCTATAAATACCTATGCGCGATTTTAGGTCGGGAGCGGGCTATTCCGCGATTTCTTCCACCGTCAGGGCGGAAAGCTCCGTTTTTGAAGGTTTCTTCCCCCCTTTTCACCCGATTCCACCTCGCATCATCCAAGCACTTCAAGGGAGAGATTCTAGCCCTACTCTCATCAACCGAGGAAGGAGTACACAGCTTTTGTGGCGGCCAGATCGTGACACGGAGAAGACGAGTATATTGGAGGGAAGGTGACAATTCTTCTGGACCCCGGACGCAGTTGTAGACCGAGCTAGGACGCGGATTGACAACCCGACGATTCCTACCGTGAATCCCAACAAGTCTCTGGATGTGGTTGTATTTCTAGCTTTTCCTCCTTTCCTCCTTATGATTGTAGTTAGTTTCTCTTATGTTGATGATGTTGCACTCTATATTTGCTGAACTTCTTGTCAAATACTATGAAATGTTTTCATGCTTATGAGTGCTTGAGGTGTGCTTTCATGGTGATTGTGGTGTGAGTGTTCCGTATGCCGCACTAGCAATTACTAGTGGCGTGCTTGTTGACAAGGTGCTTGCGACCCTCATTCCGCCGGTGTGACCCATTTCATCTGCAAGCCTTCTCGTCCATCCGCGCAGCGAAGCGATGCATAGCAAGCAGCCTGTGTAATCCATCCGCCTAGCCAAGTGGTGCTAACGACCCTCAAAACCTTTCCGCCAGTGCGAACCACCTCATCCGCGTGCCTACTCTTCCATCCGTCTAGCGAAGTAGTGCGTTCAAGGCCTACGTAGTTTCCATCCCGACAAGCGAAGCAGTGCGCTCAAGGCCTGCATAGGAGTGGTTGATTTAGCTCTTTTACTTTATTTTCCACAAACTAAATCACCCCCTTTCGCATCCATCCGACCTAAAGGACTTCGATCTCAAGTCCTTCCTCAATAGTTAACTCCACCTTACTGTGTTCCTTAGAGATTCGATACTTGGGGATCACTCCCATTTTATATTACTTGAACGATCGGTACACTGCCATTTCGTGTCACTGTCTTGCTACCGCCTATAGCGGTGTGCTAGATTTGCGCGTCAAGTTTTTGGCGTCGTTGCCAGGGAACACAGATGTGTGAGTTTTCTAGAGAGGGAGAATCTGAGAGAGAAGCCCTTCCATTTGTAAATTGCATCCTTTATTTTATTTCAGTTCTTCTTATTCCATTTTCTTGTTTTAATTTAGGTTTCTTAGTAATTTATTGTTAGGTGTAGTATTTTGCACAATTGTGTTTTTCTTTTAAACCTTGTTATCTTCATGCAATGTGGGTTGCATTCAATATTCGCTGTCGTTGGTGTGGAGATATCTCCCATGCTAGTGATAGATTCCCTACTGGAGATGGTGGGCATAATTCTCGTGGCCCAGAGTATGGAGCATCATTTTCCTACGGTCCTTCATACCCCGTGACCAAGTCTTATGGCCACTCTTCCTCGCCGCACACACCATTTTTATATTCCTCTCCGGCCCCTCAAGGACCAAGGAGTAATATAAAGCGGTGCTTATTTTGCCAAAGCATAGATCACGCCCTGAAGGATTGTGCCGAGTATCTTCGCCAATTGGACGAGGATGATGAGCCAGATATCTGGATCGTCCCGACTCCTACTTCTGGCAGCACACCTTCAACATCTGGTTATGTGCCCATATCACCTTCATGCTTTGAAGGGGATGATGTGGACACAACCACCAGATGTGTGACTGATCTAGGCTCTGACATGGTTGAGCCCATCTCCCATGTGCATATATCACCGTGCGTGGAGTCGATTCTTTGTGAGGAATCAGTGCTTGACATTTATCTAAGCACTATTCCTCCCCCTCTTGTGCATACTACTACGCTCATCTCTGACGACATTGTTGATGACGTGTCGCAGGATGAGGCTGGCGATATAAGTATTGCGCCTGCGCCGATGGAGGAGGAAAACCTTCTAGGTGATGAGGATTTTACCTCGGCACCGGTGGAGGAAGTCCAAATCTTAGGATTGGCCACTGTTGATCCCGCCGAATCCTGCAGCATTGATGACAATGTCAGCAGTATTTTACTTCCCCAACCTAATGGGAGTGAGACCGGGACCACTCCCCCGATTGATTTCCATTTATGTTCTTCTTCTTTTTTATTTCTTGACCCCCTTTCTCTATCTGAGCCTGTGCGGGTTGAGTCTTCACAGGTACCCCAAGAGGACTTGGAGCATGATGCTCAAGTCAATGATGAGAGCATCCTCTTATGTGAGGAGGTTGATCCCCCCTCCGTAGAGGAAGCTCCACTCATTGCCTTCTCCTCATGCTGCCTCCCTGGAGATGACACCTTGCTGGACAAGGATTGTTTTGGTGAGTTGAGTGAAGATTCCTCTTCCTCGACTTACATTCTCTTTCCTCTACCTGTGTTAAGCATGTATTATTATTTAGGTAGAGGGGTAACTGCTTTATTTCCATATCAGTACCTGCTACCGAAACGGATATTATGCCAGCTACCTGTTCACTTTTCTTTTCATAGACCTATAAGCTAGAACTCTTAATGTTCTGAATAAGTCATGCTAGGAAGACAATAACCCCAATATTTATCTTACTTTTCATGCATTTCATTTTATTCAATCCTGTTTAGTTAGCTGTATTTTATTTTAGTTTGTCTTGTTCTTTTGTTTTTGCGGAGCTCACCCCTGCAGGTACTTTCCTTTTGGAAGGTGGCGGTTGCGATTCTTCGTAAGGCATCTTTGCCCTGGATTTACTTGCGTCTTCTGGTATGCTCACTGCTGAGCATTGGGTACTCTCTTCTCCTATCTCTATTTTTGATTTTCATGTTATGCATAATGTGGTTTTTTTAGTTTAAGTCTGGGGGAGAGACATTTTATGTGCCCACTCACGTGCACTATTGCTCTGCATACTGGAAGCTTTTACTTAAAATGTTTTATTTATTTTCTTTACACACCACAACTCCCACATGAGCGCGCACTCACTTGTTTTTGTGCTCCCGAACATGCTATCTTGGTTTGGTTTGTGAAATGGGATGTTAGTTTAGGAATTGCAAATCGGAGTGCGATATTGACTCGTGTAGTGTTCTAGTCGCATCCGCATGTTTCAGTAGAAATTTGAGTAAAATTTAGATTGTTTCTATGCATTTAATTTTCGATTAGTGTTTTTGCGTAGTTTTTGATTTATTATACTCAATTGGTGAATGTGAATGAAATTTGCGGTCGCACGGTGTTGTGTGTGAGCGAGCGCTAGTTGTGTGTTGCTCGAGTCGGAAGGAAAGTTTACCTTTCTCGTGGGCTAAGAACTTGCCCCAAGCAACTCTCGAAGCATGGGTGAGAGCGATTCAATAAGTTAAACGTGATGTAGGCCATCTAGTTGGCTAGTTTGAGCTTTGTTTTCCATGACCCATTCACTCACCATTGGAAGCCAAATTTGTGTCTACCCCTCTTTTGTTTCAGCTCTTCTTCCAATCACCAACACCTGAAGCCTATCCTATTACCGCAACCAAGTAGTGAGTTAACTGAAATTACATTTCATATTTGGATGTGATGTATGGAATTTTTGCGATGTGAAGAAAAAGTGTATTGTGTGCTGAACACATTGTTGTAAACCAACCGGGGGACAAAAGAATTAGAAAAAAATGAAGTTAAAAGAAAAAAAATATGAAAAAGAATTGGAATGAAAAGAAACCCCTTGAGCGTATTAGAAAAATTCAGTTGGTATTTGTTGGAGCAGGTTGTGTGCACACCCAGTTTTCAAGTCAAGTCTGGGGGTGTGTCACACTAGCATCAGTCTTGTTCTTGTTTTGCTGCAGCGTTATCTGTTAACTCAATTGGGTTGCGTAGACATCTCATTTATCATTGAATATCATACCGTAACCTAAGCCCCATTATAACCTGAAAGTCCTACTGATTTAACCGATGAGTTCGCTAGTGCCGTGGAGAGAGTGTAACCGGGCAAGCTTATGGCTCTCGTCGTTGATGGATTTCAGCGGAGTTATCCCTGAATTCCGGTCTTTTGCAACACCCTCCTGAGTGGCTTGTTTACTTTCACACCGGGCACGACCGCACAAATTTTTCATGATTCACCATCTGAGTATAACTAAATCTCTACTTACGCTTTAACACTTTTGTAAATTAGTTAGCATATCTAGAATCTCCTTTTACTGAATTTCTATTTGCATGAGTATGCTACTTCGCACCGTACTCCTATTTTGCAATGCTCTTCAATAACTACCATTTTCATACTCCGCCGGATTTGTTTGCTCGGGACGTGCAAACAGGTAAGTCTGGGGGTGTGATGAGTCCAATTTATATAGTGATTTTAGGACTCATCTGGGCTAGTTTTCACGCACTTGCATTTCACTTTTTGTGTATTAATGCTTATATTTCACTTATTCACAATTCTCACATGAGGTGCACATTTTAGCCCATTTTGGTGTGATTCCTTGTATTCTACTGGTCATGGATGTTTTCATGCAGGTTCAAGGGTCGTGCGATGCTCGGAGTTTGACTTGGGGCAATTTCTGCCTAAAAAGCCACTAATCGTGCGTTTTCCTTCGCGCACGATCAGGCGCACGACCACTGGTCGTGCGTTAATTCCCCTTACCAAACAGAGAAGTTCGCACGATCATAGACCTTCTTCTCGCACGACCACTAGTCGTGCGCCACTAACCGTGTGCTATTTTGCAGTTCTGGAATATGCTACAGGTTCTTCGCGCATGATCAGAGGCATTCCTTCGCGCACGACCACTGGTCGTGCGCCTGATCGTGCACCCTGTTTTTCTATAAATACCTATGCACGATTTAAGGTTGGAAGCGGGCTATTCCGCGATTTCTTCCGCCGCCGTCAGGGCGAAAAGCTCCGTTTTTGAAGGTTTCTTCCCCCCTTTTTCACCCAAGGCCACCTCGCATCATCCAAGCACTTCAAGGGAGAGATCCTAGCCCTACTCTCATCAACCGAGGAAGGAGTACAAAACTTTTGGGGCGGCCAGATCATGACACGGAGAAGACCGGTATATTGGAGGGAAGGTGACAGCTCCTCTGGACCCCAGACACAGTTGTGGACCGAGCTAGGACGCAGATTGACAACCCAATGATTCCTACCGTGAATCCCATCAAGTCTCTGGATGTGGTTGTATTTCTAGCTTTTCCTCCTTTCCTCCTTATGATTGTAGTTAGTTTCTCTTATGTTGATGATGTTGCACTCTATATTTGTTGAACTTCTTGTCAAATACTATGAAATGTTTTCATGCTTATGAGTGCTTGAGGTGTGCTTTCGTGGTGATTGTGGAGTGAGTGTTCCATGTGCCGCACTATCAATTGCTAGTGGCATGCTTGTTGACGAGGTGCTTGCGACCCTCATTCCGCCGGTGTGACCCATTCCATCCGCAAGCCTTCTGAAAGTGGAGGTTAAATCTTAAGTTACTCTAGAGGGGGGGGGGGGGGGGTGAATAGAGTATTAAAAACATTTCCTTAGTTTTTATAGCGGAATTAAAATAGTGTTATATATATGTATAAGCAGAGTGAGATTAACTATATAAGCAGAAAAACTAAATAATTAAAAGCACACAGCACATCACAGAGAAATAGACAAACACAGAGGACACAAGGAAATATAGTGGTTCTCCAATAAATCTGGGTAGTCCACTCTTCTACCACCCTTGGTAGGAATCCACTAGGAGAGTTGATCAGGTGCCCTAGCACCAAGGTGATTTTGATCAGGTGTCCACACACCACAGAGCTTTTGTTCAGGTGCTCAAAACCAACTAGATTTTTTGATTAAGGTGTCTTGCCACCAGGGAGTTACACTTTTGAAGGGAGTATTAACCCTGTACAAGAGAGGTGAGAAAGAGTTTATAGTGTTCTTCTCTGTCAAGATGCTGAGAGAAGACTCTAGTGGATTTGTTGTAATGCTCCCCCTGTCTGATTGAAGTATTTGACAGATGATGGAGAAGCTTTCTCTTGAAATAGAAATCTTCAGTAGCAGATTGATCTGGAAGAAATAGTTTTTCAGATTCTTTGTTGCTCTTGTAGAAGACTTGAACTTGCAGCAAATATCTGTGGGTTTGATCTTTTAAGAAGATGTTCTCAGAGAAATGGTGATTGCTGATTGAGGAAGAAGAAGACTGAGAATGTTTTGAGTGAGTGTTCTTCTTTTTCTTTCTCTAAACTTGTTGTTGTTCTCTCTCTGTATTCTGTAAGAATATTTTAATTCTGTCGAGCTCTGGGACAATAAAGTCTGTCTTGATATATTCTCTTTTTGGAAATAGAATAATCATTCTTTAATTCGTTCTTGGAATAACAACAAAGTCCAAACGACTTTGGCAGGTCCTTTAATTCCTTAGCCGTGAAATATTCCTTTGCATTAATTGTCAACGGCTATCTTTGTCTTGGAATAAGGAAAGAAAGGAATATAATAACTGAATATAATATTCTTACTTATCTGGCTTGAATATGTCCAAAAATATTTGAATAGATCCGTTAAAGTCGTCGATCTGTGTTCAGAGAACTGACAAATAACTGATATTTAAGGTATTAATTGATCTGGAATCAGTATTTGTCGATCTGAGCCTTAATAAAGAATTTGTCGAGTGCTGGCTGGAATTCGTCGAGCGCTGCTCAGATTATGTCGAACGCTGGCTGGGAATCTGTCGAGCGCTGGCTGGAAAATTGTCGAGCGCTGGCTGGAAATCTGTTGAGTGCTGGCAGGAATTCGTCGAGCGCTGACAGCCATCTGTCGAGCGCCGATAGCCATTTGTCGAACGCTGGGAACTTAAATTTTTTTCTTAAGTTCTAGCTAATCTATCAGCCTAAAGACTCGACCCTTAAACTATACAATGGGGTCAACTTGATCCTAGATCAACATATAGTGATCCTAGCCCAAATCAGTAATAGGGTTGTTCCAACGATCTCCCCCTATTTGGGTTAGGATACTATTTGACAATCAATCAAATAAATACAACAGAAAAATAAACAGCATAGCATAAAAATATCTGACAGAATGTAAATTCATTTCAGTAGATAGAATAAAATGTGGTGCTCTGAGTTTATAGACTTTACAATCAAAATGTCAAACAAGAACAAAAATAAAGTCTGAACCTTTTTCATTTCTTTGCTGATGAAGGCTTGAAGATAATTTTTCTATTAGGATCTTCAGATTTCTTCTTACTTAAAAAGAGATCTTGAGCTCCCAGAATAGTTTGAGATTTGCTTTGAATAACTACTGCTTGTGGGTGCTGGATCAAGAACTCTTCAGCATTGAACAGATTCTTTGATTTATACTTTTCAAATTCTTTTCTTCTATACTCTGACATGGTTGAATACTGAGAGTAATCTTTTCCTTCAGCTTTTGCTTTATTTATTTGAGCTGTAGCAATTGTCTCCTTGAATCTAGCCATCTGAGCTATTTCTTCAGCTTCTGTATTAACAAGAGAATAAGGCCTTTCATCAGAATCAATGGCATGCAATGAAGGTTGGTCAGAAGGAATGTTTCTTTTCCTATGCAAGGATCCATCAGATATATGATATTTGTATTCCGTGAAAACATTCCTGGAAGAATTTGAAGGCAGTCCTGAAGACCAAGAACTCTGATAACCACTTGTGCTAGCTGGTCTCCTTGATTGCTGAGGGGTGGACTTCTGAGATGAAGAAAAGGGTGCTGCTGAACCTGCTGCTGGAGGAGGAGGAGGAGGAGGAGGATGATTATATTTGACAGGCTTGTCAGAATAATAACCAGTCTTCCTCATCTTCTTTCTTCTTTTGTTTTCATTCCTTGAGAATTTCATCCAGTGTGGAGTATCTTTATCAAGAGTGATGTTATGAAGAATATAATAAGGGATATCATTTTTAGGGTTTGGAGGCTTGGGGACAACCTTTGACTTTGCTTTCCTTTTCTTTCTCTTCTTTGATGATGAATCATCAGAATGACTATCACTATCTTCTTCATTAGAATCAGAGGATGGAATTGGTTCATCATATAAAGCATTGACCAATTTAAGAGCTTTTATCCTTTGCTCTCCAGCTTCAAAAGCTTCATCTTCTCCTTTCCAGATTTCATCAAAATCAGGAATAGGGGATGCATCAAAAATAAAGGTTGGAACATCAAAACTATTGATAATTTCATCTGAAAGTACAACTGATTCCTCTGCATGACTTTGAATTTGAACTGAGGTAGGAGCTGGATCTGTAATCTGAACTTTAAAACTTCTGATGATCTTTTTCAACAAAACCTTATCTATAGGAGCAGTGTATGGAACAATTGCTCTAGAATATTCATGATATCTTGGCAGAACTGAGTAAATAGTATTGAACTTAGACAGCAAATGAATAATATCTAAATAAGGATGAATATTGAATGTTTTTGTCTCCTCTATGACTGGAATTTCTGAAACTGTAGAAAAGTCAATCATTTCTGAATCAAAAACTGAAGTTTCAGAAACTGGGGCTTCTTGAGCTTCTTCAAACACTAGAGCTTCTGAATCTGGGGCTTCTTGAGCTTCTTCAAACACTAGAGCTTCTGAATCTGGAGCTTCTGGAGCTTCTTCATAAGACATCTCCCCCTGTCTAGCTTCAGGGAGACCTGAATCTAGGCCCCTAGAAGAAGGGACAGAAAGAGAGGAAGGATTTGAAGATATTTTAGAAGATAATTCAGAAATGGCTAAAAGAATTGGAGCAAGTTTTGCAACCAGGATGGAGTCAAGATTAGAAAGAATATGATGAACTGGAGCAAGTTTTGCATCCAGGATTTGATCTAGCTTAGGAAGAGTGTAATCAAGAATTTGATCAGCAACAGATTGGAAATTTAGAAATAACATTTCAGGTGGATGAGATGAAGATGATTGAGAAGTAGATGGAATGATATTGGGTACAAAGATGTTTGCAACATTGGCATGTTGTTGAGGGATGTCTGAATGAATAGGGCAATACTGATGGATGGGTGACTGATGGTCATCATGCATGGGAGATGGAGGTGGAGAAGTGTGAGGAGGTAGAAGAGTAAATGAAGGAGGTGGGATGTCATCAATTGGTGTAGGAGAGTTTGGAGGTGAAGTTTATGCAGGGAAAATATGCTGAGGTGGAGATGGGAGAGGAGGAGAAGAAATAAGAGGAGGAGCTTCTGGAAGAGTTGAGGGAGTGACTGGATCAGTCCTGGTGCCTTCAGAACCTTTCTTTTGTACAACTGCTCCTGGGTTCTTCTTTGGAATAATCCTGTCCCATTTTGCAAAGAGAGCCGATGTCAGCTTCTTGCTAGCATTTATGGTTACCTTGGGAGAGACCAGTAGGTCTTGGTGCTTTTCCTGCAAAACTATGCCAATAACTCTTCCAAAACATACATTTTCCTTAGAAATTTTCTTCTTAATCAATCCAAAGAGAATTGATCCCCAATTAACTTTCTTCCTTTCCATTAAGGCCACCATCAACAGAAATTGGTGCCTTTTAATGTAGTCATGACCTGTTGTCTTGCTTAACAGAACTTTTCCAATAATATTTGATAAGAACTTGTATTCCAAAGACAAGTTTTTCTTAAGCAGATGATTAGGGTTTCTAGTAGAATGACCCATTTTAATCAAAGCTTCACCATATTAAACAGAGCTTAACTCTATATCATCATCACCATTCACAAAACCAAAAACTTCAGATAGAATGGTTGGGGTAAGAGAGACCTGATGACCTGAGATTGTTCCGGTTAAACTGTCATCATCTGGCTTAGCCGTATAAGCCCATTCCTTTATCTCTGCAGTATGCAGCTTTATCCTCGTGCTCATGAACTTCTTCAGCTGTTGTTCTTCAAAAAGTTGAAGAATATCTTTGAATACTTGGTCGGACTGTGAAAATGATGCCGTATCAATGTCAAATCTGGCGTCGAACTTCATGGAGTAAAGCGATACTTGAGAGATCGCCATTCGTACCTGCATTAGAGAGAAAAAGATCAAGTGCAGAAGGGAACTGGAGGGAAACGATTTCTGTAGGCACAATCTATTAAGAAATAAAATTGAGGATTATATAGACCGGAGAATGGGGCGCATTTGTGGAGCAGTGTTCGGCAAAAACCTAATAGAAAGAAGAAGTCAAAAAGACTTTAGGTCTCCGTCAGACAACGTTCGACAAAAAATATCTTTTTCATCGACCACCGTTCGACCGGTGAAATTTTCTTTATCGATTCTGAAGTTAGAAGGTTTCGTCGACCACCGTTCGACAAATGGTTCAAATTCGTCGTCCTTCGTTCGACGAATTTAGGGGATAAATAGAAATTTAATTTTTAACAGATTGAGTCTCCATCTATCATTCCTATTTGATTTATAAAGAAGATATGCTTCTTTTCATCCAAGGGCTTGGTGAAAATGCCAGCTCTTTGTAAATCAGTAGAAATAAATTGTAGGCAAATTTTATTTTTATCCACATTATCCCTAAGGAAGTGGTGCCTAATTTCTATGTGTTTAGTCCTACTATGGAGAACTGGATTTTGTGCTATAGATGTTGCACTGGTATTGTCACAAAATATAGTTGAATTATTTAAGTTGACACCATAGTCTAGAAGTTGATTTTGTATCCACAACATCTGTGAGCAGCAACTGCCAGCAGCAATGTATTCAGCTTCAGCTGTTGATGTTGACACAGATGTCTGTTTCTTACAAAACCAAGACACAAGCCTATCACCTAGAAATTGACAAGTTCCTGATGTACTTTTCCTGTCTACTCTGCATCCTGCATAATCTGAATCTGAGAATCCAGTTAATTCAAATTCAGATGCTGTTGGATACCAAAGTCCTAGATTAGGGCAACCCTTTATATATCTCAAAATCCTTTTTAATAAAATTAGATAAGATTCTTTGGGGTTATCTTGAAACCTATCACAAATACAGGTAGCAAACATTATGTCAGGTCTACTATCTGTTAAATAAAGTAGTGAGCCAACAATTGCTCTATATACTTTTGAATCAACAGGTTTCCCTGATTCATCATTATCAACAACAACATTTGAGGGCATGGGTGTCTTCATGGTGGAAGAATCAGACATACCAAATCTTTTCACTAATTCTTTAGCATACTTAGATTGGGATATGAAGATTCCATTTGGAGTTTGCTTCACTTGAAGACCAAGGAAGTATGATAACTCACCCATACTACTCATTTCAAATTTAGATTGCATTAGATTAGAGAATCTTTTGCACAAATTTGAATCAATAGAGCCAAAAATAATATCATCTACATATATTTGAACTAGCAAAGTTTTATTTTTATGTATCCTGAAAAATAGAGTTTTATCTACTATGCCCATACAGAAATTGTTTTCCAAAAGAAAACTAGCTAAAGTCTCATACCATGCTCTAGGAGCTTGTTTGAGACCATAGAGGGCTTTCTTAAGCTTAAATACAAAAGAGGGTTGAGTTGAAGAGATGAAACATGGTGGTTGTTCCACAAAGACTTCTTCCTTGATTTCTCCATTCAAAAATGCACTATTTACATCCATTTGGTATACCTTGAAATTTTTATATGCAGCAAATGCAAGAAAAATTCTGATTGCTTCAAGTCTTGCAACAGGAGCAAAGGTCTGATCATAATCAATCCCTTCTTCCCGTGAATATCCTTGGGCTACCAGTCTTGCTTTGTTTCTCACAATGTTGCCTTGTTCATCTAGCTTGTTCCTGAAGACCCATTTGGTGCCAATCACTGGATGGTCTTTTGGTCTAGGAACCAAATCCCATACTTTGTTTGTCTCAAACTGATTGAGTTCCTCTTGCATAGCAATGATCCAGTTGGGATCTTGTTCTGCATCTTGTAGAGATTGAGGTTCAATCTGAGAGAGAAAGCATGTGTGCATCATATTTTGATTTACTTGATTCCTTGTTTGCACACCTGCTGAAATATCACCAATCACTTGTGATATTGGATGATCTCTAACTGTGATGTGGTCAACAGTTGGATCTAGTTCAACAATTATTTCCACTTGGGGAATTTGTTCAGCTGCTATATCTTGTGAAGAATGATCTGATGTTATATGTTCTGGACTTTCAGCAAAATCTGGGAGATTTTCTTCTTCACTCTCTTCAGCATTCTGCTGTTCAGGATTCAGAATTCCTTCTTTACGTAGAGCTAATTGATCTAGCTGCTCACTTAATATAGGTACCTGCAGTTTTTCTATGGTAGAAGGAATCTTCTCCTTGTAGAACATATTAGTTTCATCAAAAGAGACATGCATAGATTCTTCTATTTTAAGAGTAGATTTATTTTAAATCCTATATGCTTTACTGATTAGTGAATAACCTAAGAAAATTCCTTCATCTGATTTTGGTTCAAATTTCCTAAGGTATTTCTTATCATTATTGTGAATAAAACATCTACAGCCAAATGATCTAAAATAATTAACTTTAGGTTTCTTTCCTTTAAGTAATTCATAAGGAGTCTTTCCCTTAAGTTTGTGTATCAAACTTCTATTCAGAACATAATTTGCTGTGCTAACAGCCTCTGCCCAAAAAGATAGGGGCAAATTAGCATCTGCAAGCAGTGTTCTTGCTGATTCAATTAGAGTTCTATTTTTCCTTTCAACTACCCCATTTTGTTGAGGAGTTCTAGGAGCTGAGAAACAATGCCTGATACCTTCCATCTCACAGAATTCTTGCATAAGAAGAGATTCAAACTCAGTGCCATGATCACTTCTGATCAATGCAACTACAGTAGAGTACTCAATCTGTATGCTCTTAAGAAAGTCAGTAAGAACTTTAAAGTTATCTGACTTTTCTCTCAAAAAGAACACCCAAGTGAATCTAGAAAAGTCATCTACAATAACTAGAGTGTAAGACTTCCCCCCTAAACTCTTTGTTGCTATAGGTCCAAAAAGGTCCATTTGTAGCAAAAATAAGATTCTAGGTGAATCACTTTTAGATAATGTCTTAAAGCTATTTTTAGTTTGCTTGCCTAGTTGACATGCCCTACAAAGACCTTCTTTCTTGTATGAACCTAAGGGTAAACCTCTAACAAGATTGTCCTTAGATAATTTAGCAATGGTCCTAAGATTTACATGTCCTAATCTCTTATGCCAAAGCTCACTAGATTTGCTTACATCACTAAATAAAAAACTTCCGAGGTAGATGAATTGAAATTCACTAAATATATATTACCTTGCCTAATACCTGATAGAACAGTAATATTATCAGTAGATTTAATAAGGCAATTCAATTTATTAAATGTTACCTGATACCCTTCATCACATAATTGACTTATGCTGATAAGGTTATGCTTCAGTCCTTTTACATAAGCTACCTCTTTGAAGGTGACTTCTCCAACCTTGACTTTTCCATAGCCTTTGGTCTGTCCACAGTTGGAGTCTCCAAATATGACTTTTGGTCCAAACTTTGCCTTGTAATTGTTCAGATTTGCCTTGTTCCCTGTCATATGTTTTGAACAGCCACTGTCCAAATACTATTTTTCACTTATTCTTGGACAGCTGTGTACCTACATTGACAGAAACATAAACTAGTTGTTTTTGACCCAGACTGCCTTGGGTCCTTTTGTCTTACCACAATATTATGAAATAAAGGACATTTCAGGCTGATCCTTATAGCCTTGTGGATGATATCTCCTTGGAGGTATAATCCATTAAGTGAAAGGATTTTTAGTTTGTTTAGAATTAGAATATCTGAAATTCTGTGTATAATATCTGTTCGACAAATTTGTGTAAATTCATCGATCGCCGTTCGACGAATGTGCATGATTTCGTCGAACGCCGTCTATATAATAACTATACTGAAAATCCGTTTTCAACTTTCGTTGATCTCCGTTCGACGAATTGAAATCTTTTCGTCGAGCTTCGTTCGACGAATTCTTCTGAATTCTTTTATTCTTAACAGACTAGCTTGAAATATCTTTACTTGCTTCTACAGCCTCTTTGCTTTTAGCAAATTTGAATTTTATGGGTGTAGATAATATATTCTTCTTAATCAGATGTGGCTCACTTGATGAGACACCCAAGCATAGTTTGCTATCAAGTCTAGCATTTACTGTGCTTGTAATGTCCATCAGTTTGATGCTTCTCCCATTTAGGGATTCTTCAAACTTCTTGGTTTCATACAACTTGCTCTCAATGAGAACAATCTGTTCCTTGGAGGCAGCCAAATCTTTCTTAAGATTTTTATTTTCTTCACTTATATTATTCATTTCAGCTAGCTAATTTCTGAGTAAGATTATTTCTTTCTCAGATTTTAGTAAGTCTAAGCAAAGAACTTTGAATACAGCTTTGAATTCAACTGAAGTAAAATCAAAGTTATATAATACCTGATCTGCATCATCTTCTGCTTCAGATTCTGATTTTTCTTCAGAGTTATGTCCTGAGGCATTGATAGCCATCATGCAGAATGTTCTTTCTTCTTCATCATCATTGGAGTTGGATGAGGAAGCATATTCTGAGTCACTGCTGAGTCATATATTGCCATCAGACATTGGTCACTTTCCTTTGAATTTTCTTCATCATCATCAGATGAGCTGGATGATGATTCAGATTCAGTGTCACTCCAGGATTCTGCTATAAATCCTCTTCCCTTCTTTTTGTGCTTGTGGGAGGAAGAATTGCTGGAGCTTCTTTTCTCTTCTTTATCCTTTTTCTTTTCTTTCTTTTGATTCTCTGGACATTCTGTCAGATAGTGTCCAGGTTTCCTGCAGCCATAACAAACAACCTCTTTAGGAGTTGATTTGTCATACCTTTGCTTTTCTCTTGATCTGGACTCTTTCTTTCTGAGGTCCTTCTTAGCCAATTTGTAAAATCTCTTGGCTATGAGACTCATGAACTCCTCATCTTTTGGAGTCTTTTCTTCTTCTGCATCAGCTGCTTTGAAAGCTATGCTCTTTTCTTTCTTTGTTGCTGGAGAAGAAGTGGATGCTTCAGCTTCCCTGGATTTAATGAGCTGCTCATAGGATTTGAGCTTGCCCAACAATGCTTCAGTGGTAATCTCATTGAGGCTTCTGGCTTCCTTGATTGGCCAGATTCTAGAAGCCCATGTGCTGGGGAAGCACATTAAGATCTTGTCATTGACCTCAGTGATAGAGATCACTTTATCCAAGGTCTTCATCTCATTTATTATAAGACTGAGCCTATTGTACATGTCTGCAACTGTCTCTGTTTCTCCTTTCTTGAAATTTTCATACAGAGAGGTCAAGTGTGATCTTCTGTCTTTCCTTTCATCTGCAGAACCTGCAACCATATTATTTAGTGAGATCCAAATCTCTCTTGCTGAAGTACATTCAACCACTTTTTGAAATATGTCATCAGACATAGTTTGAGCCAGAATGTTCATGGCTTTAGCATCTGCACTTCTTTGCTTCTTTTGTGTTTCTGTACACTCAGGAGGTGGGACAGCATGGTTGTTGATGGCGCAAATCTCAGCACACCGCTATAGGCGGTAGCTAGACTGCGGCACGAAACGGCAGTGTACCGATCGTTCAAGTAATATAAAATGGGAATGAATCCCCAAGTATCGATCTCAAAGGAACACAGTAAGGTGGAGTTTATTATCGAGGAAGGACTTAAGATTGAAGTCCTCTCGAGCGGATGGATGCGGAAATGGGGGATTTGGTTTGTGGAAAATAAAAGAAAACAACTTAAACTACTCTTATGCAATGCCGCTATGCAATGCTTCGCTTGAGCGCGCTGCGTCGCAAGGGCGGATGGGCGAGTAGGCAAGCGGAGTCGAACTGTGCAGGCCTTGAGTGCACTGCTTCGTTGGGCGAATGGATTACACGGGCCGCTATGCCACGCTTCGCTAGGCGGATGGACGAGTAGGCATACGAATGGAATAGAGAGAACGGTGGAATGAGGGTCGCAAGCACCTCTTCCCAAAGCACACCACTAACAATTGTTAGGGCGGCACAACACAATAAACAATCCACAGCACGGGGCACACCTCAAATGAAAATATAACAAGATTACTCAATCACATAGACATGATTTCATACTAATGTTAACAAGTGAAAGTATACTTCATCAAAATGTTAGTTCTAGCTACATATACATCAATAAGAGAAGAACAAGGTAAGAAATCGACCGAATCCGAAGGCTCGTAGGCTCGTTGTAGATTCACGGTTGGAATCGCCGGGTTGTCAATCCGCGTCCAAGCTCGATCCGCAACTACGTCCGGGGTAGAGAGAGCTGTCACTACTCTCCAATGAGCCCGTCTTCTTCGTGTCACGATCCGGTAGAGGTTGCAAACTTCCTCTTGCTTGATGGCGATGGTGGCTAAACCTTCCTTGAAGCTCTTGGATGAAGGAGGAGGCCGAGAGGAAGCTCCGGCTCAAGAATGGCGTGAAGAACAAGCCCGGAGCACCTCCTGATGGTGGGCGGCGATGGAGGGGCGAAATTGGGCGGAACGGCAGAGCCGGGCGAGAAAAACGGCGAAGGATGCGGATCCCCGACCTAATTCGCGAGCAGCATTATTTATAGGCGCTGGAATTAAACAGTGCGCACGGTCATTGGCGCACGACCGATGGTCGTGCGCACTAGAATCCTGTGATCGTGCGTCCGACTGGACAGAACCTGCAAGAAAAGCAATTTATAAAATATAATGTTCGCACGACCAGTGGCGCACGACCGGTGGTCGTGCGCACTATCGTCGGTGGTCGTGCGCACTGGTCGAGACAGAACTCATAAAATTAATGATAAGTGCGCACGAACAGTGGCGCAAGACCGGTGGTCGTGCGCACTATCGTAGATGCTCGTGCGCACTGCACCAAACAGAACTCATGAAAAAGCGTTAAGTGCACACGATCAGTGGCGCACGACCAGTGGTCGTGCGCAATAGAACCGGTGATCGTGCGCAGTGTTCCTGTGCAGAATTGCACCGAGAACACCTGCACGACTCCTATTCCAGCACAACCATGAATCTAGCCACTGAAAGTGGCACCTAACGAAGCATGAAAACTACTAATGAAGAAAAGCATGAAATCACACCAAAATGGGCCTAGAAGTGCACCTAGCATGGAATATCAAATATAAATTATAACAAGGCTAAAGTGCGGTGAAAAGACTGAATAAAGGCCTAGATGAGTCCATAAAAGTGTATATGATCAGGACTCATCACACCCCCAGACTTAACTGTTTGCGCGTCCCGAGCAAACAAATTCTAAGCGAACTAGGAAAGAACAGTAGATGGCTTAATGATTACACTACAGAGTACCATGCGAAGTCGCATGCTCACGTGCATAAGAAAAATAGTAGAAAAGATTTCTGATTATAAAAACAGTTTATATATTTCTAAAAGAGTAAAAGCATATTACAACTACTCAAAATGGTGAACAACGGTGAATCATTCGGTCATGCATACGGAGAAAGTAAACTAAACGCTGAGACGAGCATTGCTCAAGATCGGGATGCGGGAAAAACTCCACTGAAATCCATCAGTGTCGGTGACCATAAGCTTGCCCGGTCACATTCTCTCCACGGCACTGGTTTGACTCAAATGCGTGAATCAATAGGACTTTAGGTTTTAAATGGGGCTTAGGTTTAGGTGAGTTATACAATGATAAAGACGATGGTTCAAATACTAAACCCAAATGAGCAAATGCATAACATTATCCAAGTGGCCACAAAACACGCGGATGCACCACACCCCCAGACTTAGACTTAGACGCATGGGTGTGTGCACCGCCTACTCCCAAATATAAATCTCAAACAGATTTTTTTCAATTAAACTTTTCATTCTTCTTTTTCTTTTCAAATCTTTTTCTTCTTTTCTTTTTCTTTCTTTAACAATTTCAGCAAATTTTCAAAGATGCACAACCATATTTTCACAATGTACTACCACAATCAACACCACCAATTTGAAATTTAAACAAAATGCTTGCTTTTTGGGTGTGCGACTAGGATTGGAGTTTAGGCTTTGGTGAACAATAGTGGGGCTGAACCAAAAGAATGGGGTAGGCACAACTGGGCTAGCGAGGAAATGATGATAGGAATGGCACAAAGGCTCAACCGGGCCAAGATGATGGCCTATATCACATTCACGCAATTGACTAACCGTATACCCATGCTTCAAGAATCGCTTGGGGCAAGTTCTAGCCACCGAGAAAGATTCTCCTTTCTCCCGACTCAAGCAATACGAATCTAGCGATCGTTTACACACATCCCTATGCTACCGTTTGATTCCACCGGATTCACCATTTGAGTAGAGTATACAACATTTACACTAATAGAAAAAAAAATATAAAACCATAAGTATAAAAAGAAGTCTAATCTACACAAATTTCTATGCAACCGAGCACTCGACTAGGAGCACTACTAGAGTCAACATTTTACTCTGCTACATAGTCCTAAGCCATCACCTAGACTTTCCCAAATAAGCAGAAGAATTAAATTCGCAACAGAGCAAGCAAACAGATGAGTACGCGCTCAAGTGGGTGATGTGGTGTGCAATGAAAATGAACAACAATTTAAATGAAATCTTCTAGCATGCAGTGCACTAGTGCACGCGAGCGGGTAAACAAAACTACTCTCCCCCAGACTTAAACTAAACAATCCGCATAATATATGACATGAAAATCAGCAAAGGCTAGGGGAAGAGAGTACCCAATGCTCAGCAAGTGAGCATACCAGAAGATTGGCGTGTAAGCTAAAATGAGCTGCAGCATCCGCCATCCAGAATAAGTACCTGCAGGGGTCAGCTCCGCAAAAACAAAGACAAAAGAAAACTGAAAAGAAAGTACTACTAACTAAACATGATTAGAAGAAATAAAAATGCAGAAAAGAAGATAACTACTGGGGTTATTGTCATCCCAGCAAGACTTATTTAAACTTTAAGAGTTCTAGCTAATGGGCCTATGGAAGGAGACGTGGACAGGTAACTGGCCTAATATCTGTGTCGGTAGCGGGTACCGATACGGTGATAGAACAGTCACCCCTCTACCTAAATATAGATAAAACCTGCCCAACACGGGTAGAGGGAAAAGGAAGTAAGAAGAGGAGGAGATATCCTCACTCAACTCACCAAACACATCCTTGCCTAGCAAGGTGTCGCCCACAGGGAGGTGGCAGGAGGAAAAGGCAATGAGTGGAGCTTCCTCTACGGAGGGGGGATCAACCTCCTCACATAAGAGGATGCTCTCATCATTGACTTGGGCAATATACACCAAATCCTCCGGGGGTACCTGTGAAGACTCAACCTGCACAGACTCAGATGAAGGAAGAGGATCAAGAAATAAAGAAGACGAAGAACATAAATAATCAAAAATCGGGGGAATGGTCCCGGTCTCACTCCCATCAGGTTGGGGAAGTAAAATAATGTTTGCATTGTTATCAATGCTACAAGATTCGGCGGGATCAATGGTGGCCAGGCTTGGGATTTGGACTTCCTCCATCGGTGCTGAGGAAAACTCCTCTTCACCTAGAAGGTTGTCCTCCTCCAAAGGAATAAGCATAACACTCAGGTCACCAGCCTCCTCTTGCGACACATCATCAACAATGTCGTCAGAGACGAGTGTAGTATGCACAACAGGGAGAGGAATAGTGCTCGGATAAAATTCGAGCACCGATTCCTCACAAAGAATTGAATCCACTAGGGGTGGTGGATGCACATGGAGAATAGGCTCAGCAATGTCGGTGCATAGATCAGCCGCACATCCGGTGACTGTGTCAACGCCATACCCTTCAAGATGTGAAGGTGGCAAGGACACAAAACCGGATGTTGAAGGTGTGCCGCCAGAGTTAGGATTCGGTACGATCCGGATATCCGGCTCGTCATCCTCATCCAATTGGCGACGAAAAGCAGCACAATCCTTCAGGGCGTGATCAGTGCTCCGACAAAACTGGCACTGCCTTGCGGGCTTCTTTGGCACAGCGGGGGCTGGAGCCGAAAAGAAGTATGATGGTAAAGGCTCATCAGAGTAGCCATAAGACTTACGCGCACCATGTGGAGTACCAGACGACGTCGGTGCTCCATATGCTGGGCTATAAGAATTATGCCTACTATTCTCCGTAGGGCATTCATCACTAGAGTGGGAGGTAGCTCCACACCAACGGCAACGGAAATTGAGATGTGCCCACATAGTGTGAAGATAAAACGATTCAAAATCAAAATGCTATTGTGCAAAATACTACACCTAACAAAAATTACTAAAGCAACATAATAAAAAACAAGAAAACAGAAAATGAGGAAATAAAACAAAGAAATGCGATTTACAAATGGAAGGGCTCCTTTCTCAGATTCTCCCTCTCCAGAAAACTCACACGACTGTGTTCCCCGGCAACGACGCCAAAATCTTGATGGCGCAAATCTCAGCACACCGCTATAGGCGGTAGCTAGACTGCGGCACGAAACGGCAGTGTACCGATCGTTCAAGTAATATAAAATGGGAATGAATCCCCAAGTATCGATCTCAAAGGAACACAGTAAGGTGGAGTTTATTATCGAGGAAGGACTTGAGATTGAAGTCCTCTCGAGCGGATGGATGCGGAAATGGGGGATTTGGTTTGTGGAAAATAAAAGAAAACAACTTAAACTACTCCTATGCAATGCCGCTATGCAATGCTTCGCTTGGCGGGATGGAGACTAGGCAGGCCTTGAGCGCGCTGCGTCGCAAGGGCGGATGGGCGAGTAGGTAAGCGGAGTCGAACTGTGCAGGCCTTGAGTGCACTGCTTCGTTGGGCGAATGGATTACACGGGCCGCTATGCCACGCTTCGCTAGGCGGATGGACGAGTAGGCATACGAATGGAATGGAGAGAACGGCGGAATGAGGGTCGCAAGCACCTCTTCGCAAAGCACACCACTAACAATTGTTAGGGCGACACAACACAATAAACAATCCACACCACGGGGCACACCTCAAATGAAAATATAACAAGATTACTCAATCACATAGACATGATTTCATACTAATGTTAACAAGAGAAAGTATACTTCATCAAAATGTTAGTTCTAGCTACATATACATCAATAAGAGAAGAACAAGGCAAGAAATCGACCGAATCCGAAGGCTCGTTGTAGATTCACGGTTGGAATCGCCGGGTTGTCAATCCGCGTCCAAGCTCGATCCGCAACTACGTCCGGGGTAGAGAGAGCTATCACTACTCTCCAATGAGCCCGTCTTCTTCGTGTCACGATCCGGTAGAGGTTGCAAACTTCCTCTTGCTTGATGGCGATGGCGGCTAAACCTTCCTTGAAGCTCTTGGATGAAGGAGGAGGCCGAGAGGAAGCTCCGACTCAAGAATGGCGTGAAGAACAAGCCCGAAGCACCTCCCGATGGTGGGCGGCGATGGAGGGGCGAAATCGGGCGGAACGGCGGAGCCGGGCGAGAAAAACGGCGAAAGATGCGGATCCCCGACCTAATTCGCGAGCAGCATTATTTATAGGCGCTGGAATTAAATAGTGCACACGGTCATTGGCGCACGACCGGTGGTCGTGCGCACTAGAATCCTGTGATCGTGCGTCCGACTGGACAGAACCTGCAAGAAAAGCAATTTATAAAATATAATGTTCGCACGACCAGTGGCGCACGACCGGTGGTCGTGCGCACTATCGTCGGTGGTCGTGCGCACTGGTCGAGACAGAACTCATAAAATTAATGATAAGTGCGCACGAACAGTGGCGCACGACCGGTGGTCGTGCGCACTATCGTAGATGCTCGTGCGCACTGCACCAAACAGAACTCATGAAAAAAGCGTTAAGTGCACACGATCAGTGGCGCACGACCAGTGGTCGTGCGCAATAGAACCGGTGATCGTGCGCAGTGTTCCTGTGCAGAATTGCACCGGGAACACCTGCACGACTCCTATTCCAGCACAACCACGAATCTAGCCACTGAAAGTGGCACCTAACGGAGCATGAAAACTACTAATGAAGAAAAGCATGAAATCACACCAAAATGGGCCTAGAAGTGCACCTAGCATGGAATATCAAATATAAATTATAACAAAGCTAAAGTGCGGTGAAAAGACTGAATAAAGGCCTAGATGAGTCCATAAAAGTGTATATGATCAGGAATCATCAGTTGTCTGCTGTAGCTTCAGTGCTTGTTGATGCTGTAGGTGCTGGAGGCCCTGTCAGAATAACATTGAAAATCTCTTCATCAATAGAGTTCATATAAAGCCTAATCCTTGCTTTCCAAAGTGCAAACTTGCTAAGATTGCACATAGGAGGTCTTGTGCTGGAGTACTCCTTGTTTTGTGCCATGAATTTTTAACAGAAATAAATAAAGAAAAACTCTAAATTAATTTAAGATCTAATTGATCTTTGTGATTCAGGTGTTAGCCTGTAAAGAATCAACTTCCTCTGATACCAATTGAAAGTGGAGGTTAGATCTTAAGTTACTCTAGAGGGGGGGGGGGGGTGAATAGAGTATTAAAAACTTTTCCTTAGTTTTTATAGCAGAATTAAAATAGTGTTATATATATGTGTAAGCAGAGTGAGATTAACTATATAAGTAGAAAAACTAAATAATTAAAAGCACACAGCACATCACAGAGAAATAGACAAACACAGTGGACACAAGGAAATATAGTGGTTCCCCAATAAATCTGGGTAGTCCACTCTTCTACCGCCCTTGGCAGAAATCCACTAGGAGAGTTGATCAGGTGCCCTAGCACCAAGGTGATTTTGATCAGGTGTCCACACACCACAAAGCTTTTGTTCAGGTACTCAAAACCAACTAGATTTTTTGATCAGGTGTCTTGCCACCAGGGAGTTACACTTTTGAAGGGAGTATTAACCCTGTACAAGAGAGGTGAGAAAGAGTTTATAGTGTTCTTCTCTGTCAAGATGCTGAGAGAAGACTCTAGTGGATTAGTTGTAAAGCTCCCCCTGTCTAAAAGAAGTATTTGACAGATGATGAAGAAGCTTTCTCTTGAAACAGAAATCTTCAGTAGCAGATTGATCTGGAAGAAATAGTTCTTCAGATTCTTTGTTGCTCTTGTAGAAGACTTGAACTTGCAGCAGATATCTGAGGGTTTGATCTTTTAAGAAGATGTTCTCAGAGAAATGGTGATTGCATCTTGAGGAATAAGAAGACTGAGAATGTTTTGACTGAGTGTTCTTCTTTTTCTTTCTCTAAACTTGTTGTTGTTCTCTCTCTGTATTCTGTAAGAATATTTTAATTCTGTCGAGCTCTGAGACAATAAAGTCTGTCTTGATATATTCTCTTTTTGGAAATAGAATAATCAGTCTTTAATTCTTTCTTGGAATAACAACAAAGTCCAAACGACTTTGGCAGGTCCTTTAATTCCTTAGCCGTGAAATATTCCTTTGCATTAATTGTCAACGACTATCTTTGTCTTGGAATAAGGAAAAAAGGAATATAATAACTGAATATAATATCCTCACTTATCTGACTTGAATATGTCCAAAAATATTTGAATAGATCCGTTAAAGTCGTCGATCTGTGTTCAGAGAACTGACAAATAATTGATATTTAAGGTATTAATTGATCTGGAATCAGTATTTGTCGAACTGAGCCTTAATAAAGAATATGTCGAGTGCTAGCTGGAATTCGTCGAGCGCTGCTCAGAGAATATCGAACGCTGGCTGGGAATCTGTCGAGCGCTGGCTGGAAAACTGTCGAGCGCTGGCTGGAAATCTGTCGAGCGCTGGCAGGAATTCGTCGAGCGCTGGCAGCCATCTGTCGAGTACCGATAGCCATTTGTCGAACGCTGGGAACTTAATTTTTTTCTTAAGTTCTAGCTAATCTATTAGCCTAAAGACTTGACCCTTAAACTATACAATGAGGTCAACTTGATCCTAGGTCAACATATAGTGCTCCTAGCCCAAATCAGTAATAGGGTTGTTCCAACACCTTCTCGTCCGTCCGCGCAGCGAAGCGGTGCATAGCAGCCCATGTAATCCATCCGCCTAGCCAAGAGGTGCTAACGGCCCTCAAAACCTTTCCGCCAGTGTGAACCACCTCATCCACGTGCCTACTCTTCCATCCGCCTAGCGAAGTAGTGCGTTCAAGGCCTACGTAGTTTCCATCCCACCAAGCGAAGCAGTGCGCTCAAGGCCTACATAGGAGTAGTTGATTTAGCTCTTTTACTTTATTTTCCACAAACTAAATCACCCCTTTCGCATCCATCCGACCTAAAGGACTTCGATCTCAAGTCCTTCCTCAATAGTTAACTCCACCTTACTGTGTTCCTTAGAGATTCGATACTTGGGGATCACTCCCATTTTATATTACTTGAACGATCGGTACACTGCCATTTCGTGTCGCAGTCTTGCTACCGCCTATAGCGGTGTGCTAGATTTGCGCGTCAATTCACAAGAATCATTCACCCCCCTTAACGTCACCATGGACGAAGTCGTCCAAATCCTTCAGAAGAGGCCAGATTTCAAGAGGCCTGCTCCCATGAGGTCGGATATTCAAAATCATAATCCAAACCTTTTTTTGTGAATACCATAAAGAGGGAGGGCATCTGACTAAGAATTGTCGGGCCCTCCACTTGTTGATAGAAAGGCTCTTGGGAGAGGGAAAGATCTGAGGCCTGATTTGGAAAGAAGTACCTGCTGAACCATCAGCTGAAAATGGGAAAGAAGCAGCTGAGGTTACTTGGGAATGTGCCGATGTGGAAGATGTCGGCTGCTATGGGGACATTCATCCTACAACAGAATGCATCGAGGTGAATGACGAAGGTCTCCTCGGCAACATCTACTGTATTCATGGGGGAGATGGACCCGAGTCCTCCCGAAAATCAAGTGTTGCGAGGGTCTTTCAGCAGGATGTAGCGGCCACCTCAACTTCTGCTCCGAAAAGCTCGATCGTTACTTTTGGCCAAGAGGACCTTCCTCCAAATGCAAATCCCTTCGACGACGCCGTGGTAATCAAATCCATCATCAAGAATTACACGGTACATAAGATTTTGATTGACTCGGGCAGTTCAGTCAACCTCCTCTTCCGCCCAACTTTTGAAGCCCTGAAGACTGGAAAGCCTTTGCTTTCCACCGAAGGGCCCCTTTACGGCTTCTCGGGAGAGAAGAAGGAAGTGGAAGGCTGCGTAAAGCTTCTAGTATCTCTGGGAGGAATAACAAAGTTGATCAACTTTGTGGTGGTGGATGACCCGAACAGTTACTGCGCCATCTTCGGAAGACCTATTCTGAATGCTTATAGAGTGGTGGTGTCTACCTTCCATCTAGCTCTCAAGTTTGCAGCCGAAGGAAGACAATATCGGATTCAGAGTAACCCAAAAGTAGCTCGAGAATGCTACGTTAAAACCATCAATATGATCACTGACATTCCACTTCCTGAACTTTCAGTTGAAATCCTTGAAGTTGCTAAGCCTCCAGAAGTTGCGGAAGAGAGTAAGGATTGAGAAGAGGCTCACCTGGAACCTGCCCAGGTAACCCAAGAAGTCCCCGTTGCTGAAGGGGAAGAAAAGAAGCTCGTCATCAATGCGGAGCTGTCCCAAGAAGAGAAGGTCCAGCTGATCTCCTGCCTTTTGGAGAACTTGGACATCTTCGCCTGGTCGGCGGAAGATATGCCCGGAGTTGATCCGGATGTCTCTTGCCATCATCTCAATGTCTCCCCCGATTTCAAGCCAATCCAACAAAAGAAAAGGGAGGTGGCAACTAAGCTGGCGGTGCCAATTAGAGAAGAAGTTGCCAAGCTTCTTAAAGCCAATTTTATTTCTGAAATCCAATACCTCACATGGATGTCTAATGTTGTAATGGTGAAAAAATCTGGGGGGGGGGGGGAAGTGGCGTATGTGTGTAGACTTTACAAAGCTCAATAAAGCGTACCCCAAAGATTGCTACCCTTTGTCTCGGATAGATGTTTTAGTAGATGTTTGCCCAGAAAGCCCGCGACCTCCTCTCATGGCACTTTTTTCCCGATCTCAGCGGTCTCCGTTTGTGTGACCGCCCGGATCGCCAGCTGCTTTCTCAATTAAGAGTTTCTAAGAGTCAAGCGGTCAGAGCAGTGCGAGACCGCTAGATTGAGCGGTCTACTTGTTTTTCTTATTTTTTGTTATCTGCACCCCTTCTCCCTGCCCTGGCTCTCCTGTATCCCGGGCAGCCCGTAGTTTTTAGTTCTGCCCGTTTGGGCAGCCCCCTCGTCTATAAATAGAGGGGTAGGGGTACCAGGAAAAAGGACTTTTGGCTCCGGGGCTTCAGCTTACAACCTGTGTAAGCGGTCTCATTTCTTCGTGATCGCCTTTTTGTGATCGTTTTCCTTTTGCCTCAGCATCTTCTGTCTCAGTAACCTACACTTCGCAGTTTTCTCCCACCCCCTTTAGTGTGAATTTTGGAGGTACCATTTTTGGCACCAACAGAACGAACACGCGGCCTTCAGATTCGAAGTGTTAGGTGAAATTCAGACTTTCAAAATGGCTGATCGCCGTAGGGGTCGTCCTTTGCGGTCTCCCAGTGTTCACCCTTCCGATCACAATCCGTTAGAAGCGATGGAGCGCCGTTTCGAGCTTCGCGTTGAGCAGGCTCTCCGCGAGGCCGCCCGAGCCAGGCAGGACGCTGCCGCTGTGCAGCAAGAGATCGCGCGGTCTCAGCAGGAGGCCGCTCGAGATCGAGAGGAAGTTGTTCGGACCCAGCAGGAGTCCGCGAAGCAGATCGAGGCCATGAACCAGGTTCTGGCCGCGATCTCCCAGAAGATCCTTCCTCAGACCCCCCAGCTCGCGACCCCTGACCGCATGGCAAGCGGTCACCCTAGCGATCATCCCGTTTTTCAGCCCGCAGCTCCTCAGCGATCTCAGCATGAGGAGTTCGCCGCCCGTCGTAATTCTTTCCGAGCCGCAGCCCAGGGGCCTCCGGCTCAGACTTTGAATTTCGAAGAAGGGTTTGCTTACCCTCAAGATCCTCCAGCTCCTTTTCTTCCTCCAGGACCTTCTGTTTTTGGGGAGCCTTCCCCCTTTACTGATGAGATTCGTCGGGATCCAATTCCTCATGGATTCAGAGAGCCCCGTCTTCCTGTGTATACAGGAGAGACCGACCCGATGTGTCATCTCCAAGCTTTCGAATCTGCCGTTGCCCTCAGGACCATTTCAGATGGAGTGAGGTGCAAGCTGATGGTTACCTCCTTCGATGGGTCAGCCATGGAATGGTTCTACAAGCTGCCAAGTCAATCTATCCCAAGCTTTGCCGCCTTGAGGCAAGAGCTCCTCCTGAGGTTCGCCACCGCAAAGAAAAGGAAGAGTGGTCCTGCGACCCTCTTCAAAATTAAGCAAGGAGACAACGAGACTGCAGCGCATTTCGTTGATCGCTTTCAGAAGGAGATCTTGGGAGTCAGAGACATGGATCCCGAGCTCTATATGGTGGCTTTGATCAGCGGCCTGCAGGAGGGTCCTCTGAAGTTCAAAGTCACAACCAAGGAGCCTGGCTCCTATCAGGAGCTGATCAGCATTGCCAATCGCTATATAGAAGGGGAGATCAACAACCCCACCTATGTTAGCAATCTGACCAACAGAGCCACTCAGAAAGGCTCTGCAGGATTCTATCCTGCGGCATCTTCCTCGAAACCTCGGCAAGAGCTTCCACCTCCGGCCCCGAGAGGTAAGAATTACCGAAACAACCGCTTCAATCGAGGTAATCAATCTTTCCCACCTCAAAATTCATTTCCTCAAACTCCCGCTACTCCTGCTCCGCAAGTCACCCCCATCCACCAGATCCAGTATGCTCAACCTCCTATTCTACCCGTTCCTTCATTTTACAATGAATCCCAAGAGTCCTTCACAGACTTTGGTGTTCCCATGAATGAAGTGCTTCAAATCCTTCAGAAGCAGCCCTTTTTTAAGAGGCCAGCTCCGCTGAATTCTGATCCGAAAACCAGAAACCCTACTCTCTACTGTGAGTATCATAGAGATAGGGGTCATTTGACAGAGGATTGCAGAGCTCTCCGCCTATTTTTAGAGAAACTATTAAAGGAGGGAAAGCTCCGCGATCTCATTCAAAAGAATGATCCTGCCAAAGCTTCAACCCCCAAGGCCAAGGAGGTAGCAGAAGTTCACTGGGAGTGCGAGGAAGTAGATGATGTTGGTCATCTGGGCAACATCGGTTTTCCCAACGAGTGCGTGGACGCTAATGATGAAGGTGCCTTGGGCAACCTATTCTGCATCCATGGGGGTACAGGGCCGGAGTCCTCGAGAAAAGCAAGTCTGAAGAGGGTTTACCAGTCAGAGGTTGCTGCTACCTCTTCGGCTCCGGTTCGAGGGACGGTCACTTTTGGAGATGAAGATCTTCCTCAGACCGCGAATCCCTTTGATGATGCAGTCGTCATCAAAGCAGTAATCGAAAATTATACGGTGGAAAAAATTCTAATAGATACAGGAAGTTCAGTTAATGTGCTCTTCAAACCCGCCTTCGAGGCGTTGAAGACAGGTAAAACTCTCCTTTCAACTGAAGGCCCCCTCTATGGTTTTTCAGGAGAAAAGAAAGAAGTGGAAGGGCTCGTCACCCTTTCTGTGGTTCTGGGAGGGATAGTGAAGTTGGTCAGATTCATAGTCGTTGACGCTCCCAGTAGCTACAACGCCATCTTTGGAAGACCCTTCCTAAATGCCTATCAAGCCATCGTCTCAACCTACCATCAAGCGGTGAAGTTCGCCTTGAATGGCAAACAACACCGAATCAGGAGCGACCCAAGGAAGGCCAGGGAATGCTATGTGAAAACGGTCAACATGATCGTATCCTCTCCTCAAGAAATCATGATGGCTGAATTAATCGAAGCTCCTGAACAAGTTCCAGTTGCAGAAGAAATTGAGGAGGATGCAAAAGACGGAGTTCGCTTGGAACCTGCCCAAGCAGTCCAGAAGGTCCAAATCAGCGAGGAAGATGAGGGCAAGGGCCTCTCCATCAACGCTGAATTATCTGAAGCTGACAAGGGGCAGCTCATCTCTTGTCTTCTGCAAAATTTAGATATCTTCGCTTGGTCGGCAGACGACATGCCTGGAGTGAATCCAGATGTTGCTTGCCATCACCTCAACATCAGCCCAAATGTCATCCCAATCCAGCAGAGGAAGAGGACTGTTGCAACCACTCTGGCTCAACCTATCCGTGAGGAAGTGGAAAAGCTCCTGAGGGCGAAGTTCATCCAACCGATCCAATATCCTGAGTGGGTGTCGAACGTTGTAATGGTAACCAAGCCAGGTGGAAAGTGGAGGATGTGTGTCGATTTTACTAAACTCAATAAAGCTTGCCCCAAGGATTGCTACCCCTTGCCTCAGATAGATTCTTTAGTGGATTCTGCGGTAGGTTATTCTTTTATGAGTTTTTTAGATGCTTTTTCAGGTTATCACCAAATCAGGATGCATAAACCCGATATACCGCACACTTCGTTTATCACAAATGATGGTTGCTTCTGTTATCTCGTGATGCCTTTTGGGTTGAAAAATGCTGGAGCAACTTACCAAAAAATGATGGATACAGTTTTCAAAAATCAGAAGGCAAGAAACCTTGAGGTATATGTCGATGACCTCTTGGTGAAAAGCAAATCTTTCTCCTCTCATCTCAAAGATCTCTCTGAAACTTTTGCAACCCTACGAGCCTTCAATATGAGGTTGAATCCATTGAAGTGTGTTTTCGGAGCAAACAGAGGTAAATTTTTGGGTCACCTCCTCACCCCAGAAGGGCTAGAACCTAATCCAGACAAGGTAAAAGCTATCTTGGAAATGCCACCTCCCAGAACCCCAAAAGAAGTTCAACAGTTGGGAGGGAGAATGGCAGGCTTGAGTCGATTCATCTCCCGGTCAGGAGATAAAAGTGCACCGTTTTTTAAAACTCTCCGGGGAGGAGCCAGGTTCGAATGGACTCAAGAGTGTGATAATGCTTTCAATCAGCTTAAAAAGCAGTTGACTTCAATTCCTTTACTCCAAAGTCCGCGAGGAGGGGAAGATCTTTTTCTTTATTTGGGAGTTGGCATCGATGCTATAAGCTCTGTTTTGGTCCGAGAGGAGAAAAAGAATCAGTTTCCAGTTTACTATGTAAGTCGAATTCTGAAGAGTGCGGAGACTCGCTACCCGATCCTAGAAAAGCTAGCTTTGATGCTTGTAATTTCAGCAAGAAGACTAAGACCGTATTTTCAAGCTCATTCGATTTTAGTCGTCACTGATCTTCCATTGAAGAGTGTCTTGGAGAAGCCGGAGCATTCAGGCAGATTGGCAAAGTGGGCAATTGAGCTCAGTGAGTTTGACATATCTTATGTTCCAAGGATAGCAATCAAAGCTCAAGTATTAGCAGACTTCATGGTGGATGCTAAAGAAGTTGAATCGCAGAAGGGGATCAGAGTACCCCTTGCCTGGAAAATCTTCGTGGATGGAGCCTCAGGGAAAAATTCTTCCGGGGCAGGAGTTATCTTAATCAACCCAAATGGAGTAAGGCTGAATCAAGCGCTGAAGTTCTATTTTCAAGTGACAAACAATCAAGCGGAATATGAGGCTTTGCTAGCCGGTCTCAAGTTTGCCAGGGAATTGGGGATTGATGATGTCGAAGTTTTCACAGATTCTTTGGTGATGGCTTCTCAAGTAAATGGGACTTTCGAGACTAAGGATAGTATCTTGAAGCAGTATTTGACTCTGGTAAAAATTGAGGTTGGGAAGTTCAAAAGCTTTACTATCAATCATATCCCAAGGGGTGAGAATGTGGAAGCAGATGAGTTGGCAAAATTTGGGCTTCTTTCAGGGGGAACAACTTCGGAATTGTTTCGCCCGGCAATTGAGGAAGGAGAGATCATGGAGATTGATCAACATCAGTCTTGGATGGATCCGTTTGTTCTTTATTTTTCAACCGGAGAGCTCCATTCTTCAATAAAGGATAGGAAAAGGTTTAAACGGAAAGTGGCTAACTATTATCTTGTTGCAGGAGTGCTTTATAGGAGAACTTTCCTTTCACCACTAGCACGGTGTGTTTCGGAGGAGGAGATTCCAACGGTCCTTCAGGAGGTCCATTCTGGAGAATGTGGAAGTCACTCTGGAGCCAGGACATTGGAAAAAAGAATTCTGAGGCAAGGCTACTTTTGGCCCCAGATGAGGAAGGACGCGGAGAAATTTGCTAAGAAATGTGTAAAATGCCAGAAGTTTGCTCCTCTCCAAAATCAGCCGGCTCAACAGCTTAAGTCAATAGCAACTCCATGGCCATTTGCAGTTTGGGGAATGGATTTGATTGGGCCTTTTCCTATGGCAAGCGGGCAACGTCGATATATAATAGTTATGATCGACTACTTCAGCAAGTGGATAGAAGCAAAGGCATTGGCCAAAATTACCACTCAAGCCGTGAAAAACTTTATTTGGGGAGAGATAGTATGTCGACACGGGATTCCAATGGCAATCATCACGGATAATGGTTCTCAGTTCAACAATTCAACTCTTATTAGTTTCTGCAAGCAAATTGGCATTGAGCTACGTTTCGCTTCCGTGCATCATCCTAGAAGCAATGGGCAGGTAGAGGCCGCTAACAAACTCATCATAAATCTCTTGAAAAAGAAGGTAGAAAACGTTAGGGGCAACTTGGCAGAACAACTACCTTCCGTCTTATGGGCCTTGAGAACAACTCCGAGTTCTGCTACTGGGGAAACCCCGTTCAAATTATCACACGGTTCCGAAGCCCTTATTCCGGTAGAATTTGAAGTGAAAAGTCCAAGAGTATTATTGGCACAACAAAATCAAATCGAGTGGATGGAAGAAAATGACGAAGAGTTAAAATGCAACCTTGATTTAATTGAGGAATTAAGAGACACTGCAATCATTAGACAGGAAGAGGTGAAAAGAAGAATGGCAAGGTTGTTCAATAAAAATGTAAGAACCAAAGAATTCGCTGTTGGAGATCTAGTCTTGAAGAAAGTAGATACAGCGGCAAGAGCTGGTTCAGTTGGAAAGCTTAATCCAAATTGGGCAGGGCCGTTCGTGGTAAAGAATGTGCTTAAAAATGGGGCTTACCATCTCCAAACTTATGAAGGAGAAGAGTTGCCTCATTCTTGGAGCGGAGATGATCTTAAGCTTTTCTTCTCTTAACATGTGCGTATCTAATTCACTCATTTTCTGTTCCTAACTCTTTTCTTTTCCTAAATATCACGCAGGTATCACCAATACATTCGCAATATAAGTAATGGATGACAAGTCCTAAAAATAAGATGATTTTTGAAAAGCCAAAAACCTGTCAAGTGAGATATCGACGGATCCTACCATCTTCCCCCTTGACTTGTTAGCTCGACGTGTAATTCTGCCAGGACCACAGATGTCGGGGAGATTTCGAATCTGTGTAGCAGTAGCTCGCCAAGCTCGAGCGGTGGAAGTTTAGGATACCGGGTCCTTGCTGACATCTGGCACACCTCAGCGTTTCAAGGAGGTCTAGGTGGCTGGCTCAGCTCTGTCAGGCATCAAAAAGGACATTGCTACAATCTTAATGATCTTTCAGGGAAAGCAATGTCGGTGTAGCCTCCGCGGCATGACCACACCTGCCCTACCGATCATTTCGGTTGTAACTCTCGAATACTCGTTGAAGCGTGGTTAGGTAAGGGGCGGCAAGAAACATCTATGACCGTCACCTGAACCTTGGATTGGCAAATTTACAACAAACTCAGCAATCCGTTAAGAAAAGGAGTGTCGGTATAGCCTCCGCGGCATAACCACACCATCCCTTTGGATCATTTTCAAGATCCATCCCTCTATTTTTTACCATAAAGGTCTTATTCACTCGTGTTGGGATCGGCCGGTCAGCAGTTTATGAGACCGCATATTCTACTCTCTTACAAAGAGCAATCTTTTATAATCGTCGGATGAAATTTTTCAGGATAATTGAGGTCGCTATTTGGAAATCTCCTGTGCCAGCTTAATAGAGTTCGGCCGGTCTCAGTAAGATCGAGATTCCGATATTTCCCTGTTATTCAAAGTTACATGGAGTATGCATGATGCTTTGTTTCCCGTCGAATAGAATTTTCCTCAGAAAGGGCGGTCTGAATAAAATATGATCGCTGATCCGAAGATTTATGAAGAATTCTTTTTACAATCGTGGTTATCAACGGGTCATCAAATGGATTTCTTGTCAGTTAGGCGCCGATCACCCAGAGTTCAATAAGTTCAAGTCATCTTCTTGTGGTTTCCTTATATCGCGACCTGTGTAATAAGAGACCGCATAACTATTTTGAATAAGATGGTTATTTTCTATCATAGGTAAGTTGCAGATTTTCTTTCAGTGATCTGGTTATCTCAAGACCGCAGAATAATTTTTTATGCAAAATCAGTCTTTTAAAATCTTTGGTGTTTTTTCCAAGAGATCGCCCAAGTTCCTTAAATGATTGGTATAAATTATGATAAATCCAAGGCATTGAGATCGAATGCCAAATTTAAATTCAGAAGAACAGATAAATACATACATCCGAAACGAACTTATTCACAGGTAAAATCCAGCAAATATCAAATCTATATATATATTCTGGAATGTCAATTACAATAAGACCGCTCGGTCTCCAAAAAGGAAAAGGGATTACAATTCACTCTCTCTTTGATCTCTTGGAAGACCGCTCGCTTAAAGAAGTAGAATCAGTGTCTGCAGAAGACTCTTCCGATTTACTGAGAGGAATTCTGGATCCAGAGCTAGAACCCGAGCTCGAGTCCTGGCCTTGAGTATAATGGCTTCCGCTTGCCTCATCTTCGATCACCACGTCTTCCTCTTGACCCGCGGACTCCTCAGCAGTTGCAGACTGCTCTTCAATCCTCTGTGCCGCATCAGGGAAGAGATCGGCAAATGTAACATCCTTGTATTCTTCAGTAAAACCACCCCGAGCTCGAACTTCATTCAGCACTTGTTCGGCGGTCTCCTTAATATGATGCATCATAGCCCTCTGAAAAGCCGGGTTTTCAGGGTCATAAGCAGCATTGTCAGATTGCTGCAGAAGATATATGAGTTAGACCGCGCGATCGTAGGTAACACATTCATAAAAATATTAAATAAGATTCTTACTCTTCTTTCTTCTTGCAAGGCGGTTATTTCATCTAGAGCGCTGCGAAGAGATCGCCCCATATGATGATTTAAGATCGCGCTCCTGGCGGTCACCTGGGCACAGAGGTCGGGGAGAGTATCGGTCTCTATATTTAATATTTCATTTGTATTTCTTTTTCCATATAGAGCCGAAGTGACCGCATATGCATGGCGGGTCACTTTCCCACTCCATGAAGGGAGATCGGTGGAAACCTTCACAGAACTTCCTTTGGCCGCCCATTTCAGGAGAGGTTTTCCTTTGATATCTTTCATTTTTCTCTTAAAACCGATCAAAGGAAAACCTCGCTCGGCGATCTCAGAAGTGGAGCCAAACACGTCGGCCTCGCGCTTCAGCCTCCTCTCTCGCTGAGTGAGAGTTTCTGCTGCCGGGGAAACAGGATCCTGTGCAGGAACCGCAAAGGTCGCTAAAGGGAAAAAGAAAAAAGGAGTTAGGAAAAGAATTCAGAAGGAAATTATTCGAGACCGCAAGAAAAACTTACTTTCAGCAGAGGTGATCTCCGCGATCTCAGGCCAGATCGCTAGATAATGAACAAGATCGATTCTTTTACCCGCCAAAAAGGCCAGAATCTTCAGCTCTTCCTCTGAGACCGCCTTTATCTTCTTAAAAATGCTATCAGGTCGCGGAGAGGGCGAGCTCTTGAGACCGCCAAGGTCACCTTCAAAGACAAGAAATCTTTCTGTCCAGAAAGAAATCTTGTTAGGAAGATTGAGAATTTTTATCCCTTCTGCTGAGAAGTACATCAGCCCTTTGAATTCTTCCTTTTTCTTGCCTTCCTTCAGAACTTTTGCAGTGAAAGTCGCGCGGAACAGGTTCATCGTAAAAGTCACTCTTACCGATCTCAAGTAATTTATGAAGACATTAACGAGACCGATCGAGTTTGGAGGCAACTGAGCGAGCACAAAACCATAATACTCCAAAATCTCTAGCCATTCCCAGGGGAGGGGAATTCTCAACCCTAGCTCAAAGTGATCGATAGGGATAACAAACTTTCTTTCTTCTCCAAAGTTCAGTCTTTCCTGTTCAGCTGGCGGTCTTACAACTATTTGTGTCTGGATCATATGCTTCTTAATAAATTCAATATATTCATCCTTGGACAAGAGGCTTTGCTTGTGATCAGAGCTCAAGAAAATATTAGCAGAAGAGGCACGAGCGGACACCATTTTTCGAGGTCGCCGAGACCGGTGTTTAGCACGCATACAAAAGGATATGAAATGAAGAATATGAAGACAACTATTTATAGAGGTCAAAGGGTCATTTCGTAATCATTACCTTCTGCAGATCGTCCAGCAAGAATCTCTCAGACCGCTCGATCTAAGCAAGGCTAAGTGAAGACATTTCGTTCTTGGCGATCTCAAATAAATTAAGTAATAGCACCAGTAATAGATTTTCCATGCATAAAGAAATTGAAATCAAAGAATACCGCACAAAGCATAAAATAAAAAGGTCACAGAACAGGTGGAGCATTAATAGTAAAAATATTACAAGGCAGAATATTTAAAAATTCAGAGACCGCTCGGTCTCAAAATAAATGTTCATCTCCTAAGAGGCCTGTTTCTCCCTACATGAGCGGCGACATCTTGCATGTCATTCACCGCGGCCATAACCGACACCAGGCTGTGATTAGCCTGCATCGCAGACCGGTGGATTTTCGACATCTCCTTGTCCACTTGCTCCATGGGAATCAGCACAATCTCAGGTTGCGGTCTCTCCGCTGGATGATCGCTGGAGGCGCCCGGTCGCATCGTTATTTTTCCGTGACCGCTCCTCAGCCTCTCATTTTCCATGGACAGCGCCGCAGCTTTCCCCTTATAATATTCAGCCTCCTTTTCAGCCTTCTTCAGAGACCGCGCGATCTCGGCAACCCTCAGATCGCATTCTTCGCGAATTTTCCTCTCATTGGAACGTAATTTTTCTTCGAGGTCGCGGATCTGATCGTTCTGAATCCGCTCCCTCATCAGCATAGAACGAACATCCTCGAACATAGGGTTGAGGATGTTGGTCAGCTGAGGGGGGATCTCAATGCGCTGAGGAAGCTCTCCCTCCTCGATCTCAACATTTTCATTATCTGCGGTCACAAGAGATGGGTTACTTCAATCAAAAGCGTACAATCAAATAAGCTTTTTTGAATAAACAGAAAAGTACTTGGAAAGAAGTTAAGATCGCGGTCACGTAAATCTCTTCTGGTATCTCTAGTGACCGCGGGATCTACGGTCAGAGAAAGACGATCCGATCCCCTTAAGCACTCCAGATCCATTCTTTCCAAATCTCTTTTCTGCGATTTTTCCCCCTCTTTCCTTCTCCTTTTTAATTCTTCATTACTTAAGAGGATGTCATCGGTCTCAATAAAAACGATCCCATGTTTTCTTTCAGGAGAAGCAGGGCGAACTGTAGGTAATGAAAGGAACTTGACCGGCTGAGGAATCATTTTATACTTACCAGACCGCAAAATCGAGACCGCCCCCGCACGATCCGTTGCAGCCTTGATTAAACGGTCTCCCTGAAGAGAATCAGTTGGGAGACCGCTAGAAAGTGCAGCCTTCTCCTTGGCGATCTGCAATCTCTCCGCGATCTCCTCCTCAGAATTTCTATTCTCTGCGGTCTGCAAGACCGCAGCCTTTTCCTTCTCATTAGCAATCAGGGCCGCTCTTTCCTCAGCAATTAGACCTGCCTTCTCTTCGGCAGCCCTGAGCATCTCTTTCTCCCGTTCCTCCTCGGCGGTCTTAGCCGCTTCCTTTTTCCTCTCCTCTTCTTCTCTCTCCCTTTTTCCTTTTTTCTCCCTTTCCTTGTCCTTTTTCTTCTCATCAGCCTTTTTCTTCTTCATCTCTTCTTTCTCCTTCTTTTTATCTTCCTCCCTCGCCTTGATCACTCTGTCAGCGATCTCCTTCTCCTTATCAGCGATCTCCTTCTCGACAGCGGCATATCTAAGAGTTGAAGCCTCAAAGGGATCCAACACCTGCAACGACGAAAAAGACGAATTGTTAGATGAAGCCTCATCAAGATAGGCGATTAATTCGGAATCATCCTCTCTTGACAAAGCTGAGATCGCAGGAGGGAAGAAGGGATCGCCCTTAACGCTCACCTTTGAAGTTTCCGCGATAATATCCGGATCGGTAGATTCAGACAGTGTGATCGCCCCCGGAGCGATCACATCTTTTTCATCTTCATTTTTTCTGCTTCTTTTATAAGTTAAACTTGAAGGGCTCAAATCTTTTCTCTTCTTGTTCCCAGCAGCTCCCACGTGATCAGCAATTTTTTGTCTTAGAGATTCTGCTTCGGCATGTTTTTGATGCAGACCGGCCAAAATGGTTTCGGTAGATGCGGTCTCCGGTGGCTTGGAAGCTGTTTGATCAAGTATTTCCAGGGTTTTCTGGCAGTCAAAGGAAATTGAAAAGTCAGATAATTTCAACACAGGATCTGAAGAAGTTTTAGATGGCTCAGAAATGATAGAGACCGGCACAACTGAACCCTCCGGAAGTTCAGATTTCTTCGGAGATCGGGCGGTCCCCTTCGAAGCGCTCGCTTTCGACAAGATTTTTGGCACCCTCTTCCCTTTTTTCGAGCTAACGTTTTCCTTTTTTCCTGGAGAATTCGCTTTTGATGGAAGAGTTTTTAAAAGGTCAAGTATGGTCATCTTTGCAGGAGATCGCGCCTGCCGACTTTTTCAGTGACCGCTCGAGGATTGAGTTTTTCACAATATCTCGGAGCATGGAGATATCAGCCGGTATTTATAGAACGAGATGCATTTATGACGGTCGCGGTCTCCGCGGTCAGAGTTAACATTTTCGAAGTTCCAGGCGAAACTTAAAAATGTGCGGGGATTATGTTTGCCCAGAAAGCCCGCGACCTCCTCTCATGGCACTTTTTTCCCGATCTCAGCGGTCTCCGTTTGTGTGACCGCCCGGATCGCCAGCTGCTTTCTCAATTAAGAGTTTCTAAGAGTCAAGCGGTCAGAGCAGTGCGAGACCGCTAGATTGAGCGGTCTACTTGTTTTTCTTATTTTTTGTTATCTGCACCCCTTCTCCCTGCCCTGGCTCTCCTGTATCCCGGGCAGCCCGTAGTTTTTAGTTCTGCCCGTTTGGGCAGCCCCCTCGTCTATAAATAGAGGGGTAGGGGTACCAGGAAAAAGGACTTTTGGCTCCGGGGCTTCAGCTTACAACCTGTGTAAGCGGTCTCATTTCTTCGTGATCGCCTTTTTGTGATCGTTTTCCTTTTGCCTCAGCATCTTCTGTCTCAGTAACCTACACTTCGCAGTTTTCTCCCACCCCCTTTAGTGTGAATTTTGGAGGTACCATTTTTGGCACCAACAGTAGATTCTGCGGTTGGGTATAACTTCATGAGCTTTTTAGATGCATTTTCTGGGTACCACCAAATCAAAATGCATAAGCTCGACATCCCGCATACATCTTTCATTACGAACGATGGGTGCTCTCGTGATGCCTTTCAGCCTTAAAAATGCGGGTGCAACGTATCAGAGAATGATGGATACGGTTTTTAAGCATCAAAAAGGGATAAATCTCGAAGTCTACATCGATGACCTCCTTTTAAAAAGCAAAACCTTCTCAATACACTTGAAAGACCTCGTAGAGACGTTCGCTACTCTACGGAGGTTCAAGTTAAAATTGAATCCGTTGAAATGTGTATTCGGAGCAAATAAGGGGAAGTTTCTTGGGCATCTCCTCACTCCTGATGGCCTTGCACCAAATACAAATAAGGTGAAGGCTATTCTAGATATGACCCCTCCTCACAATCCGAAAGAAGTCCAACAGCTTGGAGGAAGGTTGGCAGGGTTAAGCCGATTCATCTCCAAATCGGGAGATAAAAGCGCTCCATTCTTTAAAATGCTTCGGGGAGGATCTAAATTTGAATGGAACGAAGAATGCAACAACGCTTTCGAACAGTTAAAGATACAGTTAACATCAACCCCTCTGCTCCAAAGCCCTCGCAAAGGGGAAATATTATTCTTATATTTGGGTGTTGGTCCAGATGCAGTGAGTTGTGTCCTCGTCCGGGAGGAGAAGAAGAAGAAATTCCCAATCTATTATGTCAGCCATATTCTCAAGGATGCAGAAACAAGATATTCAATTCTAGAAAAGCTAGCTCTAGCTTTAGTTATGTCATCACGAAGGCTTCGCCCTTAGCCCATCCTATTAAAGTAGTTTCAGATCATCCGCTAAGAAGTATCCTAGAAAATCCAGATCACTCGGGAAGATTGGCTAAATGGGCTATAGAGCTGAGCGAGTTTGAAATGTCTTATTTTCCCAGAACAACAATCAAGGCACAAGTTTTGGCAGATTTCCTAGTTGATAAAACGGAATCTAGCCCCGAACAGATTGAAAGATCTCCTTTGGCCTAGATTGTCTATATGGATGGAGCATCGAGTAAAAACTTTGTGGGAGCTGGAGTCGTCCTAATCAGTCCAAACAACATTAAACTGGAACAAACTATCAAGTTCTTCTTTCCGGCCACAAACAATCAGGCAGAGTATGAAGCACTCTTGGATGGTCTGAGACTTGCAAAGGAGCTGGGAATAGAGCATGTGCATGTCAAAACTGACTCTTTGGTAATGGCTTCACAAGTGTTGGGGAATTTCGAAACAAGAGAGCCAATGTTGAGAAAATATCTACTGCTAGCCAAAGAAGAAATTGCGAAGTTCAAATCGTTCATCATAGAACATATCCCGAGAACACAGAATGAAGAAGCGGATGAATTATCAAAGTTCGGTCTTCCATCAGGGGGATTGACCTCTGAACTTTTCCATCCGACAACGGAAGAAGGAGAACTAATGCAGATTGATCAGCGTCCTTCTTAGAAGGATCCCTACGAGTTGTACTTATCAAAAGGGGAATTCCATCCATCTATCAAAGATAGGAGAAGATTCAGAAGAAAGGCACCTTACTATTGCTTGGTGGCAGGAGTCTTATACAGGAAGAATCTCATTTCTCCTTTGGCACGATGTGTTTCGGAAGAAGAAGTTCCAATAATACTCCATGAGGTACATTCAGGAGAATGCGGTAGCCATTCTGGGGCAAAGACTTTGGAGAAGAGAATCCCGAGGCAGGGATATTTTTGGCCAACCATGAGGAATGATGCTGAGGCATTCGCCAAACGATGTGTTCAGTGTCTGAAGTTTGCTCCGCTTCAACATCTACCGGCTCAGACACTTAGATCAATAACAGCGCCTTGGCCGTTTGCAGTTTGGGGAATGGATCTCATCGGACCTTTTCTGATGGCTAGCAGTCAACGTCACTTCATAATCATCATAATCGATTATTTTAACAAGTGGATTGAGGCAAAAGCATTGGCCAAAACTACAACACAGGTTATTAGAATTTTTTTTGGGGAGAAATCGTTTGTCGTCATGGAGTTCCGTTGGCAATCGTTACTGACAATGGTCCTCAATTCAACAATTCAGAAATGATCAACTTCTGCGACTAGGTTGTCATTGAACTTTGATTCTCTTCGGTACATCATCCTAGGAGTAATGGTCAGGTGGAAGCAGCAAATAAACAAATCCAATATCTTCTGATGAAGAGAGTTTTGAATCAAAAAGGGAACTGGGCAGAACAACATCCTTCCATCCTCCAGACTCACCGGACTACTCCATCTTTAGCCATAGGGGAAACACCATTCAAATTATCTCATGGCTCGGAGGCAGTCGTTCCCATAGAATTTGAAGTGGTCAGTCCCAGAGTTATGCATGCAAAGCAATAAGGTGAAGCATGGATAGAATCCAATGATGAAGGGATTAAATATAGTCTGGATCTGATTGAAGAACTTCGGGATGAAGCTACTATAAGGCAGGAAGAAGTGAAAAGGAGAATGACGAAATACTTTGGCAAGAATGTCAGAGTTAAGCAATTCCCAGTTGGTGATATTGTGTTAAAGAAAGTAGATGTTGCAGCCAGGACATGCATAGTTAGAAAACTGAATCCCAACTGGCCAGGGCCGTTCATCATCAAAGAAGTATTGAAGAATGGGGCTTACCGCCTTCATACAAGTGATGGAGAAGACATCTCATGCACCTGGAGCGGTGACAATCTCAAACATTTCTATCCGTAAATGTTCTTTCATTACTTGAATTTTTTGGATATTCAATGAGGAGCCCTATACTGACACTTTTCCCTGTCTAGTGACTTTTTACATTTTTTGTATCCCTCATTGGACCTTGGAGACATCGCCAAGTTCTGCTTGAACCCCCTCAGATTGTAGTCATTAGCATAAAACCACGAAGATCACGTGTAGTGGGGAGTTTTCGCACACGTGTAGTGGAAGCTTGCCAATTCCCGTGCGGTGGTCTTCAAAATTTTGGATCCCGGCCGGTATCTAACACACCTCTGCATCAAGGGAGTTCCAGGTGACTGTTATCTCTGTGTGCCCCAAAAGGGATATAGTTACAACTTTGATGATCTTTCTGAGGAAAGCATTATCGGTAAAGCCTCCGCGGCATAACCACACCTGCCCAACTGATCATCTTAGCATGTGACCATCGAATACTCCTAAAGAAACTCTCGAGTGGATCCTACAGGGGACCCACAACTGAGTTGATCTCTCTGAGGAAAGCAATGTTCGCCGCCTAGGCCCACCTGCCCAATTGATTAACTCGGCTTGTAACCCTAGGCTAGAGAGCAGTTGAGTTATCGAAATCCTTATAGCTCTTATGACCACTTGAGGAAAGTAATGCTTGCTACCTAAGCGCACCTGCCCACTTGGTCATCCGAGTCTGTAATTCCTTTTACTTATGTACATGAAATTATTCCTTCTCTTATGGTCCCTTAAGACTATTCCGGAGAAAGTAGGATTTAGCAGGTATCTTAAAGACTGGGCGGTTTGATCTATTAAACCGACCGACTTGGGATAAGCAGGTGTAACAACAACATAAAATGGGTTTTAAGACCAGGCAGTCTAACTCATTAAGCCGGTCGGCTTGAATAAACAACAACTTAATATACTAACCGGCCGGTTAGAATGAATCTAGCAGTAAAAGCTAGAAAGCATGTTATTACAGAATGCCACAAAGCAGTATTTATAACAGGTTATCAATAATAATATTAACCGACCGGTTTCCCCAGTCGGTCTATAATTAATTCTATCAGCTCGTGGACATTCATCGGTTTATAACATAATATTATTCGCTCAGTTAGAATTAAGCCGTCCACAAGGAATCGACCATGGGTTATTCTCGCAAGGATGAATATTGCTCAACTACTAATTATTGGTCGCCCATACTGAATATTGACTGCGCGAACTTATAGATTGTTGCTTATACTTGCGAGAATGTTTAAAATTTCAGAAAAAGGAATTCAAATTATTGGTCGCCCGGATTGTATACTGACCGCGCGAACTTATTGATTGTTGCTTGTACTTATGAGAATGTTTAAAACTTCAGAAAAAGAAATCCAAACTATTGGTCGCTCGGGTTGAGAACTGATCGCATATCTCAATAGTCATTATGATAAATATTGCTCGACTCTGATTACTAGCCGCCCGATATGTTTTCAAACCACACAACTCGCGATTGGGATTCATCTATTATGACAAGCGGCTTAGAGTTGTGGTTGGCATTTGATTAACCCGCTGGGTCTATTCATTTGAGATTCTCAAGAGCCCGAACTTCTATCCGCTTGGATTATATCTTAAGCCGCACAACCGATGGTCGGGATTTATTATGACTGGCAATTTCTAGCTATGATTAATTTATTGGGTCAGGATTGGTCTCAGAGATAAACCGTCCGAGTGGCATTCATAACATTCAGGCAGCTATTTATTTGAAATTCTCAGAGATCAAACTTTTGACCGCTCGGGTTGATATTAAACCGCACGACCTAATTTCAAAGAACTTGCAGTTTAAAGGAAATAAAAGATCACAACAATCACAAGTAAGTCTCAAAGGTAGACAGCCGAACAGGTAGTGTTTTTCATTCATTTTCAAAATATATATTTACATCATTCAGACCGGCCGGCTAATAAAATCAAGCCGTCGGTTATGCAAAGAAAATTCCCAAAATAACAAAACACTATTCGCCCGATCTGAGTCTTTTCGCCATGGGAGAACTTGAATCTCCTCCACCTTCAATATCAACATCGGGCGAATAGCCACTACTGGCCGATGAAAAACTTGACGAACTGCTACTTGAGTCTTCATCCTTCAGGTTCCCAACCCGATCGGCCTCACCTTCAGAGGTATCAGTTTCAGAAGATGAACCCTCTTCATCATCAGCAACAGCCTCATCGTCAGTATTGGCCTCTTGCTCTGCAGCGATTTCGTTAACCGCAACAACTTCATTATCCGTGGCGGTTTCATCCTCGTCGTCGTCTTCCTCTTCCGAGCTGCTAACTTTCTCTTTATCTTTTGCTCTGCGGTCAATATCATCTAACTTCTTCTTCAAGGAAGGGTAGACATCCGAGAAGTAGAAATCCTCGAAGCCTGCTGACAGACCGTCACGCCCTCTCAAAATGTTTATGGCGACATTAATCCCCTTGGAGACATGGGGTAAGACTTCCTCTTGGATGACTGGATTATCTATATCATATTGCTTCTGAAAAAGAGAAAAGGGTTAGACTGCACGGTTTGAGGAAAATAGACAACATAAATATTCATCAGATGATAACTTACCGCTGCGACTTCCTTTAACCGCGCGATCTCTTGAGCCTGCTCGACATTCTTCTTTTCCAAGTAAGTATGGGCTGAAATTAGCCGCTTGTACGATAAGCCCATGAAGTGATTAGCCGCAAAGCTCCATGCACCCTCTTGTGCGTCAAGCTTGGAGAGCTCCTCCTCCGGAACTTCCTTTAGTTTCTTCAGCGTTTTTCGGCCATACATAGCTGCACCGGTGGCTAATGCATGATGGCTAACTTTTTCGCTCCCCCAGTGCGGGAGCGCGGTTGACACCTGCACACAGTCACCATTTGGGTGTCAGCGTATGGTCGGGTTTCTCCGTAGGTATTTTAGATTACTGCAGGAACCGAGAAGCTCGAACTCGCCTGAAGAGGCCGAGTCCTCCTCCTCAGATGACCGCGACTTGTTTTTCCTCCGCCGCTTTTCTCTTTGAGTTAGAACCGGGCTGGCCGGGCTGACCGGATTGTTCTTCGGAACAATGACAGCGGCTGCAAAACAAAGTCAAAATTTTAATAAGACAGGTCGCGACGTCACAAAAAAGCGAGTTGTGAGAAACTTACTGTCTTCAGGTTAGATATTCTCCAACTCTGAGAACAACGGGATGTATTAGTTTACATCAAGCCGCTCGGCCTCGAGGAACTTAATGGTCCCCAAATCGGTTGCTCCAATATCATCTGGTCGGAAGGCCTCCTCATCTCGCACCTGCGGGTTGGTCTGCAACAGCCCGAGCTGGCCCTCGAAGATTATATACCTCTCCGTCCAGCTCGTGACCTTATTCACCAAATTGACGACTTTCAACTCCCTGCACCCAAAGTAAAGGTATCCTCTAAAAATTAGTGTTCCGGCGTCTGGGATAGACCACACGGAGAAAAACTTCCTAAAAAGGCCAATGGAGAATCGAACTCCTTCAGACCACAGATAGGAGATGAAGCTCTAGATGGAGGCTATTGAATTCGGTAGGAGCTGTCCGGGCACAACTCCATAATGGTCGAAAATCGCTATAACTTCAAGTGGCGGCGGAAACCTGAAGCCATTTTCGAAGTGGTCGATGGGTACATCGATTTGGGTAGGAGAAGAGGAGTTAATCCGCTCATCGCATAGCGGAAGCCGCGCGAGCAGATGACTTTCGGCCATATGTCTTTTAATGAAATCATCTAACTCGGCCTGAGTTAAGCGACACTCTTTGTGATCAGCAGAGTGGAAGGCAGAAGCCGCGTCAGTCCGGACGGCTTAAACTTTTCAGACTGCTTCGACTTGGTCTTAGCCCGCGCCATTAGGAATCGATGCATGAATCTACGGAATGGATACTACTTATAGACCCAGTGATCTGCATATAGTAAAATCGTATTGCGACCATATACCCTAGCCGCGCGTTCAACAACCTGCATGGTTAGTTTTATAGAAGAAAGCCATGAATTATATACATAAGTCGCACGACGTGCATATATCATAAATATTCTAAGTATCACACAGCAGAAATCAATGGTTTGCATATAGCCGAGTCAAGCCGCAACTGAGCTCACTTAACCGCCTGGCCTGCTGTTAGCAGAACAAACATATCAGAAAATAAGTTCGCTAAAGCCGTGCGACCAAATCGCGCGGTTAGCAACCTGCATAAATCGTGTTATTTTACAAGCAGCAAACCACAAACAACAATTTAAGCTGCACGGCTTAAAGATCAGTTCAAGGGCATCAAAAAATATTCTAAGTGCTCAAAGGCAGAAACCGTAAGCAAATAATAACAAGTCGTACGGCTTGTAAATATCCAAACGTTCTTAACACTCCAAGGAAGTAATCATGAATTCGCAGATCAAGCCGCACGGTCTACAGAATAATTCAGATATCACAAATTTTAAATGACATTAAAATAAGCAGTCGATGTTTAAGTTGTCCAAAGGACCGAATAAAAGAATATTATTATAGACATTGTTCTTAAAAACAAGCAGTTCATAGCTGACGGTGGTCTGGAGGAGCATCTTCACGGTGAAGTCGTGCGACTTGATCACCAACTTGAAGGATAGTACCATACATCTGATTAAGGCTATGATGGAGATTGTTGATAGTACTGTGAAGTCGTGCGGCATCTCCCTCTACTCGCGTGGACGGAATCATGCGAGCAGGCAAGGCCGCAGCGGTCTCACCCGTATTAGCAACAGGGTCGGCCATCCTGACCGCTGGGAGAGCCGAGGTCTCCCCAGTAGCCTAGCGGTTTGACCCGCGTCATCCATCATTAGTCATGTTAGAAGTGATAGTTTATATAGGATGTAGTCTTAGTCACCTAGAGGAGGGGGGGGGGGGGGGTGAATAGGTCTCCTTTTGTTTTAGGCTTTAACCTAGCTGTTTTCTGATTTTAAGTTAGTAATGAATCAAGCACACAGAAAACACTCAAGCCTTTATAGTGGTTCTTCAAGACATGATGTCTTGATTAGTCCTCTTCCCCCCTTCACCTTTCTAACAATGAGTTAGATAAGGCCAACACCTCCAAACTCAACTCCAAGAGCTTACAATATAGATCCCTCAAGATCTCTCATGTTTTCCCAAACCCTATCTCAGGCTCAACAACCCTACCTCAGGCTCAACGGCCATACCTCAAATCTCACAAAGATCCTACACTCAAGCTGACCTCTCAGCTCTACTACTCAGGCCAAACAACCCTACACCTTAGGCAAAGATGCCCTACAATCTCAGAACAGTTAAGCTCCTACAGAAGTAATAATAGCTGATTACAACAGAAGATAGAATAGATCAAGCCTTGGTCTTCTGTTGTTGAACAACTGATGTTGCTGTCTAGAAACAGGGAAGAGTAAGATGGGTTCAACTCTGATTCTTTCTGATCCTTTTCTTCAGTGGATGAATGATGATCAACTTATTCTGTCTTGAAACAATCAAGAAGAACAAACTTTCTCTCCTTGCAGCTTCAGGAAGCAGGAAGAGAGCACTTGAGGGTTGCCGTCAATGGAACAATTAATTTCTTTTCTTCAGTGAGTGGGAGAGCTTTTACAAAGCCATAATTGATTCTTTTATACTCCTCTATTCTTTAACGGCTATCATATGTCCTCCTGACACAGTATGTGAGTGATTGGAACATCCTCGCTTGCTTTACAGCGTGTTGCGCCAAAAGCAAACCTGCCAGTCCTTTTGAATATGTCTCAGCGGTTGGGCTGAGATAGCTTCCAGTCTCAGCGGCTTCATGTGTCCCGTCTCAGCGGATCTGCTGAGACAGACAGTTGTCTTAGCATATTTTCCTTATCCGCAGCTCAGCTGGCCCAGACTCCTTCTCAGCGGCTCCTGGCCTTGTCTCAGCGGTTCAGCAGAGACTGAGAGCTTGTCTCAGTTGTTTTGGCAGTAAACCAACTAAACTTACTCCATTCCTTGGACTAACCTAACCCTGCTTGATTATGAGATAAAATGGGGTTTATTAAATACAACTTGTACTTAGCATTGAGTGTGAAGCTTCTTCAAATCAAGGGAACATTAAGGGTAATATTCCCAACAATCTCCCCCTATTTGAAGAAGGCAGAACACCATCAATGCTAAAGCACATAACACATAAATATTTATCATGTAACTTCATAACATGATAATCATTATAACATACTCATGTAAACATTATTATGATATTTAGGATAATATTATAACAGATGATATTCATGCCAGGTATGTTACTAACAGAGTTTAACAACCCAATAATATGATTAGATAAACATGATAATGCATCACAGATTAACTTAACCAATAACACATGGTAAAATTAAGCTAGTGCTCAGATTAGCTTATTACATAAGGTGATTAATTCAACAATTCATTCATTAGCATTTCATATAAAGTAATGAATCATAGTTCAATTTACATTCAGAAATCCATAATACTTAAATATATTAATTTAAAATTTTCTTTTCTTAGAAGAAGTTGAGCACTCAGGAATATCAACAACTACTTCTTTTCCTTTAGCTGAGGCCTCTGGGTCTGCTGCAACATTCACACTTTCAGCAACCACTTCTTCTTGAGCTGGGATTTCCTTATCTTCAGCAGCCACAATCATATTTTCAGGGAGATTAGTGGCCGTATCTTTTTCTGCATTAGCAACCTCAAATTCAGCTATTTTTCTTTTGTTCTCTTGCCTTATGAAATATAGATATGGCTTTGGGATATATCTTGAAGGCATTCTTCTTGGGTTTTCTTTTCTTACCAGGTTGGCTTTGAATACTTTATCTCTTTTTGTGTTTCTTTCTAAGTGCTTTATCCACTCTTCAGATGGATAGAACTTATCAATATCTTTACCAATTTGACCAAGGCTTAGCCAGACATTCAGTATTATTTCCTTGGAGTCATCACTCTAATACTCATAGTCAGGATCTCTATTCTGCACATCCCTTTGCCTTGCCATGTATTCTTCAGCCAGCAATACTGTTGGAGCCTATGCTCCGCATCTCTTGGTTTGAGAATAATAAATACCGTGTTGTATTTGATCTTGTATTTTGTGTGTTTATAGTGTGCAGGTTTTACAGGTACTATAGCTACATGAGTAGTTTGCTGATTGATGAAGATTCTCTGAAAAGAGAGCTAATGCTCGCGTTAGTTGCTAACGCCCGCGTTAACAACCGTTGAGAAGGAAACCGCTGAGAAGGATACCGCTGAGAAGGAAACCGTCGAGAAGAAATGCCGATCGACGAAACTGCGTTCGACAAAATCTGAAGGCGTTCGATGAAAGGAGATTCCGTTCGACGAAATGAACTTGCGATCGACGAAATTGCGCTTGACGAAATTTTGTGGCGTTCGACGAAATTGAGTTCGCCGAAATTGCGTTCGACGAACATCGATGGCGTTCGACGAAATTGAGTTCGGCGACATTGCGTTCGACGAACTTTGATGGCGTTCGACGAAATTGAGTTCGACGATATTGCGTTCGATGAACTTTGATGGCGTTCGATGAAATTGAGTTCGGCGAACTTGCGTTCGACGAACTTTGATGGCATTCGATGAACTTTGATTCCGTTCGACGAAAGCGCATTCGACGAAATGAGTTTCGTTCGACGAAATTAGTTTCTGCCACGATCCTAACTATTTGCGCGAATTCAGCCACGACAGTGCATGTTCACTAACGTCGGTGTTAGTGATTAACGCCACGCGATAGCTCCTGAGGCTATTTAAAGTACAACCCCTCTCATTCCTAGAAAGTTGATTCCAGAATTCTGATACTTTTGAGAGAGGCTCGTCTACAACAATTAAGAGATCTCCCTTGTGCTACATGAAGATCTAAAGAAGATTTTGAAGGAGAAGGTCTACAACGCTTATTCCATACGAAGGACGATCGCTTCCAGGACGCCAACATCTACATAGTCTTTGTCTTCACCTTCAGAATTTCTTGGGGAGTTTCTCTTTACTTATCTTGTAATCTTTTACTTTTTCTTTTGTAATTTGTGTGGAGAAATCGTTCGGGGAGAACGTCGGATTCCGGAAAGGATTCTGTGGGTAATTCGCCGCGGTTATTGACGACTAGGTCCTTGTGAGCCTTAGGGGGTAATTTTCCGTCTTGTGCGTGACAACTAGGTCAAGGGTAGATCTAGGGGGTGGCTAGAGGCCTTATCCGGGGATAGATAGGCTATAGCCAACCGGTCCTTGGGAGAAGGACCGATGAAACATCAAAAAGTGTTTTTACATATTCTCGCCTTGATTTCTAGCGTTATAGAAATTAAACATTTGTGTATTCAATTTATTATGAAATAAAATCATGTCTTTTAATGTTCTATTCAATTGATTTTATTTCCTCTTCAAGAATGTTTTAATTTATATTTCATTAAAGTATTAAAATTAACATTTGTGTAATTATCCTTGAAATACAATAATCATTTTCATTATCTCTGATTTTCTAGAATTGTATTTCATTTAAGATTTCATAAGTTAAATCACTGCGACAATCTTTTTGTGCTAAGGAATATTTTCTGGAGAGCTAACGCCCAACGTTAACACTTAACGCCGATGTTAACAACAGTTGACAAAAAGTTTTGTTTCTCTTGTTTAAAAAGGATTCTTCAATACAATCTTTTCTGAGATATCAAAATATATTTTCTTATAGAATATTCCTAAACTTTGATCACAAACTTTGATAAATTTAATTAAGATTTAAAATTCCATAAAGCCCTTATTCACCCCCTCTAAGGGCGCCGTATGATCGAACACGTGGTATCAAAGCGTAGGTTATTCCAATACGGCTTCACAACCGGGAATAATGGCGCTACATGATCTCGCATCTTCTAGAGGGGATGATTTTTATGAAAATGAAAAATCAATATGTCCACCATTATTTATGGGTGAAAATTATAATGGGTGGAAAACACTTATGGAAAAATTTCTTAAAACTTTTGATATTGAACTTTGGAATATTATAATTAAAATGCTCCCAATTATTCTAAATAAAAATGAAAATTTTTAAATGCCAAATCCATGAATAGTCTATATAGTGCTCTAGATCAAAATATTTTCAAACTTATTTATACGCTTCCTACTGCTTTTGAAGTTTGGAAATTTCTTGAGAATACTTATAGTCTTCCTTCCACAGATGATGAACAAGAGGAATTCCTTATGGATATAAGAGAAGAAATCGACGAGGACTCATGTTTGGAGGAAGATCTATCTAAGAGAGAAACAATATTGAACTCAATTGATGGCAAAACATCAAGCAAAAGAGAAGACGGAAACTATAACAAGATAAGAAAATCTAAATCTTCACTTTTTGTAACAAATTCTATTTCTACATTTCGTATGCTTGAAATTGCTAAACGTAGAATTAAGAAATTGAAAAAAGCTAATTCCAAATTACGTTTAGAAAATAAAACTTTAAAAGCAAACGCTAAAGTAGAATCTTATATTGATGTTTCAAATTCTCTTTCATGCTCTTTTAAAAATGCTAAACCTTGTTTTGATTATAATGCTTTTAAAGAAGAACTCAAGGTTTTGGAAAAAGGTCTTTTAACTTCAAAAGAGTATAATGAAAAATTGATAAAAGAAAATGATAATTTAAAGGATAAACTAGAATCATTAAAAATGTTTATTCAAATTTTTTCATATAATAAAAAATCTTTTATTTCTAGTTTATCAAATTATCAAAAGTCTAAAAGCTTAACTTCATATTATAAGAGTATGTCTATAAAAATAGTGGAAATGAAAATCATCAAAATAAGAACCAATCATTTAAAACATATTGTAACCGACTCTTTCAACATTCAATTCTTAAGAAAGACCATCACTCTTATTAACTCTCAAAGAATCCATATAATAAAATTCATTATGATTATCAACATCAATGTATTTTGAAAAATAATTTGAATAAACATAAATTCCAAATGAATTATTTTTCAAACAACTATCATCCCAAAAAGATGTCAAATAATCATAATACGAATTTAAAAGATAAACAACAAAAGTATGAATGGAGGCCCAAAATTAAAAATGAAACACTAGCTCCACTTGTAAAGGCCCATTCATCACTATCTCTCCAAAAGCCAACACGATGTATTTGGGCACCCAAAGGAACCATCACACTTGGTCCCTTTTGGATACCTAAATCTCTCATTGACTTGCAATCATCGTATTGCATGAAGTAGAAATAAATTAAAAATGAAATATCATTACTCTACTTCATGATATGCTTAATTGCTTTTTCTTTTGTTTATTTTTTATTTTTTGAGCCAACTTGTTTATGATCACTTTGTATATCATGAGATATGACTTTCAACAAATCAAATTGAATTAAATTGAATATAAAGTCATAAAGTTTGTAAGTGATCTATCTTTCTTTTTTATATGTTTTATCCTTTTTAAATCCATTGCCTATAAATGTCTTATATTATCATTATAAATTGAATGCTAAATTTGCTAAATGATATTATCAAGACTAATGAAATTACTTTCAAAATTGGATTTAAATGGACTTTTTAGAGTCTTAGGCTAAAATATTAAATGCACAATTTATTGCATATTTGTCTATTTTTCGTTGCTATATATACTAACCCCTATATTGAAAATCATAATCGAGAAAAATTGGAATCAAATAATATAAAAAACAATGTGTTTTAAATCAAATATTGTAACTCTGTTGCTAACGCCACGCGTTATCACTAACGCTGGCGGTATCATGTTTTCCAAATAATTCTGATTTCTCTAATTATTATTTTCTGAATTTTTTTTACTATGTTAAGTATCATTATCTTCTACTTTCAAATACCTTGTATTTTTTTGTCTAATTTCTACAAATTAAAATCATAATTGAAAAATTACAAAAATGATGAATATGATTTCACATACTCCACCTTGATCTATTAATATCCTATGCTAAAATTCACTATACTCATATATCATAATTCATGATCTATCAAGACCTATCTTAAATCAACTAATTCAATCAACCTTTGGAATTATGAAATATATGATTGCAATTGGTATTATAGTTTCATATCTTGTTTTGTGTGTGTGATGTGCATCTCTATTATTTGCATGTATCTTAGTATCTTTAGACCTATGAATTAACTTGATATCAACAAGATGAAATCAAATAGAACTGTCACTTCTTTCTAGGTCTATGAAAATTCAAAACTCTATGTTTGAATACATGCAATTCAATTATATATTTGTCCAATTTTACTTAGCTTTGCACCTTGTTGCCGTAATTCATCATACTAACATCATCACTTACCATTGGTAGAAATCAATGTCCATGCTAGTTATATATCTTGCAATGCTAAAGTAAATTATATTACTAAAATATGAAAATCATAATTTCCTTTGTAGTTATTTACATGAATAAAAATTATCTAAATGGATTTAAAATCAACAATCTTCGATATAAGTGTAAATCTAAAACAATACCTATGACATGTGTCTCACAATAGCGAGGGCGTAGGATTGTGTGCATTAGAGACCTAACCTCTAAGTCATGTCTTGTCCTTAACCCGGGAGGGTTCCAATAGGGACTTGCGAGGCACTTGGGGGAAAGAGTGCTAGGTTAAGCATTGTCTTATGTATGCATATGGGATTAACACCCCAACCTATGGCATGTATGTAACTCCTCATGACCATCCGTCACTTAGTACGGGGCTAGAGTGTAGTTGATAATTAGTTTTTAGTCATCGTTTTTAGGTTAGTTTATTATGTTATTTGCGTTTTTATTTTTATCTTTTGTTATTTTTTATGCATGTTTTTGTTATTTTGTTATTTTCCTATTTTCAAAAACTAATGTTTTATTTTATGTTATGTTTTAATTTCATGTTTTTATATTTCTTAAGCTAATTTTATGTAATGTTTTATTTTATGTTATGTTTTAGTTTTATATTTTTATATTTTCTTAACTAATGCTAATGTTTTATTTTTATTTTGTAGGAATGTTGTCGCCGCCACCTTTGCATGAAGTCGTCGCATTCGCCGTCGTGTGCCCGTCCATGCCACCATCGTCACCGCAACGCCATCATCGTGCCGTCAATATTCATGTCGCAACGCCATGCTTGCCGCAACGCCACATCCGCGCCATTGCCGCCACCTTTGCATGAAGTCCACGCCATCGCCGCATCAGTTTGAAGAATTGTAGCCGACCACCTTGACCAAGTGTAGCTGCCCATCAACTTGTTGTTGGTGCAGCTCTTCATTAATGCAACCATGCAGCCGGTCCCCCATTTAATTCAAGTCCAAAGCAGCTCCTCTAATCCATTATTCCATGCAGCCAACAAAGTGTAGTCCACGTGAAACAGCCACTTGATGCAGCTCATAAAAATCCAGCCACCTTTAATAATTTTCAAGCAGCCGGCCACTTAATTTATCCCGTCAACCTCCAAGCAGCCCTCCATTCTCCAAACCGTGAACACCAACCATCAAACAATAGCAGCCCACTTCCCTACCCTTCATTAAATCATCACCCGCCACCTTGCATTCTCCATGCATGCATCTCTCTCATTTTCCTCTCTCCTCTTTTATATTTTTCTCTTCTTTTATTCCCATTCATCCCCTCTTTTATATTTTTCTCTCCTCATTTAATCCCATCCATCCCCCCTCTTTCATCCATTTTAATTTTATATTTTATTTTATATTTCTTTAAATAATATTCATTGCATTTTCACCCTCTCTCTCCTCCTCATTAAACTCATGCATGCATTCTTCCATTCATGCATGACCCTTCTCTCTCTCCCTCATAAATCTCATTCATGAACCTTTCCCCCATCTAGAACCTTCCCCCTCTTCTATATAAGGAGCACAAGTCTCAAGCTTTTGGAGAAGAATTTTGAGAGTGGATGTAGAAGTAGTGTAGAGTTTTCTTTTCTCATTTAGAGAGCTTCCTTCAAGTATTGTTGTAAGAGTATTTTGCATCTTGTTATGTATTCTCTTTTATAGTTAATGAATATGAATGTTTTTATTTCTATTCTCCTCTTTTCTCTCTTTCTAATGCGTAGCTAATTTCTTTTTGTACTCGAACGCGATGATCTTTGCGATGAAATAACGCATCTCTCATTTTATGTTTACTTTTGTATTTTTATTTTTGATCCGACCTTGATTAATATCGTATCGACTCCGTATTTCATGTATACGGTAGTAGATTCTGATCTCATATTCGAGTAGCCGAGAGGCTCGTGAATGTGAAAGATCGCTCAAGGAAGGAAGGAGTTGCATGCACCCCTAGAGATAGGATGACGTAAATATTCCGGATTGGAGTCAAATCCAATAGCGCGGTTCACTTCTATAATGCGACTTTAGGCCTTTTGATTTGCAAAGAGATTTCGGTCAAAACGTCTAGAAATTAGGAGATTTAATGCTCTAGTGAGATTATTTCTTATTTTCGGATCCGCCACGGTCTTAATAGAATTACGAATGTTAAACTAATTTATTCCGTTATTTTATTTCAAAGTGAATCGTCGACCGAGCACTCTTTTGCAATAGTTTTATTTCTCTTTTAATTAAGTCAGTTTATTTTTGTTTTCAAAATCCATCAACCGTTCGGTAGGATAATAGAGTCGTTGTGAGTAATAGTACTTGCCTGCCCCGAGTTTAAATATGACCTTGATATATTTTATATCCTATGCTATATTTCGATAGGTACACTTGCCTTAATCGAGTATAGATTGGAGAACACAAATTTCTCTATCAGTAGTCATGTAGTTAAGATATCTTGATCTTAGATATACTTATATTATATTCATTGCATGAACATTATCTCACTCTTTATACATAAATCATGCATATTTTTTTCTTCAAAAAATCTATGTATTTTCTCATGCATTATTTTGGGTTTATTTCTCTGGCATAGAATATCATTTACTGATTGGGCTAAAAAGACTTCTATGTTTTCCAGAGAATATATATATAAAAAAAACAAATACAAAAATACAAAACAATTTCAAAGAACAAAAATATATATTTTTTCTCTTTATGTCTGTTTATTGTTTTGTGCTTATATAAAAATTTTCAAAAATTTATTAAAAAAATTGATTGTTATTCATTGCCATTGTCAAGGATGATTAATTATATCAATTAATGATTAAATACAATGTTTAATTTAACTTTCAAGTTTCTTAAAAAAACATTGTTTTGTATTTGTCATGCCTTGAAAATAATCTTGTTATGTGCAATGAAATTGATTGTAGATAAACATGGGTAGAAATGCTTAGCATGCCTCTATGTATGAGTAATGTATTATGTTTGATAATGATTTATTCACTCACCTATTTTTGATAATCTACATATGTTTACAATCTTATAATTGCATGATTGTGTAGTGTAATAACATAAATAATTAAAATGCTTAAATAGATTACCTACACAACATTGAATTGGTTATTACAATTCTTTCTTTCATGCACTTATTCTTTAGAGAAATGTGGTTTACAATGCTATGTTTGCAAAATAAGTGAATTCGGAGTCCTTAGTCACTAAACTAAAAAACAAATAATAAATGACAAGGAAAACTCCACTAAGCACTACTCACCCTCCTGATAAGTCTTAATGAGCATTGTGAGGTTGAGCACCTTGGCTAAAGAATTGTAAAGTGTTTTATAGCAAACAATTTATACACCACTTCTCTTAGTACACCGGATCACAAAATAAATGAAAATAAAGCTAAAAAGTATAAAAGTGATCCCCAAGCACTACTTTGCACCCTGATAAGTCTTAATAAGCATTGTGTGTGCAGAGCACCATGGTAGTTGTACTCTTTATTTATGTGCATTGAAATATTGTGGATGTAATATTATTTGTGTATTTTAATGTTGTGTTATTTCATTATATATGTCATGTGTTTTTGATTGAATCACTTGTATACTTTATCAAAACACTACTTTGTACACATCATTATCTTTCATAAAACTTCTACTTATGAGAATTGGACCCTAATGCTCATTTACTCAAATCTCTACAAACTTAAGTAAATGCACTAGATAACAAAGCATGATCGCTACAATGTTTATGTTTACTTGAAATGCAAATTTTATTACATTGTAGTTTTTGTATCTTGTCTTGATATCATCAAATCATGCTTGCAATTTTATCTTTATAGAATAGCATCTCTTGAATCTTTAACTCAATCATCATCTTTTCAAATTTAAAACTCACTATTCTTTATATGATTTTATCTTCTAAAATGATGTTTATGTTTAAGAGTGCTTATTATATTCTTCTGCTAAGTTTATCACTTATGCTCATTCATGTCTATTTTTTTAACACCGTGGTATTCTATTTTTTTTCTTTTCAACAAATGGTATCTTAAAATAGAATGCTTACTTTATCATGTCAGCTATGTTTCTTACTACTTTATGTTACATCATGCTTATATTTTTCTCAACAAGAAGTATTTAACAAGTTTTTGATTGCATCCTATTCTTCTTCTCGACATAGAACATATTACTCCTTAATGCACACTCACACCTAAACCCTCTTTTGATACTACCAAAATGGGAGAATAAATTGCATAAATCAAATATTTAGGGGGAGTGCATTATAATTATATCAAACAAAAAAAAGGTATCTTTGTAGGGGGAGTAATCATATAAGAGGTGCATACAATATCATATGCTCGATCATGACAATCCTTCAATAAGTGGTTCCTAATCAATCTTAATAGATAGACACTCACCCCTACCCACTTTTGCTAATAACAAAGGAGGAGAAGAACTTGAGAAATCTAGTCAAATAGATATTTAGGGGGAGTAAATTATAAGAGAACACTTATGTAGCGGAGGACTTCATAAAGAAAGAGTATGCATTATCACTTTCAAATCTATCATGCTTTTAACCTGTTATTCATGTATATATTATTACCTCACTTCTCTATAAACACAAATGGTCTTAATTTCACTAATTTCTCATGTAGATATTTGTTATTATCAAAAGGGGGAGATTGTTGGAGCCTATGTTCTGCATCTCTTGGTTTGAGAATAACAAATACTGTGTTGTATTTGATCTTGTATTTTGTGTGTTTATAGTGTGCAGGTTTTACAGGAACTATAGCTACATGAGTAGTTTGCTGATTGATGAAGATTCTCTGAAAAGAGAGCTAACGCTCGCGTTAGTTGCTAACGCCCGCGTTAACAACCATTGAGAAGGAAACTGCTGAGAAGGAAACTGCTGAGAAGGAAACCACTGAGAAGGAAACCGCTGAGAAGGAAACCGTCGAGAAGAAATGCCGGTCGATGAAACTGCGTTCGACAAAATCTGAATGCGTTCGACGAAAGGAGATTCCGTTCGACGAAATGAACTTGCGATCAACAAAATTGCGCTCGATGAAATTTCGTGGCATTCGACAAAATTGAGTTCGATGAAATTGCGTTCGACGAACTTCAATGGCGTTCGACGAAATTGAGTTCGGCGACATTGTGTTCGACGAACTTTGATGGCGTTCGACGAAATTGAGTTCGGCGACATTGCGTTCGACGAACTTTGATGGCGTTCGAAGAAATTGAGTTCGGCAAACTTGCGTTCGACGAACTTTGATGGCATTCGATGAACTTTGATTCCGTTCGACGAACGTGCGTTCGACGAAATGAGTTTCGTTCGACGAAATTAGTTTCTGCCATGATCCTGACGGTTTGTGTGAATTCAGCCACGACAGTGCACATTCACTAACGCCGACGTTAGTGATTAACGCCACACGTTAGCTCCTGAGGCTATTTAAAGTACAACCCCTCTCGTTCCTAGAATGTTGATTCCAGAATTCTGATACTTTTGAGAGAGGCTCGTCTACATCAATTAAGAGATCTCCCTTGGGCTAACATGAAGATCTTAAGAAGATTTTGAAGAAGAAAGTCTACAACGCTTATTCCATACGAAGGATGATCGCTTCCAGAACGCCAACATCTACATCATCTTCGTCTTCACCTTCAGAATTTCTTGGGGAGTTTCTCTTTACTTATCTTGTAATCTTTTACTTTTTCTTTTGTAATTTGTGTGGAGAAATCGTTCGGGGAGAACGTCAGATTAAGATTTAAAATTCCATAAAGCCCTTATTCACCCCCCTCTAAGGGCGCCGTAAGATCCAACAAATACTTATTCTCTTTCTCTTCTCTTTTTCAATCTCTCATTTTGGGCAATGGCTTCTTGATGTGGGAAGTCCCAATCTTCTGCCCTATTTACATCCAGTAGGGGAAGGTTTATGGCAAGTCTTGTGCCTTGCAGAACCTTAAGAGTTAGATCAGAATTTATGATTGCATTTGTATCCTCCCCCTTTCTGGCTTCTTCAAACACTTATTGATGTAAATCTTGTTTAGTTGTTGTTATAGTGCCAGATAAGGTTTGGAAAACATTTTCAAAATCAACTTGCAGGAACTCATCTTTGAGTTTGACTACCTCAGCATTCAGTTGGGTTGCAGTGACTGTTTCATCAATTGATTGGAAAACATTAGCAATATCTGTTTTCAGCTCTTCCTTATTCCTGTCAGCTTCCTCATTCAACTGCAAAGCAGTGGAGTATACATATTCTTGGATGTGATTTGGGGATTTTTCTATCACCTCATCTGTCTTGCTGACATAATTTTTGACATATGTCATATCCTGTTCAGACATCCGGAGGTGTTTGTCCATAGATCTTAGAATGGTATCCTGAGAGGTCACTGTCTTCTCTGCCAGATCAAACCATCTTGTCATTTGTTTGTTAAGGATTCCAGTGTTTTCCTTTATCTCCTTAAACTCAACCATTACTTTAGTTTTCACAGTCAGGATGGACTGATCTATATAGGCTTTGACTGTGGTAACTGTCTGATCTACATAATTCTTCATGGATGTGAGATGAGTCTCTAGCATGAGTTGAATTGCATTTAGAATGCTCTCATTTAAGGAAGTAGAGGTGGAAGCTTGTTGATCAGGGATGATTGGGTGTGGAAGCCTTAGTGGACTTGGAGGATGGACTACTTGAGGTGTAGTCAGCACTGCAGTTGCAGGCATCACTTGAGCTGGATATCCATGTCAGCATCAACATTGTCTGGTTCGTCACCCTCAGAGAGAGCATCTTGGTCAGATGAATCCAGGAAGGCTGGGACAATTATTTGGAGTTAGAGTTTATGACTTAACAATTCTAAAGATGGGTTTGTAGGGCTTACCAAGAACATCATCTTTATCTGATGTTGGCTCTTGCTTCTTCTCCCCCTCAGATGGGGCATCCGATTGTCCTGATGAAGGTAAAGTCCAGAGGGCTGGTTCATTATCCGGATTAAGCCTAATTCTTTCTTCAAGATTGAAAATAAATCTGTCAATCTGACCTTGCAAATCCTGAGGTGAAGGCACTTTGTCCTTATTATTATCATTGATATTAGCAACATCTAAGGAGGATGGTTCTTGTTTTTACTCCCCCTCAGATGGAGCACTCATCAGGCCTTGAGGAGCTGTGGTCCACATTATTTAAGTGTCATTAGTGACTACCTAATTGATTGGCTGCGATCAAATAATTTTATGAGTAATGTGGAGTTAAGGATTAATTACCAGGAGTTCTATCTATGTTCAGGTCCTGTGGAGGGACAATGTCAGTAGGCATGTCATCCTATGGAGCATCCTTGTCAGGAATGCTGTGTGATCCAATATCAGCACCAACCTCTTCATACTTATTATTTATTGGGTGTCAACTTATCACCTAGGGGGGGGGGGGGGGGGGTGAATAGGTTTTTCAAGTTATATTATCCCCTTTTTGGTGTTCTTGATTTTTGGTTAGTAGATCTAAAAGCTGTAAAGCATAACACAGAAAACACACAACGATGTATAGAGGTTCCTCAAGACAGAGTGTCTTGAGTAGTCCACTTTCCCTCTGCGCCTACCTAGCAGTGTGCTAGGCTCGGAAAATGCCGCCAAATCTTCAGGCCCTCAAGCCTTACACCTCAGACTCGCAAGTCCAATAGCCTAGGACCGCAAGCCCCTACTACCCCCGAGCCCGCAAGCCCCTACTGCGCCCGATCCCTCAAGCTCGACAAGATCGGACCCGCAAGTCCACTGCCCTGACCCTCAAGCCTCACAGCTCTCCAGCCCGCAAGCTAGACGGTGTCAGACCCGCAAGTCCACTGCCCTGGCCCTCAAGCCTCACAGCTCTCCAACCCGCAAGATAGATGGTGTCGGACCCGCAAGTACACTACCCTGGCCCTCAAGCCTCACAGCTCTCTAGCCCTCAAGCTAGACAAATAGGCCCGCAAGCCATTACAAGAGATTACAGTAAAAATAACTGTTACTTCTGCCGGATGAAGATTGACAACTTTAGCCTGATGAAGATTGGCTTCTTAGAGTTGAAGAAGATGCTTCTTGATCTGGAGATTCAGCACAGGATCTTCTTCAGCCTCCTCTTAGCCTGATGAGGATTGGCTTCTTAACAGTCTATGGAGATGACTGATTCTTCTTTCTCTCCTTCTTTCTTGCGCTGCTTGTACTATTCTATTTTTGTATGCGCAAGTTCTTTTTCTATTTTTCTCCATATTTATTTAGGGAGACCTCTTATCTATTTTATAAGACAGCGAGCCTCCCAACGGTCTTCGGAGAATATTCCTTAAGTGTCAGATGCTCCATTCCTTAAGAGCACGCATTGAATGATGACAACATTAATTGCTGATAGACAATCAGGCGGCGGCATTAAATGCTGACAGCCCGTCTGCAACTTTTGAATCTGTCTCGATGATATTTCCATCGTTACGACGTCATGGACAATATCTCGACGACATAACTTTGTCGAATCCTTGAACTTAGACACACTTTCAATTCTTCTAGCTTCTGCTTCTGATGCTGGTATCTCGACGATACGAGACATTCTGCATATACGACGATATGCTATCTCTGCCTGTGTCGTCGTGATCTTCCTTCTTGTAGATTGATGAGTAGTATTTATGCATATTTTAATTATTGTATTTAGTTTAGTTTTAATTTAAAATTGCAAATATTATTTATATTTTAGTTTAAAATAAATTCTTTTATAATTTCTATTCTAAATGTAGTTTTACTTTTATTTTGCAGATTTTCTGGTGTTTTTGGACAAACTCCATAGTACACGCCCTCAGTCACATCCGTGACCAAGGGCGTGTAACGTAAAGATCTGCGTTTGACAAAAACTGAGCTGAGTTCGATGAATCCAACGCCGCACTGCAAGTCACGCACCAGGTCACGCCCGTGACCCAAAGTCACGCCCGTGACCAAGGGCGTGTACACATAGAATCTTCCCAGCGGGCTGCCGTCGAGACGTGGAGATGCTGTCGAGGAGTTGACCCAAGTCACGCCCGTGACCAAAGAGTCACGCCCGTGACTTCCCGCGTGATCCCCGCTCCCTGCTGCGCCGAATTCAAGCCACACTGCATTGATTGAAGCCGCCCAGGTACACGCTTGTGACCCAAAATGTCATGCCTGTGACTTTCCCGCGTGATCCCTGCACGCCACCGAGCCGCAAGCTAGCCCATGCTGCATTTAATGAAGCCGTCCAAAGTCACGCCCGTGACCCAAGTTACACGGGTGTGTAATGTCCGAATTTCTCCCGCCGTCATGCAAAGTCCATGCCACTGTCAGATCCGATGTCAGTAATGTTTACACGCCCTAGGTCACGCCCATGACCGAGGGCGTGTAACTTGAAATTTTTTGCTATAAATTCAGAGGCTCTCCTTGAGTCCAGGGTTCAGAAATTTGGAGAGGGGGAGGAGCTGTTAGAGCTGTTAGTGAACTTTTTCAATGCTTTTTTCATGTCTTTCAATTTCATGTTCTTCATTTTCAATTCATGTAATGTGCTAGTTTCTATTTCTATGCAATAGTTAGTTAAAGCTTGTAGCCTTAATTTTCTTAGCTTTGTAATCTTGTTTAAGGAGTTGTAATAGCTTTTCATTTCAATGAAAGTTGGCATAGTTTTCTTCACCTTTCTTTCTTCATAGTGATTTTCCTTCTTGCAATTTGTCTTTTTTTTAGTTAAGTAAAACAACCTTCAAAAAATTGTTCGATAAGATAGTGGTGATTTTCCTCGAAGTAGAAGTAATCAACGTGCCCCGTGGAATACGACCTTGGTATTTCTAAATATCCTATACAATAGACGATAAGGTACACTTGCCTTAATCGGATATAGTTTTGGAGAAAATCTTCAAACCTTCGCTTAATTTCAAAACACGAAATTTCTATATCAAGTTTTTGGCGCCGTTGCCGGGGACTTGCGTAGATATTTTGAAAAGAGGATTGCTATTAATTTTATCATGCTTCTTTTTATTTTATTTTGCTTTTTCTAAATTTCAAAAAGAAAGATTTTTTTTTATAGTTTTTCCTCTTCCTTTTTTTTTCTTTCTAGTGTATGACCCGAGGTAGCACTTCGAATATTCCTTTTGATCCAGAGATCGAGCGAATCCTTTTTAGGTGCCACCGCTCTCATGATAAGGATAATCAATTAGAATTCGAAGAGTTGATCGGGGACACTAACACAGCGAATATGAATCCTGATCTTAATCCTCCTAATCCTAATGAGGCCGCGCAACGGACCATGTCCTATTATGCGCGACCGAATTTGGAATGCACACAATCGAGTTTTGTTGCCCCATGGTGGCAAACAATAATTTTGAGATCAAGTCCAGCATCATACAAATGGTGCAACAATCAGTGACCTTCGATGGTCAACCAGACGAAGATCCAAATTCGCATATTTCTTACTTTCTTGAAATTTGCGATACTTTTAAAATCAATGGCGTCAACGATGACGCCATTCGATTGTGTCTTTTTCCTTTTTATTTGCGGTCTAAGTCCAAGCAGTGGCTGGGCTCCCTACCTAGGGGATCCCTCACTACATGGGCCGAAATGGCAGAAAAATTTCTAATTATATTTCCCGCCTTCAAAGACCGTTAAATTGCGCACGAATATTGCGTCGTTCATGCAAATCGACTCAGAGACTCTCTATGACACATGTGAGCACTTCAAGGAGCTTTTGCGTCGATGCCCTCACCACGCACTTGCCACTTGGCAATAAGTGCAAATATTTTATAATGGCTTAAATCTCCAAACGAGGCAAATGATTGATGCGGCCGCCGGGGGGACGCTAAATAACAAAACCCTGGACGCCGCTCAAGAGCTTTTCGAAGAGATGGCCACGAATGCATACCAATGGAACATGCCCCGAGCGCGGCCTAATAAGCCAGCCAGAATTTTTGAAATAGACGCAAACGCAAATTTGGCTTTACAAGTTGAGCGCTTAACAAAGCAAGTGGCGGAGATGTCTGCTTCCTCCTCCACTCCTCCTTGGGCTAATAACGTTTTAATTGAAGAACAGGTCTACTACATGGGAAATCCGCCTCGACCTTCCTATAACCCAAACTCTGCTCCTTATAACAACACATACAATATGGGTTATAGGAATCATCCGAATTTCTCATGGAGCAACCAAGGAAATGCTCAACGTCCTATGAATCTAAATCAACTCCCCTAATCAACTTCTTAACTTAACTCCGCCTCTAAATTTGATTTCTCAAAATTTTAATCCTCCCGGTTTTCCACCGCAACAGCACAAGCCCTCTTCGCTTGAAGAGGTCTTTGCAAAATATGTTGCTACAAATGAATCGAACATCCGGAACCTCACCGGGTCGATAAAAAATTTAGAGAATCAAGTGGGCCAGCTCGCAAAGATGATTTCTGAGCGTCAGCAAGGAGCACTACTGGGGAATACAGAGCAAAATCCAAAGGAGAGCGCGCACGCGATTACACTCCGAAGCGGGAAGGAGGTGGTTTCAAAAAAGGACGAACCCAAGGTAACTTCCTCTCCTCCTCCTATTCTTAATTTATCTTCGAATTTGCCCGCTACGTTAGCTCCGCGCGCTTCTACTTCTAATATTTCGTATCCATTTAAGTTTAAAAGTGAGTGCGCCGAAAAAAATTATAAAAAGTTTTAGACATTTTAAAACAAATTCATATTAATGTACCCTTCTACGAGGCTATCTCTCAAATGCCTAAATATGCGAAATATCTTAAGGAGTTGCTCTCCAATAAGAAAATATTAGAAGATATTTCGCATATTTCCTTAAACACAGAATGCTCCGCGGTTGCACTCAACAAATTGCCTCAAAAAGCAAATGACCCGGGACGGTTCTCCATCCCGTGTTTATTTGGCAATTCGTTAGTAAAACACGCCTTAGCGGATCTTGGAGCAAGCATCAATCTCATGCGGTTTTCATTATTCAAAAAGATAGGTCTAGGAAATCCTAGCCCCACTCGAATGAGTATTCAATTAGCGGATCGTTCTTCAAAATATCTGGTAGGAATAGTGGAGGACGTGCTCGTCAAGGTTGACAAATTCATCTTCCCAGTGGATTTTGTCATTCTTGACATCGAAGAGGATGCCGAAGTACCCCTCATACTCGGCCGCCTCTTCCTTGTCACCTCCCGCGCTATTATAGACATAAGTAACGGAAAGCCCCTCCTACGGGTTGGAGACGATGAAGTTACTTTCGGTATAAATTCCTCGATGCGAAACACATTAGAAAATGACGATTCGTGTTTTTACCTGGAAGAGTGTTGTGAGTTCAATTCACCCCCCCGAGTTAGTCTGATCGGCAAGTAGTAATCCCGAGCTCGTCGAGCTCTTTTATCTTGAAGAAGAAGTCTCTCACCCCACTCCATCCGAACTACTATGTTTAGAAAAACTAAAATTCAAAACATCTTATGAAGAGCCACCCATATTAGAGTTAAAACAACTCCCCCCTCACATCCAATATTTATTTTTAGAAAAAGAGTCTAAGCTACCCGTCATCGTTTCATCCGATCTTAGCAACTCAGAAATTTCTGAGTTGTCTATAGTCTTAAGAAAGCACCGCCACGCAATTGCGTGGCAAATATCGGATATTAAGGGTATAAACCCTTTCTTCTGCACTCATAAAATCTTTCTCGAAGATAATTCCTGCAACTCAGTCCAGCCTCAATGACGACTAAACCCGAACATGAAAGAAGTCGTTAAGGCCGAAGTTATTAAACTTTTAGACGCGGGAATCATCTATCCGATATCGGATAGTACTTGGGTTAGCCCAGTACAAGTCGTACTGAAGAAAGGTGGCATCACGATAGTTGCGAATGAAAATAATGAATTGATCCCAACCCGTACTGTTACGGGTTCGCGAATGTGCATCGATTATCGAAAACTAAATGATGCCACCCATAAGGATCACTTTCCGCTACCTTTTATCGATCAAATTTTAGAGCGCCTTTTAGGTCACTCCTACTACTGTTTTCTCGATGGTTTGTCGGGATATTTCCAAATCCTGATTTCGCCCGACGACCAAGAGAAAACCACTTTCACTTGTCCCTTTGGCACCTTCGCTTATCGAAGGATGCCATTTGGTCTTTGTAACACGCCAGCTACATTCGAAAGGTGTATGCTTGCAATATTTGACGAGTTAGTAGAGGAGGTGATGGAAGTGTTTATGGACTACTTCTCCGTGTTCGGAAACTCTTTTAAAATTGTTTAAAAAATCTCGAGTGCGTGATGCAGCGATGTGAGGAAACAAATTTAGCGCTTAATTGGGAGAAATGCCATTTTATGGTCAAAGAAGGATTAGTCCTTGGCCATAAAAATTCGGGCAAGCGGATCGAGGTCGATAGGGCCAAGATCAAAGTAATTGAAAAGCTCCCCCCTCCAACAAACGTAAAAGCTATTAGAAGTTTCCTAGGCCACGCGGGGTTTTATCGGCACTTTATACAAAATTTTTCAAAAATCACAAAGCCGTTAACTCATCTTCTCGAAAAAGAATCCTCCTTTATTTTTAACGATGAATGCCATTTGGCCTTTAAACTTCTCAAAGAGAAACTTATAAACTCCCCGATTCTAGTCGCGCCAGATTGGTCGCTCCCTTTTGAAATCATGTGCGACGCGAGTGATATTGCAGTTGGTGCCGTTTTAGGCCAATGGGTGAGTAAGTATTTCTACCCGATTTATTATGCGAGCAAAACACTCCCGTCGGCACAAGCAAATTACACCACTACCGAGAAGGAGCTTATAGCGATCGTTTTTGCCTTCGATCAGTTTAGGTCATATATCACTCTCTCAAAAGTTATCGTCTTCACAGATCACTCCGCTCTTAGATTTCTTTTAAGTAAATCGGACGCCAAGCCTCGTCTTTTGCGATGGATCCTCCTAGTGCAGGAGTTTGATTTAGAGATCCGGGATAAAAGGGGAGCAGAAAACTTGGCGGCCGATCATCTTTCTCGATTAGAAAATCCCGCCTCAGAAGAATTAATAGAGGCCGACATTAATGATAAATTTCCCAAAGAGCGCCTCCTCGCTCTCAAAAATATAAATTCTTCTTCCACCCCCTGGTTTACGGATTTGGCTAACAATTTAGTAGCCCGGGTCTTGCCAAAAAAATTCTCGAGTCAGCAAAAGAAGAAATTCTTTTCTGATTTAAAGAATTATTTTTGGGAGGACCCCTTTTTATTCCGTGTTTGCGCAGACCAGGTGGTGAGAAGATGCGTCTCAAGTGAGGAAGGCCTTAAAATTTTACGTCATTGCCACGAGGGACCAACCAGTGGTCATTATCAAGCAAACCGAACCGCGAGGAAGGCGCTGGAGGCTGGATTTTATTGGCCCACGCTCTTCAAAGATGCTCACACCCTTGTGAGTACTTGCGACAGCTGCCAGCGGTCGGGGAACATCTCCCGCCGGGATGAGATGCCCCAAAACATTTTCTTAGAATGCAAAATTTTCGATCTTTGGGGTATTGATTTTGTTGGTCCTCTCCCTCCCTCTTATTCAAACAAGTATATTCTCGTTGCAGTCGACTATGTGTCGAGGTGGGCGGAAGCACAAGCTCTCCCCACCAACGATGCGTGAGTCGTCGTTAATTTCTTAAATAAATTATTTTCTCAATTTGGCACGCCACGCGCTATAGTGAGTGATCGGGGCACCCATTTTTGCAATAGTCAATTTACAAAATTTTTAGCAAAATATGGTGTCACGCACAAATTATCCACTGCATATCACCCACAAACGAGCGGACAAGTCGAAGTTGTTAATCGAGAATTAAAGCGGATTTTAGAAAAAATGGTTTCTATTAATCGGAAGGATTGGGCAATAAAGCTCGATTATGCGCTATGGGCCAATCGAACGGCGTACAAGACCGCTATCGGTTGTACACCGAATCGAATGGTTTATGGCAAGGCTTGCCACCTTCCGGTCAAACTAGAACACCGCGCATTTTGGGCGCTTAAATTTTTAAATCTCGATTCCACTTTAGCGGACGATCAAAGAAAATTTCAAATGAACGAATTAGATGAATGGCGAGCGAATGCGTATGAGAGCAATAAATTATATAAGGAGCGAACAAAGTTTTATCACGATAAACACATAAAATTTCCAAAAACCTTTTCGCTGGGCGACCTCGTCCTCCTTTATAATTCTCGCCTTCGCCTTTTTCTGGGAAAACTAAAATCCCGATGGACCGGACCCTTTATTGTTAAAGAGGTTTGGTCCTATGGGACAATCCTAATTTCCCACCCGGAAAAAGGTACCTTCAAAGTAAATGGGCACCGCCTTAAGTTATATCTTCCGGGAGAGCTAGCTAACGAGAAGAGTGAATCATTATCTTTTCATCCTATAATATGATCGGCAAGTGGGTCAAGCTACGTGACCTTAAACAAAGCGCTTTTGGGAGGCACCCCAAAGTTATCTTTTATTGTTTTTCTTTTTATTTTAACATGTATTGTAGGTAACCGCCGCTTCCCCCGCATCTTCATAACCAGGGAAGCCCTCTTAACCTCTCCTTCGTTTCTATTATTATTTTTGTTTTGTCTTGCACTTTATTTTCTTTAACTTCATACTTAGTTTTAAACATTAGGGACAATGTTTAACTTTAAGTATGGGGGTGTAAATAGTTCTTTGTAAATAGTTTTTTTATTAAATTAGAAAATTTAAATAAATAAATAAATATATATTTTCTTATGTTTTCTTCTATTTAAGCACTTGAAAACCCCCAAAACTCAAAAAATTGAGAAAATCGAAAAATTTAAATCTTGGAAAGGGACGTTTGGGACCTCACCCCATCTCACCTCCTAGTACCGTGAGAACCCTTCACAGGGTATACCTCGGGAAGTCCAAGAGTTAACAAAAAAATTTAAGCTTTTTAGTATATGTTTTTATTGTTTAATTCTTATAAAAAAAAGATATATAAAAAAAATCCAAAAATAGATAATATCAAATAAAAAAATATGAAAAACTTAAAATACAAAAAATATAAAAATCTTATACCACTCCTATTTGTTGTTTTTGTGAGTTCTTAGAAATCTAGTTGAGGATGTTTATAAGCATGTTTAAGTTTTTAATTAGCTAAAATTTTACTTATCATAGTTTGTTAATTTTAAATTTGAGGTAATTTTGCTTTAAGAATCATCTTATGATTTTAACTTGATTAGAGAATTTATTTAGCATGACTTCTCTTTTTATTTTTAAATGGCTTCATTTTGTAGTGAATTTGCTAAATCTCTTTAGATTTCAATTATATTTTCTTCTAACTTTTTAGATCTTAGGAAATTTAATTTTACTAGAATTTGCTCTCAATATAATTTAAAGCTAGCTAAATTTAATTTCCTTCCCTACCCCATTTGTTGGTATAAAAAATGAAGTTTAAAAGATCATATGTCATGGGAATAAGAGGATAAAATTCATTATTCCCTAAACATATGCACCCAAAATCATTTAAAAGATTATATGGCATGGAGTAAGAGGATAAAATTCATTACTCCTAAATATATACATTTTGGGTTTTTATTAGAAGAGAAAAAAAATATTCATGATGAGGATAAATTCCATTACCTCAATTCAAAAAAAAAAATTCTCTTCTTTTGCCAAAATTTATGAAATCCCCTTAAGCCAATTATCATTGTTTTATATTTAGTTTAAGATTATGGAGAGAGTAATATTTAGTAAGTTACTTTTCCTTAAGTTTCTTTTAAGATAGAGTTCTTATAATTTTAATTTAATCTCGTTTTATAATTTCTACAATATTGTTAAACCAATTAATTTTCTTGAGATGTCCTTGCCTAAACATTTTTCCCTCTTTTCAAATCATCATCATAATTTAGGACTTAACTCCTCCTTGAATTTACTCTTAACTTAACTTTTGGTTTAAATGAAATTTTAGTTTAAAATTAAAAATTTTATGGATGTCTTATAAATTATGTCTCACACTTTTGATCTGGAATAGCAAAACCTCAAGTATGGGGGTATTTGATAAGTAGTATTTATGCGTATTTTAATTATAGTATTTAGTTTAGTTTTAATTTAAAATTGCAAATATTATTTATATTTTAGTTTAAAATCACTTCTTTTATAATTTCTATTCTAAATGTAGTTTTACTTTTGTTTTACAGATTTTCTGGTGTTTTTGGACAAATTCCATAGTACACGCCCTCAGTCACGCCCGTGACCAAGGGCGTGTAACCTAAAGATCTGTGTTTGATAAAACTGAGTTGAGTTCGACGAATCCACCTTCGCACCGCAAGTCACGCCCTAGGTCACGCCCGTGACCCAAAGTCACGCCCGTGACCAAGGGCGTGTACACATAGAATCTTCCCAACGGGCTGCCGTCGAGACGTGGAGATGTTGTCAAGGAGTTGACCCAAGTCACGCCCGTGACCAAAGAGTCACGCCCGTGACTTCCCGTGTGATCCCTTCTCCCTGCCGCGCCGAATTCAAGCCCACACTGCATTGATTGAAGCCGCCCAGGTACACGCCCGTGACCCGAAATGTCATGCCTGTGACTTTCCTGCGTGATCCCTGCACGCCGCCGAGCCGCAAGCCAGCCCATGCTACATTTAATGAAGCCGTCCAAAGTCACATCCGTGACCCAAGTTACACGGGCGTGTAATGTCCGAATTTCTCCTGCCGTCACGCAAAGTCCACGCCACTGTCGGATCCGATCTCAGTAATGTTTACACGCCCTAGGTCACGTCCGTGACCGAGGGCGTGTAACTTGAAATTTTTTGCTATAAATTCAGAGGCTCTCCTTGAGTCCAGGGTTCAGAGATTTGGAGAGGGGGAGGTGCTGTTAGAGCTGTTAATGAACCTTTTCAATGCTTTTTCATGTCTTTCAATTTCATGTTCTTCCTTTTCAATTCATGTAATGTGCTAGTTCCTATTCTTATGCAGTAGTTAGTTAAAGCTTGTAGCCTTAATTTTCCTAGCTTTGTAATCTTGTTTAAGGAGTTGTAATAGCTTTTCATTTCAATGAAAGTTGGCATAGTTTTCTTCACCTCTCTTTATTCATAGTGATTTTCCTTCTTGCAATTTGTCTTTTTTTAGTGAAGTAAAACAACCTTCAAAAAATTGTTCGATAAGATAATGGTGATTTTCCTCGAAGTAGAAGTAATCAATGCGCCCCGTAGAATACGACCTTGGTATTTCTAAATATCCTATACTATAGACGATAAGGTACACTTGCCTTAATCAGATGTAGTTTTGGAGAAAATCTTCAAACCTTCGCTTAATTTCAAAACAAGAAATTTCTATATCATAGATTGTCGTCTTATTCATGTTGTTCTCTCGACGACATGAGTGATACTCTATCGACAGATTATACTTCACCAATTGCTAGCCTTCAACTATCCTTCTTCAGTCTTCTTCGACGACATGCCTTCTTTATGGCGATGTTCAACGCCATCAGTCTTACTTAGCCTTTTCAGTGACAAGGCTTCTTCACAACGATGTTTGTTCTTTCTCGACGACAAGGCCACTTTGATGAAGTCGACGATGCTGCGTCTTCTCTGCGTTCGACGATCTTGCCGAGTCTCAGCGGTCAACGATCTTTCTTCTGAGTTCGACGATCTTTCTTTTGCGTTCGACGAACACGCCAAATCTCAGCGGCCGTCGATCTTCCTTCTGCGTTCGACGAATAGCATTCTGCGTTCGACGAACATGCCTAGTCTCAGCTTTTGCTATGCCTATCATTATGATGACAAGCATACTTTGTTGATGACATCTCCTTTTTCTCAACGATACAGCACTTACTGATATAACTAAAGTACTTGGCTTATAGTTGATCTCTGCAAGCATGAACTAGTTGAAGTATTAAATACAGCTTGCACTTATCATTGTGCTGAGCACTTCTTCAAATCAGAAACATTGCTGGGCACTGTTCCCAACAATCTCCCCCAATTTGAAGAATCCCTAACTTACCTCAATAACATCACACTTAAAGCAGCAATGATATAAAGAAATGAGATGTTCTTCAAGCATATAAATAGATTAAATGTTCAATAATAAGCATTAGTGTTCATTTGCCCCATCAAAACAAATTAAGATTGTAATTTGTTGCCCCATCAGCGTCTGCTGCTGCTTGCTCCTTTGTTTTTCTGCCTTTGCCTCTGAAGATAGTTGATGGGTAGGGGAATTCTCTTAGGAGTGGGAGGAGGGCCTTATGGGAATGCTAGCTTGTGGTTCTTCCTCCTTTCCAGCTGCTTCAGATGTTTCTCCCATTCAACTGTCTGATATACTCTTTGATAGTCCTCTTAAGGGTATCCAAACTGGATCCATGATTCTGTTATTATTTCTGTTGATGCTGGACTCCACCTTCCGGATTGTGGATCCAGCTCAACATCTCTCATTCTCTTTTGCCGATATTGGCTGCTCTGACTTCTCTTCCTTTTCCTGGAGGTTGCTGATTCTCCAAACTCTATTCCATATTCGGCTGAGTCAGTGCTTGCAGACGGATTAGCGGCTTCATATCGTGATGGGGGTTGCTTCATTGTCTGCTTTATCTGATTTGTTATCCACATCGCTTGATGTGAACTGGCGTTTATTATTTCCTTCTCCCCCTTTAGGGCTTGTTCAATTACCCTTTCCTCGAGTCCTTCTCTAACTTGAGTCAGCTTGTCATGCAAGTTTTGTTCAGTTACATCCATGTTGTTGTTTACTTGCAGCAGATGTGTATCGAAAATATGAGCGTTCTCATTAACCTTGTTCAGAATTTGATTTCGGTTATTTTCAGCATCCGTCTCTATCTGCTTAAGACCATAGTACACATTGTCTGAGAATGTGCCTTGCTTTTTCAAGATTTTGTGGGTTTGATGTCTCACTTTATTAACTTCCTCACTCATTTTATCGATTGCGGGAGCTGCCATGGTATAGAAATGAGCGCACTGGGTGTTGAGGTTGTGTATGTCGCTCTTTACTTTCTGAATTTCCCCCTTCATCTCTTTCCGCAGACTATCCACAGTTTTTACTATGAATTGTTCAAGATGTTTTTGCTGAGTAGACAGTAAGGCTGATAGCATGTGGAAGAGAGATCTTGCCTGAGTCGAAGATGGCTCAGCAGTTTGTCCTTCTTGATCTCCTCCTCCTTGTGGATCTGCTTCACTGACATCTTCAAAGGATTCTTCACTGATGTGCGCTGTGATCTTGGATTTCCCCTTAGAACCTTCTGGCAAGGGCTCACTTGGAGCTATGAGCACGACATTGCTTGCTATAGTTAGCTCTCGGCAGTCTGAGAGAGTGATGTCTGTTGTTGGCTCATTTCCTTGATCATCTGGGGCAGAGTACCCCAGTTGGGTCTTCCCCTCAACCTGTGCATTCTCCTGATGTGAGCCTCCAGCTGAGAGCTCTCCATCAAACATCTCTGCATCTTGGGCTGAGCTTCCAAGTTGGGACTCCCCCTCAGCAGGAACACTACCCAAGTTGGGGTTTCCAGTATTTTCAATAACCTCTGTGGGAGCAGGTTCATGGATTGATACAAGAGCATTTTCTTTGGTGGATGTTTCTCCTCCGGATGGAGTGGGATGGTGTGGGGGTGGTTCAATGTCATCAGAACTGCTTGATGACTCTTTTTCTTCGGAGGTGTTTATTTGGGTTGCTGGTTTCTTCTGTTTTTTGGGAGCAGACTGATCATCAGAGGATGGTTTGGGGATGGACCTATCCCATCGGTCCAACATCTTTGCATCCAATTTCTTGGAGTAATGAAGAGGTACTCCCATTCTTTTATGCAATGTATCACCTTGGATGTTTAGAAGAAAAATGGACAATATTCTTCCATACGAGGGGGACTTCAGGGTGTTCTTCACTCTCAGGAAGAGGAATTCACTCCAATTGGTTTTCTTAGAGTGGATTATTCTGGCCATGACAACAAACATGTCTTTAGATATGCGGTCGTGGGAACCAGGCTTGCACAACAACACTTTGCCAACAATGTCGGCTAGCAGCTTCCCCTTCTGATTGAATTCAGCTCTCTTGTTAGACCCGTAGGTCTTCCCTGTGTGTCTGGACCAAGCATAGCTTGCTGACATATCCTCAGAGGTTAGCTCTTCTTCTTCCTCTTCCCCTTGGATGCTTGGCAGATTCAGTGCTTTTCCAAGGCTCTTTGCGGATATCTTGACCTTCTTGCCTCCAACCATGGATCTTATCTGCGTTTTAGTGTGGTCGAGTTTTTCTTCGGTAAAGAACTCACCCAATTCTCGGTGGAGAAGAACCGAGGGTTCACGTTGGACATACTCTAGTCCTGATGCCTCCAGCAATCCTATTACTGATCTGATTTTGTCGGAGCAGGCATTGAAGCCTCCTCGCTGAAGTTCACAACCTGAGATCACTTCATCTTTCTTGGGAGCCATTGATTCAGAGTGAGAGAGAAGGCAACATGACAAAGGAGGCGAGGGTTTTTCAACGGAGTGGCTTAGGGAAAATGATAGCGTAATTTTTATTTTCGAGCATTCACTCTATTTATAGTGTCGGTAGATGAAGAGGTGCTTACCTTAAAAATCCGATCAGACAGCTCCGATGGACCCATCCAATCCTGATAAAAATAGCTCGATTATATTTTGCCGACATGGTTATTGTTGTCAAAATGCTCCTTGGATTCTTATCCTCCCAGCTCGAATCTTTGTCGTCGTAATGTCTATTGTGTCGCCGTAACAACCTCTTGTATTGACGAGTCAATTCTTCCTTACATGTCTGCCTAAGACATTCTTTCGCTCTGCTTGGGAGTTATCCTTTAGCATCAACCCAATCCAGCTTTTAGACCTCTTCTAGTAAGATACCTGCATTAGTTTTGTTGGTAAATAAACTTTGCTGTTCTGACAGTGGGTCAGAACAACCACCTTGTCCAGGGCCCAGATTTGCTTCTGGTGGGCACTTGGACTCCCTGCAAAATATGATTACACGCCCTTAGGAACCCAAGTGAATTTGGGTCCTAGGAAGTTGTTAGCTTTGATGGGCATACTGGATATAACTGCCCTAGGGTATGCATAGTGATTATGAAAAAGATTATTTGCCAGTTTAGCATTTGACCCTTGGAGCAGTTGGATTGTACCAACAATCAATTGCAAAGTGCCCAGTCTTTCCACAACACCAACATTCATATCTATTATATCTTCTTTTCTGTCTGACTGTATGAGCAGTAGTTCTTTGTGTGTGAACAAATGAATGAGGCAGAGAAGGTGAACTGTGCTGATGGTGGATATGATGTTTGCTGTCACCATTCACTGTTTTCCATCTGGATTTAGTCTTTTCTGAGATTTTCTTCTCTTCTCTGGGCTTAGCAAATTTCTGCCTCCTTATGACTTCTTGAGGTACCTTTGTGGTTTTTGGCATGATCTTTGCTCCACTTGTGGAGTTCCCAAACTTGAAATACCCAAGATTGGATTGCCAGAATTCTTGTTGGAGGGTAAGCTCACCTTCCTCAAGTTAGCCTTCTTCCCACAGGGTCTGCCTGATCTGTCTTCCTTAAAGCATACCTGCTCCCTTTTCTGAGTGGAGCAGCAACTATTTACCGGTAGAGGAGAGATCTCTGGTTTGGAGGAGCTTGACATAGGCTTTACCATAAAGGGGAGTTTACTCTCCACCCTTCTGAAGTTGTCGTTTTTAGATTTTTGAACTTTGGGATGAAATTTGTCCTTCTTCAGAAGAACTACTTCTCCGGTTAGTGAGCACCACAGCTCTTTGCTTTCAATCAATGCCTTCAGAGTTTTCCCAAATTTGTCTTACAAGTCAAGGTTGGAGCTTTCCTTGAAGTCCTTTTTGAGTTGACAAAACTCAGCATTCTCTAGAGTTAGCCTTTCTGCTTTCTCTGAGAGATCAAGATTTCTTGCTTGAAGAGAGGAGATTTTTGCATCCTGCTCCTTGCACAACATCTTGAGCATCTTGACATCTTCTAAGAGGTCATTGTATGACTTGGGCCAGTCATCACTACCAGATGAGCTCGTCTCCGATTCTGAGTTTGAAGTAGATATAGGAGCTCTTATGCACACCTGTTCAGATGAGACTTCATCCTTGACTTCTTCCTCTGACTCAGATAGGACAGTCAGCCCAAACTGGTTTTTCTCTTCTGAGTCTGAACAGCTTGAGTCACTGTCACTCAGTGTTCTGATTTTCTTCTTAACTGTTTTGCTTCTTTCTTCTTCTGATCCTTCCATAAGGATTGATAGAGAGTCCCACATCTCTTTTGCTGTTATGCAGTGAGCCAGTTTCTGAAATGTTGAGAAGTCAACTGCATCAGCAAGAATGTCTTTGGCTTCCTTGTCCAGGCTGGCTAGGAGACTCTCATCATTTATTATGGAGGGTCCTTCTTGAGTAATTAAAAACATTCTGGGATCCATTACCTCCATGTAAGCTCTTGCTCTAATTTTCCAAAGGGCAAAGTTCTCTCTGGAACAAACATCTATCCTTGACTCCATAGCGGTGAATGTTGGACACCCAATGGCAGATCTGTTCAAGCTGTTAAGCTTTTCTTTGAACAACCTAGCTTTGATACCACTTATTGTTTATTGGGTGTCAACTTATCACCTAGAGGGGGGAGGGTGAATAGGTTTTTCAAGTTATATTATCCCCTTTTTGGTGTTCTTGATTTTTGGTTAGTAGATCTAAAAGCTGTAAAGCATAACACAAAAAACACACAACAATGTATAGAGGTTCCTCAAGACAGAGTGTCTTGAGTAGTCCTCTTTCCCTCTGCGCCTACCTAGCAGTGTGCTAGGCTCGGCAAACGCCGCCAAATCTTCAGGCCCTCAAGCCTTACACCTCGGACTCGCAAGTCCAACAGCCTAGGCCCGCAAGCCCCTATTGCCCCCGAGCCCTCAAGCTCGACACTCAGGCCCTCAAGCCCTACACAACATAGACCCGCAAGTCCTGTGCCTACAGCCTAGGCCCGCAAGCCCCTACTGCGCCTGAGCCCTCAAGCTCGACAAGATCGGACCCGCAAGTCCACTGCCCTGGCCCTCAAGCCTCATAGCTCTCCAGCCTGCAAGCTAGATGGTGTCAGACCCACTGCCCTGGCCCTCAAGCCTTACAGCTCTCCAGCCCGCAAGCTATATGGTGTCGGACCCGCAAGTCAACTGCCCTGGCCCTCAAGCCTCACAGCTCTCCAGCCCTCAAGCTGGACAAATAGGCCCGCAAGCCTTTACAAGAGATTACAGTAAAAATAACTATTACTTCTGCCGGATGAAGATTGGCAACTTTAGCCTGATGAAGATTGACTTCTTAGGGTTGAAGAAGATGCTTCTTGATCTGGAGATTCAGCACTGTATCTTCTTCGACCTTCTCTTATCCTGATGAGGATTGGCTTCTTAACAGTCGATGGAGATGACTGCTTCTTCTTTCTCTCTTTCTTTCTTGCGCCGCTTGTACCGTTCTATTTTTGTATGCACAAGTTCTTTTTCTGTTTTTCTCAATATTTTTTAGGGCGACCTCTTATCTATTTTATAAGATAGCGAGCCTCCCAACGGTCTTCTAAGAATATTCCTTAAGTGTCAGACGCTCCATTCCTTAAGAGCACACGTTGAATGATGATAACATTAATTGCTGATAGACAATCAGGCGACGACATTAAATGCTGACAGCCCGTCCGCAACTTTTGAATCTGTCTCGACGATATTTCCATCGTTACAATGTCATGGACAATATCTCGACGACATAACTTTCTCAAAGCCTTGAACTTAGACACACTTTCAATTCTTCTAGCTTCTGCTTCTGATGCTGGTATCTCGACGATACGAGACATTCTACATATACGACGATATGCTATCTCAGACTGTGTCGTCGTGATCTTCCTTCTTGTAGATTGTCGTCGTATTCATGTTGTTCTCTCGACGACATGAGTGATACTATTTCGACAGATCATACTTCACCAATTGCTAGTCTTCAACTGTCCTTCTTCAGTCTTCTTCGACGACATGCCTTCTTTACGACGATGTTCAACGCCATCTGTCATACTTAGCCTTTTCAGCGACAAGGCTTCTTCACGACGATGTTTGTTCTTTCTCGACGACAAGGCCACTTTGATGATGTCGACGATGCCGCGTCTTCTCTACGTTCGACGATCTTGCCGAGTCTCAGCGGTTGATGATCTTCCTTCTGAGTTTGACGATCTTGCTTTTGCGTTCGACGAACACGCCAAATCTCAGCGTTCGTCGATCTTCCTTCTGCGTTCGACGAACGACATTATGCGTTCGACGAACACGCCTAGTCTCATCTTTTGCTATGCCCATCATTATGACGACAAGCATACTATGTTGATGACATCTCCTTTTTCTCAACGATACAGTACTTACTGATATAACTAAAGTACTTGGCTTATAGTTGATCTCTGCAAGCATGAACTAGATGAAGCATTAAATACAGCTTGCACTTATCATTGAGCTGAGCACTTCTTCAAATCAGGAACATTGCTGGGCACTGTTCCCAACAATCTCTATCTGAGTGGTCAGACTCAGAGCTTGACATGATCAGTCTGGTCTTCTTTGTAGATTTAGATTTCTTTTTGCCTTTGTCTTTTGCCTCAGTGGGCTGGCTCATATGGAGCACCATTGTGAACCTATCTAATGTCTTTACATCCATTCCTTTAAAGTAATGAATGTTTGAACCTTTTAATCCCTTGAACCTCTCAGGATATGTCTGGATCAGATATAGGGATAGAATTCTACCCATGTTTGGTGATTGCAGGCATTCCTTCGGTATCTGAAATATGACTTCTCCCCAGCAAGTTCTCTTTGTTAGAATGATCCTGGCCATGATATCAAACATGGATTGGGAGATGGTATCATGAGATCCAGGCGTGCAGAGGAGTGATTTGCCCACTATATCTGATAGTAATTTTCCTCTTTGATTGAAAATTTTCCTTTTTAAAGAGCCAATCTTGGCATCACTATATTCAGTACATTTCAAGGCTTGCATCTTATACTTTTCAGAAATCTCTTCCTCCTCATCCTTGTTGCAGGAGGGTATGTGTAAAGCTTGCTCAATTCTTGCTGAGGAGATTTTTACTCTTTCTCCTCCTATTTTAGACTTTAATGTGGACTGGAAAGAAGATAACTTGGCATTACTAAACCATTCCAGAACTTCAGTTCTGAGAATGACTGTTGGTTCAGAGAGAGTGTACTCCAACCCTTGTACTTCTAGTAGTAGAATCACTCCTCTTATATCTTCTGGAGCATGGGCAAAGCCTTTTTTGACTATCTCATATCCTTCCAGAAGGTCCTTTGAACTCTTGGGTGCCATTATTGCTGTAGAAGAATGAGCTGGGACGGAAGAGGATTCGTCTCGGCGGATAGGAAGAAAGGGTTGTGTACCTTATACTAATTAATGATTGTCTATTTATATGGCTTAAATCTGTGTTATGATAAGCCCTAATAATTAGAGTTAATTGAACTTATAGTTGTGAGTAGAAATGGGTCAATTGGGTTGCATTTAGACAAACTATAATGAGACCATTCCGTCTCAGTGGAACCGCTGAGACGGCGACCTACCTGCTAGGATAGTTTTAGCAGTCTCAGCGGTTCAGCTGAGACTTTTCCCAGCTGTCTTAGCAGCTCAGCTGAAATAGACTTTTCTGTTTTAGCTGACCTTATAATCTAACCATTAGTCCTTGGGGTGTTGGTTGAGTTATGCATTAACCAAGTCACTAGGATTATTGATGTGATAATATTATGAATACCAATGACATTATGAATCATTACACAACACTTTTAAATGTATAATGTGACAATATTTTGACTGCATAGCATCATAGATGATTAAAAAAATTGACATTATTCAACATTTAACATTCCTAGTTCAATCTTGAAAGTATTAAATTTGGCCTCATCCAATAGCTTTGTAAAAATATCAGCAACTTGATTGTCAGTGGGGACAAATTCAAGGAAGATGTCTTTACATTCAACATGTTCTCTTATAAAATAATATCTTATCTCTATGTGCTTAGTCCTGCTATGAGAGACATGATTCTTAGCAATAGAGATAACATTGGACGAGTCAAAATAAAGAGGAGACTCACTTACCTTGATGTTGTAGTCCTCTAACTGATGTTGAATCCACAATAGTTGTGCAAAACAACTTCCTGCAGCAATGTATTCAGACTCAGTAGTGGATATTGCCACACTTGTCTGCTTTTTGCTGCTCCATGATATCAACCTCCTTCCTAGGAATTGAGAAGTACCACTTGTGCTTTTCCTGTCTTCTTTGCATCCTGCAAAATCTGCATCTGAAATTCCAGTTAGTTCAAAGTCATTGTTCTTAGGGTACCAAAGGCCAAGATGCAGGCTGCCTTTAAGGTATCTCAAGATCCTCTTTGCAGCTGAATAGTGAGATTCCTTAGGGCATGCCTGGTACCTAGCACACACACATGTAGCATACATAATGTCTGGTCTACTAGCAGTTAGATACAATAGGGATACAATGATACACCTGTACATGGATTCATCAAAGGCCTTGCCCTTCTCATCCTTGTCCAGGGAAATGTTTGATCCCATGGGAGTTTTCATGGTGGAAGCTGATTCCATCCCAAATTTCTTGATAAGCTCCATAGTGTACTTGGTCTGAGATGAATATACCATCATCAGACTGTTTCACTTGGAGGCCTAAAAAGTACTTGAGCTCTCCCATATTGCTCATCTCAAACTCCCCCTGCATAAGATTGGCAAACCTTTTGTAGAGGTTTTCATCAGTAGACCCAAATATTATGTCATCAACATATATTTGGACTAGGAGACACTTGCCTCTTGTTTCCCTAAGAAACAATATACTATCTATCTTTCTCCACAAGAACTTGTTCTTGATGAGAAAGCTAGACAATGTTTCATACCAAGCCCTAGGGGCTTGCTTTTGACCATAAAGAGCTTTCCTAAGTTTATATACATGATTAGAGAGGGTTGGATGCACAAAACCTGATGGTCAACATATACCTCTTCCTTCAAGTCACCATTGAGGAAGGTTGATTTGACATCCATTTGATATACTTTGAACCCCTTGTGGGCAGCATAGGCAAGGAATAGCCTAATTGCTTCTAACCTTGCAACAGGGGCAAAGGTTTGATCAAAGTCTATTCCTTCTTCTTGTCTATAGCCCTTGGCTACCAATCTTGCCTTGTTTTTGATGATTATACCATTTTCATCCAACTTGTTCCTATAAATCCATTTGGTGCCAATAATATTGTGTCCTTGAGGTTTTGGCACCAACTTCCATACCTTGCATCTCTTGAATTGATGAAGTTCTTCTTGCATTGCTTGAATCCAAAAGGTGTCTTGGTTGGCTTTTTCAAACTTCTTGGGCTCCATTTGTGATTAGAAGCTCAAGAATAGGGCCTCATTATGAGCCCTGCTTCTGGTTAGTACACCTTGGTTCTGATCTCCAATGATTTGTTCTCTTGGATGATCCCTTAGGTGTCTTGTAGCTGCAGGCAACCTGTCCTCAGCTTGCTGGAATTCTTCTACTGGTTCTGCAGCATCTTCAGCAGCCTGCACCTCTTCTTCCTCTAGAATTGCAGCTTCTGTGTATGCTTTGCTACTGATGGGTATGTCTTGCACAGACATCTTTTCCATTACTTGTTCATTTCCTGTCAAAACAGATGAACTAGACCAACCCTTATAGATTAGGTCGGTCTCATCAAATACCACATGCTTAGACTCTTCTACAACATGAGTTTTCTTGTTATAAACTCTATAAGCTATACTATGTGAGCTATAACCAACAAGAACCCCCACATTGCATTTCTCTGCAAACTTTGTTATTTGGGATTTTCCATTGTGTAAGATGTAGCATTTTGAACCAAAGATTCTAAAGTATGAAATTGTAGGTTGTTTGTCTTTCAGAATCTCATAGGGAGTAATTCCTTGAACCTTATTGATGGAAGCCCTATTTAGAACATAACATGCAGTATTGACTGCCTCAACCCAGAAGAATTCTGAGAGTGAGGAGTTACTAAGCAATGTTCTCCCAGCTTCTATCAAGGTTCTATTCCTCCTCTCAACCACACCATTTTGTTGTGGAGTCCTTGGGGAGGAGAACTCTTGGGAGATACCAAATTCTTAACAAAACCTTGTCATGGCTTCAGATTGAAATTCTGTGTCATGGTCAGTCCTAGTCCTGACCACAGAACATTGCAAGTCATTTTGAATTGCCTTGGCATAGATTATAAAGATATTTAAAGTATCTGACTTCTTCTTAAGGAAGAATACCCATGTATACTTTGAGTGATCATCAACAATCACCAAAGTATACACCTTCCCACCTAGGCTCTGAATTGGCATAAGACCAAACAAGTCAATGTGCAATAGATATAAACATCTTTCAGTGTCTTTGGAGCCAATACTTTTAAAGGGGGTCCTTGTTTGCTTACCCATTTGGCAAGCATGGCAGGGACCACTTTTAATATATTTTTATTTTGGACTATTCCTAACAAGGTTTTATAGAATAGTTTATACATTGTCTTGTAGTTAATATGGGCAAGTCTCTTCTGCCATTGAACACAAAGAGACTCACTTTCATTAGCCACAAGACAAATAGATGATAGGGAATTATTGCATATAAAGTCTAAACAATAAACATTCCCACTCCTAGTGCCTGAGAGAATGGTCTCTAAGTCATTAGACTTTTTGATCAAACACTTTCATTGTGGAATTCAATGACATAGCCTAAATCACATAGTTGACTTATGGTTACTAGGTTGTGTTGCAACCCTTCAACATAAGCTACCCTTGTGATTGAAACTACGCCATTGGAGATCATACCATATCCTTTGGTGATCCCCCTTTCAGATCCACCAAAGATGACTTTTGGTCCATTCTTCATAGCTGTGTAGTCCTGTAGAAGATTTCTGGTTCCTGTTATGTGCCTTGAGCACCCACTATCCAAGTACCAAATTTGGTTGAGGCTGGTACTTGAACTAACCTGCAAGAAGGAGTTTAGCTACCCTTAGGATCCCAAATAATTTTGGGTCCTAGGCCCTTGTTAGCATGATGAAATGACCTCACACTAGCTGTACCCTTTACAGGAAGACTCTTCTTTGCACTTGGCAAATTAGGATTGTGCCAACAATCTATGGCAAAGTATCCCACTTTACCACAACACCAACATTCATGAATATTGTATCTCCTCTTCTGAACATTTCTCGAGGAGAGAGCATCACTGTGCTTATGTTCAGGAGGGGAGACAACAACATTTTTCATGTTTCTTTCAGCAAACATCTGGCTGAATGTTAACCTCTGTACAGTCTTGGCACCCTTTGTCTTAATGACATCAGCTAGCTTTGGCTTGGGGGCCAGGCAAGATTGGATGGCATCAGACACTGAGCAATAGGACTTGTCTACAGGTTTGACAGCATCCATGTTCTTTGCTGGACAGAACATGGAAGACCTAGCTTCCATACTCTTGAATGATGGGGCAGAAGTACCAAATACAAATGGTCCAGGTTGGACCATTTGAATTTCTTCATGGGGAGCCTTCATGGCACTCATTCCCATGCCCTTTCTTCCACTGTGGGAAGGAGTGTTTTCCTTCCTATAGGAGCTTCCATTCTTCCAATGACCATAAATGCTGTCATGATCATACCTGTTAGAAGGATGCAACACTTTATGAAAGGTGGTATGATGCTTAGCCTTGTCCTTGCTCATTTTGCCACTCCCTTCTCTTACTTCCATTTTATTGAACCCTAGTCCTCTCCTATTGGTTTGAGAGGAAAGAGTGTCAATAATAGGAAGCACATATTTGGGCTTGGAGAATTGAGCCACCAGGCTCTTTTCTTTCACAAGCTTCTCCTCAAGGTCCTTTATGACCTTGTTCTCTTGGGATATGGTGCTCAAATGCACAATTGTTATTCCCTTTAGATGGCTTATTTGTCTACTCATCTGAGCCACCATGGTAGGTGTCTGAGTGCATTCTTTCTCAGCCATCTTAAGGGAAGCAATTTCCTGGGCTTGCCTCTTGGCCAGCTTCTTGCTCTTTTTCAGAGCTTCCAAGAGAGCTCCATATCTGTCAATCAATTGATTGACATCTTCCTCAGGATCAGAATCACTTCCACCAATTGATGAAGGTGCTTCAGATTCTGGGCTTGTCTCATAATCAGAATAAGAGATGGAATGAATCAGTACCTGTTCATTGTCAGAATTGTTATGACTTGCTTCATAATCAGTGATGGACATAAGGCCTACATGATCCTTGTCCTATTCATCCTCCTCAATATCACTATCTGAATGTGATAGACGGGCCCTGATTCCAACCTTAGCAGCAGGAAGATCTTCATCCTCTTCTGCTGCAAACAACCCAATATAGGCTTCCTCTTCATTATCTGAATCTGAAGTTGAGGATTCAGATTCACTCCAGCTCTTTCCTTTCTTTGCTAGGAAGGACTTTTCACCCATCCTTTCCTTTTGGTGGTCATGTTTCTTATCACCCTTTTCCTTCCTTTTAACTGGACAGTCAGCTATGACATGTCCAGGCTTGCTGCAGCAATAACAAATGATGTTATTTGAAACATGTTTACCAGATTTAGATTCATACCTGTCACCCTTGGGGTGCTGCCTTTCAGATCTGCTGTGGTCCTTCTTGGAGTGTGAGTAGGAGGAGGGCTTGTTCTTCCACTGCTTCCTCCTCATCATCTTCTTGAATTGCCTTGAGAAGGCATCAAACTCCTCATCAAATGAAGAGCTGTCTGAAGTGATGTTCTCAGACTTATCTGATTCAGCACTCCTTCTTGGAGGAGACACCATCCTGGCCTTGCTCTTCTTGGAGTTGTCAGCCTTGAGATATACAGATCTCTCCCTTGCATGAGCCCTTGTTGAAGTGTCCTCTTCCTTTCTTGCAGATAACTACATCTCATAAGAGAGCAGCTTCCCAAACAGTGTATGGGTAAGAGTTTCACCAAGCTTGGCCACTTCCCTGATGGCACATATTTTTGTGTCCCAGTCTCTAGATAGAGATCTTAGGAACTTGTCATTAAGCTCATAGTCACTGAACACTATTTCATAGGTTCTTAGTTCATTGACTATCCTAAAGAACCTTTCATTGCAAATAGAAATACTTTCCTGGCTCAGCTGTCTGAAAGCTTCATATTCCTGGTTTAGGAGTGATTTTCTATCATCCCTCACCTCAGCCGTCCCCTCCATATACACCACTAGTGTATCCCACATTTCCTTGGCTGTTGTGCAGTGCACCAAGTTCTGAAATGTAGAGTTATCAATTGCATTAACAATTATGTTTTGAGCTCTATTATCCATAGTGAATAATGCAAGTTCATCCTTGGTCAAGTCATTGAAAGCCTTGGCCACTCTCCTAGTTGGATCTATGGTGGAAGCAGTTTGAAAAGTGAAAGGCCCTTGTTTAACTGTGATGTAAATCCTTGGGTCTGATGCTTCCATAAACAATCTAACCCTTTGCTTCCATATGCCAAAGTTTTCTTTGTTACGTATGGGAAACTTCATGGATCCCATCTCCTTCTACAATCCAGTGGAGGCCATTGAATTGAGATATGACTACTACTTTATAGGATCTGGTCAGACAGTTATGTCCTTCTTAACCAACCTGGCTCTGATACCACTTGATAGTTTATATAGGATGTAGTCTCAGTCACCTGGGGGGGGGGGGGGGTGAATAGGTCTCTTTTTGTTTTAGGCTTTAACCTAGCTATTTTCTGATTTTAAGTTAGTAATGAATCAAGCACACAGAAAACACTTAAGCCTTTATAGAGGTTCCTCAAGACAGGGTGTCTTGAGAAGTCCTCTTCCCCCCTTCACCTTTCTAACAATGAGTTAGATAAGGCCAACACCTCCAAACTCAGCACCAAGAGCTTACAACAAATATCCCTCAGGATCTCTTAGGTTTTCCCAAACCCTACCTCAGGCTCAACAACCCTACCTCAGGCTCAACAACCCTACCTTAGATCTCACAATGATCCTACACTCAAGCTGACCTCTCAGCTCTACTACTCAGGCCAAACAACCCTACACCTTAGGCAAAGATGCCTTACAATCTCAAAATAGTTAAGTTCCTACATAAGTAATAATAGTTGATTACAACAGAAGATAGAATAGATCAAGTCTTGGTCTTCTGTTGTTGAACAGTTGATGTTGCTGTCTAGAAACAGGGAAGAGTATGATGACTTCAACTATGATTCTTTCTGATCCTTTCCTTCAGTGGATAAATGAGGATCAACTTGCTCTGTCTTGAAACAATCAAGAAGAACATACTTTCTCTCCTTTCAACTTCAGGAAGCAGGAAGAGAACACTTGAGGGCTGCCGTCAATGGAACAGTTAATTTCTTTTCTTCAGTGAGTTGGAGAGCTTTTACAAAGCCCTAATTGATTCTTTTATACTCCTCTATTCTTCAACGGCTAACAGATGTCATCCTGACACAACATGGGAGTGATTGGAACATCCTCTCTTGCTTTATAGTGGGTTGCTCCAAAAGCAAACCCGCCAGTCCTTTTGAATCTGTATCAGCGGCTGGGCTGAGAAAGCTTCTAGTCGTAGCGGCTTCATGTGTTCCGTATCAGCGGATCCGCTGAGACAGACAGTTGTCTTAACATATTTTCCTAATCCGCAGCTCAGCTGGCCCAGACACCTTCTCAGCGGCTCCTGGCCTTGTCTCAGGGGTTCAGCTGAGACTGAGAGCTCGTCTCAGTGGTTTTGGCAGCAAACCAACTGAACTTACTGCATTCCTTGGACTAACCTAACCCTGCATGATTATGAGATAAAATTGGGTTTATCAAATACAACTTGTACTTAGCATTGAGTGTGAAGCTTCTTCAAATCAAGGGGACATTGAGGGTAATATTCCCAACATGAAGGTCGTCGGCTCCTGCCAACATCCCTTGTCAGATGCAGATACCTCTCCCTGTAATATTTGTAGTCCTCTTCGAACTTCCGAATTTCTTTTCTCCCTCTTTCAAGCCGAGCGGTCAGAGCAGCGTTCTGCTCCTGCATCATTCTTTCTTTCTCCAGCCTCTCCTTCTTCTCGGCCTCCAGAGCAGTCCGAACGGCCTCCTCCCGGTCTTTAAGCTCCTTCACCCTCTCTTTTAGGGTGTCAAGAAGGCTCTTGAAGTCGGTCAACTCTTCCCGACCGGAGTTCAAGTTCAGTGCAATGCTTGGCGCTGGAGGAAAAAGCGGAGGGAGGCTGGCCGTCAGGTCGACCGGTTTCATAACTTCATCCGGGTTATCTGCAAATGAAAGCGCGGTCAGCACAGTTGAAAGCGAATAACACAACACAAACTACTACAAGATCAATGCCTAAATGCATAGGCCGTCTCGACTGCTCAGGGACCATTCTTCAACGTTGCTCCCTCCAAAACCGCTCATTCTGCCTTCTCTTGATGGCAAAAGTTTGAATAGCGAATGGAAAATAACCCGGAAGCGGGTTCAGCATCAAGACATTCTTTCGATGCCGCGACCTAAAGAAGCGGACAGGATGGTAATCTGCATCATGCTTACCTTTGGCCAAGGGGTTCGACGGCTACATTCTCCACGGTTTTCTCCTCGGCAGCATTCTTTCCAAGAGTGGCAGATTCTGCCTGTTGGAACTGGGATTCGGCCCAACGAGGAGTTCAGACCCCGAAGATGGGTGCAACTCACACTTACTGATCCCTCAGAGCAACTTGACCAAAGACTTGGAACTAAGACCCTTGGCGACATTGTGGAGGTCCAACCACACACCTGGAAGATCTTAGAGCGCTTCCCCTCCCAAGCCAAAAACTAAAGCCCGACACCTTGGAGAGCTCTGAGAACACTCACCAAAGATGACCTGAGGAGAGAGATGCCAAAAAAGGAAGTCCCCTCCAAAGTTGCCCTTAGGGTCTTATTTATAGCTTTTTTGAGCCGGTCTGTTGATAGCGGGCTTCCTCCTTTTGGTTTTACTAAGCGCACCCCAATTTGGTCTGCTAACAGCCAAACTCCGCTGTTTCAAAGGGCTATTGGCAGCACACCAGGGGCAGAGGGGTAATCTCACCCTCTTAGCCCCTGGGCATGTGTCCTGTGATAGCGCCACTCGAGAGCACTTCTCGCGAGTCTCCTCGCGAGTACTGCTCGCGAACCCTCCCTAGGCAAGCAGCCCGCGAAGGCCCTGCTCGCCTTCCTTCTGACGACAACCATCGAGGCCAGGCCTTGCCTTCTCCCCTGCGAGATCGTCCTGGCTCACGTTGCCTGGCTCTCACGACTCTTCTATGGAGAGATGTCCACTTCCAGCCTAATCCACACATCTTCGAGCCTTACCCCCTCAGGCGAACACGAGGTTGTACACAATCCCCGCTCTTTGCGAGATTACCCTAAGCTCGTAAAGAATCATCCAAACCCAGGTGTTCGCTGGCGACTGTTGATATGTTGGGAATCTTTCCGTGGGTCCCACCTCACAGCTATAAATACTACCCAAGCCGGGGCGACCTGCACTATTATTTTCTTCCTCCTTCTCCGCCTCCTTCTACTGTAGCTGTCGATAAATGCCTCTTTCTGAAGAACTTCAAGCTCGCATGAGGGCATCCAAAGCAGACGAGCTTTCTACCATCGCCAACACCGCCTCCTGGATGACCCGTCAGACCACTCCTCCGTTGCCCATGATGAAAAAGGCGAATTCCATCCGCCTGCATCCAGAGGGAGACGGGACTGTGCTGCTAGACTCTCCCCCTGACACCAAGCCCATTGGGGAGGTAAAAGCTATCTTTCTCGCTTAGCTGCTCATTTGATTTCACTAGACCTCGCCTGACCACAGGACCCCCTACCTATCGATAAGGGCGCGGGTGAAGACTTAACCGGGGCTCGCCCCGATCCTCCAACGAAGACTGATCTCGCCAACGGGCAAGCTGCTAGTAAGTTACCCGCTTTGACCTGCCGAGCTTAACGTCCTGACTGATGGCATTTTCATTCTTCTACTTCTTACAGCCTCCCCCATGCGACCCCAGGTCGTCAAAACTTGCGATCCCAGTCGCCGACCCCCCTGACACAACCCTTAACACCCCGGGGTTCAATCTCTTGAGGGGGGAAGGTTCCGGGTGCTCACGACCGACCACAACCACTCCTGCCGATGACGCGCCGCGCCGCGCTGGTCTAGGGAAGCCTGTCTCGCTTCCTTTCACTAATCTTTTTCAGGGTCGTCCTAACACTTCTCGCCCGCCTCTTGGTAAGGATTCTGCTGCTGCTTTTTTGAAAGATCGTTCTTTGCGACAATAAAAGAAAGCTTAGCTAACTGCTAACGCTGTTTAGATTTTCTCGCAGGTGATTCAGAGACCCTCCCCACCGACTCTGACTTTGGGGAGTAAGAGATGACGCCTCTTCCTTTGCCGGAGCAAATGGATGATTTTCTTGGCGACCCGCGAGATCCCGAAACCATGAAGAGGCGAACTTTAGAATTGTTTCAGAAACAAGGGAGACTACTGCAGGATCTTCACCTCCAGGCGAAGAGGGATAGAGAGATTGCCAAGGAGCGGCCCGCCGCTCTACTGGATGAGTGGGCGCGGCTCCGCGCGGAGATGCCACAAGATCATATCGAGATGACCACCTCCCCAGGGACGCACCTCGCGCGAGTGGAAGATTACGCTCGCTTGATTCAACGCGAGGCTCGCGCCATCCATGCATATCATTACCCTAGGCTTCCGCCGCGGTCAGGAGTGCGAGGTCAAGGTAGATGGAAATGGATACACTACTAACCCTCGTTCGCACTCCTCCTCTGCCCGGCAAGCCCCCCTACAATGCTAGAAAACTTGTTTAATCTCGCTTGGACAATCTCTGTTAGAACCTAGTCTTAATTTGGATTAGGATCCCAACTCAAATAGGGGGAGATTGTTGGAACCTCAGTTTTGATTTGAGTTAGGATCCACCTTTAGTGTCTAAGTTTATATCATAACATATATTATAACTTAGATTAAATCCTATTAAGAAAGAAGGCTGAAAATAGACATATATTTAATAGGCAGAAAATAAGAGAAGAATAAAAATAACATAAGTTCTCTGCGTTCGACGAACGACGCTCTGCGGTCGACGAACGACGCTCTGCGGTCGACGAAAGGTATTCATTCTACGCTCGACGAAATCCAGCGGTTAAGCGGTCGACGAACAGATTATCTCAGCGATCGACGAACAGACCCCGTCTCAGCGGTCGACAAAATCCTGCAAGTCTACGTTCGACGAACAACTCAATATTCAGCGGTCGACGATCCAGCCAGTCTCTGCGTTCGATGAACAGTTCCATTTGACGAACTCCAGTCTGTATTCGACGAATATTCAGCAGATGTTCAGAACAGTGAATCAAATGTTCAGGTCGACGAATCAAATGATTATCTCGACGAACTTGAAGCTCAGCTCGACAAAATATCTGCAGCATTATTTTACAGCATTCTCAGCTCGACTAAAATATAATATATATGCTGTCAGATTTATAAAGTAATATTTATTATTTATATATATATATATTGTTGACTTAACAATACAGCTGTTGCAAGCATTTAATGTTATAGTCGTTGGCAGAAGCATTAAATGCTATAGCCGTTGCAGCAAGCTAAAGAAGGAAAGCTGTCTGCTCGAGGATCTGCGAAATAAAAGAAATATTATCTCTTTCCTCTTCAGTCGGCAAGAAATCAAATCATCCTAGGAAAGAGGACAACACTTTTACACGGCAGCAAGAGTCAACTCTTCATTACAGCAGAAAATATATAGCAGATTATATACAACAGTTTTCAAGTCAGATTATATATACAGAATATATTATAATTGCTGTACAGATTTATGTAGACAGAACATATCAATAATTGTTGTACAAAGAAGAGAGAAGAAGAAGAAGGAATAAAGAAAACAGAAAATGTTATGTTGTTCTTCTCTTTGCTGAGAAGACACTTGAAGATGATGTTGAAGAGAGCTCCCCCTGTCTGATTTAGAATAGATGATAGCTTGTGGATGGAGCTCCTTCACTTGATTCAAATACTCTTTCGTCTTCTTCTTCTTGCAATTTTGATCCTGAGCAAATAATAGTGATTGGTGTCTCAGGATATAGATGATCTGCAAGGAAAGAGTTAGGCAAAAACGAGACAAGATAGAATAATAGATTGGTCTCTGTTTTTGCTGCTGTTCTTCTTTTTCTCTTCTTCTTCTTCTTCTTCTTCTTCTTCTTCTCTCTTCTCTGTACAGCAATTCTTGATATGTTCTGTCTATGTAAATCTGTACAACAATTATAATATATTCTGTATATATAATCTGACTTGAAAACTGCTGTATTTAATCTGCTATATATTTTCTGCTGTAATGAAGAGTTGACTCCTGCTGTCGTGTAAAAGTGTTGTCCTCTCTCCTGGGCTGATTTGATTTCTTGCCGACTGAAGAGAAAAGAGATAATATTTCTTTTATTTCGCAGATCCTCAAGCAGACAAATTTCCTTCTTTAGCTTGCTGCAACGGCTATAGCATTTAATGCTTCTGCCAACCGCTATAACATTAATCGAGCCTTCAGCTCATAGGACTAACCAGTTTTCTATTACATATTCACCGAGCATATTGCTCGCAGGACCAACCCGTCCTTCATAAATACCGGCCTACATTTCCATGGACCGACTTGTCCATTCCACTCTATAAAGTACTATTCACATAAGATGTATGTGTATTATTCATTCATATTCCTAAACCATCTAGTTTTTTCTACTCATTTGTTAATCTTAGATGTTTATGATGCATCATGGACTTCCCGAAGTCTATCCGATGAAGGGCTTGCAGCCGTACTAGGAGGTATGATGGGGTGACATCCCAAACCTCCATTTCTTAATATATTTATACTTATTAGTGACTACCCATACCTCCAACAATCTCTCTGATTGCTTTAGAGCCCTAAGATGAATTGTAGTTATTCAGGGGAGTGTTGATTTTCAATTGAACATCAACACTACCGGTTATTTATTGACTAACTTCTTCTCAGCTCATCTCCATTTGGTCACTATCTAATTCTAATCCCAGAAGCATAACATACCATATTATTACTGGTTGCTCATATCGTCTCACCCATCTAAGTTTAATTAATTCAACTTAATCATTTCTCTAATCGCACAACAAACTTATCTGGGACTAGTTCCAAAATGAACTGGCCTACCCACCATCCTATGTGGTACATGATAGTTCTAAGGTTGTTGGCCAAAATCATTAAATAATGATTTGATATCCGCAGACCAACTTGACTATGAGTGTAATCTAATGCCCTTATGAGGTGTATATGCGTATCATGTTCAAAAGACTTACAAATTTATTCCTGAAGCTCTACATGCCAAGTAATGTCTTCATGATTGATCTTGTGCATTTTCCATTAAGGGCCTAATTATTTAACCTTCCATAATTATTTGTTGACTTCCAATTTCAACATGAGGTGTGATTTTCTGATAGTTGTCTTTACTGCAAATTTTTCCAGAGGTTCACCTAGGTTAAAAATGCACATTTCCAGAATTTGGTAGTTTTTCTATTTTATCTTCTGCTAATAATAATTTAATACAAAAATTGGGCCTAAACAACATTTACAAAGGATCACCATTTTTATTTCAACTAAAAATTGCAAGAAAATTTCCAGGGCTTAATAATGAACCAAAATGAACTTCTACGAATTTTTATCATTTTCCAGACATATATGATCACTTAATCAAATTTTGCTAAATATAGCCCAAAAACTCATTTTAAGAAGTTCACCAAGATTAAATAAACTAAAAATTACAAGAAAATTCTCAGGACTTAATAATGATCCAAAATGAACTTTTAAGAATTTATATCATTTTCTAGATAGATATGATTACTTAAACAAATTTTACTAAATATAGCCCCAAAGCTCATTGTAAGAAGTTCACCATGAAGAAATCAACTAAAAATTACAAGAAAATTCTCAGGGCTTAATAATGATCCAAAATGAACTCCGACAAAGTTTTATCATTTTCCAGAAATATTATAACCCTAATTAACCAAAATCTCATAATAATGATTAATCAACATTTGTACATGAACTATAAAAAATACTGCTCTAAAAATTCTAAATAAATTCACTATGACAGATAACACTACATCATAGGTATAGTCAAAACTTTGGAATTTTGTAGAGTATTTCAGCCATGATTATTTCATTAATTCTCAAGGTGTTAAATATCAACAAATTAATTTTGTATAGTAAATGGTGCTCAATAATTCCCAATTAAATTCCAGAGTTGTTTTATGTCCTAACAATGCTTAGGGCAGAGTTTTGTATTTTTTCCTAGATGATTTGATCACTAATAATTTACATAATAAAAAGATGTGACATATAAAGAAATATTGAAATACCTAGAAATTATAAGTCCATAAATTCCAACCTTTCCAAGGGTGATACACTTCCACATGTTACATTCATGGACAATATCCCACTGCCATGTAGGAATCCATTAGGGAGAAATTCACCAAATACAACTTTGGTGCTAAGTGCACACCATTCTCCCATACTAGTCTCTTACATGCATGGGATATTTCCCAAACTTGCACATGCCCAAATTGTCTAGAACTTCTACCAGAGGCATATCATGACAAAATAATATCCTCACCAAAAATTTGTGGTCTTTAGGGTTCATATGCCCACCTAAATTAATCATGCATGAATTATTAAATTACTACAAAAACTATAGAAAAAGTTTTTCCAAAAATTCCCATTTTTGGGAAGGGTTTGTATTTGGGTATTAATCATGCATGTCCAAAATTTTAGCCTATTTGGAGTTATAGAACTCTCTAAATTAATTATTTTGTGCCTAGGGCACTTTATGTACACAACCCACCAAAATTGGTGCTGAGGGAGCTACAGTGCTCCAAATTGAGTGAACTCAATTTCTTAAAATAGTAGAGGCCTAGGGCTTCACCTTTCATGTTAGACACTTTTTATGGCCTTTCCTTTATATATTTTCTATAATTAAATAAAGTTCATGCATAATTCTTAATATAACAAAAAAAAGAAATAGTGGTCTGCAAATATCGATCTGCGTAGATCAGACAGCTGTGATTATTTCTTCTTCCTCCAGCCCGCAGACATGTTTGCTTATTCCTAGATCTATTTTAACTCCAAAATCCAGCTACCACAAATGGTTTCCGACCAATCCCTCCCGCCACCACCTCCGACCAACATTTGGTCGTCGAATGGTGGTAGTCATTTAGCCGAAGGTGGCCGGAGCTGTTCCCCCGCTATTTTTCATTTTTTTGCATTTATGAACATTGGAAATGGAATGGTGAATCCCCCATTTCACATCAACTTTTTTTAAAAGAAGAAGAAGAACACTAGCACGAGAGGGGGGGAGAAGGAATCCGACCTTAATTGAGCTTGATGGTGGACTTTTCCCGGAATTGCCATGGTCGATCACCATGCTTGAGCTCCCATGCCGATCTCTCGATTCTCCATCAAATTCTTCACTTCAAAGCTCTATTCCAACTCCTTTCCACCTTCTAAAACTATTGGAGGGATCAATTTTAGGAGGGGAAGGCTCTTCAAGAAGTTGCTATTAAAGGTGGCCAACCATGACCTTGGAATTTTCTCCTTGCTGCTAATTGGCACTCTCCAAGGCTGGATTCTGGCTGGGAATTAACTGGGGCAGTAGAGTAAAGGACTTGAGAGGGAGAACTCAGCCATGTGGAGTTTCCCCACATGATTTCATGGCTGTCTTCTTCCCAAATTGGGGAAAGATTCCAATTTCACCCTTGCATGCCATTGCATGTTGGTTTTTCTGAGGGCATTAGGGGTAAATTTACCCCTGGGCTATAGGATGGGCCTCTAAATGAGGCTTTAGCCCATTTGAATTTGGTTTGGGTTCACTTGACCTAAAGAAGTCAAATTGGGTCTACTTGGGTTATGGTTGACCCTAGGTTAATCTACTCCATGTGATTAACCCACATTGATGTAATTAAGTCCAAGAATACCACTTAGGGTGAAATGTGGCTATGTTAGGTAAATCTGGGTCCATTTGACCTATTTGGGCTAACTTGGGCTGAGTGAGCCCAATGGTGATTTTGGCCCAATTCATGGATTTGGCTAGACCCATTTGATAATTAGTGACCCATTGAGATCCTAATGGATTAGGAAGACTTAGGTGGAGTCACTTTTACTATTTGGGGGTTAGTTGGCCCTTAATAGGGTGGCTTGACCAACCTAGGTTAGTGTTGACTTTGGTCACCTTGACCAGCTTGGTTGACCCTAGTGGGTCCATATTGACCCAAGGGACTCCCCAATGGGTTACACGTGCTTAAGTGGAGTCATTTAGGTCATTAGATAACGACTCATATCGAACTCTAAGCCTTGGTGTCAAGTTCGCTATTTGCACACCAAGGTGGCTTTCACTTATTCCTCTTGTTTCCTAAGGCCATCTTGGTCTCATATGGCAACATCATGACCTTGTCATGACAAAAATCACCCCAAGGGTCTAGTTGTTCTAGGGATGTTATAGGCGGTGCCTGCCCATATGGCGGGGCATGGAGAACCTTGCGCATATGGGCATACTAGCGACCGATTTGGAGTCCAAACGGACTCGAAATTGCACGAGAATGGACACGTTGGAATTGTATCGATGAGTCGGTCGATGTCGCAACGAAAAATCACAGGTTTGACTGGGTTCGACCAGGTCCATTTTGGGGAACCCCATCAAGTTGAGTTTCTCCTAACTAGTTTTAGGTGGGAGAAACAATACAGTTATATGATCTGGTATCCTACGACAGAGTTGTTTTTGCGGAATACTGTAGTTTTCTAAAAATACTATCAGTTCTGTAAGTATTGTCAGCGTTTCGATCAATCATGTTATTTTTGCATGAACCAGCGGTTTGATGCGCGCGAGCACCGTGAACTTAAGTGGGAGAACACACCTAAAAATATCTCTTAAAGAGGGGGGGGGGGGTTCAAAAATACTCCGGTGAGAGTGTAATTTGGTTTGCTATTAGAATGTTCAAACATCCATCTGACACTACTCTGTCGCCGCCATGCTGCTGAATAATTAAGACCGAAATGGTCACCTCCAAGATAAGTTGGAAAATGAAGCAGAGAGTTGGAATTCCCATGATGTGGTAGGTAGTGGAACAAAGGATGGGTCCTTCACTATAGTTCGCGACTTGTGGGCAAGCTATCATTCCTAAAAGAGATAGGAAATCATTTTCCTTCAAAAAAACTATAACCACCGGTGATATAATCAACCTGGGAATCATATTTTTTTCAATGATGCTCGCAAACTGTTAGTTATAAGTTTATGCAAAATATTTAAATGATCAATAAAATTCAGAGCATCAAAGAGAAAAATATTACAAAGTAGGAGAGAATGAAGGTCAAAGAAATAAGATAAGAAATAAGACAGAAAGTGAGCATGATTAACCTGTGAAATCATTAAGTCATATTGCATCATATGCTCATCTGGTAGATATTTATAAGAGTCTACTAGACAAAGATCAATTATCTCAATGATATCACTTGCTAGAATCTGATTTGCGCCACTAAATTTTAAACTGATCACAAGTTTCTTATTTAAAACCGATCCAAATTTACTATTTAAAATCATCTAAAGAAATCCCTTAAAATGCGTGTCTCTATGAGAAGTGAAAATCCTAGGGATCGCCACTGTTCTCTAACTAGTGCTAATTTATACTAATATTTAATATCATTTTCATTAATGAAAAACATCCATAACATATTCTTTTTATACCTTTCATATGTTATTTTACTTTTTTTTTTGTATTTTCAGGTTCAAGGGGTAGAAATTCTGAAAATTGCCGAAAGGAGACCAGTTTCACCATTTTGGGAGTAGAATGGGCTCATAAATTTAGAATGATGCGATTCAAGTTCCATTGGAAAGCTAACGCGGAGGGCTACAACTTTTCTGAAGCCGGGAAAGACACACGGGCAGCTACACGCGACCATGTTCCCCGACCATGTGTGGTTATTTTGTAGTTTTGGACATTGGAAGATGTGCCGAATGACGCGACACAGCCTTTGGGACACACAACTTATGTACACGGGCGTGTGCCCCGGGCATGTGCGATAGTTTTTCACGAAATTATTTTGTCTCGCAACACCGAAAGAAACACGTTTCCCTTATGTGAGAAAGTCATTTGGAGTCATCTTAAGACCGAAAACAACAATATAAAGGGAAAATTCAAGGAAGGAGGAGATTGATGAGGGATGATATTTACCTCTCTAGATTCCTTCTATCATCTTAGGATTTTTATCGCAGTGTTTATGTCTATATAATTCATACATTGTACTTGTTATTTTGATTATTAAATGTTTTGAAATATTGGTGTTTATAATCGTTTTATGATTTATCCTTGTTTTATAATAGAATGAGTCAGTAGTTTACAATTATCGATTTCATATTTGTTTCTTAGCAACTCAAGCCATATGATTTTGGTTATTGTTGCCAAATTTGATCATACATTGGATAAAGAGGTTGATTGCTCCCTAAAAGAATAGGGAAACAAAACTCACCCGTCTAGGCGGTTGCGTAATATAGTACATGTGAATGCCTAGTGATGAGGTTCAAAGAGAAATAAGGAGATCTTTAGGGTCCCTACTCAAATTTCAAATCTCAATTAGGCCTCCCTAAAATCAGATCTCCGACTACCCATATGATGTTGGGACCGAAGTGGTGTGGAACCCCAGGAGTCTAAAATAACATTCCACACTAAATCTAAAAAATACCTCCAATAGTCAATCTAACATGTTTATATTTTATATGGTCAAATCTTTATCCTCCAAATGAATATCATATTGAATCGGTAGGCTCCCTTAGGGGGGGTGGGGTGGGGTGAATAAGGGTTCTTAAAACTTAAGTTATATTTTGATTTTCTTTGAAATAATGCGTGAATAAGAAAGTGAGAAATCAAACAAAGCAATTAAAATAAAGTGGAGACATGCTTTATTAATATGAAATAAGGTTTTACAAAAGTTGATTTCTATAACGCTAGAAATCGGGGGCAAATAACAGTAAACTCTTTTTGTTTTCTATCCCGACTCGCATCCCCACGAACCGGTGGCCCTAGCCTATCCTTCACCGGATTCGGCCTCAAGCTGCTCTAGCCAATCCTACCCCAGATATGGCCTTGAGCACCCCCTAGACCTAACCTAGATCTAGTCGCCAACACGAGGCAAAATTCTGCCCTAAGTCCTACCCAGACCTAGTCGCCAACACGAGACGAATTCACTAACGGTTTAAAAGAAATATGAAATGATAATAATAAAAACTCCCTCTTGAAGAACTTCTGAACTTGGAGACGATGATCCGCTGTAGAATAAGCGTTGTAGAAGCGGACGTCGTTTCGATCCTGCATGAAGAGATTCTCCTTAAAAAATCCGCAGAGCTTTGGTAGGACATCAACTTTCAGCCAAAGCAGCCTCTGGAATTCTAGCACTCAATCTCTTTCTCTAATGTCTCTATGAAATGAGAGAAGAGTAGTCCTATTTATAGCCTCAGCACAAGCGCCTGCGCTAGCACTACCGCCGGCGCTATCCCAGATTAGGCATTATTCTGCGCGGGGGAATCTTCAATCCGAGGAAACATTTCTCTCTCGCCTTCTGTGCTCCGCGCTACCGCCTGCGCTATCCACAACCGCCAGGCACTAGCTCCTTCTATATGTGCTCCGGAATTGTGCTAATCATCGCTAGCGCCGGGTGCTAGGTGCTACCGCCGGTGCTAGTGGGCATGTTGGATTTGCTGGCTCAAATTTGGGGGCAACCTTCTTATGTAATCCTTGAGTCATATAGACCTTGTTTCCTACACACTTAAACACACAAGATCAAATACACATAGGATTTTTTATTCTCAAACCTAGGAGATGCGAAAGACCATGTTCCAACAAACTCCCCTTTTTGATAATAATAAATCCATTAATGATAAATCAGAGCATTAATATATAAGCATGATGAAACCTACTTGTGTGTGTGTGAGAGTGATGACTTAGGATAAATATTGATATTAGAATTTTATAATTGCTCCCCCTAAATACATGCTCCCCCTAAGTGAATTCTCCCCTAATATGTAAGCTATCATCTTTAATTAATCAAGTTAGTTTTTCATTTTGATAGCGGATTTTATTTATCGTGGAAGATCTCCACCTTTTGTTATTAGCAAAAGTGGGTAAGGAAGCAAAACACATAAAAGTTTTGATAATAAAATAAGGCATGATCGAGCTTTGAGAGAGAAGAAACTGATAGGGAGTTTTAGAATAAATTTCAAAGAAATAAATCAGAGTTCTTAGCATAAGTATGGTTACATAAATAAATCAGAGTTTTTTGCATTAAAAAGGAATGATATAACATTTACCATGCAAGTCTACCATTAAAAAAGTTTGAGTTTGAAAACTTGAGATAAGCATTAAAAGAACACAAGGTAAACGTAATGTTGCGGAAGACTTAAACAAATGCAACAAACATCTTTTTGTAAGACATGATGATTCATAAAATGAACAAGATGTTTTTGTAATAATTTTCCTTTGAAACGATTATTATGAAGTAACCAAGCATGAAAGAGATGTATGAAAGAGAGACTACTACAATGTTATTCTATTTCATAAAGCCAAAAACACACCAAACATTGTAGAAAGCATGCTAGGTTATCTAGTGCATTTTCGATATAAAAAAGTATTATAGAATTAGCATTAGGATCCAATACTCATGAGAAGAAGTGTTATGGAAGATAATGATGTGCACAAAGTGTATTTTGAAAAGAGTAAACAAATGTTATAATCAAAAATACAAGACAAATGTAGAGTAAAGTGCACAATAAAACACAAATAAGATTACTTCCACTCACTTTTATGCACAAAGAAAATGTACAACTACCAAGGTGCTTTGCACACACAATGCTCATTAAGACTTATCAGGGTGCAAAGTAGTGCTTGGGGGATCACATAATTTTATTGTTTTTCAGTTTTGTTTTTGATCCGGTGTTCTTAAGAATAAGTGGTAATTTTTTTGAAAATGAGGGTTTGCGCAAGACACTTTTGTTGATGTTTTTGAGATGATCTCAAAGCAATCAACAGTTAGTCTTGCTGCCAACGCAATATGAGCCTATAGGGTCGCACATAAAAGCGTTTGGAGAAATTGGAGAAAGGATTGTGTTGGTCTTACTCATATTGGATATGAGTGAAGGACCAATCCTGTGACTGCTTGGAATCAAGTTGAGAATGTCTCAAAAGGGAAATCGTTTAAAGTGTTTAAACGAGAGGATTTACACTAGGTAATTCGGCTAAAGGCATTAACCGAATTCGGCTAAAGGGTTTAGACGAATTCGGCTAATGGCATTAACCGAATTCGGCTAAAGGGTTTAGACGAATTCGGCTAATGGCAAATTTGACTAAAGGGTTTAGACGAATTCGGCTAATGGCAAATTTGACTAAAGGGTTTCGCCGAATTTATATAGCCAAATTTATATATAGTCGAATTCGTCGAAATGGTTTCGCCGAATTCGGTTATAGTGATTAGTCGAATTCGGTTAATGTGATTAGTCGAATTCGGCGAATGTAAATCTGGACAGATTTTCTGTTTTTTCCCCCTGGTCTGCGGATAGTCGTTTTTATGCCTTGCTTATAAAAGGAACGTGTTTAGGGCTTCGAAATAGACGGTTTTTCAGATCGAGCCCTTTTGCGAGAGAACAGACGGCGAAAGTGTTCCGGCTGTTCTCGTTCCGTCCGTCGATCATCGTTCTGCCGCCGCTAGTCGCCGCCGCCGCCGGTCGCTGCCTCCTCTGGATCGGACCTAGCAGTCCGTGGGGACGTTGAGAGCTTCCTTCTCCGACCTAGTTCTTGTACGACAAGAAGCTAGGGTTCTTCATCGCTTGTGTGGACTTCTGTAGAGGGATCGATCTATTTCGATCCTTGAAGAACTCAAAGCAGATTTCGGATTTCTCTTTGGAGCACCTTGGTTGAGTATTGACTCAATCCCGCGAAGGTATATTGTATTTCGATTTGCATATTATCTTGAATCATGAAAACCGCAAGATCCGTTGATCTCTTTTGGGTTGTTCTTGTTCATTTCTGCTGCGCATATTCGATATGTCATCCCTTATGAAGGGGTATAGAAAACCCAACAATGGTATCAGAGCTAGGTTGCGGTCAAGTGCGTGTAAATTGGGACATTTAGAAGCGTTCTAAAAGCCCTAATTTCTTCTTGGAATATCACATTTGATGTGATTTTGTGTGGTTTCTGCTGGTGGGATTTCAAAAATTTGGTCGGGGCTCTGCCCCGTACCCCGTTAGGGGCTCTGCCCCTAAGACCCCGCCAGGGGCGCGACCCCTTGGAACCCCGCCAGGAACGCATGTGATTGCATTGCGATTTTCATGTTTCAGAGGTTGTTTCTCCTCTGCAGTAACCGTCCCTCAAAATGGTTTGTGAAACCAAATGTTTAGATTATTGAATCTGACATGAGAGACGAGCTTGTCTACTGCACTAGTGGAGTTGTTGTTCATATGTTCAATGCATGTAAATCTGAAGATCTAGAAGTGTTCTAAGTATTCAGATTTAACCCCCTTTTTATCAAACTGTTGATAATCCTTTTATGTGCACATAGGGGATGCATTTGTTTTGTGTATGTGCATGGTGATTAAATGTTAATCACGATGAAACGTTCATCAATTGAAAAATAAAAAAAAATCCCTTATCCAATATTAAGTATACGGATGCCTTCCGATGGATGACACTCTTCCTGCCTCGATCGATGAAGTGTGGGCTTGCCAAAGCAAGGTGCATTAATCTATCTTGGTAAGGGTGCGAGCGGATAATTGTGATATCCCACTGTCGACATCGGGTCAAACTTAACTAGGTGACCTCAAAGGTTGAGTGCCTAGAGGCATAGGGCTGGCATGCTCCATATGATGGATGCGAATAAAGAGTTGTTCACCAACCATACAAGAGTTGCATAGTGATGCAATTGATAAACGTTGTCTACCTAAATAACTGCATTATGAGAGGAACGCCAAAGCGGACTCGTGGCGTTGGTAAAATACGGATCTTGTCCACTAAGAGAGTAGCTCGCATAAACTCTCCGAATTGATATAAAGGGTTATTGATTTGATTAAAATAGTGGAGCTCTTTAATAAAAGTCCTTATTAAAATATATAAAATGTATTTTGAAATATAGTACTAAAATTTTACTTTGCAAAATTCCTTGTAGAATATCCATGGCAAGTGGATCTCACTCCGCCTTGTCTCTGAGAGCGATCCTTGAGAAGGATAAGCTGAATAGGACAAATTTCCTTGACTGGTATAGAAACCTGAGAATTGTTCTTAGGCAAGAGCGCAAGCTCTATGTCTTGGAAGAAGATCCCCCTGAAGATCCAACCTCTAATGCACCACGTGCAGATAAAGATACTTATAAGAAGTATGGAGATGACTCCTTGGATGTTGAATGCCTTATGCACGCGACTATGAACTCTGAGCTTCAGAAGCAATATGAGAACATGAGTTGTTATGAGATGGTTGAGCACCTGAAGAAAATGTTTCAAGGGCAAGCTCGCCAAGAGAGGTTCGATATATCCAGGGCGTTATTTCAGTGTAAGATGGGAGCTCGAGACCCAGTAGGAACTCACGTACTCAAGATGATTGGGTATATAGAGAGCCTTGAAAGACTGGGGTTTCCTTTGAGCCAAGAGTTGGTCACTGATCTGATCCTGCAATCGTTGCCGGACAGTTACGAGCAGTTTGTCTTGAATTACAATATGAATGAAATTGACAAGACACTGCCCGAGCTCCTAGGCATGTTAAGAACTGCCGAGATCAACATGAAGAAGACCAAGCCTGCTAGCCCCATAATGATGGTGCATAAAGGCAAGGGCAAGGTCAAGGGAACCAAGAAGACTAAGGTAGGACCTAAGTCACATCTTGATCCCAAGTCTTCAGCACTGAAAAGGAAAGGTTTGGCTAAGGAAGGGAAGTTCCACCATTGTGGTAAGGCAGGGCACTGGAGGAGGAACTGTCCTCAGTATCTAGAAGATCTGCAGAAGAAGAAGGGAAGTACGACTTCCACTTCAGGTATTTTTGTTATAGAAATAAACCTTTCTGCTCCTTCATCCTGGGTATTGGATACCGGATGTGGTTCTCACATTTATATAAATGTGCAGGAACTGAGAAGGAGAAGAATGCTGGGTAAAGGGGAGGTAGACCTGCGCATCGAGAATGGAGCAAGAGTTGCTGCCGTCGCCGTTGGTGTTTACTGTCTTTCTTTGCCCACAGGGCTTGTAATAGAACTTGATAATTGTTATTATGTTCCGGCCATAACTAGAAACATTATTTCTATTTCATGTTTGGACATGATTGGTTTTTCCTTCGTAATTAAGAATAATTGTTGTTCTATTTACAAGAATGATGTTTGTTATGGCGTAGCCCAAATGTTTAATGGTTTATATGTTTTGAACTTAGACCATCCGATCTATAACATAGAAAATACTAAAAGACTAAAAACAAATGACTTGAATCCTACGTACCTTTGACATTGTCGTTTAGGCCATATAAATGAGAAACGCGTATCCAAGCTCCACAAAGATGGACTACTGGACTCATTTGATTATGAATCATTTGAGAGATGCGAGTCATGTTTGTTGGGCAAGATGACGAAAGCTCCTTTCACTAGTTGTAATGAGAGGGCTGATGATCTCTTGGGTATAATACATAGTGATGCATGCGTACCCATGAGTTCTATGGCTAGAGGTGGGTTCTACTACTTCGTTACATTTACTGATGATTTCAGTAGATACGGATACGTGTTTCTTATGAAGAACAAATTTGAGACCTTTGAAAAGTTCAAAGTGTTTAAAAATGAAGTGGAGAACCAACTGGGAAAAAGGATAAAAGCACTCCGATCTGATCAAGGTGGCGAATATCTGAGTCATGAGTTTCGTGATCATCTGAAAGAGTGTGGTATTGTATCACAGCTCACTCCGCCCGGAACACCTCAACATAATGGTGTTTCTGAGAGGAGGAATCATACCTTGTTAGACATGGTGCGATCGATGATGAGTCATGCAGATTTGCCCATTTCCTTTTGGGGTTTTGCTTTAGAGACTGCTGCTTTCACACTAAATCGAGTTCCAACGAAAACGGTTCTAAAGACACCATATGAGATATGGACTGGGAAGCATCCTAGTATGTCGTTCATCTAGATTTGGGGCTGTGAGGCATACGTGCGACGTCAAATGCCTGACAAGCTGGAACCCAAATCGGATAAATATTATCTAGTGGGGTATCCTAGGGAAACCAAAGGATACTACTTCTACTTGTCGTCTGAGGGCAAAGTGTTTGTCGCAAGGACTGGTGTCTTTTTGGAGAAAGAGTTTTTATCCAGAAAGACTGCAAAGGTAGAACTTGAAGAAGTTCAAGAGCCACAAACAATGAACGTACCAGAATTGGAACCTGAGCGAGGACTACAAGAAGTTGTAGCTGGAGAGCCTGCTCAAGAAACACAAGTCCTACGTAGATCTGGTAGACCAAGATTTGAGCCTGAGAGATATGGATTTATCATGACTCAAATAGGTAGTGTGTTGCTTATGGATCATGATGATGAGCCTGCAACCTACTAAGAGGCTCTGAATGGACCTGACTCTGAGAAGTGGCTTGAAGCCATGAAATCTGAAATGGACTCCATGTATGCAAACCAAGTTTGGACCTTGGTGGAACCACCTGAAGGGGTACGACCCATATGGTGCGAATGGGTCTTCAAGAAGAAGACCGACATGGATGGGAATGTACAGACATTCAAAGGCCGGCTGGTGGCTAAAGGTTTCAGGCAAATTCATGGTGTTGACTATGATGAGACCTTTTCCCCTGTGGCCATGGTCAAGTCCATCAGAATTCTACTTGCTATTATTGCATATTATGACTACGAGATCTGGCAAATGGACGTCAAAACGGCTTTCCTTAATGGAAATCTCCTTGAGGAAGTGTATATGACACAACCCGAGGGTTTTGTATCTCCAGATGAAGCCACTAAAATATGCAAGTTGAATCAATCCATTTATGGATTGAAACAAGCTTCTCGAAGTTGGAATCTACGTTTTGATGAGAAAATCAAAGAGTTTGGTTTCATCAAGAACGAAGATGAGCCTTGTGTTTACAAGAAGATCAGTGGGAGCATAGTTATCTTCCTGATATTGTATGTAGATGACATACTGTTGATCGGGAATGACATTGCGACCCTGCAAGTTGTTAAGAACAACCTAGGGAAGTGCTTTTCTATGAAAGACTTGGGTGAAGCGACTTATATACTTGGTATTAAGATCTATAGAGATAGATCGAAGAAGTTGCTGGGTTTGACCCAGAGTACGTACATTGACAAGGTGTTGAAACAGTTCAACATGCTTGAGTCCAAGAAAGGATTCTTACCCATGTCACATGGTGTGAGTCTCTCTAAGGACCAGTGTCCAAAATCTTTGGAAGATAAGGACCGCATGAAGATGATTCCATATGCTTCGGCAATTGGATCAATCATGTACGCAATGTTATGTACTCGACCTGATGTCTCATATGCTTTAAGCATGACTAGCAAGTATCAGTCTGATCTGGGTGATGGTCACTGGATCGCAGTCAAGAATATCCTAAAGTACTTGAGAAGGACTAAGGATACATTCTTGGTGTTTGGTGGAGAGGAAGAGCTCGTTGTAAAGGGTTACACGGATGCAAGCTTCCAGACTGACAGAGATGACTCAAAGTCACAGTCAGGTTTTATGTTTTGACTTAATGGAGGAGCTGTAAGCTGGAAGAATTCCAAGCAGGAGACAGTTGCCGATTCTACGACTGAGGCCGAGTATATCGCTGCAGCAAATTCGGCGAAGGAGGCTGTATGGATTAGGAAATTCATCAACGAGCTTGATGTAGTTCCTAGCATTGTTGATCCCGTAGTTCTCTACTGTGACAGCAACGGTGCAATTGCACAAGCTAAGGAACCTAGATCTCATCAGTGCTCTAAGCACATACTTCGGCACTTCCATCTTATTCGAGAGATTATCGATCGAGGAGATGTGAGCATATGCAGAGTACCGACTGAAGAAAATATAGCGGATCCACTGACAAAGCCTCTTGCGCAAAAGAAGCATGATGGTCATGTTAGATCAATGGGTATTAGATACCTGAATGATTACCTTTAGTGGGAGCCTTGTGGATTGCATATTTGTTGGTTGTTTATTCATTGGATGAATTGTAATATGTACTATGTATTTCATTTTATATTTATGGCAAGTTCTTTTATTATGTCATTTATATCTGTCTGATAAGATTAATTAGCATAATAAATGCCCTTAAAGTGTTTGCTTCCATAGGAATTCAAGTACGTGACTTGAATGTGAGAGCCTATGTTCATAAGAAGCTTCATTCTTAAATGGTCCCTGGTCGAGGTATCATCCTAGAATTTTGGGCGAGGATGAGACCATAAGACTAGCATGTGCGTTGACTGATGACCGGTTCTCACAGGTCATGATATTGTGATATCAAGTCATCACATGGGTACTTGTTAAGAACAAGTTGTACTGGACAGACCCACCACGAGACTACTTTGTGGATTGTTATATGAACGTGTCACAAGTATGTCTCAAGTGACAATGGTGTTTGTGGTCCTTTGACCTGAAGTCATAGCATTCATCAGGTGAGGAAGAGCGTACTTTGATGCCATCTAAAGTCTTCTCTTGAGAAAGGTTGACGATAAGGGTGGTTGTTGGGTATGTTACGAATCATTTGGATGTTTGTGTATGAGCAAAAATGGGATTTGTCCTCCTGTATGACAGGAGTTACATCCATGGGCCCCTTGATGGAATGAGACTGAGAAATGCATGGCCATGCTTGGTAGAGTCAATATGTGATATTGAGCTCACCAATTTTCAGACAGTCTATTCTGGATCAAGAAACTAGGATTGAACGATTATGAGGGTGACACGGTCCATGCCTCTAGTTCTATCCGGATGTAAAGGACAAAGGGACATGACAACACTGATACATTGGTCATGACAGGCTTATATGAGTTATGAACTCTTATTGCTTGGGTAGCAATGATGTATTGCTAGATGCTGCTCATTGTTTGTGAGACTTTTGTTGATACTTTGTGATCAAGTGGGAGACTGTTGGAGTTTCTGAGATGATCTCAAAGCAATCAATAGTTAGTCTTGCTGCCAACGCAATATGAGCCTATAGGGTCGCACATAAAAGCATTTGGAGAAATTGGAGAATGGATTGTGTTGGTCTTACTCATATTGGATATGAGTGAAGGACCAATCCTGTGACTGCTTGGAATCAAGTTGAGAATGTCTCAAAAGGGAAATCGTTTAAAGTGTTTAAACGAACGGATTTACACTAGGTAATTCGGCTAAAGGCATTAACCGAATTCGGCTAAAGGGTTTAGACGAATTCGGCTAATGGCATTAACCGAATTCGGCTAAAGGGTTTAGACGAATTCGGCTAATGGCAAATTCGGCTAAAGGGTTTCGCCGAATTTATATAGCCGAATTTATATATAGTTGAATTCGTCGAAATGGTTTCGCCGAATTCGGTTAATGTGATTAGTCGAATTCGGCGAATGTAAATCTGGACAGATTTTCTGTTTTCCCCCCTGGTCCGCGGATAGTCGTTTTTATGCCTTGCTTATAAAAGGAACGTGTTTAGGGCTTCGAAATAGACGGTTTTTCAGATCGAGCCCTTTTGCGAGAGAACAAACGACGGAAGTGTTCCGGCTATTCTCGTTCCGTCCGCCGATCGTCGTTCCGCCGCCGCTAGTCGCCGCCGCCGCCGGTCGCTGCCTCCTCTGGATCGGACCTAGCAGTCCGTGGGGACGTTGAGAGCTTCCTTCTCCGACCTAGTTCTTGTACGACAAGAAGCTAGGGTTCTTCATCGCTTGTGTGGACTTCTGTAGAGAGATCGATCTATTTTGATCCTTGAAGAACTCAAAGCAGATTTCAGATTTCTCTTTGGAGCACCTTGGTTGAGTATTGACTCAATCCCGCGAAGGTATATTGTATTTCGATTTGCATATTCTCTTGAATCATGAAAACCGCAAGATCCGTTGATTTCTTTTGGGTTGTTCTTATTCATTTCCGCTGCGCATATTCGATATGTCATCCCTTATGAAGGGGTATAGAAACAAGCATAAGGCATTTACTCATACTTAGAGGCATCTTTAGATTAAAAACATAAGTAGACTTAGCCAAAAAGTGAGTGAAGAAATATCATTATCAACCATAAGGGATTTACTCATACTTAGAGGCATGCTAAGCTAGGTTCTACAGTACTTTTATAATAGAATTGATGCACATATTAATAGATACATCAAAGCATGATAAGAACAATCTAAAAAGTAGTTTGACAAGATAAAGTGTAACAATGTAGAAGTTCTAGATGATAGATTAAATCATGCTTGATGTTCACAATAAAGTCCATACAATTTTTGTGATACTTTTGATGTTTTATATTTTTTTATTTGATTTTGCATTTATAAATAGAATTTAAACAAATGAACAAAAAATAATTTTTGTAGTTTGGCTTTTGTAATTTTGTATTTGGATTTGTCAAAAATGAAATAAAGTCAGAAGTACAAAAACTAATAGTACATATAGATTAATATATTTTTAAGAATTTTTCAAAATTTTAAAAATACAGAAAAACAGATAGGTGCGATATCGCTCGTGCTAGCGATAGCGCTGCTTTAGTTAAATCCCCTTTACTTTGTAATTTCGGCCATTGCCATTAAAGCTCTCCCGAAAAACCCTTGTAGATAACACAACCTACTCATAGATCTAAGGTAAATCTTCATCATTTTTTTTATGATTTTTTTTTAAACTTTGATTTTGATGTTGAAGAAGAAGATATTTGAAGTTATCAATTGGTTTTAGATGCTTGATCTACAATGCTTGATTTTTTTTATTTTTGAAGAGAGAGAGAGACTAGAGTAAATCTTCATCATTTTGATGATTTTTGTTCTAAATATTTGATTTTGATCTTTGTGCCTATTTAAGAGAAATTTTTGATTGTGATGAAGATATATGAACAAAAACAAACCTTTTATTTTTATGATAGATCTAGAATACGGTTAGATCAAAAAGAGGATCTTCACAATTTTATGCTTTTTATGAAGATTTTTAGTTTTGATTTTAGATCTAGCAATTTTGGATTTGGAAATCTTTTATTTTTAGAGAGATCTTAACATTTCAGATCAAAGAACTAGCACTGGCGCTACTGTAGGCGCTAGTGCTAGCGCCAGACGCTAGTCCTAGTACTGGCGCTAGTGAATTTTGCTTAATTTTAATTTCTTTTATAATGCTGCAGATGGCTCCTGGATCAAGAGGTAAGAAAAGTGCAGAGCTGGCCGTGGAGGCTGCATTAGTAGGTGTACCATATTTTGTGGAGTTTGACATGCCTCGACACCACCATATCATGCAACTATTTGCAACCTCCGAGGTATTGACTTTGTTTCTTTCTGATGGGTTTTCTTCAGAGTTAGAACGAGATTTCTATATGCACTTGGAAGACCCATCACAGACAGAGCTGGATGGAGGAGTGCAGTCTCTGGTGCAGGGACAAGTGGTGACTATCACCCATGAACAACTGAGGGCCGTGTTCGGATTGACCTAGCATCCAAATCGGTTAGAGATTGTTGAGAAGTTTAGGGTAGATAGAGATTGGACTAATATGTACATGGTGCTGCACAATAGGGCAAGCAGGAGTCTGATCTCCTCTTTGTCGACACTCACAATAGACGCCCTAGTCATTCAAGATGTATTACACCACACAATTATGCTGAAGTTGGGTGATACAACGAAGGTCACAGCACAACTTAGCTATGTCACCTATTTCCTTTTGGAGGAGGAAAAGTTTGACGTGGCTGACTTATTACTCTCCTTGATTCGTTATTCATACAAGTTACGACAGCCTTCCCGCCAGAGATATAACAACTTGCCCCTGGGTGGCATCATACAACGGGTCATTCAAATGATGTACCCATCTATTGAGGTAGGTTTTTACTTGATAGACTGCTTTCCTCCTATCTATAGCACCTCACACCTACGAGCTATATCCCTCTCGGATGAGCCATCGACGTCTACTCGACCACCACCCCAGCGAGCAATGTCAGCCCGAGAGACACAAGATGGTCCATATGATAGATTTTGAGATGATATGGGTGAACGGATGGCACGAGTGGAGGAGGATATATCAGAGGTAAAGAAGAGTGTGCCCAACATGAAAAAGATGTTGAAGTTTATGATCAAGGCCTTAAAGTTGAAACTGCCATCACCGGAAAGAAGGGAATGGGATAGCCCTACAGAGGATCTACCTAGACATTCTATTCGGAGAACTCGTGATGATGGTCACCAAGTCCAAGTGTGGAAGAAGTAGATGAGGAAGAGTAGTGGAAGAGGTAGATGAGGAAGAGTAGTGGAATAGGAAAGACCTAAGGATAACTAAATTTTTAGTTTTGTAATAATACAAGAATTTGAACCTATGTTCTTGGTTACTGTCAGCTAGCGCTGGCGTTACCAGCTAGCGCTGACGCTATCTGTAATTTTTAATTTTCTTGTTTTTGGATGTTTGACTCTTTTTATCTGGTCCTTCTTTGGTAGCTTTTGAAGATTTTGTTTTACGTTTTATTTATAAATTTGAGTTCATATGAAGTGGAGATGTTTAAGCAAATTTAAAATCCTATGAAGTAGTATGTGTTTGAAATCATATCACATGAAAAATTTTGAATTCAGTTTATGTTGGTGATATATGTTATATAGATATGTAATGAGTTTAGGAAGAAAAGATTGGTCTTTAGAAATGACTTTACAATTTGGTAATTTGATTTATAAATCTTTAAGTGATAAAGTCTTGTGTCTTTATGATGACCATACCATGATAACAAAACAAGATAAGAAAAACAACAAGAAAAGTAAAAATACAATAAAGCATATCATGAAGTAGAAAACTTATATATTCTATTTTTGAAAATATTCTACTTCATGCATTTGGTGATACCTAATGAGCAAGAGATTTAGGTATCCAAAGAGGACCAAGTGTGGTGGTTCCTTTTGGTACCCAAATATAACGAGATGACTTTTGGGGAGATGAGAATGAATGAGCCCTTTCAAGTGGAGTTAACATTTCATCTTTAATTTTGGGTCTCCACTCATACTTAGGTTTAATGTTCTTCTTATGCATTAAATTTCCATTGTGATTATTTTTATTTTGAAGATTATGATTGAAAGTATTGTTTATAGGAAATTTGTGTAAATTTATTTCTAAGTTAGGAGAAACATGATTTTGTAAATAATGGTGATTTTGATTTACAAATACTTTGTGTTTCTTACTCCCATTATTAGGCTTATTTAAGATATTCATATTCATATTCAACTTGTTTTTAGATGTAGCTTGATATTGTGAATTTGTATTTATAATTTTCATAAGCAAGTTGATTTTTGATTTTAATTCATCATTCTTGATTTTTAGATTATGCCTAGCTTTATTATAAGCTATTGTGCAATTTTATAAGAGTGGAAACAATAGAGTCAATATGATTTTGATAGATATTTCTAAACTCTTCATATGTTTCATCCATCCCTTTGATTTCAATTTTATAATTTTGACACGTAGCACAATCACTTTTCAAAGATGAATTTTCTAAAAATAAATTTTCATTATGTTCTTTTATACAAATAATTTCTTTTTCAAGTTCCATAAATTTTTCTTTAATATCATTACAATCAAAACAATGTTTTGTATTTTCAATTGAAGTGACATGGGTAAAGCTAGATAAATCAGAATTTGATTCTACTTTAACTTTTGCTTTTAAATTTTTATTTTCTAAGCGCAATTTGCAATTTGCATTTTTTAATTTCTTAATTTTATGCTTTGTAATTTTTAGCAATTGTAAAGTAGAAATAGAATTGCAAACAAAAGAGGATTTGATTTCCTTACAGTGCTTTTGGATGCTGTGAGATTTGAGCATGGATTTTCTTTGTTATCTTCATCTTTTTGGCATTCCTCTTCCAAAGATGGTATTTCTTCTTTTCCACTTAAAGTGCACTCCATTGATCCATCATGAGAGGAGCTTCCTTGAACATTTGTGCAATCTTGTATGTTCTCCACTTTTTGCATTTGTTCCATACCTGTAGATGGAGAATCATACATTTCTTCAAGAAATTTCCATACTTTGTATGCACTAGAAAAACAATCTATTAATTTTGAAATTTCGTGAGATAAGCACAGAAAATACTATTTAAAGCTTTTGCATTTAGATGACGTTCCTGTTTATTTGATTTATCCATTGGTCTAACTATTGCTATATCCTATGCATTGATATCTAAATTTTTAATAAACTTTTCCATTAAAAATTTCCACCCTTTATAATTTCTCCCTTCGAATAAAGGTGGTTTAAGAGATTTTTCTTCTTCATAAAAATTTACCCCACTAATAGAAGCAAGATCATAAGACGCCATTATTCCTGGTTGTTAAGCCGATTGGAATAAAACCGCTCTGATACCACTTGTTGGATCGGTAGGCGCCCTTAGAGGGGGGGGGGGGGGGGTGAATAAGGGTTTTTAAAATTTAAGTTATATTTTGATTTTCTTTGAATTAGTGCATGAATAAGAAAGTGAGAAATCAAACAAAGCAATTAATATAAAGTGGATACATGTTTTATTAATATGAAATAAGGTTTTACAAAAGTTGATTTCTATAATGCTAGAAACTGGGGGCAAATAATAGTAAACTCTTTTTGTTTTCTATCCCGACTCGCATCCCCACGAACCGGTGGCCCTAGCCTATCCTTCCCCGGATTCAGCCTCAAGCCGCTCTTGCCAATCCTACCCGGGATATGGCCTCGAGCACCCCCTAGACCTAACCTAGTTCTAGTCGCCAGTATGAGGCGAATTTCTGCCCTAAGTCCTACCCAAACCTAGTCGCCAACACGAGGTGAATTCACTAACAGTTTACAAGAAATATGAAATGATAATAATAAAAAATCCCTCTTGAAGAACTTCAGAAGTTGGAGACGAAGATCCGCTGTAGAATAAGCATTGTAGAAGCGGACGTCGTTTGGATCTGGCGTGAAGAGATTCTCCTTCAGAAATCCGCAGAGCTTTGGTAGGACATCAACTTTCGGCCAAAACAACCTCTGGAATTCTAACACTCAATCTCTCTCTCTGATATCTCTATGAAATGAGAGAAGAGGGGTCCTATTTATAGCCTCAACTCTAGCGCCTGCGCTAGCGCTACCACCGGCGCTATCCCGGATTAGGCATTATTCTGCGCGGGGGAATCTTCAATCTGAGGAAACATTTCTCTCTTGCCTTCTGTGCTCCGCTCTACCGCCTGCGCTATTCGCTACTGCCAGGCGCTAGCTCGTTCTTTATGTGCTTCGGAATTGCGCTAATCATCGCTAGCGCCGGGCGCTAGGTGGTACCACCGATGCTAGTGGGCATGTTGGATTTGTTGGCTCAAATTTGGGTGCAACCTTCTTATGTAATCCTTGAGTCATATGGACCTTGTTTCCTGCACACTTAAACACACAAGATCAAATACAAATATGATTTGTTATTCTTAAATCTAGGTGATGCGGAAGACCATGTTCCAACATATCATAGTTAGGATTAATCACAATTTATCTTCTCTTTATTTCTATCAAATATATGTTTAATAAGATAACAAGAGAGAAGCGAAGTGGGGTAGTTAATGGCGATCCCTGGAAAATACGACCTTGATGCAAACATTTCATATTCCAATATGATGCGTGACGCATCAAGTTTATAAATTTAAAACTTGATTTATCCAAAAACTCATTTACGACAATGATAGGTGTGCTTGCATAAAAGTATGCAAATCTATCGCTTTTATAGGTGCGATCAGAGTGTATCAAATTTTTGGCGCTATTGCAGGGATGATAACGGATTGTCAAATATGTTGACCATCGTTCACCATTAATATTTGAAAAGCTTTGATCATGTTAATCTCATTTTTGCTTATGTTTGTGTGTTTGCATGCAATTTGCTTTCACCCTAAAAATACGAAAAATAGTTGCTTTCTTGTTTATGTGTTTGATCATTTAGTAAAATCTAAATCCGGATTTCACTCTTTTGTTCAATTACTTTGTTTGTTTTCTTGTAAACAATGAAGGATGAAAAGACACGGATTCATGTTTAGCACATTTTTACTCTAGAAGTTTTTCTTTAAAAGTTGCAAAAATTGCATCATTGCTTAAGATTCTCCCAAAGGGCACTGAAGATCACCAAACCCGGTATTATTGTTCTTTTCCTCTACTTTTTATTTTTATACTCATATAATATTGAGGATTATAGTAGATTTAAGTGAGGGGTAGTTCATATTTGAGAGAGGTTGATTGGTTGCCAATTTAATTTTTAAAAAGAAACTTCTTTCCTTATGGAAAAATATTTTGAAAATAACATATTATATTAATAAATACATATCGCGAGTCTTTTGCATATTTTGATGCAATTTTTTTTTTCAAAAACATAGAGGTGTTGTATGTAAACAATTTGAAGGTGCACTCTTATTTTACGTGTCGTTATCTTGATTGATTTGAATATGATTTCATTGCTTAATCGATCTAGAAAATTTTGAATATAACTTTGTAAGTAAATGAAGATCCTATGTTTTTTTTAAATTATTTAACTCTCTTTTTAAGTACATTCTCGCAATTATTGTAGTTGTCTTGCTTTTAAAATATAGTGAAAGATTATGTTTTTGAAATTGATGCATGTTTCTGAGATTTACTAGAACTTAGCCTATACACTCTTGAAGCATCGTATGATTTTGACTCTTTTATTTTGGAAATGATCTAGGCCACCTTTGAAATAATGTTTGAGCCTTTGAGTCTAACCGACATATATTCACCACTTGTACCCTTTTTTGAGCTTATTAACTTTTTCTTTTTGTAACTCCACAAAATTACCAAAGCCTATTTTCTTCTATCCTAAATATTATTACTACAGAGCTTTGTTCTAAAGATTCATAAGAAGGATGAAGAAAAGAATTTTTTTTATGATTCACTTATATGTGGGAGTGATGAGAATATTATTGGAGGTCATATGATTCACTTCTATGTGAGGGTGATGAGGATATTACAAAAGAAAAATGAAAGATATATATATATATATATATATAAATATATATTTCTTAAAAAGAAATATGTTCAAAAAAGAGAAGTTGAAAATTATGAAAAAAAATACTCCACATAAAAAAATAAGTGCGGTGTGTATACATATATTGAGTGGGGAAATATGATCTTTCTTAAAAATATGCTCATACAAGATTCAGTAGTGACAAAGATTGCTACCATTGCTTATCCTTACCATTTATCACCTAAGCCACGCTACAACCTAAGGCAAGACCTATGTGATTCATAATAGGGAGTCAAATTTTCTTTAAATAGAGAGGATGTACAAAACTAAGCATATAGTATTTGTATGTATTCATGATATTAATGAATTTTACATAATCCAAATTAAGATGGATGAAGTTGACTGAAATGCATGATTGTTTGAAATTATTTGACTAGAGAAGTTTTAATTTTTTTATCTATTTTCATTTGATCTCCTATGAACGCAAGTGTTATTTCTAGAATTATATTATTTACTTAGTATATGTTTTTTATTTCAACTCAAAGGGCAATAAGACACATACTTAGGTTTAAACTAAATAATATTTGCATATTATACTTTCTATCTTTATTCTTTATTCTACTTTGCTCTGGAATAACAAAGACTTTAGTGTGGGAGTATATGATGAGTGCTAAATTAGATTAATATTTAATATCATTTTCATTAATGAAAAGCACTCATAATAAATTTTTCATACATTTCATATGATATTTCACTTTCTATATTTTCAGGATTAAGGGGTAGAAATTTTGAAAAATTGCCGAAAAGGAGACCAGTTTCACCATTTTGGTCGTATAATGGACTCACGAACTCGGAATGACGCGATTGATGTGCCATTGGAAAACGGATGCAAAGGGCTACACATTTTCTAATGGCGGGAAAGACATATGGGCAGCAACACATGGCCGTGTTCCCCAACCGTGTGCAATTAGTTTTGTAGTTTTGGATAGTGGAAGACGTGCCGAATGAGGGGACACGACCTTTGAGACACACGACCTATGTACAAGGGCGTGTGCGATGGTTTTTTAAGAAATTATATATTCTGGCTCACAACACTAAGAAAATACTTTTCCCTTCTGTGAGAAAGTCATTTGGAGTCATCTTAAGACCGAAAACAACAATGTAAGGGAAAATCCATGGAATAAGGAGATCGATGAGGGAAGATCTTTATCTCTATTTTTATCTCTGTAGATTCTATTTATCAACTTAGGATTTTATCCTAGTGTTTATATCTATGTAATCCTTACATTGTACTTGTTGGTTCGATTATTGAAATGTTTTGAAGTATTGGTGTTGAGAATCGTTATATGATTTATCCGTGTTTTATAATAGAATGAGTCTGTAGTTTGCAAATATCGATTTCATATTTTTTACTTAGCAACTCAAGCCATATGATTTTGGGTATTGTTGCCTGTAATCATACATTGGATAAAGTGGTTGATTGCTCCCTAAAATAATAGGGAAACAAAACTCTCCTGTCTAGGCAGTTGCGGAATATAGTATGTGCGAATGCATAGTGGTGGGGTTCAAAGAGCAATAAGACGATCTTTAGGGCCCCTACTCATCGTTCAAATCTCAGGTAGGCCTCCCTAAAATCAAAGATCTGAATACCCATATGATGTTGAGACCAGAGTGGTGTGGAACCCCATCGATGTACAACAACATTCCTCACAAAATCTAAAAAACACTTTCAATAGTCAATCTAACATGTTTATTTTTTATATGGTCAAATCTTTATCCTCTAAATGAATCTCATTGTTATGATTAGTCACAATTTATCTTTACTTTATTTCTATCAAATATATGTTATAAGATAACAAGCGGGAAGCGAAGTAGGGTAGTTAATGACGATCTCTGTGAAATATGACCTTGATGCAAATGTTTCATATTCCAATATGATGCGTGATACATCAACTTTATAAATTTAAAACTTGATTTATCTATAAACTCTTATACGACAATGATGGGTGCGCTTGCCTAAAAGTACGCAAATCTATCGCTTTTATAGGTGCGATCAGAGCGTATCATTCTCCTAATACAAAATTTCCTAAATGGAAATGAAAGTGCACAATTAACCTCACTAGAATTCTCTAGAGGGGGGGGGGGGGGTGAATAGAGATTAAAAATATTTTGTGCAAAGTTAATATATATATGTGTATAATCACAGATTAGAGCTTCCCACGCACCAACAAGAATTAAGCAAGAAAATAAAGTAAATGCAAGAAAATAAATCACAGCACAACACAAGAAAATATAGTGGTTCCCCAAACTTTGGGTAGTCCACTCTTCTACCCCCTTGGTAGGAATTCACTATCTTGTACTGAGTCTTTTGATAAGGAGACTCTTAGAACCACCCTGAGTCTTTTGACAAGGAGACTCTTAGAACCAACTGAGTCTTTTGACAAGGAGACTCTTAGAACCAGTACATTGAATTTTTTGAAGAGAGATTCTAAAAACTCTTTTACAATGTTAGATGTAAGAAAGAAAGCAGGAAAGATATAAGGACAAGAATGAATCTTCTTCCTAGCAAGAAGATTGGAAGCACAAGAAGTGAATTGAATCTTTCTTCTATAGAGAGAAGAAGATTTGCAGACTTTCTCTCTTTGTGAGAGCTATCAGATTTTGCAGCAGTGTGATTTCAGAAGCAGAAGAAGAAGAAGTGGTTGAATGTTGTTGCAGAGCTTTTTCTCAATTTCTCTCTTTTCTCTTGGGAGCTTTTCCTCTATTTCAAAATGTATGTGGTGGATCACTCAACTGTCATTTTCTGTCGACCTCCTCTTTATTTATAGCTCTGTGTATTCAAAATAATGCTATAGGAGGATAATTAATTAGCAGTCAGAAAAATAGAAAGATGAAAATGTTTCCATAATATTTATTTCTGTAGAAGGAAAGAACCAATTTAGATTTCAAATAATATCCAAATAAGTTAAATCAAATTAGCCAAGAATCAGATATAAGGAAAGAATGATTCAGAACGGCTATAAAATATTGACACTTATTCCATATAAATCAGATCTATTGAAAGAAGGAAAGAGATCTGGCGCATATTTAAATTCTGTCATGGAAATCGACGTGCGTCGATTACTATTCGACGCAAGCATCGAGAGCATCCTTTCTGGACGTCGAGAGAAGAATAAGGAAGGTGCGTCGACTGATGTGCGTCGACTTCACTAGATGCGTCGACTATAAATCAGAGTGGCGTCGACTAGACTTACGTCGAAATCTTCCTAGAGTTACTTCGACTCAACCTGAAGGAAACGTTGAATACTATTCGACGCATATTTACTTAGCCTTGTTTTTTCATTCTTAGAATTCATTTCTAGGGGTTAAGAGAAATCATTTTCCCAACAATCTCCCCCTTTTTGTCTTAACACTATTTAGAGGGAAATTGTACTAGCATATAATTAACCCAGCACAGAATTTGTAAAGATAAGAAATATATTGAGTAACCAAAAAGGAAAGAAGGAAAGAAAGTTGTATATACACCAACTCAGAAGAGAATATATATATATATATATATTGACAAATCAATGTTTTGAACATAAAAATTTTCATTAATGTTTTTAGAAACCAAATTAACACTCAGGAGGGGTAGGAGGAGTCTTTCTTTTTCTTTTGAAGACTTTGGTAGGTTGTTCTTTCTCAACAGCAGATAGCACCCTCATCTCCCCCTGAGTCACAGCAGTTGAGTCCCTTTGAGTTTCATCTAGCTCCCCCTGAGTTTCAGCTTCAGGTAACACAGCATCTGGCTGCTCTTTTTCATTTTCAGCTGTATTCACAATGGTATCCAGCTCCTTAGCTCCTACTTCAGCTACCATAATTTCCAGCTCCTCCTGAGGTTTAGTTTCTTTAACTTTCTCATCATCTGCCCCATCTTCTTTTTCAGCTCTGCTTGCTTCCCCTTGTAGTAGTGCCACTTGGTCTGCAGCCTCTCTTGCTATGCTGAGTACCTCTATTGTTTGTTCATCAATATGGAGCTCAGGTACTATCTCATTCCCAAGGGTTTTGAGCAGTGCTAGACTGTCAGTTTTTGAGGTAGGAAGGGATTTGTGAGAAGGAGATTTAGGATTGGAGGGCTGATCTTCATCTAGATTCTCCCCCTTCTTGACCTTCTTGGCCAAGGAGGTTAAGAAAGACCTAGTCACTCTAGAGGAAGAGAGAGATGACTTCAGATCTTGCACAGAGGCACTGACCCTATCTATTTGGGTGTGCATGTGAAGGATGGAGGAATGAATCTGGAAGCAATGCTCATCTATCATTGCTTGGAATCTTTGAGCTGTGGATTGTATGCACTAGGTGATGAGAGCCTCAGTGGATTCAGATGGTTCATGGTGTGAGAGTTGATGAGGAGGTGATGGTGGAGGAAGAGGTGATAGAGGAGGAGGAGGAGATAATGGATGTGGAGAGGGGATTCTATCATCTTGAGGAGGTATATTTGATGGAGGAGGTGGAGGAATAGAAGAAGGTTGAGCAGGTGATTGAGGAGGTATTGGTAAGGATGATGCTGGGACAGAAGATGTGACTGTTTGAGAAGGAGGAGGAGGAGGATGAGCAGGAGAGATAGGAGGAGATGGAGTCCTTTCAGGGATGGAACTAGGCTTAGGGATTTGCCTGGTCCATTTAGAAAATAGGGCTATGGACATCCTTTTTCTTGGAGGGATGGGAATTCCTTTTGACCTACATAGGTCAGGGAAGGAGTGGAACAGTACTTGACTCATCATTCTCATGTAGGCATTTTCTTTGTGGGAATATCTAGAGCCTATCATCTTGAGCAAACAGCTGGCCCAGTCTATTTTCTTCTTTAACACCAGAGCTCCCATGATGTTCAGTTGCTGCTTGGGCACTGCATCATGGGCAGATATCTTACATAGTAGTATCTTTCCTACTATATCTGCTAGTAGTCTATACTCCTTAGAAAAGTCTATTTTCTTTAGATGGATTGGTTTATCCCTTGAGAACTTCATGGTGGTTAGCAGATGCTTGATTTCATGAGGTGTAAGGTCTATAGATTCATCACCTAATAGGAAATGATGAAGACTTATGAGATTTCCTTTCCCTATTTTAGTTGAACAAAGATGACATTAGGATATACCTGATGGGAGATCAAAGGTGGCCCTAATGTGTTCTGCTGAGATTGAGACTGGTGTCTCATATAGTGTTCCTTGGATTTCTCCTTGTTCAGAAATCTGAACATGAGTTATGAGCTCTGTGAGCTCAGTTTCCACAAGCTTGCACCTAGTGGAGATGAGCTTGTCCAGTCCTGCTTCAGTGAAGAGAGAAATGATGTTCTAATAGTTCTCTGCTGCTGCTTGGAAGGATTCGAGGTCGATATCGAACCCAGAATTTATCTTGGGAGCCATTGAAGATCGGTGAGAGAGGGAAAAAGAATCAGCTGGACAGAGGAGCAAGAAGGATGATAGATGCAGAATCGCGAAGGTTTTCTAACTAAAGAGTTTATTTAAGTCAGGTGAAGCGTCGAAACGGGACTCAATTCGAGGCTTATTCGGTACTTCAGTGGATGTGACTGAGAATATTTTAGTATTGCCGCTCGTTTGTATGAAGTCGACGTTACGGTGAGTGGAATTCGACGTGAACGTCGATATGGTCTGATTTGGTATGATAGGGTTTCCTATCGACGTATGCGTCGATAGTAGTCGACGCATGCGTCGATTACACCTGTTGATCTGAGTCATCTACGGAGCGTCGAGTAGAAGTTGACGTGACTTTTTATTTTTCTGAACCACTCTATGTTCTTATTTCTTGTTGTCTCTTCCTAGTCCTAAAGCTTTTCTAAGACAGCCTAAGACTAATTTTTACAGTTAGTTTGATTGATTATGCCAACATTGTTTGGCAAGGTGGCCAGTTTTGTTACATATATAGCATTTGATTATCCTATTATTATGAGAATTTGAGTTTAGAGTAGGATAGAAGTGTTGATGAGGATAAGAGTGTTGGTTAGAATAGAGGGTTTGATTTGGATAGAATTCATGAATAGGATGAATGGGTCCTGAATAAGGGTTAGGATGAAAGACTTTTGGAGGAAAGATGTTTAAATTGTTCTGAATTTTTGTGCGTCGATATCCATTCGACGCATGTTGATAGTCACGTTGATTTGTATTCGGCGCTTTCTCCAGATGGTGTCGAACTGATTTCGACGCATAGAAAAAGTTGCGTCGATTGGAAGTCGATGTGCTTTTGTTCATCCATCTAGAAGAGGTCAAAGCATCTGAGAGATTGCGTTGAGTAGAAGTCGACGCACTATCGTGCATGCGTCGATATGAAGTCGACGCAACTGTATCTTCATAAATTTTCATTTTGCCTTTCTCTGTTTTTACACCTTTATGTCTTGTTTTTCTTGGTTTGATTGTTTCTTCAGATGAAGTTTGTGAGTCATCAGCTGAATAATAAGATATTTCATCAAATTCCTTTATTTATTTGAAGGAGTTTTCTTCCTTATCTTTTGGGTCTTTTTCTTGGTTTGTCATTTTGACAGGTTTAGTGAATTTTACAGGGCTCATCCAAGCAGGTTTGTTGGATGGAATTAGGCTGATTGAGGGATCAGCCCCTAGCCCAAGATGATTGTGTCTTATTGTTTGTTTTTCAGTGATATCCTTAAGAGTTTGGCTTCTCATTTTTATTGATTCTTCAAAGGCTTTTGCCTGGGTTACTTTATCCTTAAGGAACTGATTTTCTATTTTAGCCCTTTCTATTTCCTTTTCTATTCTGCTAGCTATTGATTCACAATCTTTAGAGGATTTAATTTCTGTGTTTCTCTGGTTTTTAGCTACATTGATTTGTTCTTTTAGATCTTTAATTTCTTGTTTTGTTTTTAGTTGATCTAGGTACATTCCCATAAAATCATTTCTAAAATTATCACTTTGAAAATCTATTTCATCAAACATGCTTACCTCATCCTCATCCTCAGATTCCTCAATGAGAATGAGGTTCTTTTCTTTTTCATCATCAGAAGATATGCTTTCTTCTGATCCTGTTTCACTCCATGATTTATCATCATTCTTTGAGTCTTCAAAGGCCATCAAGCATAGGTCTTCTTGCCTAGATTCTTCATTGTCACTTTTAGAGGATGAACTATCCTCAGAGTTTGTTTCACTCCAGACTTCTGCAATGAAGCCTCTTTCTTTCTTCTTCCCCTTTTTCTTCAGATCTTTCTTTTTCAGATCCTTTTCTGTTTCAGCATTCTCTGGACATTCTGGGGCAATGTGTCCAGGTTTCCTGCAAGAATAGCAAATAATTTCTTTAGTGGGGGTTTTGTCATACCTTGGTTTTGACTCCCTCCTTTTTGATCCATCTGTCTTGACCCATTTCTTAAATCTTCTTGCCAAGAAACTGAATAATTCTTCTTCAGTGACAGGGGTTCCTTCTTCTGTTGCCTTTAGAGCAATGTTCCTGCTTTTTGAGGGAATTGGAGTGTTTTCTCTTCTTTCCTTCTCCTCTCTAGTTTTCAGCAACTACTCATAGGATCTGAGTTTTCCTAAGAGAGCATCTGTTGAGATCTCTTTTTGTCCTCTTGTGTCTCTTATTGCCCATATTCTTGAGTCCCATGAACTAGGGAGACTCATTAGCAATTTGTCATTAATCTCAGTGAGAGAGATTTCTCTATCCAAGTCTCTTAGTTGATTGATGATCAGACTGAATCTGTCATACATTTCAGAGATGCTTTCTTCAGCCTTCTTTTGGAAGTTCTCATATTGAGAGATCAATAGAGTCTTTTTATCTTTCTTTTCATCAGCACTTCCTTCCACCATCTTTGTGAGAGCATCCCAAATTTCTTTGGATGATTCACAGTCAACAACCTTTTGAAAAATGTCATCTGAGAGAGTTGAGACAAGTATGTTCATGGCCTTTAGATCATATGTTCTTGCCTTCTTTTCATCTTCTGTCCACGCAGATCTTGGAACAAGTGTTTGTGTGACATTGCCATTTGCATCCTTTCTATAATGCTTTGGGGGACCTGTCATAGTAATATCAAACAAGTCAGCATCAATGGAATTCATATAAATTCTAATTCTTGTTTTCCAAACTGCAAACTTTTCAAGATTGCACATTGGAGGTCTGGTGGAAGCATAATCTTTGATTTGTGCCATATGATAAAATAGTTTTGAAAAAAATATATATATATGAGAGGTAAGATCTTTTTTATCAAGGAGTTATCCTTTTTAGATCAACCTGGCTCTGATACCAATTGAAAGTGCACAGTTAACCTCACTAGAATTCTCTAGAGGGGGGGGGGGGGGGGGGTGAATAGAGATTAAAAATATTTTTTGCAAAGTTAATATATATATGTGTATAATCACAGATTAGAGCTTCCCACACACCAACAAGAATTAAGCAAGAAAATAAAGTAAATGCAAGAAAATAAATCACAGCACAACACAAGAAAATATAGTGGTTCCCCAAACTTTGGGTAGTCCACTCTTCTACCCCCTTGGTAGGAATTCACTATCTTGTACTGAGTCTTTTGATAAGGAGACTCTTAGAACCACCCTGAGTCTTTTGACAAGGAGACTCTTGGAACCAACTGAGTCTTTTGACAAGGAGACTCTTAGAACCAGTACACTGAATTTTTTGAAAAGAGATTCTAAAAACTCTTTTACAATGTTAGATGTAAGAAAGAAAGCAGGAAAGATATAAGGACAAGAATGAATCTTCTTCCTAGCAAGAAGATTGGAAGCACAAGAAGTGAATTGAATAAGAAGATTTGCAGACTTTCTCTCTTTGTGAGAGCTATCAGATTTTGCAGCAGTGTGATTTCAGAAGCAGAAGAAGAAGAAGTGGTTGAATGTTGCTGCAGAGCTTTTTCTCAATTTCTCTCTTTTCTCTTGGGAGCTTTTCCTCTATTTCAAAATGTATGTGGTGGATCACTCAACTGTCATTTTCTGCCGACCTCCTCTTTATTTATAGCTCTGTGTATTCAAAATAATGCTATAGGAGGATAATTAATTAGCAGTCAGAAAAATAGAAAGATGAAAATGTTTCCATAATATTTATTTCTGTAGAAGGAAAGAACCAATTCAGATTTCAAATAATATCCAAATAAGTTAAATCAAATTAGCCAAGAATCAGATATAAGGAAAGAATGATTCAGAACGGCTATAAAATATTGACACTTATTCCATATAAATCAGATCTATTGAAAGAAGGAAAGAGATCTGGCGCATATTTAAATTCTGTCATGGAAATCGACGTGCGTCGATTACTATTCGATGCAAGCGTCGAGAGCATCCTTTCTGGACGTCGAGAGAAGAATAAGGAAGGTGCGCCGACTGATGTGCGTCGACTTCACTAGATGCGTCGACTAGAAATCAGAGTGGCGTCGACTAGACTTACGTCGAAATCTTCCTAGAGTTACTTCGACTCAACCTGAAGGAAACGTCGAATACTATTCGACGCATATTTACTTAGCCTTGTTTTTTCATTCTTAGAATTCATTTCTAGGGGTTAAGAGAAATCATTTTCCCAACAGGAAAGAATATGTAATGATAAAGTTCGGTGTCAGAGGATAGTCTATAGGAGGGTGGTCACCAAATACAAAGTCTACATAGTGCGATAACTCAAATGCCAATGATGAGTGGACACCAAGGATAATGACTGCGGGCCCCAAGGTATGCGACTGTAGTCGGATAGGAGAGTCAGGAAATTTGGTGATCGAGTCTATATCATCTAAGATGAGTGACTCATTTCTAGTCAATACTTCCTAGAGCAGGGGCCCAAGAATAAACTCGATAATTGAAGGTTGTGATTCAGTATGGGCAAAGGTAGTCACAATTTCCGTTAGGATGACTAGATGAGGTGATTCTTCGATCGTAGAGGTATGGGAAATGGTGATGATGCTAGACACAAGACTATCATTAGACCTAAGCGCAGGTTCCACTATATGGTACGCGATTGAAAGGTAGTCAGGTAAAATATAACGCTTGTGTATTATATCTTCAAGGTTGTTTATAGAGGTGTATAATCCGTTCATATCCTGCTTTATGTTGGTGGCGATGATCTTGACAATTTTAATTAAATTTTTAATACACTTATCTAGGCCGCCTACGTTATTCTCTACGTGTTTGTCCATTTAAAATAAAGTTTTAAAATTATTTTAGAAATTTAAAATAACTAATTTTTTTAAAGAGACATTAGAACTAACTTACTCTAAAAACTTTTTTGACCATTTTCTAAAGACCTTTAATACTATTTTTTATGAGAGAAAAATGTTTTCTAAACTCGAAACAAGCATAACATATTTTTTCTAATAATGGCCTTAATTGACAACAAAAAATTCTTTTTGAAAGAGAAGACTAAAGCTTTTTTTGGATTGTCTGACTCACGATAGAAGTGAGTCAACCTATCTCTAATGCCAAAAAGATGGATACTAAAATCTGGATGTTGATTTTAAATAATAAAATTTGAGATCAATTTAAATTAAGCATCGCTTTCAATTTTTTCACGGGCAATATCTGTCGATAATCAACTTAGGGCTCACATACGGACATATGAGCCAACATTCAAATATATATAATTAAAATGAATTAGTGATCCACATGCATTATAGTTAGAGAAATGAGAAATGCGAGAACAACCATTGTTTCAAAATAACGATAAACATGAAATTGATAATTAAGGCAAACTCTGAAAATTAAGACCAAATAAAACCTAGCATAAAACTATAATAACAAATGTAGAGCAAATGGAGATAAAGTGGTATACCTTAACCTCTCAGGTGCAGTAAAAGAAAGCCAATTTTTTGGAGTTTTGTACCGGCTCTGGTTTGAAGTGAGGGCATCATACATGGAATATTTGGGTACATGAAAATCAATAATATAGCCTGCTAGGAGTGGATCTACTTAGTAATATGAATGTGGATGTTTCAATAGAGGTTGGACAGAGTTATTGGATCATGAAGCGACATTAGAGGGGGGGGGGGGATAAGAGAACATTAATTTTCAATTAAATCATTATAATTTTTGATGATCATTTCGAAATAATTGATCCTCGAGTCTAGAACCTTGAAATTAAATAATGAAATAACTATAAATACAAAACTAAAAACATGTTTTATTTATATTAAGAATGATTACAAAATTTAGATCTACATAACGCTAAAAATCAAAGGCGATGATTTTTTTTCTATAACGACTCACTCCTCGAACTAGTTGGCTTTAGCCTATCTATCCCGACATAGGTCTCAAGTCGACCCTGGACCTAAACCTCAGTCTAGTCTCCAAACCTATAATGCGAATTCCCCATAAGTTGTGAAGTGCATAATGCGCCTCTGTGTATTCTCTAGAGGGGGGGGGGGGGGTGAATAGAGTTTTAAATCTTTTATACCCTAGTTATGCACACACAATAAAAATATTAAGTGTTATGCGATCATCAATACCAAAAGCAGAATAAAGTAATCACAGGAATTATAAAACAGAACAACAGTAAACTGGACTGCACAGAAATTCAATGCAGAAGATACCGAATTTTATAGTGGTTCCCCAAAATGTGGGTAGTCTACTCTTCTACCTCCATGGTAGGATTTCACTAACTGTGCCTGAGTCTTTTGATAAGGAGACTCTTAAAACCACTGAATCTTTTGATAAGGAGACTCTTAGAACCACTGAGTCTTTTGATAAGGAGACTCTTAGAACCACTGAGTCTTTTGATAGGGAGACTCTTAAAACCACTGAATCCTTTGGAAGAGAGATTCTTAAAACTCTTTTACAGTTGGAGAATGAGAACAGTAGAATGAGAAGAAAGAAGAGAAAAGATTCTTCAGTAAGAATCCTTCAGAAGCTGTCTCTTTGAATGCTGTAGCTTCTGTTTATCTGAGGATCTGAATATGATGAACCCTTGCTTATGATATATAGTGATGATTGCAAAGGTTATAAGCTTGATCCTGATTCTCTACACTTTTGTAGACTTGTTGCTATGTGATGTAGAAGAAGAAGCAACACCGTTGTTATGTTCTTTTGCTGTGCAGAGGAGTTGTTCTTCTGTTCTATCTTAGGGTTGATGGAAGAAGAAGAATCCCTCACGATTAACAGAATAATGAATCAGTTTCTTCTCTTTTTCTTCTTCTCTCAGCATACTTATTCTCTATCATTTGAGTTTGAATTTCTTTCTTCTTCTGGGCTGGCCTTAGAAGGAATGTCCATTGGACAATTGATGTTTCCTTATATTTTTGTTTCCGACCCATCCATTTGCTTTGAATAACTTCCAAGAATGTCTTTGCTCTATTTCTAGAATACTCCATTCCATTCCTGGTAATAAAAGAGCTGTTGGAGAATAGTCTTCAGCTTTGTAGACCTTCTGAAAAGGTATTAGAAAAGACAACATAAAACCTTCTATTTATGACTGTACTCGACGCTGCGTCGACTTCATCTTTCATCATATCGACGCACCTCTGAGTTCTTATAGAAGTAGCTTCGAATTCCTTCTTAGCTCTGGCTGAACTTAGATGTCCACGTTGCGTTGAGTTCTTATTGAAGTATCCGTCGAGTTGAAGACTTGAATATGAATTTCATCTTCTGCGTCGAATTGAAGTCGAAGTTGCGTCGACTTCTCTGATGCTTCGACAGACTCTTCCTTCTATGTCGAGTTCATTTGGAAGTTGCGTCAACTTCTGATATAGCTTTGACATGCTCTATCTTCTGCGTCGAGTTCATTTCAAAGTTGCGTTAACTTATAATATGTCTGTTGTACAACCCCGATATTCGCCAGGCAAGGGGGAGGGGACGAGTTGAGAGGTCAACATTGTGAAGAAAGTAGTAAGGGAGACATGCCAGAGAAGTCCTCGCAAGAGTCGGCGCGAGCGAGGCAAGCCCTCGCCGACTGTTCGCTGGTAGGCTGGCAAGATCGGTACTCGCCGTGCATACGCGAGAAGGGCCGGCGAGCCAACCACCCGCGGGCCGCTTACATCAATTCTCTGCATTCGACGAACAATCATCTGCGTTCGACGAACGACGCCCTGCGCTCGACGAAATTTGCTCTACATTCGACGAACTCGCCTCTCAGCTCGACGAACTCGCTGAGGAAGGCAGTCATCTCGGGGGAACCAAAGTGAGCTCGCAGGAAGGTGCGCGAGACCGGATCTCAGTGGCTGACACTAGAAGGATCCCAGGCGAGGTCTTAACGACGTGCTCGCCAAGAGGGATGTCGCGGAAGAGAACCGCGAGAAGGCAGCAAGAGCTCTCGCGAGCAATGTTCTCGCAAACCCCTCGCCCAAAGATTGACGGGGAGGTATTACCTTCTTACCCCCAGTGGTCTATCATTAGCCTCTCCAAACAGTGGAGTTTGGCTATTAGCAGACCAATTTTGGGGTGCGGATAGTAAAATCAAGAGGCGGAATCCTACTATTTGCAGGCCAGTTTAGAAAATCTATAAATAAGACCCAAAGGGCACCTTTGGAGAGGACTTCTCTTTTGTTAGAGCTTCTCTCTCCTCAGGCTTTTCTTGGTTAGCATTTTCAGAGCTCTCCAAGGTGCCCAGGCTTCAGCATTGGCTTGGGAGGGGAAGCACTCTAAAGATCTTCTGGGTGTGTGGTGGGTCCTCCTTGTTGGGCTCAAGGGTCCGCGTCCAGTTCTGAGGCTTTAGTCTGTTCCTTCGAGGGATTAGTAAGTTCTAGCTGCCCCCCAATCCGTTGGGGGCCCCGAGCTCCACAGAGACCATTTATTGGTTTTAACATTTTTGGTGCGGTGAGCGTGGATTGCAGTTGGCTCAAGAAAATCTCGAGGAGAAAACATGACAGGAGAGGACGAGCAGGAGGCGAAACCTGGAGGGTCGGCACCCCCAGGAGCGACAGCAACTGTGGAAATGCTAGCAGACCTTAGGCGAGATCTTCTCGGAGCTTTTCAAAGCGTTCTCGTCACAGCGCTCAGCGGTCTCGCGACCCCAGCGACCCAGGTGGCTCCTCCGCCAGGGGTGGGCGAGAATGCCCCGGCTCCGCGAGCCGGAAGGGAGGCGGTGACCCAAGGTGTGGAGTGAGACCTCTCAGGGCGAGAAATTTTCCCCATCCCGGAGAGGGAAAGCGAGATCCTGGCGAGGGTTGCCCAAGTGGAAGGGGTCCCGGCCAGTGGGGCCCGGACGAGCGGTCCTTCAGCGAGCCCGAGGTTGGTAGGAGCCGGGTCGCCAGGAGAGCTCGCAGGAAGAGTGGAGCAGGTCCATATGGTGAGTGGGGGAGCCCTTTTTGCGAGTTGGTGCTCTCGGCACCACTCCCCGAAGGATTCAGGGAGCTGGCCATGATGCTGTATACTGGCAAGGATGATCCCGTTCAACACTTGCAATGGTTCAAGGATATGGTTTCGATCAGACCCATGTTGGACGCCTTCAAGTGCCGACTTTTTGCTACCACCTTGAAAAAGAAGGCAAGGGACTGGTTCCACCAGCTGCCCTCGGGGTCGATTTATGCCTTCGAGGGCTTGCGCATAGGTTTTCTCTTGCGCTTCTCCACCTCAAAGAAATGGAAGAAGGATCCAGAGTCACTCTTTACCATCAAGCAGAAGTCCGGAGAGTCTCTAGCTCAGTATCTGGAGCGGTTCATGGAGGAGGTTCTTCTCGTCCAGGAGGTGCCAGGGTACACCCTCCAGCTTGCCTTCACTTTGGGGCTGCGGGAGGGTTTCTTCAAGATGGATCTCAAGAGGAGGGTTCCTCTGTCATATGAGGAGTTGATGGAGAGAGCTGCGGAGGAAGTAGACGGGGAGGCGGCAAACCCCGAGTTCACGAAGAGGTTAGCATGGATGAGCGAGCTAGAAAGAAGGCAGGTAGAGCCGAGAAGGAGAGAAGAAGCGAGGGCCCCGGAGTTGGGGTGGAGGCAGCAAGGTGGGGGAATGCGGGATCCGGGAAGAGGGCTCCCCTGTGGAGGTGATAACTACTACGGAGGACAGGGGAGGCCGCATCAGTTGGGATGGAGGCAAGGTCCTAGACCACCTCCTCCCCCACCTCAGCAAGCAATGGAGATAGGAGGAGGGAGAAGAGGAAGAGGAAGAGGGGCAGGGGTAGGGGAGCCGGGCCCCGAAGAAGGAACATGGGAGTAGGAGGAGAGGGGGGTGACGCTGCCGTACTGTGACTTCCACCAGGAGGACGGTCACACGACAGTCACCTGCCCAGAGTTCCTAGAAGCAAGGAATGCAAGGGTCCCAGCACCGCAGCCGCAACAGCAACCGGTGAGGATAGAAGAGATTCCACCCCAAGAGGATGAAGATGAAAGGTGCGAAGATCGGGCCGACTTAGGGTCCCGAGGAGGGATCAGGGTGATCCATGGGGGGGGGGGGGGGGGGGGGGTAGGGATTGAGGCAACCAGGAAGGTGAGCCTCCATACTATCTATCGTCGTAGCATGGCTTCGACATCCCTGGCCCCGCCCCAGACAGTGAAGATCTCCTTCACCCAGAAGGACATGCCGGGATATGAAGACCCGTTCTGCGATTCGCTAGTCATTCAGACGGCGATCGAGAACTTCACCATTTACCGAATCCTTGTGGACAACGGGAGCTCAGTTAACGTCATCTTTAAGAAGGCATTTGACGGGATGGGGGTGGAAGCGAGAAGGGTGTTGGCCTCGAACGGTCCGTTGTTCGGATTCTCCGGGGAGAGGAAGGAGGTAGAAGGAGGAGTAGGACTCTATGTGGTTTTGGGAGGGTAGTCCAGGAACTGCCGCTTCGTGATTGTGGATGCCCCTAGTAGCTACAGTGCCATCTTCAGGCAGCCTCTTATCAGTGCGTTTCTGTGTGTCCCTTTTACGTTCCACCAGTGCCTTAAGTTCAATTATGGAGGAGTCAAAGTCCGGATCAGGGGAGACACCAAGGTGGCGAGGCAGTGCTATGTGACTATCGTCAACACCATCTCATGGATGGAAGAGACGGAGGAGTGGGATAAGGTGATGGAAGAGGTGGCCGAGGCCGAAAAGGAAGAGAAGTTAGAAGGAAGGGAAGGAGTAGTTCATGCCCAGAATGGGGTCGCTGAGGGGCCCAGGGCGGAGGAAGGGGAAGAGGGAGAGAGAGAAGAGAAGGCCCGGGGAGGAGGGGTGGAAGAACTGATGGTGGTGGGAGAGGAAGAGATGGGGAAGGGAGCCCAAGCGCTCGCTTGTGGCGGAGAGAAGGACAGCGCCTGGGGGGAACAATCCAGGTTGGAGGCGGTGGAGGAAGTAGTGGAGGTGGAAGTCACCACCCAGGCTGAAACCATCGAGAAGATAAAGATCAGTGTGGAGCTCAGCCCCGAGGACCGGAGGAAGATCTCGGCTTGCATCCAAAGCAATGTGGACGTCTTCGCATGGAGTGCTGCGGAGATGCCGGGGATCGATGCGGATGTGGCGTGCCATCGCCTCAACCTCGATCCCGACACTCGCCCCATTCGCCAGAAGAAGAGGTCCATCACGGACAAGCTGGAGGTTCCCATCCGGGAGGAGGTGAGTAAACTCAACAAAGCCGGTTTTGTATCAGAGATCCAGTACCCAAGTTGGGTCTCCAATGTGGTGATGGTAAAGAAGGGTGATGGTAAGTGGCGTATGTGTGTTTATTTCTCTTTGCTTAATAAATCATGCCCCAAGGATTTCAACCCCCTTCCTAGAATTGACGCGCTCGTTGACTCAGCCATTGGTTTCATTGTGATGTCATTTTTAGATGCTTTGTCAGGTTATCACCAGATCCGCATGCACCCTCCCGACATCAAAGATGTATCCTTCATCACCGGGGATGGATGTTATTGTTATATAATGATGCCGTTCGGTTTGAAGAACGCAGGGGCAACGTACTAACGTATGATGGACAGAGTATTTCGCGAACAGAAAGGCCAGAACTTAGAAGTCTATGTGGATGACCTGATGATCAAAAGTCGGGACCTTGAATCTCACCTCAGGGACCTCGAAGAGACCTTTGGGACCTTGAGAAAGTTCAAGATGAATCTTAACCCCTTGAAGCGTGTCTTCGGGGCAAGCCAAGGGAAATTCCTAGGTCGCTTACTCACCCCCTTCGACGTGGAGCCTAATCCAGACAAAGTAAGGGCAATACTCAAATTAGGGTCCCCAAGGAATGCGAAGGAGGTTCAACGTCTAACTGGGAAGCTAGCTGGGTTGAGTAGGTTCCTTTCCAAGGCAGGAGAGAAATGTTCCCCCTTTTTCAAGGTACTGAGGGGTAACGAGAAATTCGAGTGGAACCCAGAATGTGAAAATGCCTTTCAGGCACTAAAGGAACAATTGACCAGGGCTCCGCTACTGTAAGGCCAGAGGCAAGGGGAGGACCTATGCCTGTATTTAGGGGTAGGGTCAAAAGCGGTCAGCTCGGTGCTGGTCCGGGAAGAAGGGAAGAAACAACTCCCTATCTACTATGTTAGCAGGGTATTGAGGAAGACCGAACTCAGGTATCCAATCTTGGAAAAGTTGGCATTTGCGTTGGTAGTATCAGCTAAGAAACTCCGGCCCTACTTCTAAGCACATTCAATCAAAGTAGTGACCGACCATCCCCTTCACGACATCATGGAGGGGGTGGAGCACTCCAGAAGATTGGCTAAGTGGTCAGTGGAGTTGAGCGAGTTCAATATCTCCTATGTGCCCAGGGTATCCATGAAGGCGCAAGCAGTGGCGGATTTTATGGCTGACTATGTGACCGAATTGGAAGAATCTGGGTTGCCCCACCCGGTGGCCTGGAAAATGTTGGTCGATGGCGCGTCAGGAAAGCACTCCTTCGGGGGAGTGCATCAGTCATTCGGGGGGCAGTACCCTAGAGGGAAGAGTACTAAGGCAAGGTTAATTGTGGCCCACCCTCAGCAAAGATGCGGCAGAGTTCTCTAAAAAGTGCTCAAAGTGCCAGCTCTACGCCCCCCTCCAGCTCCTTCCGGCTCAGAGGCTCCGGACCATCGTGGCCCCCTGGCCCTTTGCGATATGGGGGTTGCACCTGGTGGGACCCTTCCCCAGGCAAGCGGCCAAAGGAGGTTCCTACTAGTGATGATAGATTATTTCTCTAAATGGATTGTGGTGAAGGCGCTCGCTAAGGTAACATCCCAAGTAGTGAGAAACTTCGTCTGGGTGAAATAATTTGCAGGCACGGGCTCCCTCTAGCCATAGTCACAAATAACGGGCCGCAATTTGTCAGCGAGGAGTTTGTTAGCTTCTGCACCCAGTTAGGCATCGACCTTCAGTTCGCATCAGTCCACCACCCTAGGAGTAATGGGCAGGTGGAAGCGGCGAACAAGATCATCGTTAACCTACTTAAGAAGAAAGTGGAGAATCTCAGGGGGAATTGGGTGGAACAGCTACCTTCGGTCCTTTGGGCCATGAGGACCACTCCAAACGCGGCCACAGGAGAGACCCCCTTCAGGCTGTCTCATGGGTCTGAGGCCGTCCTCCTGATAGAATTCGAGGTAAGAACCCCCAGGGTGGTCGCCGCGGGCAAAGGGGATGAAGAATGGTTGATGGCGAACGACGCGGAACAAAGGTTGTCCTTGGACCTGGTAGAAGAGCTTCGAGTCCTCGCTACGATTCGGCATGAGGAAATCAAAAGCCGAATAGCTCGGTACTTTGACAAGCACATCAGAGTAAAGCACTTCTAGAAAGGAGACCTGGTCTTGAAGAAGGTCGATGTGGCCGGGAGAGGGGCCGCGGTGGGTAAGCTTAATCCCAATTGGGAGGGGCCATACATTGTAAGTGAAGTAATCAAGTCAGGGGGATACCACCTCCGGGATGTGGAAGGGGTACTCCTCGACCGAGCCAGAAGTGGGGATGAGTTGAAGCGATTCTATCCTTAAAAAGTTTTACCATTTCACCTGCTATGTGTCTCATTTTTTGTACATTGTTCATAGCTATCTAGCAAGGTGATAAGTTCTTTATGCTGGATTGCCCTGGACGATCCCGCTGCCGGGTTCTCACTAGCCGGTGGGTCAGGTGGGTCTCGCGGAGAGGTTGGCGAGGTTGACAAGTTCTTTATGCTGGATTGCCGCGGACGATCCCACTGCCGGGCTCTCACTAGCCGGTGGGTCAGGTGGGTCTCGCGGAGAGGCTGGCGAGGTTGACAAGTTCTTTATGCTGGATTGCCCCGGACGATCCCACTTTCGGGCTCTCACTAGCCGGTGGGTCAGGTGGGTCTCGCGGAGAGGCTGGCGAGGTTGACAAGTTCTTTATGCTGGATTGCCCCGGACGATCCCGCTGCAGGGCTCTCACTAGCCGGTGGGTCAGGTTAGTCTCGCGGAGAGGCTGGCGAGGTTGACAAGTTCTTTATACTGGATTGCCCCGGATGATCCCGCTGCCGGGCTCTCACTAGCCGGTGGGTCAGGTGGGTCTCGCGGAGAGGCTGGTGAGGTTGACAAGTTCTTTATGCTGGATTGCCCCGGACGATCCCGCTGCCGGGCTCTCACTAGCCGGTGGGTCAGGTTGGTCTCGCGGAGAGGCTGGCGAGGTTGACAAGTTCTTTATGCTGGATTGCCACGGACGATCCCGCTGCCGGGCTCTCACTAGCCGGTGGGTCAGGTTGGTCTCGCGGAGAGGCTGGTGAGGTTGACAAGTTCTTTATGCTGGATTTCCCTGGACCATCCCGCTGTCGGGCTCTCACTAGCCGGTGGGTCAGGTGGGTCTCGCGGAGAGGCTGGCGAGGTTGACAAGTTCTTTATGTTGGATTGCCCTGGACGATCCCGCTGCCGGGTTCTCACTAGCGAGGTTGACGTTCTTTATGCTGGCAGGAAGGCGGGCCCCCGACTGTCAAACCTTTAGTGCTGACTAAGGGCCTCTCGCTCGGCAAAAAGAAAAAACGTCTCGTATGATAAAAAGGGAGGTAAAAACCTTACCTATGTACTCCCGGAGGTTAGTGCTCGGCAGACGTGAATTCGTGGAATCAAGCATGACAAGAGATCCTGCAAGGGGAGTCGCTCGAAAAGGCGAAGGTGGGTTTAGGAACGGGATCACCCCTCGCGAGTTCAAAATGAAAAAAAACGAATTATAAAAAGCGAGAGCTGTCGAAAACGGGTTCTATACCGAAATGATCCAATTACATGATGCGCGAGAACAAATATCGCGCGAACACTAAAGAGAAAGTGAGATTAATATGCGAGAACATGATGTAAGTATAAGGAAGACAGGCAAAAAGAACAAACAGAGTACAATGAAAAAAATCTGCATTTATACACCGGTCAGTTACAAGGTGCGGCGATCTCGCCCGCCAAAAATTTTTTGAGAAGAGAAATTAAATTACAAGGCTTTAGAGGTCGCTCGCGGACTCCCCCTCAATGTCACTGCTCTTCACCGGTGAGAGCGGGATAAAGAGCTCGGGGACGATGTCCTCAAGGGTCAGGCCAGCCGCATCGACGGACAGCAGGCCGGCCCCCTTCATCGATTGGAAGATGTAGCGCGTCGACTGGGTGGACTCCTCGCGGACCTCCTCGTTTCGAGCTCGCCTCTCTTCCTTCAGGCGGCGAGAAGAGGGGGGGACGCACGTGCGGGCCAGCTCGTGATTGTGGGCCTTTATCCCGGCGATCTCGCTCTCCAACTTGAGGATGCGGGCCTCAGACCTTGCGGCAGTCTCGGCGCCCTACGTAAAGAAAAATTTTTTTAGAAAAGAAAAGCATAGGAGGGAAAGAAGTGGCGAGGTCCAAGGGACTCACCACACCACCTTCGGCAGCGAGTAGCTTCTCCTTGAGTTGCGCATTCTCGGCGGAGAGCCCCTGGTAGGCTTTCGCGAGCTCCACGTTTTGACACTCAAGCTGCAGGCATTGCCTCCCCGTCATATGGGCAAGCTCCAAGGACCGCAGTTGAGACCTCGCGCTCTCATAGGCGAGAGTCCTCGCGGTCTCATCTTTGTAGGACCCGACATCCTCGCGCCCATAGAGGGCGAAGGATAAGTCGAAGGCGTGGTCGCTGACAGTCGACTTCTCCACCCATGAGGGGAGGATGGTGGAGATGTCGGCTTTGTTAACCTCCGGCCTCCAACACACCAGGAGCTCGCCGGATTCATCTTTACGCTTCTGGCCGAGGCCAAAGTTCCAATGGTTGACTGGAATGGGCGGGTCGGAGGTCCGGATGGCCTCCTTGCTTTGCTCATCAACCTCCCCCTCCAAAAGGATGGTGAGGTAGATCTCTCCGAGGGGAGCCTCGACATGCTCCTTTCCCTTCACAGAGGGGAGCGGGCCCCGGCTCTTCTTGGTCTTCTTCGTCGGCGGAGACTTGGGGGGTGGGTCTCGGCTGCTGGAGGCCCTCGTCCTCTTGCGAGAGGACGGCGGGGGCGGGGTGATGGTCTCGCGACAAGCCTCCGCTCCCATGGTAGCGAGGGCGAGAGTAGAGGAAGACTTCCTGTTGCTCAAATAGGGGGGATTGTTGGGCAGATCTCGCTCCCCTGAAATGAAGAAAGTTGTTACGGTAAAAAATTCAGGTTAGCGAGCAGGATTAGCCAGCAGGGTTGTTACCTTCCCCGGGAAGAACGGGAAGCAGCGAGTCTAGGTTCCGGCGAAGGTGGATCACCTCGAAGTTCTTCTTACAGAAGAACTGGTACAGGGAGGTGTCGTGCCCGCCGAGAGTTGGCGGCCGATAAGTGGTCTCGCCGTGCTGAATTGGCGTGAAGGGGACATTGCCGAAGTTCCCCTTCACGAAGAGGAACTTTTGGGCTCAGTAGTAGGCCTTGTTCACGGTCTCGACGACCTTTGGACATGAGCCCACAAAGTATGCGGTGCCGTATTTATAAGCTCGGAAGGAGAACAGCTTTCGGAAGACCGGAAGGCTGAACTCGATGCGCTCCTCGCGCAGGTAGCTGGCGAAGGCTATGATCACCGCCATGGCGTTGGGGGTGAGCTGACCTGGAACGACGTCGTAGTGCTTGAACACCTGGCGAGCAGTAGAAAGTGAGGTCAGTATTCGGCGAGCGAGATTGATTCAACAAGAGAAAAGGGTAAGCGAGATTAATCGATACCTGGCGGACTTCAGGCCATAAGGGCAGGCGCAGGCCCACCGCAAAATGGGTCGTCGGGATGGCCAGCTCGTCGGCGAGGAGGGAGTTGATCGCTTCGTCCTCGCGAGGGTGACGAGCCGAGAACGCGGGGGGGGGGGGGGGGGGGTGGGTACATTGTCGGCGACCGCGGTGAAGTACTCTTCCTCGGTCAAATTGCAGTTAAAGAAAGAATGGTCGGAGAAAGCCCAGGCACACTTTCGCCGAGCCTCGGCCTCGGCAGCATCAGAAACTATCTTGGAAACCTGCGAGAGAAGAAAGAGGCTCGAGGGAGAGACGGCGAGAACTCTCGAGAAAAGGAGGAAGAAAGGTTGACGATGAATGCGGTAGGTGGCTCTCAATTATGACCCTATTTATAGCAAAACCAAAATGGCGGGAAGAAGTTGAAGACCCGATAGGTGCGATTAGCAAAACATCACCGCCTGAACACGTGCGAGAAACACATTGCGTTCAAAAAATAACGCATGAGCGAGATCATCCCGCGAAGCTAGCATGGATAAATATTAGGCGAAAGCAGAATAGATTATGGCGAGCGAATAGTTATAAGAATAGCGAGCGAGAACCAACAAATAACTATCAATAATAACTACCAAGCAAGGATTCATAAAAAAAAACCAGCAAATAGTTACGGGACTGTCCTTTTATGAGAAAAAACAATAGTGAGCAGGAAAGGTTCAACATTAGGGAGGCAGGCTCGCGAGACTAATGGGGCAACCATTTCCATCTGCCACCACCTCGCGAGCCAGTCCGTGGCGGTACCCTGGAGTTGTAATAATCTTGGGGCGCTCGGCCCTCCTTATCTGTAACGCCCCGGGTTTTTCCTTATAATTATTTTAATTAAAACATATGGAATTTATGATAATTATTCGAAAGCGAGATTTTAATTTAGGGTGTCGATGCGTAGGGGCGTTAACTTTCAGAATCGTCGTCGTCATCCGGTGTTTTGTTTCTAGAAAGAGGCTTATGTGGGTATAAGTATACGTAAGTTTTTTTTGCGTATAAAATTTCTTACATATGTATATATACATATAAGTTATATTTTTATATACGTATATATATAAAAGGTTACTTATTATATAAGTACATATATTTTATTTATTATATATATACATGTATATATGTGTACATATAAAATTATAAGCTTGTATAAGTATTTACTTATTAGCGTGCTACTATAAATGTATATGAATACAGTTATTCTTTTGTGTTCGCGTGCTTGAAGTTTATAGGGGGGTTGCATAAAAGTATATGTATATATATACGTCTACACTATATGTTAAGGTGCAATGATGGAATATAAGGATTTATACAAACATAAACACAATCGGTATAAGTATATATGTATAAAAATTTGGGTTTCATTAGGCATGTATTTAGGCAGGTGGATGTGTGTATACAACCATATGTAATACTTATTGAATACCATCCGGTTATTTTTCTTGGTAGTTATGATGCAAAATCCATGTCGATTAATGGTTATATAGTTGGATTGGTGAGTTCCCTGGACGTCATTTGTTGGAGTTACACTTTTCTTATGTTTGCTAAAATTTTGTGTGCCATTACCTAACATCTAAGTATGCCCTTATGTATGAGTTATAGTTGGATTAATGTTCTTACAGTTGGATTGGTGAACTCCCTGGACTGCATTTGTTGGAGTTGCACTTTTCTTATCTTCTCTATAATTTTTGGCTATAATTTTTGGGCTGAAAACTCTCCTCTTCTGATTTCTATAGTAGATAAACCCTCCGCTTTTGATTTCTATTACCTATTCAGCACTTCTCCGTTGATGAACATTGGATGCTTCAATGACTGCTCATACTTACACTCCATATTTTCCTTCAACTGAGACTTTTTTTTCAGATTCATACTCATAAATGTTGGTTTCAAATGTATTCTCCATTCATACTATTCAACTAACTCATTGTTTTAACTCCTACTTTAATGAGCTAAAAGTTCTCTTGCCCATCTCAATCTCAACTTATAATCTCCTAGCGAATTAAATTCGTCACTGCACTTTCTCTGTATGATTACTGTTCATCACAGAAAAATCATTGCATTTTAGTTTTCAACGATGATTGTGTTTTTCTTCCTATTTCCCTTTTAGCGAGCTAAAAGTAAGGTTATTTTTCCCTCTGTTGGCTGAATTTCCCCGATTCGAGTCCCTTTAAGTTCATGGCGGTATTGGGAACCAAATCCTAAATTTTCTGGAAATTTAGCTTCCTAATTCTTGTCGGGCCGGGGGAGCTAGACGCTAAATTTCCTGAGAATTTCTCTTGTTGGTACTCAAAGTTTTGGCAAAGCTATTAACGATTAACTTGGAGGTTATATAGATGTATTTTGGTTTCGAGATTTTATAACCGCTTCAAATCATTGGCCGCTTCGCTCTCTAGATAAGTGAACAAATATATTATATGGCTTTATACTTAAAGTGCAAACGTTAAAGTTTATTTCCCCGTATCCAATTTAAGATTTATTATGTTGGGGGCTGCCTTGTAGAATCTTGTTTGTGGGTTGCTTTATAAAAAATTTATTATTCAGTAGGGGTATTAATTTTGGGGCTGCTATGTATTCATCAGTTGGGAGTTTAAACCTGTATATGGGGGCTGCTATGTTCATACGATCTTTCTTATAGGAGTTAGGATGCTATTATATAAGCCGTTTTGGGAAGCTAGTCCCGTGTTTTGTTTAGTTGCTGCCATATTAGTGGTGGGTCGGCTAGCTGTCGTGATCATCTTTTGCTCTTGTATTGAACCACATTACCGCCTCAAGCGAGTTCTGGATGGTTTTGTTGGCTATATTCTGATGGGCTAGTCGGTCGAATTCCCTAGGATTTTGTTTCCTAATTCCCGGCGGGTGCGGGGAATTAGATGCTAAACTCCCTGGGAATTTCCTTTGCTAGTTCTCGATGATACAACGAAACAATTTTGTTTTGCTTTTGCGAATGCTTTGTAGTTGCATTTTTGGATTCGAGCTTGTCACCCGTTCCAATCATTGACAATTACATCCTTACAGTAAAGTGATCTTTTATAGTGTCTTGTCGTGCCTTATTCATCGTACCGTTGCAAGAGGTTCGCTAGGAGCCAAGTTTGGACTCGCTAAGTGTTTTCGAATGAACCGTTGAGCTTGGTTCAGGTGTTTGACCTTCGTGTTTGTTTCCTTCGTCTTGTTCCGGCACCAAACCTGGCATGGTGTCGGCTTTCTGAAATCCTGTTCCCCCACCTGACACTCCTCTGTTTGCTATGTTGGATTTATGAGCTCAGTCTGTTATGTTGTTTAATTCTCCGGGATAGTTTTGGTGAGTGGTTCCCGATCTCTATGATCTTCGTTGTTTAAATGTTCTGAGTATTCTCTGGTAAACTGCACCGTGATATAGTTATATACTTATATATATACATATACTTATGTATATGATTATGCACCTTGCTTCTGGTGTTATGTGCGAGTCTGTTGGCGTGTGAGCTAAAAGTTACCGCCACAGCGCCTCGTTTGAGCTGTTGGTTTGTGTGGATTGGAGTCACTACCGCGGCACTCCTGTTTTGTTTTTTGGGCTGCGCGCGTTAGTGGAGATACCACCGTCGCAGTGCCTTCTTTTGGGGGACGCTTTTCCCTCGAGCTGATCAGTCTCAAGTTCTTATAAACATATATGCTTATATATGTGTATTATGATATTATATGTATGACCATCACCTCTGAGCCGCAATGGCGGACACGTGGTGGGCTTTGATTGTGTTGACTATTACCTTCTGGTGCAGGCTTTTCTTCTTACCGAGTGCACTCGTTTGAGCTGGCTCGGGTTGTTGTAAGATTATAGATGTTTATCTGCTTATCTTTTCCTTCCTGCACTCTTTTACTTCTGATGCTGCTAATCTTGGTTTTCTTGCACCCTTTTGGGCTGAGACATTCTTTTCTTATGAATGTCTCAGGTTCAGGTCTTTAGCTGCCGCAGGTGTTAGAGCAGCGTCGTTCAGGTCTCCTGTCGAGGTCCTTCCCCTCTTCTAGGTAAGAGGCAGTTTCTTTTTGTTGTTTTCCTTCTTTCCCGCGGGTTCGTGTCAGTTGTTGGCGCCCGTATGGCTTTTATCTTTAGATTACTTGCTAGTAGTATTGCTGTTACTTTTGGGTTGTTTACCTACTTGCTCTCTGGGAAGCTTTATGCTAGGATTCATTAGTTACTTTATTGATATAAAAATGTCATCCTTGCATATCATAATTTTAAATAAATGTCACATATTTTGAAAATCGTAGAAAATCCTTTCTTACTATACTAAACATAGATATGTGCACATCATTTCTGGGATGTTGATCTTCATGCTCATGTAGGCTAAAATGAACCTATTTTCCGCTGCGTATGTATAGTTTTCTACTTGTGGACTAGATGATCCATCAGACCGAGGGACGCGGTCTTAAGCTAAAATGAAAATTTCTCTTTTAATCCAATCGCGTATGTCTTTTATAAAATTATCGTAAGGAGTGTTCGCCTGAGCGTCTGTAGTCGTCTCCTGCAGGCGTGGCATCACGACGCGTATTTTCCCCTTGCTCTGATAATACGTATTATATATTTGGTAAAATGCGGGTTGTGACAGTTGGTATTAGAGGGAGGTTAGCCGGGTTGCTGTGCTAGTCTGGTTGCCCGGTTAACCGCCTGGTGAGAATCGTCATTCATTGCATACACACACCGAAGGTTCATCTGTATGTCTTGGCTAAAGCATGAACACTACACTCATAGCATGATAAGGAGTATACAGGGCATATTATGTAGTATGAGATGCATAATATGTGTTTGTATATGGATCCTCAGAGGTGACAACATGCGACTGTTATGTAGTATGAGATGCATAACGTAGGTCGCATGCGTGTCCATTAGCTCGTTTTTCTTTTTCGTTGCATGCGATAATATGTAGTATGAGATGCATAAGATCGCATGTGTACGCCGCTCATAGCATGCATTAAGGCCTTTTTAGATTGCATAGCACTGCATATGCATCATAACATAGCATTTGCACACGTGCCAAGCTAAAGACATACATGATGACGCTCGTACACACATGATTTGAAATAAAATTTTAGCATTTATGCATTCATATGATTTGCACAAGAGTTAATAGGATGATAATATATCATCCGAGGTTAAGCATAACATCATTTCATAAATTCCCAGAGCAAGGTAACAGCAAGAGCAAGTATCTACTCTTTTCTGATCTGTATCGATTTAGGAAATTCTGGTTCCTAGCTGTTGCATCTTAAGTTAGGTGTATTGAGGTGTTCGTTCATAATTGCAGTCGATGACTCCAGAGCGTAGTGCATCAGAGTCGGCTCCCCAGTCAGAGGGTGAGTCTTTGGGTGCGCGCAGTGAAGCGGCAATTGCAGAGTTGCGTCAGAGTAACGAGGCGTTGTCGAGGCAGGTGGTCGAGATGCAGGCACAAATTCAGACGTTGTTGGCGGCTACCTTTGGGCAGCAGCCTGGGGTGCAGAACCCTGTTGTGGGTCAAGATGCGGTGTCGAGAAAGGGAAAGAGGAAGGTTGGTGATAGCGGTCGCCCTTCTCCAAGTAAGAATGGCAAGTGGGTGTGCAGTTTCTGCAGTCGCGTGGGCCATCCGTTCGAGAAGTGTTTCAAGAGACTGGGCGCGCAGAAGCAGCTTCAGGCGACGCAGATGCAGTTTCAGTCGTTGGCTCTTCAAGCTGCTCCAAAGAATGATCTGTTTTGCACTTCGTGCAAACAGAGGGGGCACGACGACAGTCGTTGCTGGTCAAAGGATAAGGTTTGTTATCAGTGTGGACAAAAAGGACATGTGAAGTCCCGGTGTTCGCAGTTCCTGTTGGCTGGCCAGCAGCTTGCTCCTACGGCTCTGGTAGCGCCACCGCCTCAGCAGCGACAGTTGGACCAAGGAGAGGCCGAGTTATTTGTAGTAGCCAAGGAAGGAGAGCAGTTTCCCCCCGGTGATTCCAGGTTAGATTCTAATCTAATTCTTAACTTTCAACTTTGGTTCTAGTTGTTTTCGCTCGTTTAGTTGCGTATCCAACCCTATAGGAGAGTTTAAGGTTTATAACCTTTAGGCGCACATTCCTTCTCGATTCTCGGCTTCCTGCTCGTGCGTGGCTAGGTCTTTAGTAGAGCGTCGTTATTTGACCCTCGATCGGGTTGGTGATCCCCTTAGTGTTAAGTTTCTCTTCTGTTTTTCTGTGGTGTCGAATCAGGGCTTTCAGAGTTGTCCTGTCCTCTTAAGTGATTTTGTAACTTTTGTTAACCTAAAGGTGCTAGACCTGGAATTCTCGTTGTGATTTTGGGTTTGGGCTGGTTGTCCAGGTTTGATGCGGTTATCCAACGCAAGGTAGAGCGTTTGGTCTTTAAGCTGGACATCGGTCAACTCTCGAGCCTGTTTGGATTTCCGCGCAATGTTTCCCCGATTGTTTCCGCGGTGTGTGCTCAGAGCCTTTAGTTTCCGGTTGTTTTGCCTACCTTGTTTCTTTGTTAGAAACTGGTAGCAGTTTGCCGGGTATCGAAGATTTTCTTCCCTGTGGTGCGAGATCTCGCTGATGTCTTCGCCGTTAGTCTCCCTGGTTTTCTACCTGTGAAAGTTGAGGAGTTAGGTTTCTGACCTTGAGCCGGGTACTTGTCCTATTGCTAAGGCACCGTACCGTTTGTCCCGCGTGTGTTGCGAGAGTTGCGCACTCAGTTAGATGAGTGGTTGCAGTGTGGCTTTTTCCTGGCCTAGTTCCTTGCCCTGTAGTACTCTCGTCTTGTTCGTAAAGGAGGAAGTTAGTTCGGTGTTTTCAAAGGCTGATCTTCGTTTAGGCTTCCTTTAGTTTGGGGTCCGCAAGTCAGATGTTCCGCGGTCCGCTTTCTGTTCTCGGCTTGGTCATGTCGAGTTCTTGGTAATGTCCTTTTCTCTTTGGGTAATATTATCCACATCCGCTTTCCTAGCCCTTTTCGGTTAGCATTTCTATCTAGCGAGTATAAGCTTACCTCTCCCTTCGTACTTATCATTCGATGTCTCCTAAGTTTCGGTTCTAAGTTTCGGGGCGAAACTTTTTGTTAGGAGGGGTGGCTGTAACGCCCCGGGTTTTTCCTTATAATTATTTTATTTAAAACATATGGAATTTATGATAATTATTCGAAAGCGAGATTTTAATTTAGGGTGTCGATGCGTAGGGGCGTTACCTTTCAGAATCGTCGTCGTCATCCGGCGTTTTGTTTCTAGAAAGAGGCTTATGTGGGTATAAGTATACGTAAGTTTTTTTTGCGTATAAAATTTCTTACATATGTATATATACATATAAGTTATATTTTTATATACGTATATATATAAAAGGTTACTTATTATATAAGTACATATATTTTATTTATTATATATATATATATGTATATATGTGTACATATAGAATTATAGGCTTGTATAAGTATTTACTTATTAGCGTGCTACTATAAATAGATATGAATACAGTTATTCTTTTGTGTTCGCGTGCTTGAAGTTTATAGGGGGTTGCATAAAAGTATATGTATATATATATATACGTCTACAATATATGTTAAGGTGCAATGATGGTACATAAAAATTTATACAAACATAAACACAATAGGTATAAGTATATATGTATAAAAATTTGGGTTTCATTAGGCATGTATTTAGGCAGGTGGATGTGTGTATACAACCATATGTAATATATAAATTATATATAATATATATATATATATATATATATATATATAAGTTGATTTATTATTATTATCATATACTTATATAGGCTGCAGTTCTTGTCAAAAGCCGGCACTCTCGTTTTCCCCTTCCCCGATGGTTCCAATCGAGAGAGAGGGAGTGAAAAGGGAGGAGTAGGGTTTCGTCAGTCGAGTTTTCCGGGGGTGGGGGTGGTCGGAGCTCTCGCCGGTGCGGGATCTGGTAGGCTCGGCGAGTCCTTCGTCGGAGGAGGCAGGATCCTTCATCGTCGGGGCAGCCCTTTCGGTTGGCCATCGTCGAAATCGGCGGCATCGGCGGGTCTTCGTTTGTTTCTAGGCAAGGAAACTCTTCCCCTCTTCCTCCCCCCCCCCTCATTCCTCTGCTTAACTGAAATTGGTTGTGGATCTATTTTTTGTTTCAATAGTTCGAGCGCCCTTATTGAATACCATCCGGTTATTTTTCTTGGTAGTTATGATGCAAAATCCATGTCGATTAATGGTTATATAGTTGGATTGGTGAGTTCCCTGGACGTCATTTGTTGGAGTTACACTTTTCTTATGTTTGCTAAAATTTTGTGTTCCATTACCTAACATCTAAGTATGCCCTTATGTATGAGTTATAGTTGGATTAATGTTCTTACAGTTGGATTGGTGAACTCCTTGGACTGTATTTGTTGGAGTTGCACTTTTCTTATCTTCTCTATAATTTTTGGCTATAATTTTTGGGCTGAAAACTCTCCTCTTCTGATTCCTATAGTAGATAAACCCTCCGCTTTTGATTTCTATTACCTATTCAGCACTTCTCCGTTGATGAACATTGGATGCTTCAATGACTGCTCATACTTACACTCCATATTTTTCTTCAACTGAGACTTTTGTTTCAGATTCATACTCATAAATGTTGGTTTCAAATGTATTCTCCATTCATACTATTCAACTAACTCATTGTTTTAACTCCTACTTTAATGAGCTAAAAGTTCTCTTGCCCATCTCAATCTCAACTTATAATCTCCTAGCGAATTAAATTCATCACTGCACTTTCCCTCTATGATTACTGTTCATCACAGAAAAATCATTGCATTTTAGTTTTCAACGATGATTGTGTTTTTCTTCCTATTTCCCTTTTAGCTAGCTAAAAGTATGGTTATTTTTCCCTCTGTTGGCTGAATTTCCCCAACTCGAGTCCCTTTAAGTTCATGGCGGTATTGGGAACCAAATCCGAAATTTTCTGGAAATTTAGCTTCCTAATTCCTGTTGGGCCGGGGGAGCTAGACGCTAAATTTCCCGAGAATTTCTCTTGTTGGTACTCAAAGTTTTGGCAAAGCTATTAACGATTAACTTGGAGGTTATATAGATGTATTTTGGTTTTGAGATTTTATAATCGCTTCAAATCATTGGCCGCTTTGCTCTCTAGATAAGTGAACAAATATATTATATGGCTTTATACTTAAAGTGCAAATGTTAAAGTTTATTTCCCCGTATCCAATTTAAGATTTATTACGTTGGGGGCTGCCTTGTAGAATCCTGTTTGTGGGTTGCTTTATAAAAAAATTATTATTCAGTAGGGGTATTAATTTTCGGGCTGCTATGTATTCATCAGTTGAGAGTTTAAACCTGTATATGGGGGCTGCTATGTTCATACGATCTTTCTTATAGGAGTTAGGACGCTATTATATAAGCCGTTTTAGGAAGCTAGTCCCGTGTTTTGTTTAGTTGCTGCCATATTAGTGGTGGGTCGGCTAGCTGTCGTGGTCATCTTTTGCTCTTGTATTGAACCACATTGCCGCCTCAAGCGAGATCTGGATGGTTTTGTTGGCTATATTCTGATGGGCTAGTCGGTCGAATTCCCTGGGATTTTGTTTCCTAATTCCCGGCGGGTGCGGGGAATTAGATGCTAAACTCCCTGGGAATTTCCTTTGCTAGTTCTCGATGATACAACGAAACGATTTTGTTTTGCTTTTGCGAATGCTTTGTAGTTGCATTTTTGGATTCGAGCTTGTCACCCGTTCCAATCATTGACAATTTCATCCTTACAGTAAAGTGATCTTTTATAGTGTCTTGTCGTGCCTTATGTTGGATCTTACGGCGCCCTTAGAGGGGGGGGGGGGGGGGTGAATAAGAGAATAAAATTCTTTCTATAATTTTCAAGATAATTACTAAATTGTTTTATAATGAAGGAGATTGAAATAAACAATTTAGATTTAGAATTGAAAACTTAGAACACAATATAATAGAGATTACGCCAAATGATACAAATCAAGTAAACACAAAAGAGACATGATTATATATATGAAAAAGTGTTTACATAAATTTGATTTCTATATCGCTAGAAATCGGAGGCGTACAAATGTAAATTTCTTTTTGTTTACCAATCCTTCTCCCAAGGATCGGAAGGCTATCACTTGTCTCTCCCTAGACCAAGCCCAAGCGTATCCTCTAGATCTTCCCAAGATCTAGACGTAGCACACAAGACCACGATTTCCCACCAAGCCACGCAAGGACTTGGACGCTCCGCACAAGGAAGCGATTTTCCCCTAAGCCACGCAAGGACTTAGACGCTCCGCACAAGGAAGCGATTTTCCCTACCAATACAAAGTAAAATGTATATAAATGAAAATACAAGATAAAATAAGAACTCCCTAGAAATTCAGATCTCTGAAAGGAAGGTTGAAGCCTCGAGATGATCCTTGATGTAGAAGCGCGTCCGATCTCGTCTTCAATTTCAAACCTTCTCAGCATAAATGGGAGTTCATGAGGTTCTGGAGCTCTCTGGATGGAATGCACTCAGGAAGGGACTTAGAATCTTTAGTGGTTCAAATGCACGAACGCAAGGTGTCAATTTATAGAAAATCGCTGTCGGAATTCCGACAGTGACTGTCGGAATTTTCCGACAACGCAAAACTGCCGGTCGTGGTGCTGTCGTGGGCAGTTGTTGTAACCTCCGAGCTGTCGCCTGGGCGACATCGATGTCGGATTTCCGACATCTCAAAACTGCTTTTCGTCGTGCTGCCGTGGGGTAAAGTAGTTGTAACTTCTCTGCTGTCGCCTGAGCGACATTGACTGTCGCCTGGGCGACATTGACTGTCGCCTGGGCGACAGTGACTGTCGCCTGGGCGACATCTCCTCTTCATTTTTGCCATCCAAAACTTCTCCAGACTGTAGATTGAGTCGTTCTCATCTCCGAAATGGGGTGGCACATTCCGTAACTCTTCCTGGATTGAAAGTTATGGCCATTTTAAGATCAGCACACAAAACTCATCCAACCTGAGACTTGTCGTTCTCGGATCATGCCCATGAACGAGGACTTGTCTCCTCATTGAACCTATACAACCTGGCCACTATAAACACACAAAAGACTAGATCAAATACAACATGGTATTTGTTATTCTCAAACCAAGAGATGCGGAAAGCAAGCTCCAACAATCTCCCCCTTTTTATAATAACAAATACCCATATGAGAAATTAGTGAGTTTATAGATAAGTGCGATAAAAGATATGCATGAATAAAAGGTTTACTGCGTGACAGATTTTACTCCCCCTAAATATATATGTCACTAGATTTCTCATTTTATTCTCCCCCTTTTGTTATTACCAAAAGTGGGTTGTCATGATCGAGCAATAGACGCTTTCCATGAAAACTTTTTAATATACTCCCCCTAAATTGTATTCTCCCCCTAAATGTATGCTCCCCCTAAATGTTATAATTAATTGCAATGGTGCATTATTTAATTATTCTCCCCTTAATCTTCTAGATTTCTTGAATTAATCTCCCCCTTTTGGTATTATCAAAAGAAGGTGGGGTGAGGGTAGTAAGGAGGCATTTAAATAACAAAGCATGATCGAGCTTTTAAATATATGAAATGATAAAGAGTTGAAGCATAGTATATAAAAGAGATTTCAAATAAAAAGATAAGAGTTGTAAGCAAGCGGAAGATTATAAGAAACATCATTTTTGTAAGCATGAAAAACATAAGTAAAAATATGAGTTTTAGTTCAAAATTGAAAGATGTTTTAACCTTTTTGAAATCTCAAAGTTTTTCATAAAGATACCAAGCATGAAATGAACATATTAAAGAGAGATTATACTACAATGTTACTTAATTTTAAGTTCAAGAGATACCAAAACATTGTAGAGATCATGATAGGTTATTTAGTGCATTTTTATATAAAGAGTAGTATAGATAAAACATTAGAATCCAATACTTATGAGAAGAAGTGTTATGAAAGATAATGATGTGCACATAAGTGTATTTTGGGCAATGTTAACAATTGATTTAAATCATCAAAATACAAGACATATGTAAAGTAAAGTGCACAATAAAACATAAGTAAATTACTTTCACACACTTTTAATGCACATAATTTAAATTTTTTTTTAACAAAGTGGTGTAATAACTAAGGTTTGCACAAGCCACTTTACTATTCTTTCCAAGGTGCTCAACTTCACAATGCTTATGAAGACTTATCAGGAGGTTCAAGTAGTGCTTGGTGGAGTTATATTTGTCTACATATATATATTTTTTTGTTCACATTTGTGAGACAACATTCTCCGAATACACTTGTTTTGCAAACCCAATTTTTTTTTAACTTTTAACCACTTTTCTAAATTTCATAAGTGCAATTCAAATGTAGTGTAGGTAAAAAACTTATGCAAGTTTTAATTCATTGTACAAATACAATACACAAGCAAGCATTTTAGATTTAGACACACATGTTTATTACCAAAATAAGTGAGTGAAATATATCATTATCAATCATAAAACATTTACTCATACTTAGAGGCGTGCTAAGCTTGGTTCTACACATTTTTCAATACAATTGATGCACTTAAATAGATATATCAAAGCATGATAATCAAAACAATGTTCATAGAAATTTTAAGAAATAAATTTTAACATTGTAAATAATTCTAAATAATAGAATTCATACATGCTTGATATTGGCAATAAAGATCATACAGTTTTTTTTAAGTTTAATCATTTTTTTAAATCAAATAAAAACAGAAAATCACAAAAACATATTTTTGTAATTTTTGAATTTTGAATTTTTGTAGTAGATTTTTCATAATAAAAAAAAATAACAAAAACATATTTTTGTATATTTTTTTAATTTTGAACTTTTGTAGTTGATTTTTCATAATATGATTAAAAACACAAATAGCAAAAAAAAAATTTTGTATTTTTGAATTTTGATCTTTTGTAGTTGATTTTTCATAATATAAATAAAACAAAAATAACAAAAGTCAGCAACACAACAAATAAGTAGAAAATATGAACCAACATATTTTTATGGATTTTCAGAAATTTTAAAAATCAGAAAATTCCAACACCCACACTAGCGCTGGAAACAGTACTCGATTTTTTGAGAATTTTAAAAATCTGATTTTTTATTTTGATTAAGTGTCCTTAGAGTAGTTCCATGCTGAAATTTCAGAATTTTCAGAGATGTCTTGATTGCTCAAATTTGCATAAAACTTTAGCTTTTTCAAATACATGTGTTTTACAAAAACATTTAAGCTCAAAAAGATAAATTATGCAAACACATGAGGACATTTTTATTAAACAACCCAAAATATGCATGATTTAAGTGATAAGTAAATAAAATGTTCATGCAGTACGTAATATAGGTATGTCCTAAGATTAGAAACTACCCCGACTAAATGTCTACACCCTAGCCCCGTACTAAGTGACGGATGAGCATGAGGAGCTGCACGCATGCCGTAGGTTGGGGTGTTAGTCTCATATGCACACACTAGAGAACACTCAACCTAGCACTCTTTCCCCCCAGTGCCTCGCAAGGCCCCACTGGAACCCTCCCTGGTTAAGGACAAGACATGACTTAGAGGTTAGGTCTCTAATGCATACAACCCTACGCCCCCGCTATTGTGAGATATAAAGTCATAGGTGAAATAATCTTTTGGACAACCTATGCTTTTAAATCTAAGGGTTGATATAAAAACTATGGGTTTTGTTTAATGTGATGAGTTATATAAATCTGCATTGCTTTTCTACTTTTTATGAGATGACGAAATGAGATAACTAGCACAATTACTAATATTCAATAAGTGACAATGCTAGTATGATGAGTTTTGGGAATCATGTCATGTTATAAGATTAATATTAATATTGCATGTATTTCAAAATAGAATTTCAAATTATAGATCTAGAATGGAGTGATGATTTAGTTTGATTTATACTTTCATTACAAAGTTGATTCTAGAGTCTACAAATATGAGAGATACATGCAATCACTAGCAAAGCAAATGAATACATCAAATAATGTAAAGAAAACATTATTCATAATTTTTATCATAAGATTCATAATTCCTATTATCGATTTGAGATATGTCTTGATAGAACATGAATTATGATTTATGATTATAGACAAATTGGCATAGAATATATCTCAGATCATCATGATGTATGTAAATTCTAATTCTTCTAGACTTGTGATATAGTGATATAGTGATCTTCTTTGAATAAGCATGTTTGATTTTTAAGCCTAGAAATGATGATCATGTAAACATATTAAAGACAAAGATCACATATAGAATGTTTTGAAATTTATAATAAAATTTGCATTCAATAATTGAATCTATTGATCTTTGGTTTTGCATGATAATATATGATTTATGATATAATATTCATATATATATTCTAATGATTAATCCATAAACTCTGTGTTTGTTGGAATTTTAATATTCTATATAATTTCAAATCACATAGTTATCATGAAAGTTGAATAACATTGTAAGTGTTCTACCCAGCATAAATATATAAGCATAGACCAAGAAGCAATGTTAGGATGATGAGTTTGAATGCAATGTTATTACATAGGATTAATGGAGATTATGTTGCATGAAATATGAGAAGTTTTCAAATTAATTTTCTTTAGACCTAGAATGAAATGATTAAACTTTTGATTTGATCTTAATGATACAAGATGATTCTAAGGTCTAAGTTACATGCAAACATAGGTGACACACATCACACACATAATATAAAATATGAAACAATTATTCTAAGGATAGCGTGTGATGAAAAAATTCATAAACACAGAAATTTCCAAATCAAGCAAACTAAGATAGCTTTTAAAAACGGAGTTGTAATTGGGAAAGTTGACAGCACCAAGAGAACTCAAATGAACAAGCCTAGATTGCCATTGGATGGAGATTTTTGTGCTCTTTCCAAAAATATATTAAACGCACAAATCAGGCGAGCGGATCAAACGATATGTATGTTTGAAGTTTTGATCGTAAACTCGCATTTTTGAAAGATTTAAACATGCGTTTAGATGAATTTTTGTTTTCAATTTTTCTAGATAATATTCTTCATTATAAGGGCTATCATATGCAGCAAATAAAATAGAAGATTACCATAACATTGCGCATTTTAATTTTTAGCTTAAGCCCTTTAATAAACCATTTAAATCCATTTTAAAAAAAAATTCATTAGTCTTAAAAAAAAATTTTCAATATTCAAATGATAATGTTAATTCAAGACATAGATGGATAAATGATTTAAAAAGGATAAAGAACAATCAAAGATGAGATATAGATCACTTTGAAAAATATATGACTTAATGTTATATGTTAGGCTTAAAATGTAAAAGTCATATTTCATAATATATCTAAGTGACCTTAGCGTGTTGGCTCAACAATAAGAAAAACAAATAAAAGAAAAAGCAATTAAGCATATCATGAAGTAGAGTAATGATATTTCATATTTAATTTATTTCTACTTCATGCAATACGATAATTCTAATGAATAAGAGATTTAGGTATCCAAAGGGGACCAAGTGGGATGGTTCCTTTGGGTACCCAAATACATCGAGTAGGCTTTTGGAGAGAAAGTGATGAATGGGCCTTTACAAGTGGAGTTAGTGTTTCGTTTTTAATTTTGGGCCTCCATTCATACTTTGGTTGTTTTTCTTTTAAATTCATATTATGATTATATGACATCTTTTCATGATTATATTTGTTTGAAAAATAATTCATTTGTGATTTATGTTTATTCAAATTATTTTTCAAAATAGATTGATGATGATAATCATAATGAATTTTATTATATGGATTCTTTGAAAGTTTATAAGAGTGATTGTCTTTCTTTAGAAGTGATTGTTGAATGAGTGGGTTATAATATGTTTTAAAAGATTGATTCTTATTTTGATGATTTTCATTTCCACTCTTTCTTATAGACATACTCTTATAATATGAAGGATTATATTTTATAGTTTGATTTTCATGAAAAGGAGTTTTTAAATTTGAGTCATGATTGAAAATATATTGAGACTTATAATAATGACTCTTAAGAATTTTGTGAGGATCATAATTCTTTTTGAAACTAAACTCCTTTTGATTTAAAGTATGAAAATGATCCTTTTTAGAAATGATTTTGTAAGTTAATTTATCCTTGTTATTCAAAATCTTATGATGAAATTCCTTACATGACATTTGAAATTTTTCAACAAAAGATTTTAATTGTATTAACTTGCAAGATAAAACATCATTTTCAATTATCAATTTTTCATTATGCCTTTTAGAAATTAAGAGCCCTTTTTCAATTTCCTTGAATTTTTCTTTTAATAAATTGCAATTAAGACAAGGAATAGGAATTTTAACTAAAGAGCGCGAAAGAGAATTTAACACATCAATATTTGATTCTACGTTATCGTTTGCTTTTAAAGATTTATTTTCTAAACGTAATTTTGAATTAGCAATTTTTAACTTTAAAATTTTGCGTTTAGCAATTTTAAGCATACGAGATGTAGAAATAGAATTTTTTACAAAAAGAGAAGATTTAGATTTTCTTACCTTGCAATAGTTTCCGTCTTCTCTTTTGCTTGATGTGTTGCCATCAACTGAGTCTAATATTGTGACGTTGTCTTCTTCATCTTCCTCTTCCAAACAAGAGTGTCCATCATCCTTTCCGCTTGATGAGCATTCTATGGATCCATCCTTTGTGTAGCTTTCTTGAATATTTGCATAGGCTTGCATATTTTCCGGTTCTTGTGAATGTTTCGTACCTGTAGAAGGAGAATCATAAGTTCTTTCAAGAAAACTCCAAATTTCATATGCGGTAGGTAAAGTATAAATAAGTTTGAAAATATTTTGGTCTAACGCACAAAATATACTATTCATAGATTTTGCATTTAAAATAATTTCGTTTCTAGTTAGTACGCAAGATGGCTTTTTAATAGTAATATTCCAAACTTTTTCATCTAAGGCCTTAAGAAAATTTTTCATTAATATTTTCCACCCATTATAATTTTCACCCATAAATAATGGTGGTGATAATACTTTTTCATTTATATTAAAATTTTCCCCACTAGTAGAAGCGAGATCAATGTCAAGAGGCGCCATTATTCCCGGTTGTTAAGCCGATTTGGAATAACCTTCCTCTGATACCAATTGTTGGATCTTACGGCGCCCTTAGAGGGGGGGGGGGTGAATAAGGGAATAAAATTCTTTCTATAATTTTCAAGATAATTACTAAATTGTTTTATAATGAAGGAGATTGAAATAAACAATTTAGATTTAGAATTGAAAACTTAGAACACAATATAATAGAGATTACGCCAAATGATACAAATCAAGTAAACACAAAAGAGACATGATTATATATATGAAAAAGTGTTTACATAAATTTGATTTCTATATCGCTAGAAATCGGAGGCGTACAAATGTAAATTTCTTTTTGTTTACCAATCCTTCTCCCAAGGATCAGAAGGCTATCACTTGTCTCTCCCTAGACCAAGCCCAAGCCTATCCTCTAGATCTTCCCAAGATCTAGACGTAGCACACAAGGCCACGATTTCCCACCAAGCCACGCAAGGACTTGGACGCTCCGCACAAGGAAGCGATTTTCCCCTAAGCCACGCAAGGACTTAGACGCTCCGCACAAGGAAGCGATTTTCCCTACCAATACAAAGTAAAATGTATATAAATGAAAATACAAGATAAAATAAGAACTCCCTAGAAATTCAGATCTCTGAAAGGAAGGTTGAAGCTTCGAGATGATCCTTGATGTAGAAGCGCGTCCGATCTCGTCTTCAATTTCAAACCTTCTCAGCATAAATGGGAGTTCATGAGGTTCTGGAGCTCTCTGGATGGAATGCACTCAGGAAGGGACTTAGAATCTTTAGTGGTTCAAATGCACGAACACAAGGTGTCAATTTATAGAAAATCACTGTCGGAATTCCGACAGTGACTGTCGGAATTTTCCGACAACGCAAAACTGCCGGTCGTGGTGCTGTTGTGGGCAGTTGTTGTAACCTCCGAGCTGTCGCCTGGGCGACATCGATGTCGGATTTCCGACATCTCAAAACTGCTTTTCGTCGTGCTGCCGTGGGGGAAAGTAGTTGTAACTTCTCTGCTGTCGCCTGGGCGACATTGACTGTCGCCTGGGCGACATTGACTGTCGCCTGGGCGACAGTGACTGTCGCCTGGGCGACATCTCCTCTTCATTTTTGCCATCCAAAACTTCTCCAGACTGTAGATTGAGTCGTTCTCATCTCCGAAATGGGGTGGCACATTCCGTAACTCTTCCTGGATTGAAAGTTATGGCCATTTTAAGATCAGCACACAAAACTCATCCAACCTGAGACTTGTCGTTCTCGGATCATGCCCATGAACGAGGACTTGTCTCCTCATTGAACCTATACAACCTGGCCACTATAAACACACAAAAGACTAGATCAAATACAACACGGTATTTGTTATTCTCAAACCAAGAGATGCGGAAAGCAAGCTCCAACACCTTATTCATCATACCGTTGCAAGAGGTTCGCTAGGAGCCAAGTTTGGACTCGCTAAGTGTATTCGAATGAACCGTTGAGCTTGGTTCAGGTGTTTGACCTTCGTGTTTGTTTTCTTCGTCTTGTTCCAGCACCAGACCTGGCATGGCGTCGGCTTTCTGAAATCATGTTCCCCCACCTGACACTCCTCTGTTTGCTATGTTGGATTTATGAGCTCAGTCTGCTATGTTGTTTAATTCTCCGGGATAGTTTTGGTGAGTGGTTCCCGATCTCTATGATCTTCGTTGTTTAAATGTTCTGAGTATTCTCTGGTAAACTGCACCATGGTATAGTTATATACTTATATATATACATATACTTATGTATATGATTATGCACCCTGCTTCTGGTGCTATGTGTAAGTCTGTTGGGCGTGTGAGCTAAAAGACACCCCCACAACGCCTCGTTTGGGCTGTTGGTTTGTGTGGATTGGAGTCACTGTCGCAGCACTCCTGTTTTGTTTTTTGGGCTGCGGGCGTTAGTGGAGATACCACCGTCGCAGTGCCTTCTTTTGGGTGACGCTTTTCTCTCGAGCTGATCAGTCTCAAGTTCTTATAAACATATATGCTTATATATGTGTATTATGATATTATATGTATGACCATCACCTCTGAGCCGCAATGGCGGACACGTGGTGGGCTTTGATTGTGTTGACTATTACCTTCTGGTGCAGGCTTTTCTTCTTACCGAGTGCACTCGTTTGAGCTGGCTCGGGTTGTTGTAAGATTATAGATGTTTATCTGCTTAACTTTTCCTTCCTGCACTCTTTTACTTCTGATGCTGCTAATCATGGTTTTCTTGCACCCTTTTTGGGCTGAGGCATTCTTTTCTTATGAATGTCTCAAGTTCAGGTCTTTAGCTGCCGCAGGTGTTAGAGCAGCGTCGTTCAGGTCTCCTGTCGAGGCCCTTCCCCTCTTCTAGGTAAGAGGCAATTTCTTTTTGTTGTTTCCTTCTTTTCTGCGGGTTCGTATCAGTTGTTGGCGCCCGTATGGCTTTTATCTTTAGATTACTTGCTAGTAGTATTGCTGTTACTTTTGGGTTGTTTACCTACTTGCTCTCTGGGAAGCTTTATGCTAGGATGCATTAGTTACTTTATTGATATAAAAATGTCATCCTTGCATATCATGATTTTAAATAAATGTCACATATTTTGAAAATCGTAGAAAATACTTTCTTACTATACTAAACATAGATACGTGCACATCATTTCTGGGATGTTGACCTTCATGCTCATGTAGGCTAAAATGAACCTAATTTTGCATTGCGTATGTATAGTTTTCTACTTGTGGACTAGATGATCCACCAGACCGAGGGACGCGGTCTTAAGCTAAAATGAAAATTTCTCTTTTAATCCAATCGCGTATGTCTTTTATAAAATTATCGTAAGGAGTGTTCGCCTGAGCGTCTGTAGTCGTCTCCTGCATGCGTGGCATCACGATGCGTATTTTCCCCTTGCTCTGATAATACGTATTATATTTTTGGCAAAATGCGGGTTGTGACATTATCCATCAAGTAGGCGTAGTCCCTCATCCTCACGATGTGCACCTCCGGCGGCGTGACAGTCTCGTCGTGGTCACAAGGCAACGCGGCCCGGATTCTCGCACACTCATCCATCGGGGCGGCATGCCTCTCCTCGACAGCCTCTCTATCTCATCTCGCTTGAAGGTTGAGGTCCAGCAGCATCCGACCTTACTTCTGAAATAACTTGGCAGTTCGTCGCTTCATCGCCTCGGGGTCTCGCGGATCACCCAAGAAGTCCTCCATCTACTATGGGAGGGGGGACATCCCTTCGTCCCCAAAGTCTGAGTCGGTGTGCGGGGTCTCAGAGTGCTCTGCGAGAGAGAACAAACGGTTAACAGGTGGGGAAAATCCTCATATATTACGAGGGTCCAGAAACCCTCACCTAGAGGAGGGCGCAATGACCCAAAGCGAGAAGGTCCGGGACGACCCTCGAAAACATTGCCGTAGAGAGGGAAGTGAGATTTGCCTAAACCAGGAGGGTATGTTGCACCGTTGATCGGGGGAATATTTGGCGGTCTTGATCCGCCAGAGTCCTCGCCCGCCAGAAGATTGAACCCCGACATCTTTCTGGTCGTGTCGGGGACCGGCGATAGAGGTTGCAAGCTTTGATGGGATGGGGTCTTCTGGGGGGAGACTGCGAAGAGCAAGAAACCAGGATCCATTAGTCAACAAAAATGCGTGAGCAAATGAGAATAGCGGGGTACCTGTTGCCTTGTTGCCAGCGGGGTCTATGCTGGCTGGCGGAACGTGGCGAGACCCAGTTTCAGACTCGTCATTACCCTTATTGGTGGCATGATCCTGCAATCGAGCGAGATTCAGAAAGATCAATTTGTGAGCTTGATTGATTATGACTCCTACCTTCTCAGGGGAGCGGTTGTCTGGGGGAGATTCCGGTGGCGCTGACTCGTCCCCGGGTCGGCGAACCATTTTCGCCTTCTTCGTCGTCGGTACCAGAGCGGGAGGTGGACGATTCGCCCAGGCGGGGACTCTGCCCATAGAAGACTGCTCGCCAGCCTTGGAGGCTTGTAGGCGAGTCTCCATTTCCTTGGAAAGCGGCATCTCTCAGTAGCTACAGTAAGGAAGAAAGGAGAAGAAGAAGGAAATAATGTTGCGTGTCACAGTGGCTCAAGGCGATATTTATAGCCCACAGGTGGGTCCTACCAAAGATTCCTGACAGATCATCAAGAAGCTGGCGAATACAAGGGGTTGGATGTTTCTTCGCGAGCCTAGATAACCTCACAAAGAGCGGGGATTGTGTACAACCCCGATATTCGCCAGGCAAGGGGGAGGGGACGGTTCGAGAGGTCAACATTGTGAAGAAAGTAGTAAGGGGGACAGGCCAGAGAAGTCCTCGCATGAGTCGGGCGAGCGAGGCAAGCCCTCACCGACTGTTCGCTGGTAGGCTGACGAGATCGATACTCGCCGTGCATACGCGAGAAGGGCCGACGAGCCAACCTCCCGCGGGCCGCTTACAACAGTTCTCTGCGTTCGACGAACGATCATCTGCGTTCGACGAACGACGCCCTGCGCTCGACGAAATTCGCTCTGTGTTCGATGAACTCGCCTCTCAGCTCGACGAACTCGCTGAGGAAGGCAGTCATCTCGGGGGGACCAGGGTGAGCTCGCAGGAAGGTGCGCGAGACCGGCTCTCAGGTGCTGACACCAGAAGGATCCCAGGCGAGGTCTTAACGACCTGCTCGCCAAGAGGGATGTCACGGAAGAGAACCGCGAGAAGGCAGCAAGAGCTCTCGCGAGCAATATTCTCGCAAACCCCTCGCCCAAAGATTGACGAGGAGGTATTACCTTCTTACCCCCAGTGGTTTATCATTAGCCTCTCCAAACAGCGGAGTTTGGCTGTTAGCAGACCAATTTTGGGGTGCGGATAGTAAAATCAAGAGGCGGAATCCTGCTATTTGCAGGTCAGTTCAGAAAATCTATAAATAAGACCCAAAAGGCACCTTTGGAGAGGACTTCTCTTTTTTTTAGAGCTTCTCTCTCCTCAGGCTTTCCTTGGTTAGCATTTTTAGAGCTCTCCAAGGTGCCCGAGCTTCAGCATTGGCTTGGGAGGGGAAGCGCTCTAAAGATCTTCCGGGTGTGTGGTGGGTCCTCCTTGCTGGGCTCAAGGGTCCGCGTCCAGTTCCGATGCTTCAGTCTGTCCCTTCGAGGGATTAGTAAGTTCCAGCTGCCCCCCAATCCGTTGGGGGCCCCGAGCTCCACAGAGAGCATTTATTGGTTTCAACATCTGCGCCAAGATCATTTCGATGTTGCATCGACTTCACTAATAGTTCGACAGAAAGATTGAGTTACTTCAACTTTCAGTCAGAGTTACGTCGATATCTAGTTGAAGTTGTGTCGACTTCCATTCGAAGCAAGTCTTAACTTAACTGAATTTGTGCTTCTCTTAGGCATGGTCTAGACACACAAAGTTAATGTGATTTCCTAGGACTTCTAATGACCATTTTACCCTTTCTATACAATGTGGGTAAGACAACCTAACTGTTGGGAATATTGCCCTCAATGTTCCCTTGATTTGAAGAGGAATCACACAAAATGCTAAGTGCATATTGTATTTGAAGGTCATAAAATACGTAGGGTAATCCAAGTGTAATGATAAGGAAGGTATACTTGTGGGTAGCCACTAATAACATTAAGTGCCTTGGAAAGGGAGATTTGGGGTGTCATCCTATTATAGTTCCTAGTACCGTAGCGAGCCCCTTACAGGGTAGTCCTCGGGAAGTTCATGGTTAACCCTAAAGTGTAGGAATAAATGACAGTGCAAGATTAACTTAATAATGCACACACCCACACCCCGTGGTTACGAGAGGTTAGTTTTGTTTTGTTTTATGAGCGGTAGGCTCGGTGGTTGTAGCAGTGGACTAGCTAGTCCGGTGAGCTTGTGGCTCAGTAATGCTTATTGGTACGGACGAGTTGGTCCGGCGAGTCGTTGGCTCGGAAGGTTATGATGACGGGCAGGTTAGCCCGAGGAGCTTATGGCTCGCGATATAGCCTAAGACATATTGTATGTGCATAAGGTGGTGGGTCATTAGTGCCGACGGTCGTCGCACCGATGTCGATACTTTGGCTCGGTAAGTGTGGTTAACACTTTACCAAAGAAAAGTCTGGTGGAATAGCCAGTAAGAGTACGCAGATGCTCTGCTGTTGTGTTCTTAGCGTTGAGGCGTACGATAGGTCTAGGTTAGGTAGTGCAGATACCAATCTAGAGGTGGGTGAGGCCCAACCCACCGCTTCTATTTGCCACTATGGAATTATCCTGGGAGTTTTGCTAGCTCCAAAAGGGGGAACTAAAGGTCTGTGCGCATAGAGTCATAGTGTGTGAGTTGCACTTGTATGAACATATCATTAAACTGCATACCTTGCATGACATAGCATAAACATTGCATTTCAACCCCTACCCCTACCGTATAAATTGGTTATGTGATTTTTTATACGATAGGCCCTGCTAAACGACCCCTTGGTCTATAGGTTTGTGTGGGCATTCCTATAAATTAAGGTTACATTTCTTTACTATTGCTTTGCCTATTACTACTGCTTATTTGCTACTGTTTTACTTCCTACTACTTACTCATTGTATTATATAATGCTTACTAATAAACCCTTCCGTAGTTAGACTCATTGTCACCTGCTTTTGATTTTACCCCTTGATGTCCTCCACTTCATCCTTCCCGCATGGTGCCTAGGAGCCACTGGGGGAGGGGTGGGGGATTGGGTAAGTCAAGTTTGGCTGGCAGTCGGTAGACCTTATCATTTTAGGGGACCGAGGTGATGCTGCAGTAATAGAGGCTGGTGCAAATGGAGGCGTGACAGTCTTACTATCTTTAGTAGATTATGCTTCCGCGAGTGAAATTGCAGTGAGGAATTGATGTACAGGGCATGAGCCATTTATTATTACCGTACCTTTTATTCAGTTATTTTATATGTACATCTCTTTTGATGGTTTTATTTTCTATGTGATGTGGACTTGAACTTCTTTAAGTTTGTTTAAGCTTTACTTCTTTTGTGATCGATATTGCCGGCAGAATCGACATTTTGTAGTGACGACCTTCCCGAGTGATGGTGCCACCGCAAAGCGGCGGTTCTGGGCATATGACCCGGGTTTTCAAAAAGGAAAAAATGGGGTCTTACATGGTGTTTGACGAGTTGACGTCATACCATGGTAGCTTTTATGTTGAGTTACAATAGAGCAGGTCAGATGGTGGACTTGAAGAAGCTACCAAGGAGGCTCTGGTGGAGTTGCCTGTTTCTCGAGGTGCTCCAGGTGCTTCTAGCTCTGGGTCAGGGTTCTTCAGGTTTTGGAAGCAGGGGGAGCAATGCTCCAAGTATGCCTGGAAGGAGAGCTAGTTCCGAACAAGTAGCTGAAAAGGTGGATCAGAGTAAAGCTCCGAGGAGGTCCAAGAGGACTATCATCCCACCAGATCGGTATACAGAGGGAAATCTGGTGAGCTTCGTCTCATGTTTCATCGCAGGTCCCCTGGATGAGAGAGAGGCATCTTGTTTTGAAAACGCCGTTGGAGTCAAGGAGTGGGAAGGAGCCATGGATGAAGACATGACTTCCCTCAGGAAGAACGGTACTTGGGACTTGGTGCCTAAGGTTGAGGGAGTTACTCTAGTGACTTGCAAGTGGGTTTTCAAGCTGAAGAAGAAGGCTGATGGTATCATTGAGCGGTACAAGGCTCGCCTTGTAGCTCGGGGATTCTCTCAGAAGAATGGGGAAGATTACGAAGAAACCTTCAGCCCAGTTTCCAAGATGACTTCAGTTTGGGTGGTGATCGCATTGACAGCTTGCCAAGGTTGGAAGATTTGGCAACTCGACGTAAAGAATGCTTTCTTGTATGACTAGATTGACAAGGATATCTTCATGGATCAGCCACCTGGTTATGTTTTCGAAGAGCACCCAAGATATGCGTGTAAGCTCAAGAATGCTCTTTACGGCTTGAAGCAGGCGCCTCGCGCGTGGTATGGAAAGATCTCAGAATACCTCCAGTTTGCGAATATTTTGCTTCTGATTCTGATTCGAGCTTATTCGTAAAAAAGACAGGGGAGCTTTAGGTCTCGGTGCTGCTATACGTTGACGATATGATCGTTACGAGGAATTCTGAGGTGTAGGTAGCTAGACTCCGATTTGAGTTAGCTATCAGATTTGAGATGAAGGACTTGGGTGAGCTCCACCATTTCCTTGGACTCGAAGTGGAGAGGAAAGAGGGTTGTATGCTTGTTTCCCAAAAGGGCTATGCAGAATGAATTGTGAAGCGATTCAGCATGGAAGGGGGGAACATCAGCTCTACTCCACTGGAGGTTGGTATTCATCTTCGACAATGAGAGTGCCCTCAAACTGGTGAACAATCCAGTTTTTCATGTGCGAACCAAGCACATAGAGATTCAACATCATTTCATTCGGGAGAAGGTGTTGGAGGGATCTCTTATGGTTGAGCATGTGCAGAGCAAGGATAATGTCGTGGACATATTTACAAAGCCATTGTCGAAGGAACCATTCACACGGTTGAGGAGTCTACATGGGCTGACTTCCACTTCCCACTTCAAGGGGGAGTGTTAAATCATTGAAGCAGAAGTGGACAGTCCGGGCGGTCTGTCTTTGGAGACCGCAGAGACCGTGCAATTTGTGTGTGGTGGTTTACTTCTGGAAACCGCGTGCTCGGTGTGGCGACCTGGCTGTTGTAATCGCGCGTCTCTGGTGTTGGCGGTATGTGTTTGGTTTGCCTATTGCCCATGTGTTCCTGTTCTGGTTTAAACCTGGCGGTCTGGTACTGGAGGTCGTTTCGACGGTCTAGTATTGCGGTCTGCATGAGTTCGTTCTGGCAGACAGTTTGGTATGTCAGGATGTTCATGTGGCTCTGATCTTATAAGTGTCCAGGCGAGTTATATGAGCTCGTTTCTGGCGGTCCGCTCTTGATCGGTCAGATGCTCATATGTTTGTTCTTATAAGAGACCAGGCGGTCTGTCGGGTTGTTCTTGGCAAGCTGTCTTACATGGATAGTTGATTATGTCCAATAAGGTCTTATAGAGACCACGCTGTCTGGCTCTGGAGACCGCGTGCTTCAATAAGGAAGGTTCCTATATCCCCTTGGGGCGGTGACGACATCCGGTCATTTTCCTATAAATAGTGATGCCGGGGTAGCCATTTGTATGCAAGAATTGTAAGAACTAAAGTTGGCTTGATTGTGCTGGTTTTACTTTGCGGTCGCACGGTTTGAGGTTGCTTGACCTGTTTGTTTTGTTCGCAGGTTAGCGGCTAGCAGTCACCGTCAACATTATCCCTTCTTTCCAGCTTTGAATAAACCAGTTCGCCAGTGGTCTGTTTGTGCGGACTGTGTTTAGAAGTTCTTGGACTGTGCAGTGGACTCAGTTGATCAAGCGACCTTAAGTGGTCAGTCGGTCTTGAATTGCGGTCTTGCAGCTGGAAGAAATTCTTCGTCAAGAGTTCGCGGTTTACTTCTGTGATCTTGAGACCGTGCGGTCTGGGCGATCAAGAAGTGCAGACAGTTGTTGTTTTCATCAGTTGAATAAGGAAGCAGGTTGTGCGGTCTGTGATTCCGGTCTGATAGTTCACAAGTCATCAAGCTTGCTCTGTTCGCGTGGTCTTAGGGATAGCCGTGCGGTCTGGCTGTTCGAGCATTCTTGTGGTCATTGCTTTGGCAGTTCGCTGACAGCTTGTTTTTTGTCTTGTGCTTCTCTCCTTTGTGATTCTTATAAATCATGTCTTGCCATGTATGTCTCGAGCTGTAAAGAGATAGTTAATACAAGATCACTATTTTGTCTTCCCATTGTCATTGATTGGCATAATTGTGGATTGTGTTGAAGTGTTCCGCATTATTACTTCATTCCTTGACCTCTAAAAATTTAACAGACTCTTGCCCATTACTTCCCTTATGAACAATGTCTTAACTATCTTCTCCCTTGAGAATTTATTCTTAAGAAGGAAGGTAGACAAGGTCTTATACCAAGCCCTTGGGGCTTGTTTTAAGCCATATAAAGCTTTTCTAAGATAGTAAACATAATCAGGAAAAGTTGAATTGACAAAACCTGATCGTTGTTCTACATATACTTCTTCTTTAAGGTCACTATTCAGAAAGGCTGACTTCACATCCATTTGGTAGACCTTGAATCCTTTGTGGGCATCATATGCAAGGAATAATCTGATGACTTCTAGTCTTATCACTGATGCAAAAGTCTGATCAAAATCAATGCCCTCTTCTTGTCTATATCCTTTTGCTACAAGTCTTGCCTTGTTCTTCACAATTACTCCATTCTCATCCATCTTGTTCCTGTAGACCCATTTCGTTCCAATAATGTCCTATCCCTTGGGTCTTGGAACCAACTTCCACACGTTGCATCTTTTGAACTGATTTAGTTCTTCCTGCATATCTATTATCCAGAATGGATCTCCATTTGCCTCTTTAAATTTCTTTGGATCTACAAGGGAGAGAAAACTAAGGAACATTGCCTCATTATGAGTTTTGCTCCTGGTTGCGACTCCTTGGCTTGCATCCCTAATGATCAGATTTTTGGGATAGTCTCTCAGGTGTCTGATAGCAATTGGCAGTCTTTTTGTGTTTCCCTGTGCACCACCTCCAGCTTCCTGTGCAGCAGGTTGAATTTCATGTTGCTCGTCTTCACCAGCTTCTTGTGTTTCTCCAGAAGATTGTCCTTCTTCTCTGACTATTGCATCAGGTGAGGTGTTCTCATTGGCAGCTAGCTTGTCCACTATAGAAAGCTCTTTCATCTTCAGTTCAGCACCTGCAACATTAGATGAACTAGACCAACCCTTGTAGATGGATAGACTCTTCTACAACTTCAATATTTTTGTTGAACACTCTATTGGCTATACTATGGGAGCTGTATCCAACAAGAATACCCTCGCTGCTTTTCCCTGCAAACTTAGTTAAATAAGATTTGCCATTATTTCTTGCTCCCAAAAATTATAAAGTAAGATGTAGTGGGTTTTCTCCCCTTCAACAATTCATAAGGAGTTTTCTTGTGATTCTTGGTGATTGATGCTCTATTCAGCACATGACATGCTGTTTGGATAGCCTTGGCCTAGAAATATTCTGGCAAAGAAGAGTCACTCAGTAATGTTCTCCCAGCCTAAATCAGAGTCATGTTCTTTCTCTCAGCCACCCCATTTTGTTGTGGAGTTCTGGGAGAAGAGAATTCTTATGAGATATCTTGCTCTTGACAGAAATTTGTCATAGCACCAGATTGGAATTCTGTTCCATTATCATTTCTCATTTTGACCACGAAAAAATCCATTTCATTCTGGATGGTCTTGACAAATTTCATTAAGATGTCAAGAGTATCTGACTTCTTTTTGAGGAAGAAGACCCATTTGAATCTAGAGTGATCATTAACTATCACAAGTGTATATAAATTCCCTTCTAAACTCTGAATTGACATTGGACCAAAGAAATCCATGTGCAGTAAATACAAACACCTTATAGAATCCTTGTGTGCAATGCCCTTAAAGGTTTTCCTAGTTTGCTTGCCAATCTGACAAGCATGACATGGACCATCTTTAATGCATTTTAAATTAGGTGCATTTCTAACTATATTATCAGAGAATAACTTACTAATTATTTTGTAGTTGAGATGAGTTAATCTCTTGTGCCATTGTATACAAAGAGACTCTTTCTCATTAGCTACAAGATAAATAAGCATGGAAGAAGTAGAACAAATGAAATTTAAATAATAAACATTTCCTCTCCTAGTGCCTGACAAGATTGTCTCCAAATTAATTGTCTTTTTGATATGACACTTATCCTTGTGGAATTCAATCATATAGACTATGTCACATAGTTGACTTATGCTTATGAGGTTGTGTTGCAACCCCTCTACATAAGCAATTTTTGTGAAGGAGACGATGCCATTAAAGATCATACCATGGACTTTTGTAACCCCTCTATCTGAACCTCCAAATATCACTTTAGGTCCATTTTCACTGGGGCATACTCCTTCAGAAGCCTTATTGTCCCATTCATATGTTAGGAACATCCACTGTCCAAATACCATATTGGCATGTGATTGGTCTTTGGATATACCTGCAAACAAGAACTAATTTACCTTAGGAACCCAACCAACCTTGGGTCCTTGGTTCTTGTTAGTTGTTACAATAGAATTTTGACTAAAAAATACACTAACTGAAATGACTCTCTTAGCCCGTGGCACAGTAGGATTATACCAACAGTCCAAGGCAAAGATACCTACCTTTCCACAACACCAACACTCATACCTATTATATCTTCTTTTTAAAACAACTTTGGGTGCTTGATGTGCAATCTCATGTTCAAGAAAGAAGACATTGACATTCTTTGCATTCCTCTGAAGGATCTTGTGGCTATGTGCAGGATGTTGAATGGACTGCACAGTCATAAGATTCTTCTTAGGGGCAGGCCTTTTCAGAATGACCTTTCCCTTGTCTTTAGCTAATGGTGTTGGCGCTATTGAACCAAATACATATGACCCATGATGCTTCATTTGTATTTTTCATGTGGAACCCTAAGTACACTTGACCCAAGGTCTTTTCTTCCTTTCTAGTGAGGAGCATTGCTGGCCCCACTAGAGGAATATTCATTTTTCAAATGACCATACATGCTGCCATGGTCATAGTTATTGGATACAAGGACCACCTTTTTGAATATGGTTTATTGTACTTCCTCTTTTCCACTATTTCCTTTCTTTGCCTCAGCCTCCTTGTTATAGCCCAAGCCACTTCTATACTGAGCAGAAAAGCTATCAATGATAGGCAATATTGTCCATAGCTTGGAAAACTTAGCCACTAGCATCCTCTCATTGAGGAGCTTCTTCTCAAGATCCTCAATGATCTTGTTCTTATTTCTAATGGTCCAAACTTGGATAATTTATAGACCTCTCAACTTACTAATCTCTTTGCTCATATGAGTTATACTTTCAGCTGTCTCATCACAGGCAGATTTTGCAAGTTTTACGGTTTCAATTTCTTCAGCTTGCTTCTTAACAAACTTCTTGCACTTCTTGAGTGCTTATAAGAGAACACCATATTGGTTGACCATATCATTGAAATCTTTTTCAGATTCACCCTCTTCAACATGTGATATGGATACATCTGAATCTGCACCAATCTCATACTCAGAATTAGATAAAGAGGGGGGGGGGGGGGTCTTAGTGATTACCTCATCAGGATGAGCTTCATTCTGATCTTCCTCATCTGATATGGCCATTAGACCACAACATTCTTCATCATCTCTGTCACTGTCTGACAATGACAGGCGAGCCCTGATGCCCACCTTGGCAGCTGGGTAGATGTCTTCTTCAACAACATCAACCAACCCAAGGACCTCTTCATCTTCTGAATCTAAAGAGCTAGGGTAACCATCACTCCAAGTCTTCTTCTTCTTTGCCAGGAGACTCTTCTCAGATCTCTTGGCCTTGTACTGCTTTCTCTCTTCAACTTCCATTCCCTCTTTTCTTTTGACTGGACTGTCAACAATGACATGTCCAGACTTGTTGCAACAGTAGCAAACAATGTCAATATTAAAATGTTTATTCTGTTTGGAGCCATACCTTTCCCCTTTGGGGTTCCTTGAGCTGGAGGTAGAGGAAGACTTGTTCTTCCATTGTCTCCTTTTGTGAAATTTTTCGTAGATCTAGGAGTGAGCAGGAATAGTATAACTCAAAGATCAAGCCAACAACCAGAAGCACATGAAGCAAACACAATCTTTATTGATCAAGCAGAAAATTCTTCATTACAGGGTGAGGTATACATGACGAGACATTATTTCGCCAGTACACAAAAAACAGAAGAGAAAACAAGCTGAAAAGAATAACCAGCGGTCTGCCAACTGAGACCGCCTGACCGCTTGACCTGACCGGCCGCTCGGCTAGAAAACAAGACCGTCCGAACTGCCTGCCTGCGCCTTGAACAACACCAACTGACAACCTCGTGAACTCCCGAACTCCACTGATCCTCCCGAACTCCAGCAACCCGCACTGCAAGCCGCGATACCGCTCGAACATCTTCAGAAAAGGAGATGACCGCTGCTGCCCGCACAATCCGCTGAAGCTGCACAAGACAAGTTCGATCAGTTAACCGGTCGGTCACAAAAAAAAGAGACCGCAAGAACAGGACGCGAGCTCAGCTTACACTTGGTGCGATATTTTTGCTGCTACAGTGGCTCCTATTTATAGGCGTGAGACCTGATCCAGTCACCACCCTATGAGATAGGATCACCACCCATTGATCGCACGACCAGACCGGTCAACCCGCGCGATCAGCAAAAGATCCTTCTGCTTAGTGAGCTCGCCGACTTCAACAGAAGCCGTGCGATCAGACGCTCACCACCTTTGTTCGCCACCCGACCTCCTCCAACGACCGCGAACACACCAGACCAACTAGGACACCAGTCTGCCAAGTCGACCAAACACCTGTGATCGCATATACCAGCAGATCGCCAAGGGACCAACTATGCGAACACAAACCGGAGACCGGGCGACTAAGAAGACCTTAGTCCGCGCGCACCACAAAGAAACCGGACAGCCACCAGACCGGGCTGCCCCCCCACCAAGCAATCACAAGCACCAGATCGCGCGGTTACACCGAACAGAAGACAGCTCGCCACGCGGTCACACGACCAGACCGCGCGGCCTAACCTCAGCACCTATGGACAGAAGAACGGCGGTCACACCGAATAACCCGCGGCTAGACCAGAGAGGTCAGACCGCTAGAGGAGACCGCAAGACCGTGCGGTCAGACCAGACCGCGCGGTCTCCCCCCAGACCGCCAACTTCACAAACTTCCACTTCAACATTTTCAACACTCCCCCTTGAAGTGGGAAGTTGAAAACAGCGCAAGTAAACTTCTTAGTCGAGTAAACTGCCCCTTCGCCAGCGCCTTTGTGAAAATGTCAGCAGTGTTGTGCTGACTCCGAACATGCTCGACCGAAAGAGATCCCTCCAACACCTTCTCACGAATGAAATGATGCTCAATCTCGATATGCTTGGTCCTCGCGTGACAAACTGGATTAGTAACCAGTTTGAGAGCACTCTCATTGTCGCCGCGGAGCAGAGTCGGACCCTGAACCTCCTTATGGACATCTCCCACCAACCTCCTAAGACAGATGGCTTCTTGAGCTGCCAAGGCCGAAGCCTTGTATTCCGCTTCCGTGGTGGAGACCGACACGGAATCCTGCTTCTTGCTGCACCATGATATAGCCGTGGGGCCCGCCATGAAGATGTATCCAGACGTCGACTTTCGATCATCTGAATCTCCCCCGTAATCATCATCCATGTACCCATGCACCTTGAAGCCCACATCTCTCCTGTATAGGAGACCCATATCCGAAGTCGCCTTGACATACTTCAATATATTCTTGGCCGCTAATAGATGAGGCATCCGTGGTTCCGCCATATACCGACTCACCCTACCAACTGCAAATGCAATATCCGGCCTAGTGATCGTCAGATAAATCAAGCTCCCAACCAGAGCCCGGAACACCAGCGGATCTTCCAGAATCCTCCCCTCATCCTTCTGAAGTTTCATGGCCTTCTCCAAAGGTGTAGATATGCACTTCCCTTCCTTCATGCCGAATCGCTCCACGATTCACTCCGCATATCCATCCTGGGACACCAGCACTCACTTCGAGTCCAAGGAAATGGTCAAGCTCACCCAAGTCCTTCATCTCAAACCTGATAGATAACTCAGCCCAAAGCTTTGCTACTTCCCCCTTCGAATTCCCCGTCACGATCATATCGTTGACGTAAAGCAGCATGATGACTTGAAGCTCCCCGCTCTTCTTGACAAACAAGCTTGAGTCTGAGTCTGAAGCACCAAATCCATATAATATGAGATATTCTGCTATCTTTCCATACCACGCCCTCGGTGCTTGCTTCAACCCATACAGGGCATTCTTTAACTTGCAGACATAGTCAGGAAAATCTTCAGATACGAAGCCTGGCGGCTGGACCATGAAGATGTCCTTGTCAATCTCGCCGTACAAGAACACATTCTTTACGTCGAGCTGCCAAATCTCCCACCCCTAACACGCCGCCAAGGCAATCACAACCCGAACTGAAGTCATTTTTCCACCGGACTGAATGTCTCTTCATAGTCTTCACCGTATTGCTGCGAGAATCCCCGAGCCACAAGGCGAGCCTTGTATCGCTCGATACTGCCGTCTTCCTTCTTCTTAAGCTTGTAGACCCACTTGCATATCACAGGGGTGATACCCTTGGGCTTGGGTACCAGAGACCAAGTCTCATTCTTCTCAAGAGCACTCATCTCTTCCTGCATAGCTGAATCCCACTGTTCCACGCCTTTGGCCTTTTCAAAGCTCGACGACTCCCTCTCATCCAAGGGACCAGCAAAGAAACACGAGACAAAGCTCACCATGTTTCCTCCTGTATAGCGATCAGGGGCAATGATTGTTCGCTTCGATCTCCGCAACGCCTTCCCCTGACTCGCAGTATCTTCAGCTACTTCTTCTCTAGCTCCCCTTCCATACGTACTTGGAGCATCGCTCCCCCTGCTTCTTGATCCAGAAGCCTCCGCCTCAAAATTAGATATTGATGGACCACCTGGTGACACAGGCAGCTCCACCTAAAGATTTTCCACAGCTTTCTCCGGCTCCTCCACCCTGCTTTCTGGTAGCTCAACACCAGAACTTCCCTTGTAAGACGTCACCTCGTCGAACACGACGTCGCGAGATACAACAAATCTCCGCATCTCCGGGTCCATACACTTCCAGCCCTTCTTCCGATCATCATAACCCACGAAGACTAGCTTCCTTGCTTTCGCATCTAGCTTCGTCCGAAGCGCATCTGGAACGTGCACATAGCAGGTGGAACCAAACACCCGAAGGTGTGCCACGCTTGGCTTTTCCTTGAACATTAATTCATGCGGGGTCTTCATATTTATGAGACTAAGAGGCATCCTGTTGATGACGTAGGCAGCACAAGACATTCCCTCCACCCAGAAGGACTTTGGTATACTCTTGGCATGCAACCAACACTTGCAGGTCTCCGTCAGATGACGGATCTTCCGCTCTACAACTCCGTTTTGCTGTGGAGTATGCACACAAGTAAGCTCCCTCCGGATGCCTGCCTTCCTGCAAAAAGTAGAGAACTCACCAGAGGTGAACTCCCCTCCGTTGTCAGTCCTCAGCTTCTTAACCTGCAGGCCAAGCCGACCCTCCACAAGCTCTTTGAACTCCATGAACTTGGCAAATGCCTCCGCCTTCTCCTTCAAGAAATATACCCAAACATATCTGGTGTAATCATCGATCAGCACCAGCATATGTCTGCTGCCTCCGAGGCTTGGGGTAGTAGTCGGTCCCATCAAGTCACCGTGGATGCACTCTAACGACACACTACTCCTTGTCTGCGACTTGTCAAACGGTAGTCGATGAGACTTGCTGAACTGACATCCCACGCACACATGACCGTCTCCATAGGAAGATAGACTAGGCAGGCCCTTGACCAGACCTTTAAACGCCATAGCTTTCAGCTTGTCCATCCCTACATGCCCCAACCTCTCGTTCCATATGACAACACTATCATTCGTCTGCATCTTGTCAACATAAGAACTTGTCGATAAAACGAACAAGTCTTTAGCTCTCCTCCCCACATGAACAACCTCCGCCTTCACTGCTTCAACATTCCGAATAAACCTCACTTCTGTTGGGCCAAACAGAACGTGATACCTAGCGTCTACAGCGCTGGTCACGAAGAAGAGGTTTATCCTCATACCAGGCACATGATAGACACTCTTCAAAGTTAGCGGCCGCCTATCACTGCCCAAGGAAACAACCCCCACCTTCTCGACAGCATGCACGGTATTATCAGCAGTAATAATTACATCATTACCTGAGTACGGCTGAGCTGAAGAAAGCTTCGACTCGTCCCCAGTGAGGTGATGACCACACCCCAAGTCCACGATCCAATCCTCCTGATAGTTGATAGGAGCCGCAGCTCCAACAGAAGATGAGAAGGCTCCTCCCCATCCTCCATCAGTCTGTCTGGCCTCAGCTTCCACCTTTCCTATAGCAGCATGCCCTGGCTGAAGATCCACCCGGCAATCCTTCCTGATGTGACCAACCTTTCCGCATCTGAAGCACTTGGGACCTTCTCTCTTCTTCTTCCCCTTCAGCCTTAGGAGCATAGCCCCTCTCCTGCTGTCCAGAAGTTGAAGGCCCATTGCCTCCTCCAGCGGTCTTCTTCTTATCCCACTTCTTCTTCTTTCCTGTGAAGAGAACCTCACCATCTCCCCCAAACACTGACACCCCCGCCATCTGCCTTGCCAGACTCTCCTGCGAAGCAAGCAGATTTTCCAGCTCCAGCAGAGACGGCTGATTTGCCCAACCCTGCATCGGCGTCATAAAGGCAACATATTCCTTCCGCAAGCCACGGATGATGTGCCTCTTCAGCTTTGCCTCAGAAATTGGCTCATCAGGATCCATCGCTGAAATCTCGGCGCACAAGTTCTTCATCTTCAAGAAGAACGTAGAGATAGAAAGGTCACCTTAAGCCGATCTGGCCAGCTCATTCTCTAGGAATTGAAGTCTTGCCACATTTTTCTTATTAAACAGCCCGTCCAGGGCTCTCCAGATCTCTGCAGCTGATCCACACCCCAAGATGTGATCAAACAGGTCAGATGATATTTCCCTCTTCAGGACGAACTCCGCTTTGGCATTAATCGCCTCCCGTTCCTCACCTCATGACCGTTATCCCCAATTGAGAATAACTTCCTCCGTGCTCTCTCCTCCAACCACCTCCCAGAGGTCCTCACCCAGAAGATAGCTCTGCATACAAGACCTCCACTTCTTAAAGTTGGTCGAGTTGAGCATCTCAATTCCAAGACCCCTTGCTTCCATGGCTCTACCACTGGTTCCACGTGGATTAAAATGTTGTGAAGATTAAAATGTTGTGAACATTTTAATCTTGGCCTTGTACTTCACAAACTTTACTTTTCTTGCCTCCAGTTCCACGTGGATTGTTGACTGACTTCTTCTGTTGTCTTCAGCGAGTGATCACAACGATATCGTCGTGTAAGTGTTATATACACGATGATATTTAACTTAGACAGTTTGCTTGATCTTAAAACTTTATTCTAAGGATGTATGATGTCCTAACCTGCTCCTGTCACATCAAATATATATCAAATACAAATTGTACTTATCATTGACTTAGGGACTTCTCCAAATCTGGAACATTGTAGGCAGTGTTCCCGATAAATATCAAATTGATATTGTGTGGGCTCCCCACAATTAGATGTTGAGGTTTGTAGCTCTGAGGTGGAGGAATAAAAATTAGGTTCAAATGAATTTTCTTCATTGCACCGTAAACTATCTGGGTGATCTTCCCACCATGAATAATTAGAAACGAAGCAAGAAGGAAAGTCATTATAATCATATCCTATAGGAAAATTATTTTGACTATAAATTTTTTGAGAATAATAACATTCCGCTCTCGATTTATGATTCTGACCACAAAAGTTACAAAAAATATTACGCTTTGCTGCGGATTCCAAAAGATTAATTTTGTTAGTAAGCTCGACAATTTAGCGGCTAAATGAGATAACATTTTTTTTACCTTCACTTATATGAATGGAATTTGAGAAGAGAAATATGGAAAGAGGAATAATTAAATTAAAAATAGAATTAGGGGTGGGGGAAAGAAAATTAATAATAAAATTAATAAAATTTACGCTTTCAAAATATCAACAAAATTTCCGTGGCAACGACACCAAAAATTTGATACATAAAATTTAAGATATATATTTTCTCCATATTCTATGAACTATATGCAAAAATACCTATCGTTCATAGTATATGATATTTTAAAATAAAACACTAAGTGTCGTATTCCACGGGGATGTTGAGTACTTCTACTCATGCAAATTGTTATTATTTTATTGGAAAGGTAAATTTAGTTTTGTTAATAAAAAGAAAGAGAACATTTGATCGAGAATCAATCTTAAAGAAAATAATTAGTTAAAATTATAAGTGTTTGATGAAAGTAACTCGACCGTGGAGGTTCCCAAATCATGATAACATCTCTTTCGAGGAATACTATCAACTAACCTTAGGTTGATCGATTAAGAACTCTCGACCAGTCGAAACCCCAAAGCTTGCTTTAAGAGGTGAACCCCACTACTGGATTTGTCTAAAATCCAGAAGATTTATGTCATTCTCTCATGAGGAGTGCATGCAACTCCCTTTACCGATGAGCGATCTACTCGTTTTCACGGATCTCTTGATCAACTAGAATACGGATCAAGACTTGATTATAATACACTAGAAATATGAAATCAAATATTAGTGAACCAAAGGTAAATTGAGCTCTTCATGCGAAGCAATTGAAAAAGGAATTACATAATTACAATTCTGCAGAAATCATCTGATCAAATGTTAGAAAATTAGCTAAACATGATTAAGATAAAAGACAATTTTATAAGTAGGAAAAGAAATTACAAGTGCAAGAAAAGTAAAGTTTAAGCTAAGAATTAAAAGCACAAGATATAAAGTAAAATTGCATGAAAGAAAAGTACAGAAAATGAAGCTAAAATGATCCAATCGAAGCAAGGACTGGATGAAGATCATCTTGACAGTAACTTGTTTTTTTAGGAAAAAATTTCAAGTACACATCCTTAGTCACGCCCGTGACCTAGGGCGTGTAACTTCAGAAAAACTGCCAAAATGAAAGCCCGAGAACAATGGGAGAAAAACCGCTAAATTCTGAAGTAACTCGAAGTTACTTGCCCTAGGTCACTCCCGTGACCTAGGGCATGTCTGGATGGATCTGGAATGGAGGGAAAATGGTTGATCTGGAATCAATTGCTGAGGTTACTGGAGAGGTCACGCCCTCGAGTTACGTTCATGACCAAGGGAGTGTAACTTAAATATTGCTGGCATTTTATTCTGAGCTGCTGGAAAGGACATGGCCGTGAATCTTTGGTCACGCCCCTAGGTCATGCCTGTAACCTAGGGCCTGTAACTTTAAAACTGCTGAAAAATGAGCCTTAAATGCTGGAGAATGTTGTAGCCGTGAACCTATGTCATGCCCAAGGTCACGCTCGTGACCTAGGGCATGTACTTTTAGTTTTTTAGCAAAATTGCCCCAAATCTTCTCCTGAACTTGTCTATAAGCTCTAAACTATTATAAGCAACACAAAATTACTTGAAAACACAAAAATAGAGAAATTAGAATATAATTAGGATGAAATAATATAAAAAGTAATTATTTACTACATAAATATTATGATAAAATATAGATAAATATTGTACTATCAATGAGATCTTCATAATTTTACATTTGGAATTCTTTCCCTCACAACTGTTGGAACATCGTTTTCCGCATCCTTTTGATTTGAGACTAACAAATCCTACTTGTATTTGATATTGTTTGCCATTGTGTTTTTAGCATGCAGGTCTGAACAGATATGACACCAGGTTGCTGCAATATTGGTCTGGTACTAACCACAGGCAGAAAGATTGAAAGATGTCTAACGCCAGGTGTTAGGACTTAATGCTGGGTGTTAGCGATCGATGGGATGGTCTGCCGATCGAGGGGATTGGTTGCCGATCGACGAGATGGCTTGCCGACTGAATAATAAGAGAAAGAAGCTTAACACTGGCGTTAACGATCGATGATTATGGCAAGGAGGAATGCAACCGTGATTGAAGGAACAATTTAGGAATGATTTGACTCAACTCCCGACGTTAACTCTTAATGCCGACACTTTTGTTCTCGCCAAGATGCAAAACGAATGGAGGGAGCTGCCGTGATTGCTGGAGCATTTTTGGAATGATTTGACTCAACGCCCGACGTTAGAGTCAACGCCAGCGTTAATGTTGCCTAAAATGAAAGTTTCCAAAGATGCAGAATCTCCTTCCTGTTTTGAAGATCCAAGCCATCAAGTTATTTCTATACCGAGTCAACGCCCGACGTTAACTCTTAACGCCGGCGTTAGCTTCTAGTCCTATAAAAAGGTGGATTTCGTCTTCTCCAACTACTGATTGATTAGAGCCCTATTCCAGCACTTTTCAAACTCATAGAGGGCCGTATTTCCAGACCAACACTTCTCCCACTCAATTTCAAAAGGAGGAATCGAAGGAGGCTTGGATCAACACGCTAACTAAACGCGAAGAACGCATGCTTGGACTTCAACGATCTTCAGTGATTCTTCGGCGTCTCCTTCAGATTACCTCATAGGGAGTTTCATATTCGTCTTTTGTATTTATCTTTTATTTTTTTCTTTGTAATCGGTTCGGAAATTTGCCTCGTGTTGGCGACTAGGTCTGGGTAGGACTTAGGGAGTAATTCGCCTCGTGTTGGCAACTAGGTCTAGGGAGTAGATCTAGGGGGTGCTCGAGGCCTTTCTAGGGATAGGAAGGCTAGAGTGGCTTGAGGCTGTATGTTGTTTATGGGGGTGTCTACTAAATCACCTAGAGGGCGGGGGGGGGGGGGGGGGGGGGGGGGGGGGGTGGGGGGGTGGGGGTGGTGGGTGAATAGGTTAATCTTTTTATAATATCCCCCCTTTAGGTTTTTCTTACTTTCTGGTTAATAGATCTAAGAAATAAGGAACAAACTACAGAAAGCACACAACGATCTATAGAGGTTCCTCAAGACTGAGTGTCTTGAGTAGTCCTCTCTCCCTCTGCGCCTACCCAGTAGTGTGCTAGGCTCTGCAAATGCCGCCAAAAGCTTCAGGCCCTCAAGCCTTACACCACGGACCCGCAAGTCCCAACAGCCTAGGCCCGCAAGCCCCTACTGCCCCTGAGTCCGCAAGCTCGACACTCAGGCCCTCAAGCCCAACAACACGGACCCGCAAGTCCCAACAACCTAGGCCCGCAAGCCCCTACTGCCCCCGAGCCCGGAAGCTCGACACTTAGTCCCTCAAGCCCTACAGCACGAACCCGCAAGTCCCAAAAGCCTAGGCCCGCAAGCCCCTACTACCCCCGAGCCCACAAGCTTTACAGATCGCACCCGCGAGCACACTGCCCTGGCCCTCAAGCCTCACAGCTCTCTAGCCCTCAAGCTAGACAAATTGGCCCGCAAGCCTTACAAGAAAGTACAGTAAAGTAAACTGTCTCTTCTGCCTGATGTTGATCGACAACTTAGCCTGATGGAGATCGGCTTCTTGAGTTGAAGAGGATACTTCAGATCTGATCTTTGCAGCACGACTCCTTCACTCGGAGATCGGCTTCTTGAGTTGAAGAGGATACTTCAGATCTGATCTTTGCAGCACGACTCCTTCTTCACTCCCTTCTCTTAGCCTGATGATAAACGACTTCTTATCAGTCGATGATGATGACTGATTCTTCAGAGAACACTTGATTATTGTTCTCTCCTTGTTCCTCTTCTTCTCCGCAGAAAGATTGTTCAAGTGTAGCGGCGAGATACTTTTTCGCTCTTGTATTCGAGAGAGTTCCTAGGGCACCCTTCGTTCCTTTTTATAGAACAGGGAACACTGCTCAACAGTCACAATCAATGTCCTTTTCTGTCAGACGCCCAATTCAAAAGAGCACACGCTCATAGCTCTATTCCTTAGGTGCACGCGTTGATTGGACAATTAGGCGGCGGTATTAAATGCTGACAGCGCGCTGCGACATTTGAATTCTGTCTCGACGATGTTTCCACCTTCATTCTGATACCGACAACATCTCGACGATATGTACAATATCTCGACGACAAGACTTTGTCGATGCCTTGGACTTTTGTAGACCTTCAAGTCTTCTTACTTCTTCTACTGATGGTGGTATCTCGACGATACAAGATATCCTGGCGATTCTGCACATACGACGATAAGCTCTCTCTGACTGTATCGTTGAGATCCTCTTTCTTGCAATATTTCATCGTAATCATGTTGTTTACTCGACGACATGCCTTCTTCATGACGATGTCCTGTGTCTTCTCTGTGTTCGACAAACAGCATTCTGCGATCGACGAACTTGCCATCCTTCGTTCGACGATCCCCATTCTTCGTTTGACGATCGCCATTTTTCGTCCGACGATCTCGCCACGTCTCAGCGTTCGACGATCGGCATTCTCTGCCCATCATTACGATGACAAACATGCTTTGTCGACGATATCTTCTCTGCTTCTCGACGATATAGTACTTAGTTAAATAACTAAGGTACATGACTTATTGTCGATTCCTGCAAGTATGAACTAAGTGAAATATTAAATACAAAGTGAAGTATTCTTGACTTGTTGACTTCTTCAAATCAGGAATCATGTGAGCAGGCTTCCCAACACTGTATTTGGGGAGAGATCTGCTAAAGCCAACCGGTTCGTGGGGTTACGAGTCGGTATAGAAAACGAAAAAATATTTCATATTTCGCCTTCGATTTCTAGCGTCATAGAAATCGGATTTTGTAATTAATTTTATAAATCATAATCATGCCTTTTCTTGTTTAATAAAATTGATTTCATTTCTAATTTTCATTATCTTTTTACTTTTGATTTAACTTACTTCTACCAAAATATCGAAAGTTTTCTATTAAAGTTTAAAGTTTTCTAAAACCCTTATTCCCCCCCTCTAAGGGCACCTCACGATCCAACAAGTGGTATCAGAGCTAGGTTATTCCAAATCGGCTTAACAACCAGGAATAATGGCGTCTCTTGATCATGATCTCGCTCCTACTAGTTTGGAAAATTTTAATATAAATGAAAAAGTATTATCACCACCTTTATTTATGAGCAAAAATTATAAAGGGTGGAAAATATTAATGAAAATTTTTCTTAAAGCCTTAGATGAAAAAGTTTGGAATATTATTATTGAAAAGCCACATATCGTACTAACTAGAAATGAAATTAATTTAAATGCAAAATCTATAAATAGTTAATTTTGTGCGTTAGATCAAAATATTTTCAAACTTATTTATACGTTACCTACCGCATATGAGATTTGGAATTTTCTTGAAAGAACTTATGATTCTCCTTCTATAGGTATGGAACAATCACAAGAACCAGAGAATTTACAAGCTTGCACAAATGTTCAAGAAAGCTCCTCACGGGATGGATCAATGGAGTGCACATCTAGTGGAAAAGAAGAGGAAATCTTATCTTCGGAAGAGGAGTGCCAAAAAGATGTCAAAGTAACTATATGTTCAAATCTTGCCTCATCCACAAGCGCTGTAAGGAAATCAAAATCTCTTATTGTATGCAATTCTATTTCTACCTTACAATTGCTTCAAACTACAAAGCAAAAAATTAAGAAATTGAAAAATGCTAATTGCAAATTGCGCTTAGAAAATAAAGGTTTAAAAGCAAAAGTTAATGAAGAATCAAATTTTGAGTTATCTCGGTCTACCCATGGCTTCTTAGTTGAAAACATTACACCTTTTGTAGAATATAATGAATTAAAAGAAAAACACAAAAAATTTGAAAAGGAGTTTATTTTTGTAAAAGAACAAAATGAAAGATTATATTTTGAAAATTCATCTTTGAAAAATGATTGTACTAAGTGTAAAGACTATAAAATTGAAATTAAAGAGATGGATGAAATATTTGAAGAATATAGAAATAACTATCAAAATTATATTGATTCAATTGTTTCCACTCTTAAAAATAGCACAATCGCTTATAATAAAGCTAGACATAATTTAAAAATTAAGAATAATGAATTAAAAACTAAAATCAACTTGTTTAAGAAAATCATAAAGAAAAATTCTCAAAACACACATTCTCAATATAATGCAAAATCCAAAAGCAAGTTGAATATGATTTCTCAAAAGTTGAATAAGTCAAACAATGGAAATAAAAAACTTCAAAAGATTGAAAATGAAATTCCAAAATACAATCATCATTATCATTTACAACATCAATCTTCTCCCAACATAAAATTAAATGTTCACAAATTTCCTATGAAAAATACTTTCAATAATCATTACAATTATAATCTTAAAGATAAAGATAATCACAATGTAAATTTGATACATAAAAATAATATTAAACCAAGATTTGAATGGAGGCCCAAAGCTAAACATGAAATACTAATTCCACTCAAAAGGGACAATTCATCAATATCTACCCAAAAGAAAACATGATGTATTTGGGTACCCAAAGGAACTGCCTCACCCGGTCCTCTTTGGGTACCGAAATCTCTCATTTGTTAGTGTCCTATCATTCGCATGAAGTAGAAATCAAGTACAAATGAAATATTATTACTCTACTTCATGATATGCTAAACGTTCCCCTTATTTGTTTATTTTCGTTTTGTTGAACCAACATGGTATGATTACTTTACATAACTTGTGCTATGACTTTCTCATATTAAGCCAAAGTTCATTAATAAAACAAATTGAATAAAATTGAATAAACAGTTATATCATTTTTCAAGTGATCTACTAATGCTTTTTGTTTTCATCCCTCTAAATCCATTACCTATAAAAGTCTCCTATCATCATAAATCAAACTCTAAATTTGTCATATGATATTATTAAGACTAATGAAATAATTGTCGAAATGGATTTAAAAGGTATTTTAGGAGTCTTAGGCCAAACTTACAAAATGCGCAAGTTTTGCTTATGTATTTAATATATTTGTGTCATTGTAATAGCCCCTAATATGTTTGATCATAATCATGAAAAATCGGAATTGAAAATTGCAAAAATCATATGTTTTTAAACAAAAACCAAATTAAATTTACAAAAATATGCGAGATTTTGACGCAAACTTCAAACGATCATAACTTTTGATCCGCTTGTCTGGTTTTCACCCATAATAACTTTTTGGAACGAGCTTGACAAGATCTATGCAATGGCAAACCAGCTTCGCTAGTTTGAGTTCGTTTCGACCCTCAAAATTGCAAAAATTCAACTCCGTTTAAAAGTTATCTCAATTTTTCTTTTTTCAACAATTTTTTTATAAAATTTTAATATTTAGTTTGGGTAGCAACCAATAACACATAAATATCTTGAGAAAGGGAGGTTTGGGATGTCACCCCATCACATCTCCTAGTAATGGTGTCAACCCTTCACAGGGTAGACCTTGGGAAGTCCAAGATCCACTGTAAATTGCTAAGTCCAAGTAAAACCTAGTAATGATCAAACTAACTGTAGTCTTATGTGTATACCAAAAAAGAAAACAATTATTACTATATATAAATGGTTTGGTAATATTCAAAAATCAAAGAGAAAATTTATAAAACTATTCAAAAATAACCAAAAATATTTTCTCACTATATTCATTTTCGCCTTACAATCTTTGTCTATGATATTTTGAAAAGGTTGATATGAATTGTTTTACATACCTCACCTACCTCATTAGGAATAATTAATCATGAGTACCTAAATTTCAATGTGATAAAATTAATGATCATGCAAAATCAAAAGGTCTTTTAACTTATAACAATAAATATATCTACAAAAGATCTTATTGCTTTCAACATATAGTTTATGATTATGATTAGTATATGATTCACTTAAGTTTTTGCATGTATTTCATTTATATGTCTAAAATTGAAATACTATTGTTGATTACATGCAACATAATATCAAAATCATCATTCTAGCATTATCATCTAATGAATATTATCATTCATTCTAGCTATCAAACAATGACATAATGAATTCATCTTAATGCAGAACAAGTAAAAGTTAAAATTCATAATAACTATGTTGCTTTAAAATATAATTAGAAATTAATCTCTCATAAAAAGTCGTAGTTTATGGATTGATTCCATAGGACAAAATGCTTAGGATGTCCATGATCTTTCACCCGCATTATGTGTCTCATAATAGCGAGGGCGTAGGATTGTGTGCATTAGAAGACCTAACCTCTAAGTCATGTCTTGTCCTTAACCGGGGAGGGTTCTAGTGGGGCCTTGTGAGACACTGGGGGGAAAGTGTGCTAGGTTGAGCGTTCTCTAGTGTGTGCATATGGGATTAACACCCCATCCTACGGCATATGTGCAGCTCCTCATGCCCATCCATCACTTAGTACGGGGCTAGTGTGTAGACACATAGTTTGGGTATTATAATCTGGGACATACCTTTATCATATGTTTTGCATGCACTCTTTATGATTATATTATTCATGCATTCATGGTTTGATCAAACATTCTTATCTTGTGTTTTGCATATCTTATTTTTTTTTTGAGCTTTAATGATATTGTAAAACACAAATACTTTGAAAACCCCAAAAGATATAAAAACTATTTAAAAACCACAAAAATATGTTTAAATAAGCCTTCTAATCATTTCCAAATGTTCTGAAATTTCTACACTAAGAAGGTCTATATACATACTCCCCACTCCAAAGAATCTTTTTTTCAAAAACCTCAAAAACATCGTACTGTCTCGGCGTTAACTAGTTAACGCCAGACGTTAGCCCTTTTTCCCAGATCAAAATTCTGCTTTCTCTACACTATTTTTGATATTTTTCTAATGATTTTTCACTGTTTATTTTCTCAGATTTGAAATTATTTTGTTATTAAGTTGGTTATTTTATTCCAAAATACAAAATAAATTCAAATAATTCAAAATGATCAAAAATATGTTTTTGTTATTTGTTTTGCTTTAAATTTTTTACAAAATTATGATTTGACTATAAGACTTCACAAGAGCAAACATCTTAGTCATTTTTATTTCAAATGGTCAAAATTGATTTTAGGCATACACTTAAGGATTGTCTTCAATGTCTAATTTTTATTTTAAATTTCCTAAACATTGTTTTATCTTGTCATGCCTTAACCTTAATCTGATTATGTGCTATGAAATAGTCTATAAAAATTGTGTATGATTGCCTAGCATGCCTCTAAGTATGAGTAATGCTTTATGTTAATCAATGATTCATACACTCACTAATTTGGTAATCTAGATGTGCTCATAATCGTAGTCTTGCATGATTGTGTAGTGTAATAGTTTTAACACATTAAGTTGTATGTCTAAATTACCTACACCATCTTTTACAAAATAAATTTCTTGCACACATAGAAGTGTTATTTCAAAATTATAAATGTTTGCGATAATAAGTGAATTCGAAGACTTTTGGCCCCAACAAAAAAATCACTAAATAATATGCCAAAGATAACTCCACCAAGCACTACTCACCCTCCTGATAAGACTTAATGAGCATTGTGAGGTTGAGCACCTTGGAAAGAATTGTAAAGTGTCTTGTGCAAACATATTCATTTTATCACTTCTATTTGTACAGCGAATCACTCAAAATAAAAATAAAAAATTATAAAAATGCTTATATGATCCCCCAAGCAATACTTCGCTCCCTGATAAGTCTTAATGAGCATTGTGTCGGTGAAGCACCTTGGTAGTTGTACTTATGTTAGGTGCTTTGAAATTTTATTCTAGTTGTGATGTGTGAAAGTAATTATATAATTACAATCTTAATGTTGTTGTAACTATTACATTACATGTGTCATGTGTTTTGATTATTTCACTTGTATATTTTTATCAAAACACCTTTTGCACACATCATTGATTTTCATAAAGCTTCTACTCATGAGAATTGGATCCTAATGCAAAATTACATAATTCTCTACAAACTTAAGTAAAAGCACTAGATTGCAATGCATGATTTCTACAATGTTTTCTTTAATTGAAATACGAATTGGTTACATTGTAGTTATTATCTTTCTGAATATGTTGATTCATGCTTGCCTATTAGTTATGAAAATTATTCCAAGTTAAAATGCTCAAATCTGAAGAATCTAGATATATTATTGAAATTGTCAAACTATAACAAAAATACTACTCTTAATTATTTTGTTTTTGTTTTTCCGCATTTCTCTTTTGGTCATGTATTTCGTTTACTATGGTTTATCATGCTCACTTCTTATGTCTTTCTTCACTTATGCTTGTCAAACAATATTGCATCTCTTTCAACAAGTAATATTCTTCTTCAAAAATTAATTTGCAAAGCAAGTGGTAGAATTCCTTTGGTAAATTCATAGAATGATGTTCTTTCACGCTTATCACATATTTTTTCCGCTGTGCTACTCTCTCCCTTAGCTCGATCATGACTTACATTATGTTTACACAAAACTCTAGATCCTCTCTTAGTTATGTCCCAACTTTTGTCTTCTTTATTCTAGTTTTGTTTCACTCCACCCTCTTTTGCTAATAACAAAAGGGGGAGAATAAAATGATAAATCACAAGGAGCAGGATTCACTTGATTAAGGGGGAGCATAAATCTAGTCTATGGGTGCATACACTAAGGGGGAGCACCTAAGTAGGGGCAGCACAATGTTCAATGAACTATAACTCTTATTATTATCTCTATGATTGCTTTGTGTCATATATCATTCTACAAACACATATCTTATATATGAATATGATTTATCTCTATTGGATTTGTTATTATCAAAATGGGGAGATTGTTGGAACATGGTTTTCTATATCCCTTTGATTTGAGAATAACAAATCCTACTTGTATTTGATCTTGTTTGCTATTGTGTTTTTAGCATGCAGGTCTGAACAAATATGACACCAGGTTGCTGCAATATTAGTCTGGTACTATCCACAGACAGAAAGATTGAAAGATGTCTAACGCCAGGTGTTAGGACTTAATGCTGGGCGTTAGCGATCGACGGGATTATCTACCGATCGACGGGATGGGTTGTCAATAGATGGGATGGCTTGCCGACTGAATAAAAAGAGAAAGAAGCTTAAGGCTAGGCGTTAGGACTTAACGCTGGCGTTAACAATCAATGATTATGGAAAGGAGGAATGCAGCCGTGATTGAAGGAACAATTTAGGAATGATTTGACTCAACGCCCGACGTTAACTCTTAACGCCGATGTTAACCTTTGTTCCCGCCAAGATGCAAAATGAATGGAGGGAAGTGGTCGTGATTGCTGGAGCATTTTTGGAATGATTTGACTCAACGCCCGGCGTTAGAGTCAACGCCAGCGTTAAGGTTGCCTAAAATGAAAGTTTCCAAAAATGCAGAATCTTCTTCCTGTTTTGAAGATCCGAGCCATCAAGTTATTTCTATACTGAGTCAACGCCAGTCGTTAACTCTTAACGCCGGCGTTAGCTTCCAGTCCTATAAAAAGGTGTATTTCATCTTCTCCAACTACTGATTGATTAGAGCCCTATTCCAGCACTTCAGAAACTCTGAGAGGGACGTATTTCTAGACTAACACTTCTCGCACTCAATTTCAAAAGGAGGAATCAAAGGAGGATTTGATCAACACGCTAACTCAACGCGAAGAATGCATACTTGGACTTCAACGATCTTCAGCGATTCTTCGGTGCCTCCTTCAGATTACCTTATAGGGAGTTTCATATTTGTCTTTCTTATTTATCTTTTATTTTTATCTTTGTAATTGGTTTGGAAATTTGCCTCGTGTTGGCGACTAGGTCTGGGTAGGACTTAGGGAGTAATTTGCCTCGTGTTGGCGAATATGTGTAGGGAGTAGATCTAGGGGGCTCTCGAGGCCTTTCTAGGGATAGGAAGGCTAGAGTGGATTGAGGCCGTATCTAGGGAGAGATTGGCTAAAGCCAACCGGTTTGTGGGGATACGAGTCAGTATAGAAAACGAAAAGAATATTTCATATTTCGCCTTCAATTTCTAGCATCATGGAAATCAGATTTTGTAATCAATTTTATAAATGATAATCATGTCTTTTCCTGTATAATAAAATTGATTTCATTTCTAATTTTCATTATCTCTTTACTTTTGATTTAACTTACTTCTACCAAAATATCAATAGTTTTCTATTAAAGTTTAAAGTTTTCTAAAACCCTTATTCACCCCCTCTCTAAGGGTGCCTCACGATCCAACAACAACCGCATATTAGGTACAGATTTCTTGAGCTATTTTTCTAATGTTTGATGGATATAATGTACCTCAGATCAGATTAGGTAATACGTTCTTTTTATAATTTGTTTGGAAGTGTGGTATGGTTGAACTACATGTTTCCAATATTGTACAGAATAATTGATTTTTATTTACATCAATATATTAAATAGCCTCCGCAAATTTGAGTCTGGAAGAGAGAATGGAGTTCGCCATCCTCTCACATGCATGAAGTGCTATACCGACAAGTTGAAGTGGTTTTAGTTCAAGGGATTTTAAAAATCCAGCGATTTCCTCTTTGATGTTCAGAAGAAGAAGAGCTGCAGAATTTTAGAGTGTTTTTTGTAAAGCATTGGCAAAGAACTCTGCCAATTCCAGCCATGTCGATAAAACCTATGGCACCGTATTTTAGGACTGGATCCAGCTTTAGATTCCAGCCAGAGATTCTCCATATGCGAAGGCTATACACGTTCAGGTAAGAATCCATTTATTCTATATAAGAAAATTAGACATTTGTTTATTTGTATTCTTTGATAGTTTGCCCTTCAGATTTTATTTGCACATAAGGCGGAGTGTGATCTTTTCCTACCTTTAGTTAATCAAATATTTGAAGTAATAAACTAAAAAAACTTTAATTTTCCTCCCCTTTTATGAATTCTATAGTTTCATAAACTGAAACTCTATAAATTTTATTTATAGATAATTTTTTTACAAAGAAATTAAGTATTGTTTATTTCTAATGAACTATGTGAACTTTCAGTTGGTGGAGAAGGATCCACAAGGATCCATTGCATTATTTTGGTATGCAATGTACTATGTGGATTGAGTCGACAGTGCATGGTTGTCGTAATGAAACAATTGAATCGACCAGAAGAATTGATTTAGGTGATTAAATCTTTTCGAGGATTATGCTATGCGAAAACATAAGAGCATCTTGATAATGTTCTTCTTGACATATACTAGGAAATTTGCTGGGTATAATGCTTTTCTGTGTAATTTTTGAAGTAACTACAGAAATTTTATCCAAGTATTCTGATTTTTCTTGCTTAGCTGTATTTGGGCAGAAATGCGGGAGGATCGATAGGAAAAATTGATTTGCTCAACCGCAAGTTGAGGATGATTGATGAAGGAATTGGCTTTCAGAGGGCGATATTGAAAATGGCAAGGTCACAAGGCAAGAAATTCCTTGCCACTATGGCAAGGTCATAAGGCAAGAGATTCTCTCACCAACTATGGCATAGTCACAAGGCTCAATTTTGGCATCTTTGGAGTGATTTTTGTTGTTGTTTTGATTAATTTGTTGGATCTAGTTTATTTCGCATTCATTTGCATCCGCTTCCTTTCCTATCATCAAAAGCTTGAACTGATGTTGTCTATATTTTTATTGTTTATTGAACTATCACCTAGAGGGGGGGGGGGGGGGAGTAGGTGATGTGACTATTTTTAAAAAATAAACTTATAACAACTAAAATAAACCACGGGAAAGAACATAGTCACAGAACTCAGCACACAGAGACACCAAATTTATAGTAGTTCCCCAAAGATGGGTACATTCACTTTCCCCCAACACCTATCTAGCAACCAACTAGCTTAGGCAAACTCCTCCAATTTCTCAGATCTCCCCCACAGATCCTATAACTCAGGCACAATAGACACTACAACTTAGGCACAACAAGCCCTAAAACTCAGATCGACTTAAGATCCTATCTTAGGTTCATGGAACCCTACAGCTCAGGCACAACATGCCCTATAACTCAGATCTACAATAGATCCTACCTCAGGTTCAAACAGAACCCTACAACTTAGAATCAAAAGAGTCCCACAGAGAATATAATGAGTTTACAAAATAGAAGAACACTCTATAATGTAAAGAATAGAAATAGCCTGGAGAGTCTTCTAAGGACTGATGCAGATGACCTCTGGATCTAAAGAGAAGTCTTTGAAGAACTAGAAACTGATGCACAGTAGCTTCTCTTTGATCCTCTTCTTCAATATGGAACAATACTTATCAGTCAATAGTGCCTAACTGAACCTTGGAGAATGGAGAGCGCTGGAAGTTTGTTCTCGAGAATGTTCCTTCAGCCATGCTGATGGCCATTATAATCTTTTGATTTGTTAGTTTTGTGTATATTTTTATGGCAAACATCTTATCATTATATACGACAAGGATGTCTAACGGTCTATACCGAGGTCTCTTGATTGTTAGAAGCCCATTCTTTCACGACATCTGCTGATTGGTTCTTTAGATGGCGACATTAAATGCAGACATCGCGTGAAAGTGCACAGTGTACCTCTGAGAATCCTCTAGAGGGGGGGGGGGGGGTGAATAGAGATTTAAAAAATTATTCCTATTCTAACTGTGAAGACAATAAACTATTCTAAGAATTATGCACAATCAAGACCTCAGGCAGAATAAATCAGTACTGAAATATAAATCAGAAAATAGTAAACTAAACTAGCTATAGGGACAACACAGAAAATTTATCCAGCTAGAAGACTCACAGATTTTTATAGAGGTTCCCCAAAATGTGGGTACTCCCCTCTTCTACCACCAGGTAGGGATGCACCAACAGTGCCCGAGTCTTTTGATAAGGAGACAATTAGAACCACCGGATCTTTTGATAAGGAGATCTTGAACCACTGAATCCTTTGAAAGAGGGATTCTCAAAACTCTCTACCAGATCTTTTGATAAGGAGATCTTGAACCACTGAATCCTTTGAAGAGGTATTAATAAAACTCTTTTACAGAAAGAGAAAGAAAGAAGAGAAAAAAGTTGTAGGAATTCTGTTCTCAGAATTCTTGAGAGGGCTGTATGAAGAACAACCAATTATGTTCCACAGGATCTGCTCTTGATTAGCCCCTGCTTTTGATAATGATGAGTTACAGGTGCTTTGTATGTTAGATCCTTTTTGCTTCTACTGATTGAGATATGGCTGCTGCTATAAGATTGTGATGAAGAGCAGCTTTCAGATCCACTGTTCTATTATATGAAGAACAACAAGAGCCCTTTCTTTTCATTTCTCTTTTCTGTATATCAGTTCCTGAGAGAGAGAGAAGAAGAGAAAATCCCTAGCAAGAAGGAGAGGGCTAATTGTGATTAATGCCTTATGTATTTCTTTCTTCTTTTCTCCTTTTATTCTCTTTGTTCCATTTCGAATTTGTTTCCCTTTCTAGTATGCCTTGAAAAGGTAATCTGGTGACGACATTCTCTTTCTTTCCTCTTTAATTCTTGTCCCAACCACCTACAAGGAATATGGTTCCAAGAAACCTTTTGTGTCCTTCTTTAATGCTCCTTTCTATTTCAGGCAATTATTGAACCGTTGGGGAACGGTCTTGAAGGATGTGGGCCATGAAAGAAGGATCAGAGAGACAGCTGAAAAGATTACCTTTTATATACTGTATTCGACGTAGCGTCGAATTCATTTCTTCTCTTATCGACGTAGCTTTGAGTTCTTCTAGGAGCTGCTTCGATTTCATCTGTGCTCCAACTGAACTCTGCCAGTCGACGCTGCATCGATATCTTATCAATGGGTACGTCCTGTTGATCTGCCTGGATCTGAGCTTCATCTTCTACGTCGAGATGAAGTCGACGTTATGTCGACTTTAGATGGCTTCGATAGAAAACATCTTCTGCGTCAAGTTGTAGTAGAAGCTGCGTCGACATCACCAGTTACTCTGACAAGTCCCTGCCCTTTACGTCGATATCCATTCGATGTAACGTCGACTTGAGTTACTTCGACAGAAGGGTTGATCCACCTGGACTTCTAGTCAGAGCAGCGTCGATATGGACTCGATGTTGCGTCAAATTCTATTCGACGCAAATGTTAACTTAGCCCAATTTTGCTTCCCTTGATCTGGTCCTGATACCCTATGTTCAGTATGACATCCTAAGACATCTAATGACCAGATTACCCTTACTATGCAATGGGTAATTTATTCCTAGAGGATAAAATCACTTTTAGTTAAATTGTTAAGTTAAATCAAGGGTTTTTCCCAACAATTTCCCCCTATTTATCTTAACGAAATTTACAGGTTTGTTTAGAGTGATTTTATACAATTTCAAAGCATAATCAAGCATGCATGCTAGATAACATAGACATAAAATGGAAAACAACTGAAGAACACAAAAGGGAAAACAACTGAAACTATAGACAACAGATTTTCATATTAAAAAATTGTGTAGCATTGTTTTTCCCACCAAAGGTAATTTCACAGAACAACCAACAATTTACCTGGTACCTGAAGTTCAGAGATCCTTCTCAGGAGTTCTTCTTTTTCTTGAGAATACTTTTGACGAGGCTTTTCTTGAGGCAAACTTCAGTGGCTTATCATCCTTTTCAGTAGTGTCTTTGAGAGGCTCCCCCTGTCTTTGTACATTTATTCTAGCTTCATGGGCAGCTTCCTCTGCTTTCTGAACAACTTCATCTAAAGGCACTTTCAATTGGGTCTCACCTTGAGCTGCAGTTGTACTTACATCAGCCATCTCTGCATCTAGATCCCTCTGGACATCTGGGATAAGCTCCCCTTCATCTGTCAGAAACTGCATGACATCTGTCATCTCTTTGTCACTTGCCTCCCCCTGATCAGTTGCATCTATTTGTTCATCATTACCTTTTTCTGGGAACTCCCCCTGATTTGCAGGCTCCCCCTGGATTTGTGCTTCCTGGAGGGTAGTCACTTTGTCATGAGCAGTCTCATTGTCAGCATTTCCCTGATCCTATCCATTCAAGTCAAGGACAGGTCTCTATTCCTCTAAGATCTTCTCCCCCTTCTTGACCTTGCTGGCCAGTGAGGTTAAGAATTCCCTTGAAACCATGGAAGATATAAACTCTTTGAGGCTCTGAATTTTTTTGTGAAAACTTAATAACTCACCCTCTACCTGTGAGTATTTCTTGTCAAATTTCCTATCTTGAGAAGCCACTTGATCTGCAAAAGTTGAGGAGGCAATGACCACTGGTTTGGAAATGATCTGATCAATATCAATTTTGGGGGGGGGGGGGGGGATAAAATGTAGATGGAGAAGGTAGTGGAGGAACATCTTCTTGGATGGGAGAAAGGGAATGATACACCTCTGGTGAGAAGTGAATTGATGAAGATGGAGGTGGAGCAGGTTGACATTCTGGAATTGTAGAGGATGGAGGTAGATGGGTTTGCAGAGAAGATGGCTCAAGTGATGAAGTGGATTGGAACTGTTGTTGCAGTTATTGTTGTTGTTGTTGCTATTGTTGTTGATGTTGTTGAGAAGGGGCTGGTGTATCTTCTTGATGGGGATCTGGAACAGTGTCCATTGGGGGAAGATCATCCCTTGAGGGATCTGGAATCTCCCTGTTTGACCCTAGAGGAGGAGGAGATGGAGGAGGAGATGCTGGAGCTTGACCATGCTTCACTATTTGCCTGGTCCACTTTGAAAAGATTCCGATATTAATTCTCTTCCCAGGGGGGAATGGGCACTCCTTTTGACTTGCATATTGCTGGGTAATGATGGAAAAAGACTTGGCTCATAATTCTCATATATGCATTTTCCTTGTGGGCATATTTGTGCTCTATCATCTTTAGGAACAAACTCCCCTAGTTTATCTTCTTCTAGCGAACCAGAATTCCCATAACTTGCAACTGCTGTTTTGGTCTGGCATCATGAGCAGAGACTTTGTATAGCAACACCTTTCCCACAATGTCAGCCAGAAATTTATAATCTTCTCCCAAGTCAATCTTTTTGAGATTGATGGCTTTCTCCCTTTTGAACTGCATGATCTCTAGGACTCTCTTGGCCTCTTCCCCTGTCAGCTCATCTGAATCTTCCCCAGTTGGAAGATCAAAAGTCTGTCTTAGAAGCTCCTCTGTGATGAGAATATCTGTCTCATAAACTTTCCCACTAAGGGAGCCATCCTCTCCTATTTGAATGCTGTCTTTGAACTCATTAAGTTCGATGTTCAAGATTTTATATCTAGTGGATATCAGCTTAGTCAGCCCAGTATTTTGAAATAGGCCAAGGATGGCCTTGAAGCTTTCTGCGGCTGCGCTGAATGAATCCACATCCACATCGAATCCTGAGTTAACTTTGGGAGGGGCCATCACTTTAAATGTACCTGCAAAGATAAAGAGAAAACGAGAGAGAAGGACACAAGAGAGCAGGAGAGCAAGAGAGCAAGATAATTTGAAAGCGTAAATATTTCGACGCAGTAATTGCTTAAAAGTAGATGAATCGCCGCTACTTTGGGCATAGGTCAACGCACCGTCGATAATACTTATTACTTGGCGCGCAAAACTGTGTCGGGATTGCTTCTAGAAGCAATTCCGCGTGCGCTAATATATTGACATTGCGTCGATTAGTACTTGACGTAGCATCGAGATTATTCGGAGACCCTGTGTCGATATAGTCCTGTCGATGTTGCGTTGATTTCCAATCGACGTGACTTTGAGTTTAATCAGCAATTATTAAGTCGACATATACGTCGATAAGAACTTGACGCTGCATCGAATGCTATTCAAATCGTCTGCTCTGTGTGCTTTTCAACGCTGGCGTCGAGTGGAAGTCAATGGTACGTCGACTTCTATTCGACGCATCTCTTAATAAACAAATCTATTCCTTTAGAAAATTCTTGCTGTTTTTCCCAGCAATTTTATTTATTGAAAATAGACCATAATATGATGTAATAGATATCGAGGAGGATTCAAGGTAGAAATTACTCTCTAGAATGACATTTGTTCCTTATTTATGACCTACATCATTCTTCCCACTCAATTTTCTCCTGAGTGGAACCCTTCCTAACCCTACACAAGTAATTCAAACATTAGAAGGAACCCAGGTTACCTTGGGCCCTTTGCTTTTACCATTGTAGGGTTCAATGAAAGAATAGGAGGGTCTTTTATGATACCCTTCAGGATGATATGGAATGGTTTTCCCAAACCCATTGTTTTGAAATTTGAAATGGGTATAAAATGTATCTAGATATAATAAATCTGAAGGGTGTTTTATTATCCTAGGTCTTGACTTACCCTTTTGATTGTGGTTATTTAATTTCCTTATGTTATTTTTACCAGAGGATTTCTCTTTCTTATTGAGATGTATTTCGTTGGGTTTATCTATCCTATCTGAATAGCTACCAACCTTACCCTTAGTTCATTTGCTCTTCTCACTGGGTTGATAATCTCTGGGTCTAAAAAATGACACTGGATTTTTCTAGGCTGGCTTGCTAGGAGGTTCTGTGCTCATGGAGGGCTCTGCTCCTAACCCTAATTGGTTAAATCTGACATCTTTGAGCTTCTGACTCCTTCCATTTAGTGAGTCCTCAAAAAGGCCTTTACCTTTGTCAGCTCTTCTTTTAAATTTGTATTTTCTTCTCTAAGTTTAATCAATTCTACCACTTTATCATTAATTTCATTTGTTAGTTTTTGATTTATTAGATGCATTTCATCTTCTTTAAGGTTCTCTAGTTCAGTTCTAGCTATGTTTAATTCTTTTTCTACCCTAAGATGTTCAATGCAGAAATCTTTAAAAAAAGTTTTAAAATCATCAGATGTAAAGTCAAATTCATCAAAAATTGATACATGTTCATCTGCATCATCTGATGTCATTCCAAGAGCCATCATGCATGCTACTACTGCTTCTTCTTCATCATCACTCTCTGATGATGATGAGCTCTCTTCCACTTCTGAATCACTCCAGGTTTCAGCAATGAAACCCTTTGCTTTTTTTCTTGTCCTTCCCTCTGGTGGACTTCTTCTTCTCATCTTTAGTGCTGCTCCTGTTCCTTTTCTCTTGAGGGCACTCAGGAGCAATGTGTCCTGACTTGTTGCAGGTAAAGCAGATGATCTCCTTCCTTGGAGTCTTATCATATCTAGGCTTTGAGTCTCTATCTCTTCTCCTTGAGTCTTCAGTCTTGACCCACTTCTTGAATCTCCTTGCTAGGAGATTGAACATCTCATCTTCTGGAGTAGAGGGCTCTCCTTCAGCAGCTTTCAGAGCTAAGTTCCTTTGGACAGGAGATGGAGTAGTTTCCCTCTCTTCTGACTCAGCCCTGGTCTTTAGTAGCATCTCATAGGACTTAAGATTTCCTAACAAAGCTTCAGTGGAGATCTCTCTATGGCATCTGGATTCTCTGATTGCCCAGGTTCTTGAATCCCATGAGCTAGGGAAGCACATAAGGATTTTATCATTGATCTCATGTAGAGATATCTCCTTGCCTAGGCTTCTGAGCTCATTAATAATGATGCTGAATATGTCATACATGACAGCAACAGATTCTTCAGGCGTCTTTTGAAAGTTCTCATACTGGGATATGAGAAGGGACTTTCTGTCCTTCCTTTCACCAGGACTTCCTTCAACCATTGTGGTGAGGGAATCCCAGATTTCTTTTGCCGATTGACATTCAACAACCTTCTAGAAAATGTCATCTGACATTGTTGAAACCAGAATGGTCATGGCCTTGGCATCACATGCCTTGACCATCTTCTCAGCCTCTGTCCATTCCTTTCTTGGGACAACTTCAGTTGTGGAGGTTTATCCTTTCTTTTGTTTGACTGGAGCAGGAGAACCTGTGACAAGAACATTATATATGTCTTCATCAATTGAATTCATATAAATCCTTATCCTGGCTTTCCAGAGTGTGAACTTATTTAAGTTACACACTGGGGGTCTTGTGGAGGCATAATCCTTAATACTCATTTTCTATATAAAATATATTTATAGAAAAAGAAATAAGAGTAGGAGGTCTTTTTGATCAAGGTGTTAACCTCTTAATGATCAACCTCCCTCTGATACCAATTGAAAGTGCACAGTGTACCTCTGAGAATCCTCTAGAGGGGGAGGGGGTGAATAGAGATTTAAAAAATTATTCGTATTCTAACTGTGAAGACAATAACCTTTCTAAGAATTATGCACAATCAAGACCTCGGGCAGAATAAGCTAGTACTGAAATATAAAGTAGAAAACAGTAAAGTAAATTAGCTATAGGGACAACACAGAAAATTTATCCAACCAGAAGACACAAATTTTTATAGAGGTTCCCCAAAATGTGGGTACTCCCCTCTTCTACCACCAGGTAGGGATGCACCAATAGTGTCTGAGTCTTTTGATAAGGAGACTCTTAGAACCACCAGATCTTTTGATAAGGAGATCTTGAACCACTAAATCTTTTGAAAGAGGGATTCTAAAAACACTTTACCAGATCTTTTGATAAGGAGATCTTGTACCCCTGAATCCTTTGATGAGGGATTAATAAAACTCTTTTACAGAATACGAAAGAAAGAAGAGAAAAAGGTTGTAGGAATTCTGTTCTCAGAATTCTTGAGAGGGTTGTATGAAGAACAACCAATTATGTTCAACAGGATCTGCTTTTGATTAGCCCCTGCTTTTGATAATGATGAGTTACAGGTGCTTTGTATGTCAGATCCTTTTTTCTTCTACTGATTGAGATCTGGCTACTGCTATAAGATTGTGATGTAGAGCAGCTTTCAGATCCACTGTTCTATTAGATGAAGAAAAACAAGAGCCCTTTCTTTTCGTTTCTCTTTTCTATATATCAGTTCCTGAGAGAGAGAGAGAAGATGAGAAAAGCCCTAGCAAGAAGGAGAAGGCTAATTATGATTAATGCCTTATGTATTTCTTTCTTCTCTTCTCTTTTTATTCTCTTTGTTCCATTTCGAATTTGTTTCCCTTTCTGGTATGCCTTGAAAAGGTAATCTGCTGGCGACATTCTCTTTATTTCCTCTTTAATTATCGTCCTGACCACCTACAAGGAATATGGTTCCAAGAAACCTTTTGTGTCCTTCTTTAATGCTCCTTTCTATTTCAGGCAATTATTGAGCCGTTGGGGAACGGTCTTGAAGGATGTGGGCCATGAAAGAAGGATCAGAGAGACAGCTGAAAAGATTACCTTTTACAGACTGTATTTGACATAACATTGACTTTAGATAGCTTCATCTTCTGCGTCGAGATGAAGTCGATGTTACATCGACTTTAGATGGCTTCGATAAATAACATCTTCTCCGTCGAGTTGTAGTAGAAGCTGCGACTTCACCAGTTACTCCGACAAGTCCCTTCCCTTTACGTCGATATCCATTCGACGTAATGTCGACTTGAGTTACTTCGACAGAAGGGTTGATCCACCTGGACTTCTAGTTAGAGCAGCGTCGATATGGACTCGATGTTGCGTCAAATTCTATTCGACGCAAATGTTAACTTAGCCCAATTTTACTTCCCTTGTTCTGGTCCTGATACCCAATGTTGAGTATGACATCCTAAGACATCTAATGACCAGATTACCCTTACTATACAATGAGTAATTTATTCCTAGAGGATAAAATCACTTTTAGTTAATTTGTTAAGTTAAATCAAGGGTTTTTCCCAAAAATTCTTGGTCTGTTTCGATGATATGAACAATATCTCGATGACAGAACTTGCCATTCCAGCTATCCATCTTAGACTTAGACAACTCTTCAATTCCTCTGAAATTTTCACTTGAAATAGGTATCTCAATGATATATGACAGCTGATTCTTCTTAACTCCTCAAAATGATATCATCATGTGTACCTTGTTCACACGATGATATATGCCTTTGCAAACTTTCTTGAGTTCTCACAATGATATCGTCGTTTGTACCTAGTTGACACGATGATATTTGCCTTAACATACTTTCTTTGAGTTATCACAACGACATCATCGTGCGTGCCTTATTGACACGATGATATTTTCCTTTACATTCTTTTTCAATGATATGTACAGTCCTTCTCAATGATTTTGGACTTAAAGAGATTTGAGAAGCACTAGACATACTAACTATACACTGCATTCATAAATAAGATAGAACATCAAATGCACAATGCTTTTATCATTTTCCTTAGCACTTCTTCAAATCAGGAACATTGTTGGGCACTGTTCCAAATAATCTCTCCCTATTTGAAGAAGTCATAACTCACATCAATGAAAAATGCCAGATAATAAAAGTAGAATCAAATAAAGAAAATTAAATAATATATAGAAAGATTCAATCATAAACATTGTATACATGAAGGACAATGTCTTATACAAAATTAATAAAGTCATTTTCCTTATCCAATCTCAAGACAAACATCCTTAGATATCTAATCCTTCTAGCTTCTGCTGCTACTGCCTTTTTCCTTTCCTCATTTGTCTTTCATAGAAACTCTTTGGCTTTGGGATCATTTTAGGAGAAGGAGGAGGACCATGGGGAAAACTTGGTTACGATTTCTCCTCTTCTCCTCTTGTCTCATATGGATTTGCTAATCAGCAGAGTAATAGACTCATTCTGAGCCAGCCTTGGGATATCCAAATTCAGTCTATGCCTCTGTAATGAGATCTCTAGAAGTAGGAATCCGCCTGTTTAACTGAGGATCTAGCTCAACTTCCCTCAGTCTTCTTTTCTTGTACTCTCTGCTTTCTTTTCTCTTCCTCTTCCTAGAGGTTGAAGAGTCTCCAATTTCAACATCATTTTCCTTTGACGCAGTACTCTCAGAAGGTTCTTCCATATCATACGTAGAGGTGGGCATTTTCATGGCTTGCTTAACCTGATCAACTGTCCACATTGCCTGATGGGAGCCTGCATTTATTACAACCTTTTCCCCCTTTATGACTTCTTCTGCAATGTGATCATCTAGGGTAACTTGCACCAAGTTGATTCTCTCATGAAGATTACGTTAGGCCTGAAGAAGATAATTTCTGAGTTGAAGCAGAGGATCATCTAGCATTTGTATATCAAAGTCCATTCTGTCAACTACAGTCTATCTATCCTGACCCATGAAGTTTATGAACTATTGAAAAGCTTCTTGCATATTTCCTGACATGACTACCTGATTTTAAATAACTTAGAGAGTTGTCTGATGAGCTACATTCAGCTGATCATCAATATTGTCCATAACTGGAGCTGCCAAGTGAATAAAGTTAGTTTGCTGAGTATTGAGATGATGCATATCATCTTTGACAACCAGGAGCTCATCCTTCAGCTCCTTCCTCAACCCTTCAACTATCTTTAGAAAAATTCCTCCATCTTTATCCTCTGCACATCTAGCAGTGCTGTCAGAATGTTAAACAAGGATCCTGATTGTGCATTGTATGGTTCAACCTCAGCATCTTCAGGGGCAGAAAATCTCCTGGAGACACTTTCAGAATCACTGTCCACAAACTGGAAACCAGGAGAATCTATTAACATTTCCTCTTCATCTAACACAACTTCCTTGTCTTTGAATAATACCATTTCAAGTACAGTGAGAACTATTTTTTGGAGCTTTCCAGGCTCTCCCCCATTCTCTTTCTTGGATCCTTCACCAACATCCTTCTCTGTCTCATTTCCAGCACTCTTCTCAGCTTCTCTTTCAACATCTTCCTGAACTCCACCTTCAACAGAAGTTCCAACTTCTCCATCAGTAGCACTTCCACTTCTATCTTCAACAACCAATCTTTCTGCTATATCATCCAGTGCAGAGTAACCCATATGGGTCTCCCCCTCAACATCTACAGTTTCTTGGGCTGAGCTCCCTAGTAGGGACTCCCGCTCAACTTAACCTGACACTTGAACAGAGGTCCTTGGTAAGGAATCCCCCTCAACATAGGCTCCTCTTTCCTGACTTCTTTTTCTCTTAAACACAACTGGAGTAGCACTTAAAGGTGCTATAATTTCCTCAATAACCTCTATGGGAGCAGGTTCAACGTTAGCCCAAGGTGTTATCTGAACTTGAGAGCCCCCCTCTATCAGAGCAGGGTTTGGGATAGTTGGAGCTACTTCTTCTTAAGAACTACTAGATGATCTTTCCTCCTCCTCAGAATCATCAGACTACACGACCTTCTGCTTTTCTTTTAGAACTTCCTTGATAGCTTTAGGGGATTTTGAAACCACCCTTTCCTATCTCTCTAGTATTCTAGAGCCCAACTTCTTGAAGTTGTGAAGTGGTACTCCCTTCTTCCTCTTTAGGTTCTCCCCAATAGAATTCAGAAGATTAAGAGACAGAATCCTTCCAAAACTTGGGGTCTTCAGATTCCTCTCGAGTCTTTGAAGCATAAGATTTCTCCAGTCAGTCTTCTTGGATATAATGATTCTGTACATTATGTCGAACATCTCTTTCAAGATTCTATCATGAGAACCTGTCTTACAAATCATCACTTTTACCAATACATCAGCCAATAGCTTCCCTCGCTGATCGAATTCAGCCCTTTTAATTGACCCATAGGTATTGCCGTTGTGACCACACCAGGTGTAACATGCAGTGTAGTCTTCACCAATCATATCTTCATCTTATTCTCTGCCTCGAACCATGGTAGTTGCAATGCCTTCCCCATGCTCTTAGCAGATACTTTCACCTTCTTGCCAGCTACATTCGATTTCACAGAAGTTTCAGTACAACTAACTTGAGCTTCTTCATAGAACTCCAGCAACTCTTTGTGCACGAGGACACACGACTCACTTAACATATATTCCAATCCTGTCGCTTCAAGCGACCCTATCATTGATCGGATTTCTGCTGATCAATAATTGAAACCTCCTCTCAGCATCTACCATACAGAAATCATAGACGCCTCTTCCTATTCTTTGTCCTTCTTTGGAGCCATGGAAGCAGGTTGGCGGGAATGAATGTATGTCGTGAACAGAATGGGAGTTTGTCATAGAAAGGACTTAGGGAAAATGGCCGTTTAAGTATGTCCTAAACATTCTTCCTATTTATACTAGAGGTAGATGAATGGGCGCGTACCTATTCATACTATTTGATTTCAATAATCAATTACCAAACGACTCAGATTGAAAGATCCAATATTGTTTTAAATAGCTGAGTTGTGTTACGATGATACACATTGTGTCATCAAAATATTTTGCCGCTAAGAATCCCTCTACTGACTCTGTAGGTCTTTCTCAGTTTATATATTGTGTCGCTGAGATACTTGTAGTGTCGTCGAGACATCTAACAATGTCGTTGAGACAAATCACTGATATTTGCCACACTTAATGAATTTCCATCACTTCTTGAGAGGCACCTGCAACACTCACCATATATGTTATCTGTGTCTATAAATAGATGATGGCAAATTTAAATTGAGTTAGAATTCATTTTAAGTTCAACATCCCCAATTGAAACTTGAAGAAGTTAAACATAGCTTCATCTAGGGGCTTTGTGAATATATTAGCCACTTATTTATCTGTATGGACAAACTCAAGGATGATATCTTAATTCTCCACATGCGCCTTAATAAAGTGATACCTGATCTCAATGTGCTTAGTCCTACTATGTGAGACAAGGTTTTTAGTAATTGAGATGGCACTAGATGCGTCACAAAGCAAAGGTGTTTTGGTCATCTTCAGATTTTAGTCTTGGAGATGATGTCAGATTCACAACAATTGGGCACAACTGTTGGAACATGGTTTTCCGTATCCCTTTGATTTGAGAATAACAAATCCTACTTGTATTTGATCTTGTTTGTCATTGTGTTTTTAGCATGCAGGTTTGAACAGAGATGACACTAGGTTGCTGTTGTTGGTCTAGATTTGCCCACAAGATGAAAAGAGTGGAAGAGAGCCAACGAACGACGTTAACTCTTAACGCCGACGTTGAATTTCATTCCCACCAAGATGAAAATGGCATGGAGGGAAGCTGCCGTGATTGTAGGAGCATTTTGGGAATGATTTGACTTAATTCTAGGCGTTAGACTCAACGCCAGCGTTAAGGTTGCCTAAAATGAGTGTTTCCAAAGATGCAGAATCTCCTTCCTGTATTGAAGATCCGAGCCATTAAAACATTTCTATACTGGGTCAACGCCAGACGTTAGCCTTAACGCCGACGTTAGCTTCCAGTCCTATAAATAGGTGGATTTCATCTTCTTCAACATCGAATGCTAAGGAGCCCTATTCCTGCACTCTGATTTATTTGTGAGGGCCATATTTTCATACCACAAAGGATCTCCCACTCAATTTCAAAAGGAGGAATAAAAGGAGGCTTGGATCAACACGCTAACTCAACGCGAAGAACGCACGCTTGTACTTTAACAATTCTTCGTCGTCTCCTTCAAATTACCTCATAGGGAGTTTTAATATTTGTTTTTTATATTTATCTTTGTAATCGGTTCGTGAATTCACCTTGTGTTGGCGACTAGGTCTGGGTAGGACTTAGGGAGGAATTCGCCTCATGTTGGCGACTGGGTCTAGGGAGTAGATCTAGGGGGTGCTCAAGGCCTTTCTGGGGATAGAAGGGCTTGAGCGGCTTGAGGCCGTATCTGGGGAGAGACCGGCTAAAGCCAACTGGTTCTTAGTGAGAAGAGACAGTATATAAACGAAAAGAGAATTTCATATTTGGCCTTCGATTTCTATCGTCATAGAAATCAGATTTTGTAATCAATTTTATAAATGATAATCATGTCTTTTCTTCTTAATAAAATTGATTTCACTTCTAATTTCTATCTCTTTACTTTTGATTTAACTCACTTCTAATAAAACATCTAAAGTTTTCTATAAAAGATTAAAGTTTTCTAAAACCCTTATTCACCCCCTCTAAGGGCGCCTCAAGATCCAACAAGTGGTATCAGAGCCAGGTTATTCCAATACGGTCTAACAACCAGGAGTAATGGCGTCTCTTGATCATGATCTCGCTTCTACTAGTGGGGAAAATTTTAATATAAATGAAAAATTATTATCACCACCTTTATTTATGGGCAAAAATTATAAAGGGTGGAAAATATTAATGAAAATTTTTCTTAAAGCTTTAGATGAAGAAGTTTGAAATATTACTATTGAAAAGTCACCTAGCGTACCGACTAGAAACGAAATTGTTTTAAATGCAAAATCTATAAATAGTCTATTTTGTGGGTTAGATCAAAATATTTTCAAACTTATTTATAATTTACCTACCGCATAAGAAATTTGGAATTTTCTTGAAAGAACTTATGATTCTCCTTCTGTAGGTATGGAACTATCACAAGAATCGGAGAATATGTAAGCCTGCACAAGTATTCAAGAAAGCTCCTCACATGATGGATCCATGGAATGCACATCAAGCGGAAGGGATGATGACAACACATTTTTGGAAGAGGAACATGAAGATGTCAAAGGAACTTTATGTTCAAACCTTTCCTCATCCAAAAGCAAAGTTAGGAAATCGAATTCCCTTATTGTTTGCAATTCTATTTCTACATTACAATGGCTACAAATTACAAAGCGCAAAACTAAGAAATTGAAAAATACGAATTACAAATTGCGCGTAGAATCAAAATCAAATTTATCTAGTTCTACCCATGTCTCTTCAATTGAAAATATAAAACCTTGTTTTGATTGCAATATTCTTAAAGAAAAACTCAAGGTATATGAAAATGAGCATCTTAATGAACACAATGAAAAATTACCTTTAGAAAAGTCCTCTATTACAAATGATTGTGCTATGTGTAAAAGTTATAAAATTGAAATTAAAGAGATGGATGAAACATTTGATGAATTAAGAAATGACTATCAAACTCACATTGATTCAATTATCTCCACTCTTAAAAATAGCACAATAGCTTATAATAAAGCTAGACATAATCTTAAGATAAAAAATGAGGAATTAAAATCAAAAATCAATTTGCTTATGAAAATTCACAATCTCAAGGAATATGTAAAAGCAAGTTGAATATGAATATAAATATCTTGAATAAACCCAATAATGGGAGTAAGGAACAAAAAGTCTTTGTAAATCAAAATCTGAGCCACAATCATTTACAAAATCCATTTTCTCCCAACATAAATTTAAACGTTATCAAATTTCCTATACGTAACACTTTTGAAAATCATTACAGAAATTTGAAATATAAGAATATGAAACCAAAGTATGAATGGAGACCCAACATTAAAGATGAACCATTAACTCCACTTGAAAGGGTTCATTCATACTCATCTCCCCAAAAATCATCTCTCTATATTTGGGTACCTAAAGGAACCGTTACACATGGTTCTCTTTGGATACCTAAATCTCTTATTCATTAGGTATCATCATATGCATGAAGTAGAATCTTTTTAAAATGAAATATATTAATTTCTACTTCATGATATGCTTCAATGTCTTTTTTTTGTTTCTTATTTTTAAGCTATCATGTCATGGTCACCTTATATATTATTGGAACTATGATTTTATCTCTTAAAAGCATAATAAGTTTATCAAATTGATCAAAATTCAAAGTCATATTTTATTTTGGTGTCCAATCTATCTTTCATAAATTCATTGCCTATAAATATCTTATATTATCCATATAAACCTATTCTAAATTTGCTATGAGATATTTATCTAGATTTATGAAATCATGAACTTCACTTTTTCTCTTTTGGAAATTTTGAGTCAATAAATTTTAAATAAATTGGGTAGCAACCAATAACACTTAAATATCTTGAGAAAGGGAGATTTGGGATGTCACCCCATCATATCTCCTAATACCGATGCGAACCCATCATAGGGTAGACCTCGGGAAGTCCAAGATCCACTCTAAATTGCTACCAAAGTCTAGCAAAGATCAAATTGATTATAGACCCGTGCGTACTCTTGCAATGTCCGAACAAGAAAACTATCATTATCTTGCACTTTCAGAAAAATAATATAGACCTTTGGTAACTTTTCTTAAAAATCAATAAATAAATAAATAATATATGCGAGATTTCGACCCAAACTTCAAACGATCAAAATTTTTGATCCGCTTGTCAGACTTTTGCCCACAATAGCTTTTCAGAATGAGGTCGAGAAGCTCTATGCCATGGCAAACGAGCTTTGCTCGTTTGAGTTCATTTCGACCCTCAAAATTGTCAAAATTCAACTCTGTTTAGAAGTTATCTCAGTTTTTTTTCGGCAATTTTTGTGTCTACGGATTTTATGTCACAGGCTCCTGTGTCCCCTTCCAACAAATTATATGCTTGTAATCTTTACATAACATTGCACCTTGTTATCATAACTTTTCATCTAACATCATCACTTACTGTAAGTAGAAATCAATGACTATGCTAGTTATACTATGAGTTGTTTTGATAAAGAAAAATAGAACAATGAAATTTAAAAGTCAGGAAAATAATATATATGTCTTGGTGAATATTCAAAAATTCAAAGAGAAAATTTACCAAAAACCTTTCAAAATTACCAAAAAATATTCTCTCAATACATTCATTATTCACCTTACAATTTTTCTCTTTAATACGTTGAAATGGATGAATATGAATTGGTTTATTTTAAATACCTACATCATTATGAATAAAAAATTTCGAGTACCTAATTTTCTATGTGTTTAAACTAATGATTGCTTATAATAATCATGCAAAATAAAAAGATCTTTTAATTTAAATATGAAACATAACTACAAAAGATCCTTTGCTTCCAACATATGGTTTTTGATCATGATAATATGAATGAAATATGTTTTGTGTGTGCATGTATCTCACTTATATGTAAACCCTAGAATCATCTTTATACTAATAAGAGCAAATCAAATAGAAAAATCACTTTATTCTAGGTCTAAAAATTGAAATACTATTTTTGAACACATGCAACATTAACTCTATTAATCTTATTGCGTAACATTGCTCGCAAACACATCATTCTAGCATTATCATCTGATAAATGTTATTCATGCTAGTTATCTCTTATTGCTATAATGAATTATTTTAAATAGAAAAATTGAAAGTAAAAATTCATAATAACTATGTGGTTAAAATGAACCATAATTAGAAATCAATCTCTCATAAAAGCCATAATATATAAATTGATTTCATAGGACAAAATGCTTAGGATGTCCATGATCATTCACTCATATTATGTCTCACAATAGCGAGGGCGTATGATTGTATACATTAGAAGACCTAACCTCTAAGTCATATCTTGTCCTTAACCAGGGAGGGTTCCAGTAGCGCCTTGCGAGGCATTGAGGGGGAAGGAGTGCTAGGTTGCGCGTTCTTTAATGTATGCATATGAGATTAACACCCCAACCTACGACATGCAAAGTTTTAAATGTCGGATGTCGGGTACATATCGGATTTAGTTTTTAAAAGTCAGATGTCGGATGTCGGGGACATTTGAAAATGTCGGGTTTCAAAATTAAAACATAAATTATTAGTAAGTATAATATAACTATGCATCTATCATGTTTTTATGCATCTAACATAATATATTACTATTTGTTTTATAAGCTCTTTTTTATTATTTATATTGGCAAACAGTTACAGTTGCAAGAATTGAAGAGTTGGAATGCATTTTCAATTTTTACTAGTTCAATAGCACTATAGCAGACCGCATATGGTTTAATTCTGAAGCTCAAATTGCTCCTAAAGAATGATGAGTATGTTTGATGCGGTTCTAGACTATTTCTGTTAACCACAAAGTTTTATTCTATTATTTTGACAAATTCTTAAAAACTCTCCGGGTAACAAATGTTCTAATGTATAATCTCTAATGTTGATACATGCTAAATTATTCAATAATAATTGAGCTTTAGTACTGTTCATGCTATTGCAAGTTGAAGCATAAGTTACAGAACATGGAAAATCCAAAAATGTATTTTGATTTTATGTCTAAGCAATTAGATATTGTTCATCCAAAGCTACAAACATAAGTACACAATTATAATATTTATTTTTCTATAATGCTGTCATTATGACATTAACATTTTGTAGGGCATAAAATTTTAAGAAGTATTAAGAAGGTTTGATCATGCATCAAACATGAAAATGTGACAAAATATCAAAATATCGGCCTCATAACAAAATATCGGATCGGCCGATAAGTCGGAATATTTCTGATTTATCGGCCGATATTATTAAAAATGATTTTTTAATGTAAAATTTAAAATCTATATCGGTTTCTTCCCAAATCAGACATGTCGGCCGACATGTCGGACATGTCGGCCGACATTTAAAACATTGACGACATGTGTGCAGCTCCTTATGCCCATCCGTCACTTAGTATGGGGCTAGTGTGCAGGCATATAGTTTGGGTATTATAATCTAGGGCATACCTATATCATATTTTTTTGCATGCACTCTTTATGATCATATTATTCATGCATTCTTGGGTTGATTGAACATACTTCTCTTGCGTTTTACATATTTTATCATTTTTGAGCTTTAATGAAATTGTAAAACACAAATATTTGAAAACCAAATAAAATATAAAGCCATTTTGTACAAATAAAACATGCTTAAATAACCTTCTAATCATATCCAAATTTTCTGAAATTCTAATTTTCTACAATATTTCTGGTATTTTTCAAATGAATTTTCTCAGTTTCTTTTCTCAACTTTAAAATTATTTTGTTATAAATTTGTTAGTTTTATTCCAAAATACATAAAAAAGCTTTCATCATTTGTTTTTGTTTTACATATTTACAAATTTATGGTTTGACTTCATGCCTTGACCTTCTGATTATGTGCAATGAAATAGTCTATAGAAAATTATGTATGATTGACTAGCATGCCTCTAAGTATGAGTAATGCTTTATGCTAATCAATGATTCATTCACTCACTATTTTGGTAATCTACGTGTGCTCTCATAATCATAGACTTGCATGATTGTGTAGTGTAATAATTTTTAACATATTAAGTTATATGTATAAATTACCTACACCGTCTTTCAAATAATAAATTTCATGCACACATAGAAGTGTTATTTCAATATTGGTAATGTTTGCAACAACAAGTGAATTTGGAGATCTTTGGCCCAAACTTAAAAAATATAATGAAATAATTTGCCAAAGATAACTCCACCAAGCACTACTCACCCTCCTGATAAGTCTTAATGAGCATTGTGAGGTTGAGCACCTTGGAAAGAATTGTAAAGTTTCTTGTGCAAACACATTTTATTTCACTTCTATTTGTACACCGGATCACTAAAAATAAAAAATTAAAAAAATGCTTATATGATCCCCCAAGCAATACTTCGCTCCCTGTTAAGTCTTAGTGAGCATTGTGTAGGGGAAGCACCTTGGTAGTTGTACTCCATTAATGTGCTTTGAAATTTTATTCTAAAATTGATGTGTGAAAGTAATTATAAGATTACAATCTTAATATTGTTGTTACTATTTCATTACATATGTCATGTGTTTTGATTATTTCACTTGTATACTTTTATCAAAATACCTTATGCACACATCATTGTTTTTCATAAAGCTTCTACTCATGAGAATTGAATCCTAATGCAAAATTACATAATTATCTAAAAACTTAAGTAAAAGCACTAGATTGCAATGCATGAATTCTACAATGTTTTCTTTACTTGAAATACGAATTGATTACATTGTAGCTATTATCTTTTTGAATATGTTAAATCATGCTTGCCTATTAGTTATGAAAATTTTCAAAGTTAAATGCTCAAATGTGAAGAGTCTAGACATATTGTTGGAATGGTCAAACTATTACAAAAATGTTAATCTTAGTTATTTTGTTTTATTTTTACCATGCTTTCTCATGATTACTTATAATGTTTTTCTTCACTTGTGCTTATCAAACTATATTGCATTTCATCCAACAAGTTTCTTAAAAAAAATTTCACTTTGAAAAGCAAGTGGTAGTATTCCTTTGGTGAAACAAAAAAATGGAATGTTATTCTTTCACGCTCATCATATCTTTTTCCGCTGTGCTACTCTCTCCCTTAGCTCTATCATGATTTACATTATATTTAAACAAAACTTTTAATCCTCTCTTAGTTATGTCCCAACTTTTGTCTTCTTTACTCTAGTTTTGTTTCACTCTACCCACTTTTGCTAAAACAAAAGGGGGAGAATAAAATGATAAATCTTAATGATTAAAGGAGTAGGATTCACTAGATTAAGGGAGAGAATAAATCTAGTCTATGGGAGCATACACTAAGGGGGATCACTTAAGTAGGGGGAGCACAACTTAACAATCTATAATTCTTATTATTGTGTCTATATTGCTTAGTGTCATATATCCTTCTAAAAGCACACCTCTCTTATATATGAATCTTATTTATCTATATTGGATTTGTTATTATCAAAAGAGGAAGATTGTTGGAACATGGTTTTCCACATCCCTTTGATTTGAGAATAACAAATCCTACTTGTATTTGATCTTGTTTGCCATTGTGTTTTTAGCATGCAGGTTTGAACAAAGATGACACTAGGTTGCTATTGTTGGTCTAGATTTGCTCACAAGCTGAAAAGAATGGAAGAGAGCTAACGCCCGACGTTAACTCTTAACACCGACGTTGACCTTTGTTCCCACCAAGATGAAAATGGCATGGAGGGAAGCTGTCGTGATTGCAGGAGCATTTTGGGAATGATTTGACTCAACGCCAGACATTACACTCAACGCTAGCATTAAGGTTGCCTAAAATGAATGTTTCCAAAGATGCAGAATCTCCTTCCTATTTTGAAGATCCGAGCCATTAAAACAATTCTATATTGGGTCAACGCCAGGCGTTAGCCTTAACGCCGACGTTAGCTTCCAGTCCTATAAATAAGTGGATTTCATCTTCTTCAACATCGAATGCTAGGAGCCTTATTCCAGCACTCTGAATTATTGTGAGGGCCGTATTTTCAGACCACAAAGGTTCTCCCGCTAAATTTCAAAAGGAGGAATCAAAGGAGGCTTGGATTAACATGCTAACTCAATGTGAAGAATGCACGCTTGGACTTCAATGATATTCAACAATTCTTTGTCATCTCCTTCAAATTACCTCACTGGGAGTTTTTATATTTGTCTTTTATATTTATCTTTGTAATCGGTTCATGAATTCACCTCGTGTTGGTGACTAGGTCTGGGTAGGACTTAAAGAGAAATTCACCACGTGTTGGCGACTAGGTCTAGGGAGTAGATCTAGGTGGTTCTCGAGCCCTTTCTGGGGATAGAAGGGCTAGAGCGTCTTGAGGCCGTATCTAGGGAGAGATCGGCTAAAGCCAACTGGTTCTTAGTGAGAAGAGTCGGTATATAAAACGAAAAGAGAATTTCATATTTCGCCTTCGATTTCTAGTGTCATAGAAATCAGATTTTGTATTCAATTTTATAAATGATAATCATGTCTTTTCTTGCTTAATAAAATTGATTTCATTTCTAATTTCTATCTCTTTACTTTTGATTTAACTCACTTCTAATAAAATATATAAAGTTTTCTATAAAAGATAAAAGTTTTCTAAAACCGGCCTTATTCACCCCCCTCTAAGGGCTCCTCAAGAACAACAACAACTCCCTGTAGATATATATTCTGATTCTATTGTAGAGATTGCCACACTTGTTTTCTTCTTGCTGCTCCATGAAATGAGACTTCCTCCAAGGAATTGGCAAGTCCCTGAAGTGCTCTTCCTATCTTCCTTGCACTCTGCATAATCTGTATCTGAATACTCAGTTGGCTCACAATCATTGTTCTTATGGTACCATTAGCCAAGATTTGGTGTACCCTTGAGGTATCTTAAGATCCTCTTAACAGAGAAGTGATGAGATTCCTTGGGGTACACCTGGTATCTAACACACACAAATGTGTTATATATTATATCAGGCATACTAACAGTTAGATTGAGCAAAGATCTAATCATGCATATGTACTTGGATTCATCAAAGGGTATTCCCTTTTCATCCTTGTCAATAGTCATATTATATCCCATGGGATTCTTCATTGAAGAAGCACTCTCCAATTCAAATTTCTTGACTAGATAATTAGTGAACTTAGTCTGTGAGATGAATATACCATCTTCAGACTGTTTCACTTAGAGACCTAGGAAGTATTTGAGGTCTCCCATACTGCTCATTTCAAACCTTCCCTGCATCAAGTTGGCAAACTTCTTGCAGAGATGATCATCTGTAGAGCCACATATTATGTCAACCACATAGATCTACACTAGCAAGATCTTACCCTTTACTCCCCTTAAGAATAATGTCTTGTCAATCTTCCCACTTGAGAACTTGTTCTCAATGAGAAAGCTTGACAAGTTTTCATACCAGGCTCTAGGAGTCTGTTTCAACCCAAACAAAGCTTTTCTGAGAAAATAAACACAATCAGATTGTTTAGAATCAACAAAACCTGGGGGTTGCTCTACATACACCTCGCTTTGAGATCACCATTTAGAAAAGCTGACTTCACATCCATCTGGTAGACCTTGAATCCTCTTTGGGCTGCATAAGCCAGACTTAATCTGATGGCTTCTAATCTTGCAACATGGGTAAAGGTTTGGTCAAAGTCTATGCCATCCTCTTGTCGATATCCATTTGCAACTAGCCTAGCCTTATCCTTTGTAATTACTCCATTTTCATCCAACTTGTTCTTGTAGACCCATTTGTTAATATTATATTGCGTCCTTGGGGTCTAGGAACTAAGTTCCACACTCTGCAACTCTTGAACTGATATTATCCTTCCGGCATGGCTGCAATCCAGAATGGATCTGTATTTGCTTCCTCGAATTTCTTGGGTTCAACTTGAGAAAGGAAACTTAGATACATGTCTTCATTCAAGGTCCTGATCCTTGTCAGCACTCCATGACTAACATATCCTATGATCTGCTCATGTGGATGATTCCTGATGTGTCTAGATGTAGCTGGTATTCTTCCGGGGGTTTCTTCTATGATTGGTTCTACAAGATATGCTTCCTATGCTGTATCCAATACTTCCACAACATCTTCTTCCAAGTCTACTATAGCTGAGTGATCTTTGAATTTTACTGAAGTTTCAGCTTTGTCTTCAATGTATAGTCTCTTCATTCTCTCAGTTGTACTTGCATCCACTAAAGAACTAAACCAGCCATTGTGAATAAGGCTAGTCTCATCAAATACAATATGTACAAATTATTCTACTTCTTGAGTATTAATGTTGTACACCCTATAAGATTTGCTATAAGACATGTAGCCAACAGAAATACCTTCACTGCTTTTCTCTTCAAACTTTGTCAACTTGGTTTTCTCATTATTAAGGACATAACATTTGTTACCAAAGATTCTAAAGTAGGATAGAGTAGGTTTTCTGCCCTTCATAAGCTCATAGGGAGTTTTCTTGTGGGCTTTGATGATGGAGGCTCCATTAATCACATGACAGGATATATTGATAGCCTCTGCCCACAAAAATTTTGGTAGAGAGGAGTCACTTAGCATTATCCTGCTGGCTTCTATTAAAGTTCTATTTTTTCCTATCAGCCACTCCATTTTGTTGAGGAGTTCTGGTTGAGAAGAATTCTCGGGATATATTCATCTCTTGATAGAATTCTATCATGGACCCTGACTGAAATACTGTACCATGGTCACATCTGAATTTGACACAGTACAGCTCATTTCATTATGGATTTGCCTGACAAAATTAATCAAGTTGTCTAAGGTATCTAGCTTCTTTTTAAGGAAGAAAACCTAAGTGAACCGTGAATAGTCATCAACTACTACAAGAGTATAAGCTTTCCCTCCTAAGCTATGATCTGACATAGGACCAAATAGGTCCATGCGCAACATGTAGAGGCACCTTGTAGAGTCTTTAATAGTAATGTCCTTAAAGCTAGTCCTTATTTTCTTGCCAAGTTGGCATGCATCACATGGACCTTCTTTAATGCATTTAATGTTGGGTCTGTCTCTCACTAAGTCTTGAGAGAAGAGCTTGCTAATGGTTTTATAATTAATGTGAGCAACTTTCTTATTCCATTGAACACAATGGGCCTATTTCTCATTAGCTACAAAGCACACTGGCTTAGAAGAATCTGAATGAAAGAAATTAAGACAATACATATTTCCACTCATAGTGCCTCAGAATCCAAGAAATTCTTAACTAAACACTTATCCTTGTAGAAAACAATAACAAAACCTAAATCACAAAGTTGGCATATGCTTATGAGATTAGGATTCAATCCCTCCACATAAGTTAACTTTGTGATGGTGACTAAACCATTGAAGAAGTTACCATATCCTATGGTCACCCCTCTTTCTGAACCTCCAAATATCATTGTTGGTCCACCTTCCACTGGGGTGTAGACCCTTAGGTAGCTCTTTACTCCAGCCATATGTTTAGAGCAACCACTATCCAAATACCAAATAGGAGATTGGTTGGTCTTTGGACATTCTTTCCTAGGAGAGGTGTCCTCATCATGGAAGTCTTCATCTACGGACATAAGGCCAATTAGTGCTTCCTCTTCAGGTTCTGAGGAGCTTGAATCAGAATTACTTAATGTTCTGATTTTCTTTGCAATAAATCCTCTTTTAATTTTCTTCTTATCCTTTGGATTTCTCCTATCTTCATACTTCCATGACTCCCTCCTTTTAGAGGGGCAGTCAGCTATCATGTGCCCTATTTTCTTACAACAACGTCACACTCTATTAGCTAAATCATATTTATTAGGTTTAGACTTATACATGTCTTCCCTAGATGGCTTGGATCTATCATGATGATCAGATCTCCTGGAGTTGGATGAGGATGATCTATGGCTGTCACTTCTCCTTCTGGATATTAGCTTTTTAAATTATTTAGAGATAAGTGCCAGTTCCCTGACTGTATTGTCTGACCCTGATGTGCTAGCATCATATGCCTCACTGCTTTAAGATTCCTCCAAAAATATTGGAGTCTTGTCTTAGGTTCTCCTGATGCCTGCCTTGAGAGCTACATACCTTTCTCTGGTGCTTCCCCTTGAGCTTTCTTCTTCCGCTTTTCTTGTGTTGAGTTGAAGCTCATGGGACAGAAGCTTTCCATACAGATTTTTGGGCTCCATGATGCCCAGATTTCCCATCTCGCTAATGACACATATCTTGATGTCCCATTCCTTAGTGGGGGATCTAAGGAATTTGTCATTAAGATAAAAAATTGTGAACTCCCTTCCATAGTTTCTTAGGTCATTCACAATTTTGAAAAACCTAACTCAATAGTTAGAGATGGTTTCATTCTTGCTTTGTTTGAAGGCCTTATATTCCTGGTTCATAAGGGACTTCCTGTCATCCCTTATCTCCTCTGTCCCCTCCATGTAGACAATCAAGGAGTCCCACATCTCCATGGCAGATTTGTAGTGAATAAGATTCTGGAGGGTGGAGTCATCAATTGAGCTTACTATAATATTTTGTGCACTTTTATCAAGGGCAACCAAGGCAAGCTAATTCTTACTCATATTAGTGAACTTCTTTGGTACTCTCTGGGTAGGATCAATGGTAGAGGTTTTCATGGGTATATGGGGTTCCTCTTGAACAACAACAAAGAGCCTGGGATCTGCAGCCTCCATAAATAACCTGACTCTTTCTTTTCAGATAGGGAAGTTTTTTTAGAGCACACTGGAAGCTTCATAGACCTCATCTATCTGTACTGATAACCTCCAACCATTGAGAATAGTTACAAGGATCTAGATCTAACTGTTAAGTCACTTTTTGGCCAACCTCGCTCTGATACCACTTGTTGTTTATGGAACTATCACTTAGAGGGGGGGGGGGGGGGGGGGGGGGGGGAATATGTGATGTGACTGTTTTAAAAAAAAATTAACTTATAACAATTGAAATAAACCATAGAAAAGAGCACAACCACAGAACTCAGCACACAAAGACACCCGATTTAAAATGGTTCCCCAAAGATGGGTACATCCACTTTCCCCCAACACCTATCGCGTAAGCAGCTAGCTTAGGAAAACTTCTCTAATTTCTCAGATCTCCACCATAGAACCTACAAATCAGGCACAATAGGTCGATAAATGTGTACATTTAGTGATGAATCTTGTTTGGTTACTAATGAAATTTAGTGGCGGGGCATACTTCGTCACTAAAAGAAAGTTTAGTGATCCAATTAATTTGGCCACTACAAAAATTTTTAGTAACTGAATAACTTTGGTTACTATTGCGGGTCGCCCAATTTTCCTCCATTTCGGAGAATCAGACTGGCCTAGCTCCAAGTCAGATCAGGCGTGCAAACAGTCAAAAGTAAACTAAACAGGAATGACACAGAGACGTTTTAAAGTGGAAAACTTGGAAAAGGTAAAAAACCATGTGGTCGGTATGGTGCCGAGCCAAAATCCACTATTTTCCTTGAGGTTACATGTATTTGAACTCTCCGGAGGGTGAAAGACCAACTCTCAGTTTCCAATTTTAGGTGCGAAAAAGATGGAAAAATGACTAAGTACACAAAGATTTGGCGGGACTATCATCGGGCACGCTCTTCCAAGTCTTTTCCCTCGCCCGCTAATGCATCCACGTGAGCATTGAGCGCAAACAGACTTGAGAGCGAGCAAAGGGAATTTAGAGTGAAGGAACGATCTAAGTCCCACATCCTCACCAAAAAACTACAGCGCCCTCTCCCGTCTCTTTGATTGCCTGACTTCAAATGAAGGCATGAGGGTCTATTTATAATTTTCTGAAGGGCGCTCTGGTAATCGCGTCTGGCTGAATTTGGAGTTGATGAATGACGATGCTGGGTTTCGATCACCTGGATCACTAATTTCTCGAAAATGATGAGCATGACCCTTGATGAGTAAATTTCATATAGCATATTATAGACTAATCTAAGCATATTTATTTATAAATAACATCATTTTGTATATGAAAAATGTGCATAAATCACTTGATCACTTTTCACGCTTGAAGCACATTTAACAGCTAATTTGGTGTGCAAAATGCCAATTCCAAAGTAATGTGGCAACATCACTTTACTCTCCCATTTATTCACTTTTATGCACTTGACAAATCTGCACATGCCGGCAACTATTCATCTCAGTCCGTTTGCGCGTCGAGAGCATGAATTGTGCTTTTTAGGTTTAATGTTGGTGCTCACGTATGGTCGTGCAATTTCCTTTGCGCATATGCGGGCGTGTGTCCATGTTTAATCGAATTTGGAAATTGCATGGCCATGTGTTTTTCTTCTCGCATGACCTCGACTTTTTGCCCCAAAATCTGCGATCACCCACTGTCAGTCAGAAGGGTCAGTTCCAGCGCTCTCAGTTTTGGGAGACCACCCAGACCGCCCGTCTCCTCTTCAGTAATTCTCCTAAGGAACATGCGACCAGACTCCCGTCAGACCGCAAGACCGCGCGGTATGGTTTTTCTCCTTTTTATTATTAGCACCCTATATCTCTGCTGCGACAATTATATATCCCGGGCAGCCCGTAATTTTTGGATCTGCCCATTTGGGCGGCCTCCGCATTTATAAATAGAGGGGTAGGGTACCTGAAAAGGCGCTTTCAGTTTCGAGCCTCCAGCTTGCAACCTGTGCAAGCGGTCTCGAATTCTGTCACTTTTCTACCTCTCATCTTGACCTGATTTATTTTCTCTTTGTGTTTTCTTTTGAGATCAATCCCAAATAGTTTTTCCTCTAGATATCTCTCTTCTGACATCCTTCATCCTAAGTAACTAGCACTCCACAGTTCCCCCGTCTCTTTCTAGTATGAGTGTTGGAGTTATATTTTTTGTACCAAAAGAACGAACACGCGACCTTTAGATTGGAGTGGTAGGGGTACCTGAAAAGGGACTTTTCGCTTTGAGCCAACAGCTTGCAACTTGTGCAAGCGGTCTCGAATTCTGTCACTTTTCTACAATTCATCCTGACCTAATGTAACATCCCTATTCCTTGTAGACCCCCTTGTGTTAGGGTTAAGATTTTGGTAGTGACTAGAGGTCATGAGATGTCCCTAGGCTAGGTTGAACCTAGGCAAGTTGTTCTGAGCACCCCAAAGGTGCATATGTCAATTCAAACCCTAATTGGCTCAATTAGGCTGCTCAGGGTCAAATTGACTCTACCCTTTGTCTTATGATGTCATAGGGGACCCAATAGACCCAAAAGCCCCATCATGGGGCCACTGATTTGACCAATTTGACCAAAGTAAAACTAGGCCAATTTAGGTCAAACCTACACCTTTTGGATAAATTGGCCAAATTGGGGCACCACCATGACCCAACCAACTTTGGGTGGTGTTAAGGGACCCAAGACACACCCCTTGGACCAGTCAACCCATCAGTTGACCAAGTCAACACCTCAAGTCAACCTCGATCAAACCTAGCCTAAAGAAGGAGAGTTAAGCCCAAGTTAATTTCAATGGGCTAAGGCTTGGACCAAGGCCGATCCTACAACCCATTAGGATTAATTTATTTTATTTTATCTGATTAAATGAGTTTAATGGTGGAATTAATGAATTTCCCCCCTTAATGAAGAGAGAGAAAGAGAGAGAAAGGGAGAGAGAGAGAAGGGAGTATTGGAGGGAGGCCATGAGGCACACTCTTCCTCTTCTACAAGCCCACCATTCATCTCCCCTGATTCTTGGGAGGAGATTACCCATCAATTTCATCCCACAACCATCAAAGAGGGGTCATTAATGGCATGGCTGAAATACCTTTTCCCCTCAAATCCCCCATATACACCACCCCTTCTCAAATCCAACTCTACGATTATCTTCAAATGGTGGATGGCAGTCGAAATCATATATTGGATCGAAGGTTTTGGCGGAGAATCAAGGATTCGGCAAGGAGGAGCTTATAGGCGGCCAGAAATGGTGCACCACCGCCGCCACCATCGTTGAGCTTCAATAAAGGTCCATTTCTCCTCCTCTCCCCAGGTGCTAGTATCCTAGATCAATTAGGAGAGACATCAGACTCAATTGAGACCGATCCAAGGACAGAAATTTCAGAAATTTCCATGGAAATTCGGAGTTGCGAGTTCGCCGAAAACAGTCTCTCTGGCGGCCGTGTCGCCGCCCGGCGATAGCCAACACCTCAACGGAGGTGGTGATGGTGGTGGCCAGATGAGGAGGTGGTCGTGCTTAAGTTCTAGAAAAGCTCTAGGTCGGGCAAATCATGGCTGTTGGCTGGAGGTAGAAGAGATAATCAGAGTCGTTGATTTGGACAGAATAATTAATATATAAATTATTATGTGTATTTGGTCACCTAGAAATGAGATTTTTGCTCTTAAAAATTAGGCTTTTAGAGGTCATTTCATGAAAAGATACCAGAGACAAAAGTTGTAGATTTTTGTGTCTAGTTTATTTTAAATTGATTTGAGCCGAGTTGGCGCACTGGTTTGACTACAACACTCAAAATGGTACAACCTATACATAAGGTTGACCAGAGATTGATTTGAGTGTCCCCACTAATCCAAACATCCAAATGCTATGAAATTTGGGGCATATGCTAGATTTACCCTTACCCTAAACATATCCAAAAATGGGAATTTTTGGAGGACCTTTTTCTATAGTTTTTGCAAACAATTAATAATTCATGTACGAATTAATTTTAGGTTCTAGAGACCTCTAAACCCTACCAAATTTTGGTGGGTGGGCCTTAGGGTCATGACATGAAACTGGTAAAAATCTCACCTTATTTGAGATTGAATTGGTAGGGTAATTAAGTAACCCAGATTTGGTCAAACTACCGTATATTAGATCAAAAGTGCACTTGATGGATTTGAGAGATCAACCCTCATCCAAATGTTGTGAAACTTTGAAACTAACTTGATGTTACATAAAATACCCCCACAAGTGGTTTTGGGTGGTTTGGGGTGGATGTGCCCTAGAACCCTATTTTGAACCGTATGGTTGTATATTGAACCTATTGAAGGACATACAGTCATATGTCAACGGATTGACTTGAAACTTGGTAGAGAGGTTCATAGGGGGTATTATGCCTTAAATAATTTGTCTGGAATTTTTAGGAAACATTATCCACTCTGAATTATTTAAGAACCAACTAGGACGTTTCCTTATATGAAGAATTTACATGTTTACATAACCTTGGATGTTCATGAAATTTTGGCATTGAGCTTGTATTGGTGATATTGTCCTATGATAATTTTATTGTGAATTTTAGATTGATCTATATAGTACTTCATTCACAAGTACATTGTTTTCCCTATTTTAAAAAGGAATTAATTAAGGGTTTTATATTCACTGTAAAATTGTTAAACTTGATTAGAGAACTTTTTAGGGCAAGAATATGATCTGTTAATTTTATTATAATTTTTGGAGGAGTTTGTATATGGTTCTCTTCACAAAGTACCCTATGATTTGTTTATTTGAATAAAAGATTTATATGGTCAAATAAATCTGGAAAATTATGAAACTCAACCGGTAAACTTTTCTGATCTCCCTAGACATTTGTTAGTTTTCCTATAATTTTTAAATGAGGATTTTTGGTACTTCCTTTGTAAATCTCTGATTGTGATAGATTAATCAATATTTTATTTGGAGGTCAAAACCTTTCTGGAAATTTATGAATTTCATATGTGGCTTTTATTTTGATGATATGTAGATGTACAAATTTGGTTAAAGCCATAACTTATCAGAAAACCATACTTGGTGTTCAAAATCATAGGTTCCTTGATTTGAGGAAATTATAATAAATGCTAAATAAATTAGGAAAATTATGAATTTCTAGAGATAGTCTTAAAATGTCATAAGACACCCCCAATAATTATCTTGGATCATTTGAATGATTATTTGAAGTATCTCTTCTCATGCACCTCATGCAGTTCAAATGGTCTGCATATAGGGATAATACTGAATTGAGATAAGCATGTAGGTCTTACATGGGGAGTTAAGGAAGTTGGTACACCCAGACTGATTGGATTTGGAAGGGGCACCAAGGGAAAGTAGGAGTAAGCTGTCTGGTTGACTAGGAGGCAAGAGTGTGCTTGGGATTGTCGAAAGATTGTCATTCCCTTGGAGTGGAATAAAACACACTTAGTGATATTAAGTGTAACATTAATAGTGGCCGGGTCAAAGGATAGACACAATTAAGAGTAAGTGCCTTGGAAAGGGAAACTTGGGGTTCAGCCCATCATAGCTCCTAGTACTGCTGCGAGCCCCTCACAAGGTAGTCCTCGGGAAGTTCATGGTTAACCCAAAGTTGTAGGAATAATTCGTTATGCAAGATTAACTCAATTATACACTCACTCACACCCCGTTGCTATGGGTGGTTAGTTGATTAGGCGTTACGAGGGTTAGGCTCGGTGGTTGTAGGTACGAACGGGTTAGTCCGGCGAGCCGGTGGCTCGGAAGGTTATGGTTGTAAGATCTCTATTTCCAAAACCCGCTCGGGTACTTGAAAACTCGAACCTATCCCGTATCGCACGGTTGAGGTGGATCTTCGCCCAGAATCGCAGCCTTGCGATGTCACCAACACTCGGGTTAGCTAACACTGCTCAGCACTAACTCTGTCGGCTATACGATCATAAGTAAAATATGCCATAAAAAAGAAGAACAGAATAAAGGCATGTCCACAATGTCACAACATCATATATATGTATATAATGAAATACAGAAAGTCCAAAGAGAAGTACAAGCAAAAAGGGCTTAAGCCCGCTACATGTCCAGAATAATGTACTCTCTCTCTCTCTACAACATGCGGAAACAATAACAAAACCCTCAAATGCGGAAATCTAACTATCTAAACATCAACCTTTGGCGTCGTGGTAGTACGGTGCATCCGCTGCTCGGGTCCTGCCATCTCGTCCAGCTGCGCGCGGGACTACTTCGTCTCCTCGGCCTCCTGCGGTCACCACCGACCGTTAGTCATAAAGACTAAGCCGTTTTGTCCTCGCCTCCCTCCACGACTCCTAGGAACCGAGTTGGAGGAAGAAGCGGAGGACAACAAGGGGTAAACAAAGAAGAGGTGACATGGCACTAATCTAACAGCTATAGGTAAAGCAGTGAAACTAGCTAGCAGTATAGTGCATATAAATGACAGTAAAGTAGAGCATGAGATAAAGAAGTAATAGTAAGAAAATGCGGTGCAGTAAGTAAAACTAATCTACCATCACAGATTCGTACCTTAACCTATATGAACACCCATACGACATATAAGTTAAGATGTCCAGGTAACCCATCATATAAAAGAGCCCATACTAATTTATATGATGGGGTATGCAGATGTGCGTTATGTTATGCTATGTTTATGATGTGTATTATGCGGCCATGCAATGCAACTCACCCACACGACTCCATGCGCACAGACCTTTATAGTTCCCAATTTGTTTGAAAGGAAGCCAACCTTTCGGGTACCGACCGTCATGGCTCACGGTGGCAGTGGATCGGGCACTCCACATCCTAGGCGGGTATGGTCACTACCAAGCCTAGACCTCATGTACGCCTCAACGCTAAGAACACAACAGCGGAGCTCCTGCGTACTCTTGCTGGAATCCACCAGACTTTAAGGTCGGGGTGGGTTATTAGGGATTGTCCTCCAGACCGCGGTACTCAAACTTACCGGCCCTCTAAACCTCACCCTCACCTGAGTCAACGTACTACCGTCGGTGACACGACTGGCCTAGTACCGAAGACTCGCCACTATTTGCATAAGAAACAGGTGTTAACAAGTCCACCCTAGCTTCCAGCTCAGGGATTTACACACAAGCTGATCCAACCCATCTCCTTCCCGGAGGAGACTCATACTAGATGCAGACCTACTTAGTCTACTCTTGCCTACAACTTAGTTAGGGTTATATTTAGGGTGAATCTTGGACTTCCCGCGGTGTACTCCGTAAGGGGCCCCTAACGGTACTACGGATCAATGGGCTCTACCCCACTCTCCTCCTCAAGACAATTACTTTAGTTGGTGATTGACGTTTAGTTCACCCCTCATCCTCTCATATAGTTAAAGTGACTTAGCTCATCTCCCGTCCCACCCAATCGGGATGGACGTGCCTCCCCACCTCATACTCTAACCCTAACTCAGCTTCACAACCAACCCTAGGATTGACCATCCTTGAATCATTGTGAGTTATCACTCAAATACTGAATGGATATAAGTAATAAACACTACCTAGGGGTCTGAATTGCCTAAAATTCAAAATTCTGTTTTTACTAAACGCAGACCACTAAGTTGAACTATCCATTTACCCCATAAGGGAATCCTTCTAAAAACTCATCACCATGGCCTGGTATAATTATCCTAGTCTCCCAATGATTTTAATAAGGTATGTTCCAATTTCCATAATTTTCCATATTAATTTGGTATTTATTATAATTTAAAGTAGTTAACGCCTTAAGTCCAATTACACATGAACTACCCTCAAAATGATTCTAAAAGCTACATGAAAATTATCCGTAAGGTAATATCAAATATCAAGGTGGTTTACTGAGTTCCATGACCCTAGGATGTCATTTGGCCTACTAAATCATCATAGTTGTATAATTACCAAAATGCCACTATAAATAGGAAAAATAGTATTTCACATCTGAAAATTCTACAAAAATTACCAAGTGTCCAGATGGGGATCTAGAGTCCTCTACCAAAGGATTGTGTCATTACCGTATGATTTGACATTTTAAAAGGATTTAATACTCAAGTGATGTAAATTCCAATTTCTACATGAGGTACATGAAATACAATTCTACAAGCTTCCAAACATCTATCATGGGCATATATTAACCTAAAATTACAGATCACCAAGTATCATGACAATGCCCCATGATTTGGCATTTTAAAAAGATTTAATACTCAAGTGATGTAAATTCCAATTTCTACTTGAGGTACATGAAATACAATTCTACAAGATCCAAACAATTATCATGGGCATATATTAACCTAAGATTACAGATCGCCAAGTATCATGACAATGCCCCATGATTTGACATTTTAAAAAGATTTAATACTCAAGTGATGTAAATTCCAATTTCTACATGAGGTGCATGAAATATAATTCTACAAGCATCCAAACAATTATCATGGGCATATATTAACCTAAAATTGCAGATCACCAAGTATCAGGACAATGCCCCATGATTTGACATTTTTCATAATTAAATTCCTCTAAGCTAGTAAGCACTTTAAAAATCCTACACAAGGTATAATACTTCAATAAATTATAACAAAATTACTATAGTCCATGTTCATCCCTATACAGCCACTGATGATGTTTCAAAGCCATACAAGGTCATATGACCATGTATTTTATTTATTTAATGAAAAGGGTGGCACTCTCATTATTTAGGAGAAAAATACTTAAAAGCCTATAAAAATTCCCATTAAATTATCCAAGACATTTTATCCCATTACAAACATGTCTACAAAGTTCTGAGCCAAGGCAAAGAAATTTGGTCATATGTCCTTCACAAATCCCTACTTGCATCCTTAAGGGTTTACCCTTAGGGTTTTAGGTCACACCACCCTAATGGCTCCAAATGGCCATTAGGGTGTGTCACAAGCATTTGTATATCCATAACTACATAACCAACATGGAGGGAGGAGGCTAACACACTCAACTCCTCATATGGCTTAAACCCTAATTTGACTCTTGAAGGCCCTCATTTGGGTTTCCCATTTTCCATATCAAATCAACTCCAAATAGAATGAAAATTTAGGCAGGCACTACTCATGTACTAAAGAGAATGCCACCAAAATTTGGTGCCATTTGGACATCACATGCTCCAAAAATCAACTTAATTTAACTATCCTAATTACCACAAAAACCCTAGGTAAAAGTGTCCAACAAGGGCTTTCCTTTGGCCAGGGGGTGACCCTAGGTATACCAACCCATGGTTAAAAGAACAGCCACAAATCTTGAGGGGTTTCGGCTAGGTAATTAATTTAGTGGACTGACCTAGTGTAGGACCAGTCCTAGTAAAACAGCTCCCTAGGGAGCTGTGGGTCACCAAATCACTTGAACTCAAGCCCTAATGAAAGTCAAGACCAAGGCATACAACTTTCATGTTGGGCACTTTTTCTAATTCAACCATTAGGATGCCCTAATTAATTATTGAAGTGCACTGATTATTTAGGGGCAGAAATTCAAATGTATTGAATTAATTAATATAAAGAAAATGATCTTGCACAGATCTTAAAGCAGATCGGAGGGTATCCAGATCGTCTTCCTCCTTGACCCGACGACCAGGATTGGCCCCGACCTGGGCCATCTCACTTCCTCCTTTCCCGGCCACCTGGTGGCCACCACGGCCGGCCACCACCTCCACCAGCTTCGTGGTGGTCGGGGCTACGACTTCCCGGCGACATGGCGGTCGGAGGAGGCGTTTTCTGGCGATCCTGGGCGTCTCGATTTGAGCCGAAATCCATGAATTTCGGAGGTGGATCCGGGCTCAATTGAACCCGATCCTTCAGCATTTTGTGATGAGAAGCTAGCATGGGGGAGGGGAGGAGAAACGAACTGTTATTGGTGCGTGGAGGCGGCTCCGGCGACGGTTGGCCATGGATTTGCCTTGCTCCGGTGACCTTGCTCCCGAACTCGTTTCTCCAGCAAAAGCTTTGCTCCAGGTGTCGTTCTCGACTGCTCTCTACCTCCTGAAGGTGATGGTGTGGTTCGATTGGAGTGGGGAGGCCTCTATAGGTTGTTTTGAACTTAGGCCTCCTCGGTTATGCCCCTTGCTGACACCCTCCTGTAGCTGCCGGCCTCCTGCTTCCACCTAGGTCAAGCTCAGACCCCCAGCAATCAAGGAAGGCCCCTAGGTTGATTGGAGGTGGAGTGTAGAGGGGGGGGGGATTGTTTGCTTTTGCTTTTGCTTTATGCCTTTTAATCACCTTTTTGTCCCCCTCTCATTTGGCTAATCAAACTCAATGCTAGGGTTCAGTCTAGGGTTGATATGGGCAAGGCCTAAGTCCATGAGTAATGGTTAATTGATTGGTGTTGGGGTTCCATTCAATTTAGGCTTGAAATTCACCTTAAAGGGCTAGGTTGACCATGGTTGACTTTGGTCAACCAAGGTGGGTAGGTTGACCCCACTTGGGGGTCATGGGTCCCTTAACATCACCCAACCTTGGTTGGGCCATGGTGGGGCCCCAATTGGTCTAATTTAGCCTTAAGGTGTGATTTTGACCTAAATTAAGCTAAAGTTGACTTTGGTCAAATTGGTCAATTGGTTGACCAAGTGATGGGGCTTTTAGGTCCAATGAGTTCCTTAAAGTGTTTAGAGTGTGGTGGAAAGGTTAATTTGAACATTTGGAGTCAATTGAACTGTAATTGACTTAGTTTGGTTAATGTTGACTTATTGTTGACTTTGGTCAAATTTCATGCAATTGGGTCCCACCCAAGTCCAATTCTCAAGGTAATGGTCTTCCTTAGTGGTTAGGGTGGTATGGGGGAGGTTAATTTGGTGAATTGAGGATCAATTGGCCTAAGGGAGTGGTATTGGGCTATGTTGATTTTGTGCCCTTGGTGTGCACTTAGCACACTCCACTTGGTCCAAGGGCCTTAGTGGCCACTCAGCACACCACCCATGCCCTAATACCAACTAGGGGTCTAGAAGGATTGGGGATGTTACAAATCCCAATAAACAAAAGAAATATTTCGTCCTCAAAATTTAGGTTCGGGTCTACGGGTTGCAAGTACTTATATGAGTAAAGGATTTCAAAGACTTTTAAATTGTACCCAAGGTGATGAGTTTCGGGAAACGTTGTTGCATGAAGTCCCAGGGCGCCCAGCTGTGCTCCTCTTGCCCATGATTGAACTGTAATAGTCGGACATCAGAACCTCCTTCTACGGAAGAACTCGGACCTCTACTATATGAGAACTTATACTGAAGCAACATTCTTTACCAAGACTTATCATGGCACTTCTACCATTCCTTGCTAAGATTGTCGGCAATATTCCCACTATGGGTTAATTGAAGGTTTAACCCGCCGCTCAGACCATCGTGCCATTAATCACAATGCGGGTTCTACTTGCTCCATCCCGGTAATAAATAGGGAGTGGACACTTCAAAAATCAAAACAAGTTAACCAGGCGTGGGTGTTATCAAAATCACTACATCCCCTGGAGGAGGATCTACCTGTAATACATAAGATCCTACCGAGTTAATTTATACTATCATGCCGCGCTAGATGGCACCGAAGTTCTTCTAGTTCAACTTAACTTCATAAGGATTCACGAACCATGATTACATAATACTCTGCTCATAAACCGATTGGCCAGGACGTGATCATTTAGCCAACCGACATTGTCTATTCTGATTCTTCACTATATGATTCCCTTACACGTAGGTGTTCACCACCACCTACACCAAGAGACCTTATCCCTTGACATATGGGGTCTCTGCTGATAAATGGTTTCCGACTCCGCGGATATAAGGCCAGGTTTATCAGCTACAAAATAATAATATAAACTTTGATTACACTTGGGCCAGAGTCTCTTATGTCCTACGAACGTTACATGAGGTTAACGCTTCCTCCCGTTAAATAAATGTAAATAACCTCCATGCTTTCCTTGAGGAACATAACGTCTGAAGTTTAAAATGATGTTCGTGAAATGACTCCCATCTACTTTCCATATCCATTTGGTTCATAACTCACGAGGGTAAAACCCTTTTTATCATGACATGAATTGACACAAATTGATTTCAACATGAAGGGTGTCTCATTAAAACCCATTAATCCTCGAGAAGTTTCACCATTTATATCTGGAAATCAAACCTGTCTCCCTTATTCTTGAATCTTCCTAACTGGGATTATAATGTTTGGGAGAAATTGTAAGTTCTGGTTCTTAAGATCGAAGGATTGTATGTAAATTATATATCTTCAATATATCATTCGTCAAATTTCACTTTAGATTTCCAATATCGAGTGGGCTAAACTTTCAAAGCCAAGTAGTCTCATCTCACTTAAGCTATAAATTATGAATTAAAGGATTCATCATAACGACCCTTCTCTTAGTTGTGTCGTCCAAAGTTACATCGATAAATCTCATTAAGTAATCTTAATAATTTCAAGCGGGAGTTGATAGTAACAACAACTTACCGTTTATTTTAACTCTCAAATCCTCAACATTTTAGTACATGATGGTCGTTGCCATTTTTCCCGAGATCCGAACATAGTAAGATTCTCCATCTTAGCCCTAAGTAGTTTATACCATCATATTACAAGATCCAAAGAGTCACCTTCCTAAGCTCTTTGGTTGTGCAAAAACCAACTCTAAGAGTAAAAAGATCTTAACTAAATTTTTCACCAAGGAGAGGGCTTGAATTTTAATTAAAAATACTATCTGAAAATTACCTTTGAGAGCCCTGAAGTGTAAGAAACTCTAGTTATAAATTTACTTGCGAAAACTTGATTCCAATCCTCAAAATTTCACGATGTGACACATTTATCCCAAGCTACTAAGCCTGGTATTCTTCTTATTTTCAGTACTTGACTAAAACGAGGCATTTGATCGGACGTCAATGTTTATTAATTGTTCCGGTCACTCTATAAATCGATGTCTCGAGGTTAAGAAGGTGTATTTACAACAATGCACTAGCAAGTTTGTTACGATAAACTGATTATTTCTTATGGTCATGAGAACTTATAGTCCAGTCTTACTTCTATCCAATCTAAATCTTACTTGGTCCTGCACTGAATTTGCCGCTTATGACCTCCTTCCCTTGTGACCGGTAAGAGCTTGATGACCAAACGTCCTTATAAAAGACAAGACGACACTGCTTGGATAGGGAAGTTAGTGAAATTCCCTAAATTCTTAACCTGACTTTCTTGATTCCGAGAGTCTTATGCCCATACACTGGACAACCCTTTACGTATAACCAAATGATTAACAAGTTGATCACTTTTGTCGACTTAGATTTAGCCTTGGAGCAATAAGATGAGTACACACTCACGTTTGAAGTGCACTATTCGCCTAACTTGCCAGTAAAACTACAGCAGTCCCAACTTGGTATAGACAATCCCCGCAATTTAAGGTGAAGTAATTCTCCAAGGGTCTGAAACTTCTAAGGAGGGTTGGTCTACAAACCAAAAGTGTATGAATGAGATCTCGTCATCACCCGAGTATTATTAATACTCCAAACCTCGAGCTTACTACGTAAATGTCATAACATTTTCTAAATAAAGTCTAGGAGGCAATCCAAGTCGGTATTTTATTGGCCCAATAAACAAAAGGATAAGCCCCTACCGATTTGGGCTAAGTCTCCTCAATACTTCTACGGTCTGTTCATCTTACATACGTACATAAACTTTAGGGCATATAATCTCTGACTTGGTGTTCCACCCTGAGACATATTGTTATGATAAGACTTAGGTGTTGAAAATGAAATCTTGCGAACAAGACTTGGTCTCTGTTGAGTTCGGGGTCCCAAAAGAGGGATGGCCTCACACCTACTTCGCTCAAGCTAACAATCTAGGCACAAAACTAGGAACTCAAAGGATGAACCCAAGGCCTCAGCGTGGAGGTCCCACCACACACCCGGAAGACTAACAAGCACTTCCCCTCCGAAGCCAGAGACTGAGACAAAGCACCATTGAGGGACTCTCTTGGCCAACCAAAACATCTAAGGGGAAATCCCAAACCGAATCCCCCTCCTAAAGGTGCTCTCTTGGGTCTATTTATAGCGTTCCTCGTCCGGGCCGCCAATAGCGCGATCCCGACAAACAGTCTGACTACACGCAGCCCCAATTGAGGTGCCAACAACGTAACTCCGCTGTTATGAATGGCTAATAGCAGACCCTCGGGGGCATCCAGGCAAACAAACCTCTGGGCCCAACCGGGCGAGGGGTCTACGTGGACTCTGCGCGCCTACGATAAAAAATATAAACTAAACATACACATCACAGACATCACAGATTACAGGAATATACATTCCATACTTCGGCACGCAGGCCGGCAATATAAATAAATAAGGCATTCTTGGGCCGGCACAGCTTTGGGCTTAAGCCCGCTATCTTTCGCTTAGCTCTGCAACACTTGTGCGCCAACGCCTCACCATGCGGTAGCAAACTGAACCTCGGCCAATTGAAGCAAACTGAGCAATATTGCCCACACCCCTTTCCCGAGGCAGCGACATTTTATAAATACGAGCAAATACTAAATATCTTCCACAGAGTCTTCTCTGGGGTCCCCAGAACATCACCAATCCGGTCTACACACCCGGACGGGCTTCACACGGAAACATCACCAATCCGGTCTACACACCCGGATGGGCTTCACACAGAAACATCACCAATCCGGTCTACACACCCGGATGGGCTTCACACAGCAACATCACCAATCAGGTCTACACACCCGGATGGGCTTCACACAGAATGCCTAAACCCGTACTCACACTTCCGGGCGCTAATGTGGTTAATTTCTGGGATGCGCACATCAACCCGTCGGAGAGCACACCTCCTCCACCGGTTGGTGGAGGGGAGTTTTCATGCAAGTATGAGAAATTAGGGCTTCACATGCCCGAGTAGAAACATCGTTACCCTTGCAGCGTGTATTTTGCCCGAGGCTCCTTGTCTAGGAGCCGTAGCGGCATTCCGTGCATAGATCCGACCTCTACATGCCGAGTCTAGCCCCAAGTCGGCCACAGGAGAGGAGCTCCCGGCCGATCGTGCTCCAAGAGGCCGCGGGAGAGAAGATTCCGGCCGGATTCCGCTGTAAACGGGCGAAAGAGGCGAGGGCTTGGCGGCCCTTACCCTGAGGGGCGACGGGGGAGAACTCCGGGGCTCGCCCCCTGCTGCAGGCGGCGGAGGAAGAGAGCGTCGGGGGTCGGGCTCGGGTCCTGCAGCATCAGTAACAGGATAGGAGATCGAAGATGTGGATGCCCTAGCTTGTCGTGGATCTGACGAGCATCTGAGCCTTTTCCTTCGCGTAGGCAGTACACCGAGCAGTGATCATCGAACAGATCGTGGATTCTCCCGCCAGCAGAGCTACCGACGACGACCGAGGATGCCGAAGCATTAACATCTTCCGGCGAGCAGCGGTGCTCTCGTCGGAGAGGTTTTGATGAGGAAAGAGGGGTGCTCGGTGGCTCGAGTCGCAGCAGGGGACCGAGCAGGAGAGCGACGGGGTCGGGGGGCTCCTTGCGGCTGGGAAGGGATCCCCTTTTTAGGTTTTAGTTTTGGGTTTTATAAAAAAAACCCTAGCCAAAGTTGGCTATCCACAACCCATCCTCTAAATGCACACCCAAACCCCGCTACTCGCACCCCAATTTCTCGTTTATTTACGAATATGGATCCTAACCGCACCCCGGTCAATGCTAGCCAATCACGGGACACCACAGGTCCCCGCTATCTGGGGAGGGTCCTACCCGACGGGTACGGGGTTGTACATTAGGCTCCCAATGTTATAAGCTATGCTACCTTTTCCGAGTTCCCTATGTGATTAACTAGGAAAGGTGCCTTATTAAAAAAAAATATATTCCACTTCTAATTCGACCTCTGGTATTTTATGGTGGTTGCCTCAACGTACTGTAATGGGAAGTATCAAGTTATGGTAAGGGGGTTATGCTTATGGGTCTTCTATTACTCTAAAGAAGCCTACAGACACCCGATCTCCTCGAGATGGTCCTACCACTTGGTAGTAAAGCGTAACCTTTGCGTGAAAGTCTCAACGTCCAGACTTATACTAACTTCTTCCCTTAGCTACGTTGGGTATCCTTAACCTTCAACCAAATCTAGACCCGAGGTCGCTCTTTAGACAAGGATGCGTCACTAAATTGTCTAAGTAAGTCAAAATTTGACCTAACTTGTTGCTTAGTGGACTGTTTTATGTGATTTCATACATGGGCACACCACAGCTTCCGCTGCATAGTTTGTCCGCAAACTACACTCGAGCGGGGTGACCCAGTATGTTGTGGACTGTTCTCTTATGATCGTTCGATCAGTGATACCATTTGTAAGATCTCTTTTTCCAAAACCCGCTCGGGTACTTGAAAACTCGAACCTCTCCCGTATCGCACGGTTGAGGTGGATCTTCGCCCAGAATCGCTGCCTTGCGGTGTCACCAACACTCGGGTTAGCTAACACCGCTCAGCACCAACTCTGCCGGCTATACGATCATAAGTAAAATATGCCATAAAAAAGAAGAACAGAATAAAGGCATGTCCACAATGTCACAACATCATATATATGTATATAATGAAAAACAGAAAGTCCAAAGAGAAGTACAAGCAAAAAGGGCTTAAGCCCGCTACATGTCCAGAATAATGTACTCTCTCTCTCTACAACATGCGGAAACAATAACAAAACCCTCAAATGCGGAAATCTAACTATCTAAAAATCAACCTTTGGCGTCGTGGTAGTACGCTGCATCCGCTGCTCGGGTCCTGCCATCTCGTCCAGCTGCGCGCGGGACTACTCCGTCTCCTCGGCCTCCTGCGGTCACCACCGACCGTTAGTCATAAAGACTAAGCCGTTTTGTCCTCTCCTCCCTCCACGACTCCTAGGAACCGAGCGGGAGGAAGAAGCGGAGGACAACAAGGGGTAAACAAAGAAGAGGTGACATGGCACTAATCTAACAGGTATAGGTAAAGCAGTGAAACTAGCTAGCATTATAGTGCATATAAATGACAGTAAAGTAGATCAGGATATAAAGCAGTAATAGTAAGAAAATGCGGTGCAGTAAGTAAAACTAATCTACAATCACAGATTCTTACCTTAACCTATATGAACGCCCATACAACATATAAGTTAAGATGTCCAGGTAACCCATCATATAAAAGATCCCATACTAATTTATATGATGGGGTATGCAGATGTGCGTTATGTTATGCTATGTTTATGATGTGTATTATGCGGCCATGCAATGCAACTCACCCACACGACTCCATGCGCACAGACCTTTATAGTTCCCAATTTATTTGAAAGGAAGCCAACCTTTCGGGTACCGACCGTCGTGGCTCACGGTGGCAGTGGATCGGGCACTCCACATCCTAGGTGGGTATGGTCACTACCAAGCCTAAACCTCATGTACGCCTCAACGCTAAGAACACAACAGCGGAGCTCCTGCGTACTCTTGCTGGAATCAACCAGACTTTAAGGTCAGGGTGGGTTATTAGGGATTGTCCTCCAGACCGCGGTACTCAAACTTACCGGCCCTATAAACCTCACCCTAACCTGAGTCTACGTACTACCTTCGGTGACACGACTGGCCTAGAACCGAAGACTCGCCACTTTTTGCATAAGAAACTGGTGTTAACAAGTCCACCATAGCTTCCAGCTCAGGGATTTACACACAAGCTGATCCAACCCATCTCCTTCCCGGAGGAGACTCATACTAGATGTAGACCTACTTAGGCTACTCTTTCCTACAATTTAGTTAGGGTTATATTTAGGGTGAATCTTGGACTTCCCGCGGTGTCCTCCGTAAGGGGCCCCTAACGGTACTACGGATCAAAGGGCTCTACCCCACTATCCTCCTCAAGACAATTACTTTAGTTGGTGATTAACGTTTGGTTCACCCCTCATCCTCTCATATAGTTAAAGTGACTTAGCTCATCTCCCGTCCCACCCAATCGGGATGGACGTGCCTCCCCACCTCATACTCTAACCCTAACTCAGCTTCACAACCAACCCTAGGATTGACCCTCCTTGAATCATTGTGAGTTATCACTCAAATAATGAATGGATATAAGTACTAAATACTACCTAGGGGTCTGAATTGCCTAAAATTCAAAATTCTGTTTTTACTAAACGCAGACCACTAAGTTGAACTATCCGTCAACCCCATAAGGGAATCCTTCTAAAAACTCATCACCAGGGTCTGGAATAATTATCCTCGGCTCCCACTGACCTTAATAAGTTATGTTCCAATTTCCATAATTTTCCATATTAATTTGGTATTTATTATAATTTAAAGTAGTTAAGGCCTTAAGTCCAATTACACATGAACTACCCTCAAAATGATTCTACAAGCTACATGAAAATTATCAGTAAGGTAATATCCAATATCAAGGTGGTTCACTGAGTTCCATGACCCTAGGATGTCATTTGGCCTACTAAATCATCATAGTTGTATAATTACCAAAATGCCACTATAAATAGGAAAAATAGTATTTCACATCTGAAAATTCTACAAAAATTACCAAGTGTCCAGATAGGGATCTAGAGTCCTCTACCAAAGGATTGTGTCATTACCATGTGATTTGACATTTTAAAAGGATTTAATACTCAAGTGATGTAAATTCCAATTTCTACACAAGCTTCCAAACAATTATCATGGGCATATATTAACCTAAAATTACAGATCACCAAGTATCATGACAATGCCCCATGATTTGGCATTTTAAAAAGATTTAATACTCAAGTGATGTAAATTCCAATTTCTACATGAGTTACATGAAATACAATTCTATAAGCTTCCAAACAATTATCATGTGCATATATTAACCTAAAATTACAGATCACCAAGTATCATGACAATGCCCCATGATTTGACATTTAATACTCAAGTGATGTAAATTCCAATTTCTACATGAGGTAAATGAAATACAATTCTACAAGCTTCCAAACAATTATCATGGTCATATATTAACCTAAAATTGCAGATCACCAAGTATCATGACAATGCCCCATGATTTGACATTTTTCATAATTAAATTCCTCTAAGCTAGTAAGCACTTTAAAAATCCTACACAAGGTATAATACTTCAATAAATCATAACAAAATTACTATAGTCCATTTTCATCCCTATTCAGCCACTGATGAAGTTTCAAAGCCATACAAGGTCATATGGCCATGTATTTTATTTATTTAAGGAAAAGGGTGGCACTCTCATTATTTAGGAGAAAAATACTTAAATGCCTCTAAAAATTCCCATTAAATTATCGAAGACATTTTATCCCCTTACAAACATGTCTACAAAGTTCTGAGCCAAGGCAAGGACATTTGGTCATATGTCCTTCACAAATCCCTACTTGCATCCTTAAGGGTTTACCCTTAGGGTTTTAGGTCACACCACCCTAATGGCTCCAAATGGCCCATTAGGGTGTGTCACAAGCATTTGTATATCCATACCTACATAACCAACATGGAGGGAGGAGGCTGACACACTCAACTCCTCATATGGCTTAAACCTAATTTGACCCTTGAAGGCCCTCATTAGGGTTTCCCAGTTTCCATATCAAATCAACTCCAAATGGATTGTAAATTTAGGCAGGCACTACTCATGTACTAGAGAGCATGCCACCAAAATTTGGTGCCATTTGGACATCACATGCTCCAAAAAGCAAATTAATTTAAATATCCTAATTACCACAAAAACCCTAGGTAAAAGTGGCCACCAAGGGCTGTCCTTTGGGCAGGGGGTGCCCCTAGGGTATACCAACCCATGGATAAAAGCACAGCCTCAAAGCTTGAGGGGTTTGGGCTAGGTATTTAATTTAGTGTACTGACCTAGTGTAGGACGAGTCCTAGTAAAACAGCTCCCTAGGGAGCTGTAGGTCACCAAATGACTCGAACGCAAGCCCTAATGAAAGTCAAGACCAAGACCTACAACTTTCATGTTGGGCACATTTTCTAATTCGGCGATTAGGATGCCCTAATTAATTATTGAAGTGCACTGATTATTTAGGGGCAGAAATTCAAATGTATTGAATTAATTAATATAAAGAAAATGATCTTGCACAGATCTTTAAGCAGATCGGAGGGTATCCAGATCGTCTTCCTCCTTGAGCCGACGGCCAGGATTGGCCCCGACCTGGGCCATCTTACATCCTCCTTTCCCGGCCACCTGGTGGCTACCACTGCCGGCCACCACCTCCACCACCTTCGTGGTGGTCGGGGCTACGACTTCCCGGAGACATGGCGGCCGGAGGAGGCATTTTCCGACGATCCTGGGCGTCTCGATTTGAGCCGAAATCCAAGGATTTTGGAGGTGGATCCGGGCTCAATTGAGTCCGATCCTTGAGCGTTTTGTGACGAGAAGCTAGAATGGGGGGAGGGGAGGAGAAACGAACTGTTATTGGTGCGTGGCGGCGGCTCCGGCGACGGTTGGCCATGGATTTGCCTTGCTCCAGCGACCCTGCTTCCGAACTCGTTTCTCCAGCAAAAGCTTTGCTCCAGGTGTCGTTCTCGACTGCTCTCTACCTCCTGAAGGTGATGGTGTGGTTCGATTGGAGTGAGGAGGCCTCTATAGGTTGTTTTGAACTTAGGCCTCCTCGGTTATGCCCCTTGCTGCCACCCTCTTGTAGCTGCCGGCCTCCTGCTTCCACCTGGGTCAAGCTCAGACCCCCAGCAATCAGGGAAGGCCCCTAGGTTGATTGGAGGTGGAGTGTAGAGGGGGGGGGGGGATTGTTTGCTTTTGCTTTTGCTTTATGCCTTTTAATCACTTTTTTCTCCCCCTCTCATTTGGCTAATCAAACTCAATGCTAGGGTTCAGTCTAGGGCTGATATGGGCAAGGCCTAAGTCCATGAGTAATGGTTAATTGATTGGTGTTGGGGTTCCATTCAATTTAGGCTTGAAATTCACCTTAAAGGGCTAGGTTGACCATGGTTGACTTTGGTCAACCAAGGTGGGTGGGTTGACCCCACTTGGGTGTCATGGGTCCCTTAACATCACCCAACCTTGGTGGGGCCCCAATTGGGCTAATTTAGCCTTAAGGTGTGATTTTGACCTAAATTAAGCTAGAGTTGACTTTGGTCAAATTGGTCAATTGGTTGACCAAGTAATGGGGCTTTTAGGTCCAATGAGTTCCTTAAAGTGTTTAGAGTGTGGTGGAAAGGTTAATTTGAACATTTGGAGTCAATTGAACCCTAATTGACTTAGTTTGGTTAATGTTGACTTATTGTTGACTTTGGTCAAATTTCATGCAATTGGGTCCCACCCAAGTGCAATTCTCAAGGTAATGGTCTTCCTTAGTGGTTAGGGTGGTATGGGGGAGGTCAATTTGGTGAATTGAGGATCAATTGGCCTAAGGGAGTGGTATTGAGCTATGTTGATTTTGTGCCCTTGGTGTGCACTTAGCACACTCCACTTGGTCCAAGGGCCTTAGTGGCCACTCAGCACACCACCCATGCCCTAATACCAATTAGGGGTCTAGAAGGATTGGGGATGTTACAATGATGATGGTAGGTTAGCCCGTGGAGCTTATGACTCGGAGATATATTGTAATCATAATTGCATGTGATTAAAGGTGGTGGGTCTTCGGTATTTATGGTCATTCACACCGACGTCAATACGCTGACTCGACAAGTCTGGATTTGCACTTGGCCAAGGAAAGTATGGTGGTCCAGCCAGTAAGAGTACGCAGGCACTCCGCAGTGTTCTTCGCATTGAGGCGTACGATAGGTCTAGGTTAGGTAGTGTGAATTCCAACCTAGATGTGGGCGAGGCACAACCCACCGCTTCAGTTTGCCACTACGGGGGTATCTTGGGAGTTTTGCTAGCTCCAAAAAGGGGGACTAAAGGTCTTTGCGCATAGAGTCGAAGTGTGTGTGTTGCACTTGTGTGAACATAACATTAAACAACATAACTATGCATGTCATAGCATAAACTTTGCATTTCAACCCCTACCCCTATTGTATAAATTGGTATGAGACTTTTTATACGACAAGCCTTGTTAAATGACCCCTTGGTCGTTAAGTCTATATGGGCATTCCTATAAATCAAAGTTACATTTCTTACTTACTTCACTTTACTTTGTCTGTGGTATCCTGTTCTTATCTTGCTGTTTACTTTACCAGATTTATAACACTGCTCTTACTTTGTTATTACTGTCATACAATAGTTCTATTTATATATGTATTCATGCTAGTAAAGTTCTGCTGTCATCTGCTTGATCTACTTACTACCTCAAATGCGTTTCCTTTCCTCCTCCCCGCATGGTGCCTAGTGTCCGGGGGGAGGCGGGGATGACATTGGCTTAGTCTATTGACTAACGGTCAGTGGACCATATCATTTTAGGAACTCGAGGAGATGTATCAGTCATAGGAGGATGCAAGTCATGAATAGCAGTTGTGGTGCATTACCACTACTACACGACGACGGGTTGATGATAGTCTTTTGTTGCTTCCACTTAGCTGTTGAGAGATATGAGAGAGAGAGAGATTATATTATATTGACATGTACCGGGCCTAAGCCCATTTACTCTCTTTTCTTACTTTATACTCATTGTGGACTATTGCTTATTCTTATATAATGATGTTGAGCTGTGATCTGTGGACCTGTGATACATATGTTCTTTTGTTGGCTTACTGAGATGTGATCTTTTTAGCCGGCAGGATCGGCGTCGTGCAGTGGCGTCTAACTTGGTAGTTGGAGTCACCTTAAGGCGGAGGTTCTGGGCATAAGACTCAGTTGTGAAGCAAAAAAAAGGGTCTTACACCTTATCTATTTTCTCTCTGTGTTTTCTTTTTGAGATCAATCCGGAGCAATTATCCTCTAGAGATCTCTCCTCTGACATCCTTCGTCCCAAGTAACCGACACTCCATAATTCCCCCTATCTCTTTCTAGTGTGAGTCTTGGAGGTACATTTTTGTACCAACAGAACGAACATGTGACCTTTAGATTGGAGTGGTAGGGGTACCTGAAAAATGACTTTTGGCTTCGAGCCTCTAGCTTGCAACTTGTGCAAGCGGTCTCAAATTCTGTCACTTTTCTACCTCTCATCTAACCTGATTTATTTTCTCTCTGTGTTTTCTTTTTGAGATCAATCCCAAGAAGTTTTTCCTCATGAGTTCTATCTTCTAACATCCTTCATCCCAACTAACCGACACTCCAAAGTCCCCCCTTCTCTTTCTAGTGTTAGTCTTGAAGGTACATTTTAAGTACCAACAGAACGAATATGCGACCTCCAGATTGGAGTGTTTAGGTGAAGCCAGCGGACATCAAAAATGTTAGACTACAAGAATCGATCTCGCCTGTCTCCCAGTGGTCGCCCTTTGAGCAATACGACCTCCCTAGAAGCCCTGGAGCATCGCTTTGAACTTCTCATCGAGCAAGCTCTTTGAGAGGCCGCCCGAGCTTGTCATGAGACCGCTCAGGATCAGCAATAGTCTTCCATGCAGTTCAAAGCTATGAACCAGGTTCTGGATGCGATCTCTCAGAGGATTTTTCCTCAGCCCGGTCAGGTCGCTACCCCTGACCGCTTGGCTAGCGGTCACCCCCTCGACCATGCGACCTCTCTACTCGCAACTCCTGTGTGACCTCAGGGATGGGAGTATACAGCTCGTCAGGATTTCTTCAGATCAGCAGCTCAAGGACCTCCAGCCCATGACATGAACTTTCAAGAGGATTATGCTTATCCTCCAGCCCTATTACTGCCTTTCCTGCTCCTTCTGACGTTGTTGAAGCAGAGGAGCCTTCCCCTTTACTGATAAAGTCCATTGGGAGCCAATTCCCAATGGCTTTAGAGAGCCCCGTCTACCTATGTTTACTGGGGAAAGTGATCCAATCTCCCATCTCCAAGCCTTTGAGTACGCTGTCGCTCTGAGGACTCTTTCGGATGTTGTGAAGTGTAAGCTGCTAATCACTTCTTTCGACGGACAAGCCAGGGAATAGTTTTACAAGTTACCTTCCCAGTCCATCTCAAGCTTCACAGTCCTGAGGCATGAGCTTCTTCTAAGGTTTGCAACCTCCAAGATACAGCAGAGTGGTATTGCGACCCTCTTCAAAATTAAGTAGGAAGGGAACGAGACTCTAAATCACTTTATTGATCATTTCCAGAAGGAAATCCTTGGGATTCAGGATGTAGATCCCTCTTTCTATATGGTGGCCCTGATAAATGGCCTGCAAGAGGGACCTCTCAAGTTTGAGGTCACCACCAAGGAGCCCAGCTCATATCAAGAGTTGATTAGCATCGCCAATCGCCACATAGAAGGGAAGATCAACAACCCCACATATGTCTCTAACCTGACAAGCAAAGGCGGCCAGAAAGTGTCTACAGGTTTTTATCCCACCCAGCTAATATGGTGATCTGCCCTGCTCGTGCGTTTTCTTCACGCACGGTTGGCCTCAACCGTGCGCGAACAAAATGCACGGCCTCCTGTTGTTTGCCGGATTTTGAGGTTTCTGAATTTGCCCGTGCGTTTTTACGTACGATCTACTTTGACCGTGCGTGAGTAAAACGCATGGGCGCGCCTGCTTCGTCTTCCTGGCCTTTATTCTCGATTAATATTGCACGGTTCACGCACGGTCATGCGTTCGACCGTGCGTGACCAAATTTCTGACTTTTTCTATAAAAGCTGTAGATCTCGACCTAACCCGCAGTTCGCCCGATCGATCTTCTTTCCCGCTCCCAAAGCTCCAGTTCCGCCCTATTTCGCCGCTCCATCGCCGCCCACCTTAGGGAGGAGCTCTGGCCTCCATTCTCTTGCAAATCTAAAGTCGGAGCATCCTCTCGGCCGCCTCCATCATCCAAGCTCTTCAAGGAGAGGATTCCACCCTCATCTTCATCGCCAAGCAAAGAGTTCTTTGCATCGGACGTGGCCAGATTGTAGTTTACCGGAGAAGACGGGTCCATTGGGAGGAAGTGACAGCCCTCCTCTACCCCGGAAGATAGTTGGGACCGAGCTAGGACGCGGATTGACAACCCGGCGATTCCTACCGAGAATCTACAATGAGCCTCCGGATTCGGTCGTATCTCTTGCATTTTTCTCTACTTGTGTGAATGTATTTGGTTGTGTTCTTCATTTTATTGATGATGTTGTGCTATAAACATACTTGCTCTTTGTGATAATTCATGTTTATGAAATGTTGTTGTATGTTTATTAGTCACTAGAGGTGCGCCACCAAATCCACTCCAGCCTCCACTTCATTCCGCTAGCCTACTCGCCCATTATGTGTACCTACTCTTTCATCCGCCAAGCTAAGAGGTGTTAACGGCCCTCAAACATTTCCGCCAGTGCGAATAACTCCATCCACTTGCCTACTCGTCCATCCGCCATTGCGAAGTAGTGCGTTCAAGGCCTACATAGTTTCCATCCCGCCTAGCGAAGCAGTGCGCTCAAGGCCTGCATAGGAGTAGTTGAGTAGTTGTTTTCTTTTATTTTCCACAATTCAAATCACCCCCTTTTCCGCAATCCATTCGACCTAAAGGACTTCAATCTCAAGTCCTTCCTCGATAGTAAACTCCACCTTACCGTGTTCCTTTGAGATTCGATACTTGGGGATTCACTCCCACATTTTATATTACTTGAACAACCGGTGCACTTGCCGTAATCGCATCAAGATTTTGGCGTCGTTGCCGGGGAGCACAGTCGTGTGAGTTTTCTGGAGAGGGAGAACCTGCGATAGAAGTTCTTCCATTTGTAAATTGCATCCTTTATTTTATTTTAGTTCTTGTTATTCCATTTTCTTGTTTTACATAGGTTGCTTAGTAAATTATTGTTGGGTGTAGTATTTTGCACAATTGTGTTTTTCTTTTGAATCTTGTTATCTTCACACAATGTGGGCTTCATTTAATATTCGTTGTCGTTTGTGTGGAGATATATCTCATGCTAGTGATAGATGTCCAAAGGGAGATAATAGCCCTAGCACTCAAGGCCCAGTATATGGAGCACCGACTTCGTCTGGTACTCCATATGGTGCGCGTAAGTCCTATGGCTACTCTTCCTCTCCGCACGTGCCTTTTTTGCATTCATCTCCCGTCCAATTTGAGCTGAAGAAAAATGCAAAATAGTGCTTATTTTGTCGGAGCATGGATCATGCCTTGAAGGATTGTGCTGCATTTCTTCGCCAATTGGACGAGGATGACGAGCCGGATATTCGGATCGTCCCGACTCCTAACTCTGATAGCACACCTTCCACCTTTGATCACGTTGATGTATCACCTTCATGTTTTGAAAGGAATGATGCAGACACGCTCATCAGAGTTGTGGCCGATCAAGGCTCTGACATGGCTGAGCCCATCTCCCCTGTGCATATATCACCGTGTATGGATTCGATTCTTTGTAAGGAATCGGTGCTTGACTTTTACCCAAGCACTATTCCTCCCCCTATTGTGCATTCTACTACATTTGTCTCTGACGACATTATTGAGGATGTTTCGCAGGATAAGGCAGGTGATTTATGTTTTGTGCCTATTCCTATGGAGGAGGATATTTCCCAAGGTGACGAGGATTCTACCTCAGCACCGGTGGAGGAAGTCCAAATCGTGGAAGAGGTCACAGATGATCCTGCTGAGCCTTGCAGCATTATCGACAATGTCGGCAATATCTTAATTCTCCAACCTATCGGGAGTGAGACCGGAACTACTCCCCCGATTTTTTATTCTTTAAGTCATTCTTCTCTTTTATTTCCTAACCCCCCTTCTTCATCTGAGCCTGTGCAGGTTGAGTCTTCACAGGTACTCCAGGAGGACTTGGAGCATTTTGCTCAAGTCAATGATGAGTGTATCCTCTCATGTGAGGGGGTTGATCCCTCCTCCATAGAGGAAGCCTCATTCATTGCCTTCTCTTCCTGCCGCCTCCCTGAAGATGACACCTTGCTGGGCAAGGATGTTTTTGGTGAGAATAGTGAGGAGGACTCCTCCTCCACTTCTTACTTTCTGCTTCCTCTACCTGTGATGAGCAGGTATTATTATTTAGGTAGAGGAGTAACTGTTCTGTCGCCATATCGGTACCCGCTACCGACACGCATATTAGAACAGTTACCTGTACATTTCCTTTTTCATACTCCCATTAGCTAGAACTGTTTTAAATTTGAATATGTCGTGCTGGGAAGAAAATAACCCCAGTAGTTATCTTACTTTTCCTGCATTTTTATTTTATCTAGTTTAGTTTAGTTAGTGGTATTTCATTTTAGTATGTATATTTTCTTTTGTTTTTGCGGAGCTCACCCCTGTAGTTCCTTCTTCTGGATGGTGGATGCTGCAGCTAGGTCTAGATTAAAATGCCAATCTTCTGGTATGCTCATTTCTGAGCATTTGGTACTCTCTTCCCCTAGCCTTTTATTCAATTTTCATGGTTACATCATTTGCGTCTATTGCTTAGATTAAGTCTGGGGGAGAGCCGCTATTTGTTACCCACTGCACGGGCACATCTCAGTGCATGCCAGAAGTATTTTATTTCAGTTATATATTATTTGTTCATCTTCATCGCACATCACAACACCCACTTCAGTGTTCACTCGCTTGTTTGTATGCTCCTGTATATTCAATTCTTGGTTGTGATGTAGGAATTGCTATATTAGCCTAAAAATTGCAAGATGGAGTTGCATGTTGACTCTTGTAGTGCTCTAGTTGAGTACTTGTGTCTTGTTTAGGAATTTGAGTAGAATTAGTTTTATTTATGCTTCTAATTTTTAATTAGTTGATTTGCGTAGATTTTAATTTATTTTACTCAAAATGGTGAATGTGGTTGAATCTAGTGGTAGCGTGGTATTGTGTGTAGGTGAGCGCCAGGTTCATGTTACTCGAGTCGGGAACAAGGATTACCTTTCTCGGGTGCTAAGAACTTTCCCCAAGCGACTCTCGAAGCATGGGTGCGAACGATTTGCAAGTTGAGTGTGACATAGGCCATCTATTTGGCAAGTTTGAGCTTTGTTCTACCATTCCTATACGCTAACCGTTGCTAGCCTATTTTTGTGCCCAACCGACCTTTTGGTTCAGCTCCACCATACTTCACCAAGGCCTAAAAGCTAATCCCATTGTCGCAACTAAAAATATGCCAAAAGCATTAACAAATTGTAATTTTCCAATGTGGTGCGTCGATGAGAAATTTTAGTGTTGGTGTGGATTTCATAAAAATTTCTATATGTTGAGATTTTTGCGAATAGATTTGGGGATAAAAAAAGAGAGAAAAAGAAAAGCAAAAAAAAAACCCTAGTGTTTTAATTGAAACATATAGTTCTATCGATTGGAGTAGGCCATGTGCACACCCGGTTTCAAAGTCAAGTCTGGGGGTGTGTTGCACGTGTTTTATTGGGGGCTGCTTTGAATTAGCACTTTTGTGAGCTCTTTTGGGTTGTGATTAGCCATCATGTGTTATCTCTGCATTCCAAACCGTAACCTAAGCCTCGTGTATACATAAAGTCTTATCGATTCGTCTTGTGAGTTAACTAGCGCCGTGGAGAGAGTGTGACAGGGCGAGCTTATGGTTCTCGACGTTGATGGATTTCAACGGAGATAATTCCGAGTTCCAGTCTTGGGTAACACTCCCCTTCGCGTCTTGCTTACTTTCGTACTACGTGTGACCTCGCGATTCACCAACATTCCATTTTTGAGTAAAAATAAATTTCTTTTTACGCATTTACACTTTTATAAATATGCTAGCATATGTAGAAACTTCTTCTAATGAACTTCTATGTACACAAGTATGCAACTTCACATTCTATTCCATGTTTGCAATTTTTTTTGCTAGTTATGCTTTTCCTACTCCGCCGGATTTGTTTGCTCGGGACGCGCAAACAGGTAAGTCTGGGGGTGTGATGAGTCTCATTTATATTCATGTTTATGGACTCATCCGGGCCTGTTTTCACTCTTGAGCACGTCCTTTTCAAGCTATAATTGCTTATATTTTACTCGTTCGCACTTTCACTATTAGTTTAATGTCTTGGCCCATTGTGGTGCGCAATTGCGCGCTTTATTGTTGGGGGCAAGCACAATGTGCTCCCCATTCTTTTTATGCTTTTATACTTGTGCTGGAGGTGTGTTCCCAGCATTTGGATTTGTTGTGCAGGTGGGCAGATCGTCCATATTGCTCAGAATTCATCCTGTATGAATCGCATGGTCGTGCGTTTACTTGATGCACGGTCGGCTGCGGTCGTGCGAAATGATCGGCTGGTCAATATGGTGAGCTACCCTGCTCGTGCATTTTCTTCACGCACGGTTGGCCTCAACCGTGCGCGAACAAAATGCACGGCCTCCTGTTGTTTGCCGGATTTCGAGGTTTCTGAATTTGCCCGTGCGTTTTTACGCACGGTCGGCTTCGACCGTGCATGAGTAAAACGCACGGGCGCGCCTGCTTCATATTCCTGGCCTTTATTCTCGATTAATATCGCACGGTTCACGCACGGCCGTGCGTTCGACCGTGCGTGACCAAATTTCCGACTTTTTCTATAAAAGTTGCCGATCTCGACCTAATACGCAGTTCGCCCGATCGATCTTCTTTCCCGCTCCCAGAGCTCCAGTTCCACCCTATTTCGCCGCTCCATCGCCGCCCACCTTAGCGAGGAGCTCCGGCCGCCATTCTCTTGCAAATCTAAAGCTGGAGCATCCTCTCGGCTGCCTCCATCATCCAAGCTCTTCAAGGAGAGGATTCCACCCTCATCTTCAACGCCAAGCAAAGAGTTCTTCGCATCGGACGTGGCCAGATTGTAGTTTACTGGAGAAGACGGGTCCATTGGGAGGAAGTGACAACCCTCCTCTACCCCGGAAGATAGTTGGGACCGAGCTAGGACGCGGATTGACAACCCGGCGATTCCTACCGAGAACCTACAATGAGCCTTCGGATTCGGTCGTATCTCTTGCATTTATCTCTACTTGTGTGAATGTATTTGGTTATGTTCTTCATTTTATTGATGATGTTGTGCTATAAACATACTTGCTCTTCGTGATAATTCATGTTTATGAAATGTTGTTGTATGTTTATTATTCACTAGAGGTGCGCCACCAAACCCACTCCACCCTCCACTTCATTCCTCTAGCCTACTCTCCCATTCCGTGTGCCTACTCCTTCATCCGCCAAGCTAAGAGGTGCTAACGGCCCTCAAACCTTTCCGCCAGTGCGAACCACTCAATCCGCTTGCCTAGTCGTCCATCCTCCCTTGCGAAGTAGTGCGTTCAAGGCCTACGTAGTTTCCATCCCGCCTAGCGAAGCAGTGCGCTCAAGGCCTGCATAGGAGTAGTTGAGTAGTTGTTTTCTTTTATTTTCCACAATCCAAATCACCCCCTTTTTCGCAATCCATTCGATCTAAAGGACTTCAATCTCAAGTCCTTCCTCGATAGTAAACTCCACCTTACCGTGTTCTTTTGAGATTCGATACTTGGGGATTCACTCCCACATTTTATATTACTTGAACGACCGGTGCACTTGCCGTAATCGCATCAGTGTTATCGGGTGCATTCTTCCAAGTCTTTTCCCTCGCATGCTGATGCATCCATGCGAGTGTTGAGCGCGTACATACTTGAGAGCGGGCATAGAGAATTCAGAGCGAAGGAACGATCCAAGTCCCACTTGCTCGTCGGAAAACCACAGAGCTCTCTCCCGTCTCTTTGATTGCTTGACATTAAATGAAGGTCTGAGGGCCTTTTTATAGTTTTTTGAAGGAGCGCTCTAGTAATTGCGTCTTGCTGAATCTGGAGTTAACGAATGATGCTGCTTGGTTCCGGTCACCTAGATCACCAATTTCCCAAAAATGATTAGCAAGCCCCTCAACCAATCTTCGCGTCCAGGGCGGGTTGCCCGGATACTGTAGCGGCGGGCGGCAGAAGTGTTTGGAGCGACGACAGCGGCCGGCGCCAGTGGCGGTCCCTGGTGCGCTGGCCGGGTGCGTGCGCGCGCGTGCCTACCGGGTGCGTGCAGGCACGCCGGCCCGGTGCTTGGGGGGTCGGGCGCAGTGCCCATGCGTCGTCCGGGCGCATGCGTCTGTGCACTGGCCGGTATTGCACGGGTTTGCGCTTGCACGATGTCGGCCCTACGTGTGCGCGTCGTGCAACAATTCGCGTGTGTGTGCAGTGCGCACGTGCGAGACTCCGCGCACCCTGCTTTTTCCCCCACTTGGGTAGCTTTTGGATCTCTCGAGCGAACGCGACCCAAGCGCGCGGTTCACTTGATCGAGTCGGCTCGCTTGAGCGCTTCAGCTCAGTTTGTCCTTGGAAAACTTAGCGGGAACCCCATCAATTACTAAATGTACACGTTTAGAGAGGAGAAGTTCTTGGTCACTAAAGACATTTACTGGCGGGGCTACAGTAACCAAAATTCAATATTCAGTGCGAAAATTCAATATTCTATACCCAAAATGTCTTTAGTGACCAAAATGTCTTTAGTTACCAAAATTCAATATTCAGTGCCGAAATTTTTTGCCACTAAATGTTAATTTTCTATTAGTGAATTTCACTCTTATATCTAGATTTACGTGAGTTTATTTATTTGGACGTGTTATGCTTTATGTCTCCTTTTTAGGGCATGTTTGGGAGGGCCTTTCAGAATGGAGGAGTGGTGGCAAAAGGATGGTAGGAAAATGTGCTTTTGGAAAATGTTTATTGCAAAATGAGATCTGTTTGGGTGAACTCCTTTTGCAGAGATTTTCAAAAATGAGAAGCACTTTATAAACTGTTTCACAAATCTCCATTGCGGTGACTTTTTTTTATTAAAAAAGGAAGCCCCGGCAGAAAAGTGCGCTTCCGGGGAAAATGAGCAACCGAGCGTGATTTTTTTGCCTGGACGTGCTTATTTTACCCGGGCGAGCATATTACGCTCGAGCGCGGATATTTCGCCTGGGTGCGCATTTTTCGCCCGGACTCGCATTTTTCTCTGGGGTGCGCATTTTTCGTCCCGGACGCGCATTTTTCGTTCGTGCTCTCATTTTTCGCCCGTGCTCTCATTTTTCGCCCGTGCTCGCATTTTTCATCCGGGCCCACATTTTTCGTCCGGGAGCGCATTTTTCGCCTGGACGCGGATTTTTCACCCGAACGCCCATTTTTTCTCCCGGGCGCTCATTTTTTGCCCGGAAAAATATTTTTCGCCCATGCGCGCATTTTTCTCACGAACGCCCATGTTACGCTCGATGACGCATTGTTCGCCCGAACGACCAATTTTCGCCTGAGCTCGCATTTTTTTTACCCGGGCGCGCATTTTTTGCCCGGGCGCGCATTTTTTGCCTCGACGCGCATTTTTTCGTTCGAGAGCGCATTTTTTGCCAGGACGCGCATTTTTCGCCCGGGTGCGCATTTTTCGCTCGGACGAGAATTTTTCACTCGGGCGCGAAAAATGTGGGCCCGCGCGAAAAATGTGGGCCCGCGCAAAAAATGTGCGCCTTGACGAAAATATTCGCGGCTGGGCGAAAGAATTCGCGCCTGGATGAAAAAATTCGTGCCCGGGCGAAAAATGCGCGCCCATGCGAAAAATGCGCGCCCGGGCGAAAAATGCGCGCCCGGGCAAAAAATGCGTTCCCGGGCGAAAAATGAGCGCCCGGGAAGAAAATGCGCGCCCAGGAGGAAAAAGTGTGAGTTCGGGCGAAAATGCGAAAATGCGCCCCGGGCGAAAATTTGCAGGTCCAGGAGGGAAAAATGCGTGTCCTGGCGAAAAATGCGCTCCCAGGCGAAAAATGAGTGCCCTCACGAAAAATGCTTGTACGCGCGAAAAATGCGCGCTCGCGTGAAAAATGCGCGGTCGAACGAAAAATTTCGCATCCGGACCTAAAATGCGCCCATGGGCGATGAAATGCTCGCCCGGGCAGAAAATTGTATGCACGGGGAAAAAATTTGCGCTCGGGCGGAAAATGCGCTAACCTTGTAACGTAATGAAAAAAGTTGAAAAGTAGGGGACAAGTGACTTTTTAAAAGAGGAGAAAAATGAGTTTTCCGCGGTAGCTTTTTCCATTGGTAGACAATTCAAACGATTTGTTAAGTGTGTGGCGTTTTTCAGAAAACGAAAAAGAGCTAAAAGCTCTCTCAAAGAAGCCCTTAATTTATCTCACGGTCAGATGGTGCTTCATCTGCAGTCCGGGAGATTAGGTTTAATAGAAACTACTAACCAATAACGTGAAATTTATAAAAAAAACACGAGCCTCGAGAATTAAGATGCAGCATTCTCATACACCTAGGCTTTGTTTGGGGGGACTTATTTTCAGCGGTCAAGCGGTTACGACCGCATGAACCGGACCTTTTTAAGGTCCGGTTCATGCGGTCGTAACCGCTTGACCGCTGAAAATAAGTCCCCCCAAACGGAGCCCTAATTAATTGTCAAGCATATTTGCATGGTGTGCAGAGAGAGAGAGAGAGTGAGAGTGAGAGATCTTGTGGGAGAAAGGTGGCAGACAGCAAGGGCATGAGAGGGTCAGTGAAACGCCCTATACATGCGAAAAAGAAAGTGGATCAAACAAAAAAGTATGAAGGAAGACTTAATCATTCCACTACACTAGTAATAATGGATAGATGAAAGCAACTATTCATTCAGAAGAGGAACGAATTAATTACATCACATCTATAGCACCCAAATTATAAGTGGGGCCTACATAAAGTAATTTACTGCTGAGTGCTCTTGTGGCCGAATTATAAGTGGGGGCTAACTGTTGTTCTGTTGGATATGAAAAATTATGCGTTACTTATGGGTATATCTAAATAGATTTCTTACTAGTTTAGTTTAATTATTTAGGTAAACCGTAAACGACTTATGACGAAGCTCTCCAAAAAATTCGATTTATTTGGACCCAGCATAGAGATTTTTAATTCATTCAAAAAAAGACCTCTTTCCGATCCTCAATCTGTATCCTGACGCTATTCCAGCAATGTATTCGCCGATCTTAATATAAGCTGCTGTCAATATAATTGATCAAGAATTTAAATTTGTTGGGTACTTGGAATATAAAGTACCCCAATCATTACCGATTTACGAGCAACTATTTCAAAAGTGTAAGGCGTTAGGAAGGTGTTTCGGTGAGTTTGGACAAAAACACCACGTCATAGAATTTATGTTTGGCATGACAATCGTTGTAACCACCAACCAAGAAAAGAAAACTAGTTTTGAACACAAAAGTCAATGAAGTTTCATAGCTGAGGTTGGGCGTTTATGAACGGCGGTTCATAACCATCGTGTTCACGACCGCTACCGCCGCGCCAAACAGAGCTTTTGTTACATCCTGCCAGTACCAACAATATAATAATAGGTCCGGCCGGAACCTCACGTCATATTGAACATACTAGCTAGACGTTATGAGATGATAAACAGAATAAGCAATACTGCATGAGAGTAAAAAAGCACTAGCGGAAGCATTCATTAAACAGTTTTATAAGAATATCCATCTAGTCAGAAATGTCAATAATAGAGTCATGGTCTTAAGGCCTTATATTCAAGCAATGTAACAAAACTAAAACATACATCGGCACGCTGGTCCACAATATTTGAAAATTAGTAAAATAGGTTGGCCTTTGAGGGCCAACTCAGCAATGAGCTTCAACCCGCTATTTCCCGATGAGCTCACTAGAACCTGCACCATCCACAAATAAGAGGTAAATGAGGGTCAACAATGAGCTGATCACAAACCGCAAAACGATCACACCCTGACCATTCTAGCAGGCTCCGGGGCGGGGCACCGCTCACCTGCAAGCAAGCCGTACATGCAACATATAATAACATAAAAAAAGTGCATCTACTCTACACAATGTGAGGTTTCAAGCATAATAATTCTTCTAAGTTGAGCATCAAAGTAGGGGGAACCTAGGTTTGCAAATGATGTTAGTTGGGTTCACCCGGAGGATCCCCACAACCGCCTAAGCAACCACATGATGCTAACATAACATCAATTTATCACATCACAAATGTGGGTACTCACGACCTCACATTTCATGCACTCAAGGCATGTTTCCAATGTACCCTCAACGAGTATTACTTCCAAACTAAGCAATGAAACTTAGTTATCGCTTGCGCATTTACTGATCGGAGAAAACCTCCTAAACCAGTCTCTCCCATGTTATTGACGCATGCCAGAAAGTTAAACTCGAGCTGAACTGCATGGGCGGGTTCGGTTCAACTTGTGCCCGTTGCTCAAATCATCGTCATTAACAGCACGATGTGGGTGTGGTTTTACCTCATCCCGTGCACGTTCAAAACATACAAGTGCTACCAAAATAACTAGTTGCATACCTAATCCATACAAGAGGACTTAGGCTTCGCAAGAATAACCAATGTAGGAAGTCCAAGTCAACTCCACTACTAATCTGTGGTGAAGGTTTGCATTCAACCACATCACAATCATGGGCTTCCGTTAGGTACTCCAAGAGACACCTAAATATCAAGTTCCGTAACAATATAAATATTTCACAGAGTCATTTTCTGCCACACATTTTAGGCTTAAACTAAATGCAACATCACAAATCAAGCATCATCGATCTGGGCTAACGACTATGGGTAGGCTTCACACAAAATGCCTAAATCTGTACGACTACAGGATTTCTACATGCAATATATGTCTGGGACGGACACAATCTACTTGGAGTTCTGAAGAACTAAAGGGAGTCATAAACTTCACTAGTAAGTGAAAGAGACAACCCTACGTAAACATAGAAAATGGAATGGGCGGTTCAAGCTTATTTGGGTTCCCGGTTGACATTTAACACCGCCTTACATCCCCAGACCGATGGTCAGATAGAGCGTAACAACTGGACTATGAAGGATCTACAACGCCTTTCATTTTGGATACATGAGAGCCTTGGGTGAGACTGTTGTCATTGATAGAGTTCTCTTATAACAACAGTCACCATGCGAGCATTGACATCGCTCCTTACGAGGCACTATATGGGAGGAGATGCCAGGCACCGTTGTCATGTGTCCAGGATGAGGACCCGGAGGTTCTGGGATCAGAGTATATAGAAGACACATACGCTCTAGTTCGGATGATACAGGAGCGGATGCTGGAGGCCCAGAGCAGGCAGACGAAGTATTACGATGTGAGGCCTTGGAAGGTGGAATTCCAGGTGGGAGACCAGGTTTTCTTAAAGATTCAGCCAGTGTAAGATGTTTCGCGGGTGTAGAGGCAGAAGAAGCTCAGACCACGATTTATGGGGCCTTATACGATCTTGGAGCGGATCGGCCCCTTGGCTTACGGGATGGAGTTGCCGCCAGAGTTGGCAAACCTGCATGATTTCTTCCACGTCTCATCACTCTTGAGAGCCTTACATCATCCTGAGCAGCACGTCACGTCTTCTTTAGGCCTAGTAGCATCTGATCGGTCCGTTCGTCTGGATACAGTCCGGATAGATGATACCGCGTCTGGGTCTTGTGGAGGAAGAAGGTCCCGTTGGTCAAAGTCTTGTGGTCCAACCATGGACAGGAGGAGCATACATGTGAGCCCATAGATCCCATGCAACAAAACTACTCGGGACTATTCGCCTTAGGTACAACTTAACCCAGTGTACTTTACTTTTCCTTTCATTTTGCGTAGAAGCCCGTAGACCCAAATTTAAATTTTGGGGACAAAATTATTTCTTTGTTTATTGGAAAATTTGTATCATCCTCATTCCCACTAGACTCCTAATGTGAGTTAGTTCCTGACATGTGTCATGATATGTAACCTAGGGCAAGGAATTGACCATGGGAACCCTAGGTGGCCTAGTGAACTCACTTAAACCAATGTTGACCTAACTAGGTCAACCAACCCTAGTGTGAATCAATTAGATTCCAATGATTCAAAGTGACCTAACCACAACATTCCTAACCCTAGGGATGAATCAATTGACCATATATCACATGAATTGGTCAACTAATTGGGCAAATTGACCAAAGTCAAATCTATCTCAAATTAGGTAAGCCTACACTAATTTGGTTCAATTAGACTTCGCTTGATCAAACTGACTTCGCCAATACTTTCCTAACCACTAAGGTAGGTCATTAGGTCAATAATAATTCAATGAGCTCAATCAATTTCATGAAATTGACCAAAGTCAACTTTGGGTCAACTTAGCCCAATTCAGCCCTAAATGGATCAATTAGCACAATCTTGACCTAACCATGACCCAATCAACATTAGGTGGTGTCATAGGACCCATGAACATCATGTGGGGGCAACCACCTCACCAATTTGACCAAGTCAACCCTAATGTCAACCATGGTCAAAGATTGGCCTAAAGAAGAAATTAGGGTGCCAAGCCCAATTCCAATGGGTTGGGGACTTGGCCCAAGGGTTAATTACCCTCCATGCCACTGAAATCAGAATTTCATAACATGCAAGGGGGGAAAATTGGAATAGCCCCAGTTTTTAAGTAAGGACGAGAGGGAATTACAGGATGGAGGCCACTTGGCCCTCCATTTCTCTTTCCAAGCCTCGACCCTAATCTCCCCATACAATTTCCAGCCAATTTCCTGCTCAATAGGTGCCAGGTGGAGGGAGATTTCAGTTATTTGGGGCTAATCGAGAAGGGGCTATAATGGCACCTTCACAATAAGCCTCCTCCACTCTCAATTGGCCCCTCCATTAGCTTCACAAGAGCTTGAGGAGTTGGGCTGGAGCTTTGAAGTGGAGGAATCGATGAAGAAACCATGAATTGATAGGGAGATCAACTTGACGGTTCGCTCAGGGCATCTAGGGCAAATCACCATCAAAATGCCTCAATCCAGGTCGTTTTATCCTTCTCTCATTCTATGTTATATCTCAAAATCATTTGTAAGACCCCCCACCTCCCGGACACCGAACATGTCTGAGGGGAGTCCTATGCCCAGTACAGTAACCTTGCGAAAGTGTCAGCACACGGGCTAGCCTCCTCCACAAGACGCCTATCCTGCCGACTATTCTCAAAAATCACAAGCCAACCCATTAATAAATTAAACAGAAGACCATAATTAACAAAAACATAAAGTCCACAACAATAGTATAATAAAACAGGAAGCCACATGATCTCCTGAATACATATATATTTATATATATCAGAGTACAATATGATGTAAAACTACATCAAATCTCTTAACTCTCACATCGGTGATAGGTGAAAGCGACGGTAAAGGTTGTGTCGTCGCATCAGGCCCCGTGTCCCTGGCCTGGCTATCCTCCTACACGGTGTGCTTCTACTGCCGATGTGTGTGCTCCTAAAAAGAGGTGTACAATAACCGTTTGTCTATAAAGACTAAGTTGCTTCACATCCTCCCCCCCCCCCCCCCCCCCCCCCCCCCGACGACTCTTAGGCACCGTGCGGAAGAAGGGAAACTGGGCTATAATATAGTCAGTAATACAAGCAAGCGATATGTAAAAAGAGTACATCATATATAATACATGGTTATTAAAATATGTGTATGAAAACACATATAGTCCTCCATTCTTATAACATGTATATGAAATCACACACACATATATATATATATCATCAAGGCATATGACATGTATAGAAGAGCACTATTATAGCAGAGCAATAAAGAACTGTATTGAACTTAACTTATAAAAATGCCCATACAAATTTATAAGTTAAGGGTCTTTCACAAAATAAGTAAATCATCATATAAAGGTGCCCATACACATTTATATGATGAGGATCGTAATGTGGTGCAATGTAATGTATGTATAATGACACAACCATGATTTACTCACGCACTCTGATTTGATATGTCGACATAGACTTGTACTTCCCACTTTTCGAGGGTATTTAACCACTCAGACACCTCACGCCGTGGCCAGACGGAGATAGCGGAATGGGCTTCTCCACTACTAGGTGGGTATGTACACTACTAGACCTAGGCCTTACATATGCCTCAACGCTAAGAACACAACAGCAGAGACCCTACGCACTCTTGCTCGCTAAACCAGCTGAGTCTTATGACGCGGAAGGGGCTTTGGGAAGTAAGCTCCAAAGGACCCAGCCCAAGCAGTCCTAGAGTCTATCTGTCGGCTTCTGTCGGTGTGACAACTAGCAAGCCCGTAGACTCGCCAAAAGTAATCCTCCAATAAGGATCATTATGCAATAGTGTGAAGACTATACACACCCAAGTAATTCACATGCTCAACCCGTACTACCAAGCACCCAAGGACTCCTAACCAAGTCCATAACACATGTTATTATTTACAAGTTCAATCGATGCTAACTAGCATTCAAGGACCTACCAACTGGGTCCTTAACATAACACCATATGATATAACAATATCCTATAATCCACACCAAACCATCGCTACTACCCATACCGAGTTGTCATAACTCTTGTGCAGTGGTATGTGTATATAATTAAGGGAAATACTCTCTTTGATCTTATAGGACTATTTGTACGTTTAATGCCATGTTCAAGTTTACTATATAAATCTGCCCAAACGTATTAACCATACCAATCCTCATGCTCGATTCACAACATGCTTGAACACAATTGAATTCATAAGCACTATTCGATCATGCTTAGTCAATGCCAATCATCCCATGCATGTTCTCCTAAAGGGTCATCAATCACAATCTCTACTAAGCAGTTATCACAAATCTAAACTCTCAGATAGATTACCAAGTGATATAGGTACGAATTTATGCATGTTTCCAAAATCCTTGTCTAAAAGAGCATCTTAATATTCCATTTCAGCATAATAAATTATAACGGCAAATTTAATTAAGGACTCATTTCAAAGACAAATCCTTTGAAACTTCTATCATAGATCATAACTAATGCTTGAATCATTCTCACAAAATTTCGAACTCATTATATTTCACAATACTTATTTATGGTACTTTACATTTATATGATACAATAGCCAAATTCATATCAAATATGTATTCAAAAATTTCGAAACTTAACTGGAGTGATCACAATATCATCAGGCACATTTCTACCAAATTTTTTTAATCATCCGATAAATATTTTGAGAGAAAACAGTAAAACATTGAAACTCTGTACATGATCATCAATGTTTACGAAAACAGGATTTCTGGGAGCTACAGACCACCAACAATAATGTGCCACCCCAATCTGGAAAGGTATTTTCAAGGGATATAACTTTTATGTTGAGAACAAGGTCCAGATCTAAGAGTATCATACCTAAATATGGGTTTAAACCCAACTGTTAAACCTAGACAGAATCTGTCCGACACATAATTTACAGTTAGCTAAAACACAACATTTTCGATTTTAATCCTAGGGAGCTACAAGACTCCACAAAAAATGTGCAACCACATTTCGAAAAGTTCTTTTCGAGGGCTACAACTTTAATGTTGAGCCCGATACCTAAATCTAACCGGAACATGCCTAAAAAGTGGCTTGAAGCCAGACGCGGGCATAAAATAGATTTTATTATTAAATAAATAACAGATCTTGCACAGATCTTGAAGTAGATCTAACAGAAGCTGTTCATCTTCTTCCTGTATCCGACGGGTGAGATAAGCCTAACCTCTTCTCCTCCAATACTTCCTCAATAGACCACTATTCTTCACGAAATCAAGTCCTGGTACTTCATATTAAAGAGAGGAGTTGATTGAAGTCATTTTAGTGGTAAACGACGCCCTGTAACGGAAGTTCTAGCGTGATGTCTTCCTACGTAACTCCATTAATCTCAACAAAATCAAGATCTCTTGAGTCAAATATCTCTTCTATTTCAGATCTAAAGATCTAACACCAAAGGAGAGGGGCGGAAGTCACCTGATTTGCGGCCATGGAACGAGTTTGTCTTCTTGGAGGCATGGTGGCGGTCGGCCAAGCTTCAACCCTCCTTCCAAGCTTGATCTCCTTTAGGAAAATGGCTGGTCTCAGTGATTGAGGTGTAGGGAAGAGGAAGAAAAGTGATCCTCTTGGATGAGGGAATGAAGTTCAAGGTTAAGTGAGGAGAGAGAAAATGGAGGCTGATTTGACTAGAATTAATGGAAAAAAAATACATCTCATGCTTTGGATTTGACAATCCATCCATTTGTCACTGTCTTATTGACCTAAGTGACCTCCCAGCCTTTAAATGAGCAAGGATAAGGTATGGGTATAATTAAAAGAGTCGCGTCGCGTCATATCAGTAAATGCTCGAGTTCAGGCCAAATATAAGGTACCCTTCTCGACTACAAGGTACCCCTTCTCGACTACAAGGTATCCCTTCTCGACTACAAGGTACCCCATCTCGACTACAAGGTATCCCTTCTCGACTACAAGGTACCCCTTTTTTACTACAAGGTACCCCTTCTCGACTACATGGTACCCTTCTCGACTACAAGGTACCCTTCTCGACTACTAGGTACCCCTTCACGACTACAAGGTACCCCTTCTCGACTACAAGGTACCCCTTCTCGACTACAAGGTACCCCTTCTCGACTATAAGTTACCTCTTCTCGACTATAAGGGACCACTTCTCGACTACAAGGTACCCCTTTTGGACTACAAGGCACCCCTTCTCGACTACAAGGAACCCCTTCTCGACTACAAGGTAACTTTCTCTACTACAAGGTACCCTTCTCGACTACATGGTACCTTCTCGAACACAAGGTACCCTTCTCAGCTATAAGGTACCCTTCTCGACTAGGTACCCATCTCGACTAAAAGGTACCCGTCTCGACTACAAGGTACCCTTCTCGAGTACAAGGTGTTGGATCTGTAGGCACCCTTATTGGGGGGTGAATAATGGTTTTAAACTTTTTCTGATTATTAAAGAAAATAATTCTCTGTTGCTACCGCCAGCGGTAGTGTTACCGCTCGGCGTTAGTGACAGAGAAAATTTGTTTAGGTTAAACCAATGAAAATCAGAGAGCACGAATCAGAGATGAAGAAACAAACATACTTTCATTAATATTAAATTAAAATAGTTATGATTACAAAAACTTTTCCCAATGACGCTTGGAAAAAAGGCGACCAATGAAAACTATTTTGGTTTTCTATACCGACCCTTCTCCCAAGGACCGGTTGGCCTTAGCCTATCTCTCCCCAGATAAGGCCTAAGGCCTCAAGCCTCTCTAGCCCTTCCCTCACCGGAAAGGCCTCGAGCACTCCCTGGATCTACACCCTAGACCCAGTCGCCAACATGAGGCGAATTCCTCCCTAAGTCCTACCTAGACCTAGTCGCCAACATGAGGCAAATTTCCCCTAGACCCCGCAAGGCCCTAGTCGCTGTGTGGCGAATTCCTCTACCGAGCAAAAGATATAAAGGTTGCAATTAGAAACTAAAACAAAACAAAAACTAAAAACTCCCTCAAAAGAAGAACTTGATGTCGATGTAGATGCGATCGGATTGGTCTTCAAGTTCTTTGCGTTCACGAACGTTGACGGAGTTCTTTGGGCTGCTTAGAGAAGGTTCTCACGAGTGCTCTGAATATACTGCTTCAATTCATTCTGGAACAGCCGATACGGCCTATGGTAGTACTACCGCCCCGCGGTAGCCACATTAGGAAATGATCAAGCACACAGATCGTGGCAGTTTAGGAAACTTTTGTGCGCCAACCTTTGAGCTCCGCCTAGCGCGCCGTAGTAACGCTAACGCTCCGCGATAGCGAGATAACCTTCCTTCAACCAATATCTCCTTCTACATTTGCTCCTCAATCACATGCAGACGAGAGGTTCCAAAAACTACCGCCGGGCGGCAGAGATGTCGCGCCGCGGTAGAGCATGCTAAATATGCATCCCGCCAATCATTCCTTTTTCTCCATTGTTTCCTTCCCATCAATTGTTTCCATTTATGCTAGCGCCAGCGGTAGTGCTAACCTTCTGCGGTAGAGCACATCTCTTTTCGTCGAACGCATCTTCGTCGAACGGCCTCACATTTCATCGAACGCTGTTTTCATTTCGTCGAACTCAATATCATCGAACGCCAGTTCGTCGAAGGACATCTACTTTTGTCGAAGACCATTTCGTCGAGCGCATCATATTTCGTCGGACCACTAGCGCCAGCGGTAGTGTTACCGCACCGCGGTATCAACAGAGAATCATCCTGATGTCGCTTCGACGTCTTTCTTTTTCACACTCCTTTGGGGATTGAATGTTGAAGATCCTGCACACTATAAACACAATGCAAGTATGATCAAATACAATAGGATTTGTTATTGTCAAACCAAGAGATGTGGAAAGCATGTTCCAACAAACTCCCCCTTTTGATAATAACAAATCCCTTTAGAAAGAAATAGTTCAAAAGATAGGAATTGTGTTTATTAAAAAGGATAAGCATGAAATTTAAGACATGTGCATATGCACCCCCTAAATGAATGCTCCCCCTAAGTGAATGCTCCCCCTACAACAAAACTTCCTATGAACTTTACTTCCCCAAACATATGAATTTCTTTCAAATTGAAAGTAGAGTAATAGTTCTCATTTAGTAAAAGTCTTATTTAACTTTGTTTCAAATTAAGTGATATATATAAATATATATATGAGTGTTGATTGAGAAAGTAAAAAACAAGCACATAACCATATGACACAAGATATATAGTAGTTCCCCAAAACCTGGGTACATCTACTCTTCTACCCACTGGTAGGAATCCACTAGGAGGTTGTTGATAAGGTGCCCTCTCACCAAGGTGATTTTGATAAGGTGTCCACACACCAATGGGAATTTTGATCAGGTGCCCAATTCACCTATAAGCTTTTGATAAGGTGCTTATAAACCAAGCTGCAGGTTTTTTGCTAAGGTGCCCTGTCACCAGGAGTAAACTTTTGAAGGGAGTTTTAACCCTTTACAAGATGGGAAGGAGAAAGGGAAAAGATATATTATTCTTCTCTTTTTGCTGAGAAGACACTTGAAAATCCTGATTGGATGTTGAGTTGGATCTTGATGAAGATGGTGAAGAGAGCTCCCCCTGTCTGATTTAATTGTGGAGGCTCCTTTTTTTGGTTCCAAATCCTCTATTTCAAATGTATGGAGTGGATCACCTCTCATTGTTCTTTGTAGACCTTCTCCTTATTTATAGCTCTGTGTATTAATATAACACTATAGGAGAGAAATCAGAGTATTAGAAAGAGAGAAATATTTCCATAACTATTATATCTATAGAAGGAAAGAGTTCATTTTGATTTCAAATAATATCTATAATCAACTTAATCAATTTAGCCAAGAATCAATTAGAGGGAAAGAATGATTCATAACGGCTATAAAAGAATAATATTATTCCATATAAATCAGATTTATAGAAAGAAGGAAAGAGATCTGGTGTTATTTGAATTTAACATAGTAATCGACGTACGTCGATTACAATTCGACGTAAGCGTCGAATTCATCCTGGCTGGACGTCGAGAGGAGAATAAGGAAGGTGCGTCGACTAGAATTCAGAGCTACGTCGACATAAGATACATCGAATTCTAATTAAAGTTACTTCGACTCATTCTGAAAGAAACGTCGACAACACTTCGACGTTGCGTCGAATACTATTCGACGCATATTTACTTAACCTTAATTTTTCTTTCTTAGAATTCATATTCAACTCATTTTGGGGGTTAAGACAAATTATTTTCCCAACAATCTCCCCCTATTTGTCTTAACCCTATTCAGAGAAAAAAATTGAATCAGCATTTAATCAACACATCAAAGCATATTTTATCGAAAGAGATATATTAGGAAATTAGAAGAAAAGAAAAATCATTTTCAGAGAATAAGGGGAGAATAGAGAACTAAGTGATCTTTGTGATTTCAGGTGTTAGTCTTTGTGAAAAATCAACCTAGCTTTGATACCAATTGAAAGTGGAGTAATAGTTCTCATTTATTAAAAGTCTTATTTAACTTTGTTTCAAATTAAGTGATATATATATAAATATATATATGAGTGCTGATTGAGAAAGTAAAAAACAAGCACATAACCAGATGACACAAGATATATAGTAGTTCCCCAAAACCTTGGTACATCTACTCTTCTACCCACTGGTAGGAATCTACTAGGAGGTTGTTGATAAGGTGCCCTCTCACCAAGGTGATTTTGATAAGGTGTCCACACACCAATGGGAGTTTTGATCAGGTGCCCAATTCACCTATAAGCTTTTGATAAGGTGCTTATAAACCAAGATGCAGGTTTTTGCTAACGTGCCCTGTCACCAGGAGTAAACTTTTGAAGGGAGTTTTAACCCTTTACAAGATGGGAAGGAGAAAGGGAAAAGATATATTGTTCTTCTCTTTTTGCTGAGAAGACACTTGAAAATCCTGATTGGATGTTGAGTTGGATCTTGATGAAGATGGTGAAGAGAGCTCCCCCTGTCTGATTTAATTGTGGAGGCTCCTTTTCTTGGTTCCAAATTCTCTATTTCAAATGTATGGAGTGGATCACCTCTCATTGTTCTCTGTCGACCTTCTCCTTATTTATAGCTCTGTCTATTAAGATAACACTATAGGAGAAAAATCAGAGTATTAGAAAGAGAGAAATATTTCCATAACTATTATATCTATAGAAGGAAAGAGTTCATTTTGATTTCAAATAATATCCATAATTAACTTAATCAATTTAGCCAAGAATCAACTAGAGGGAAAGAATGATTCATAACGGCTATAAAAGAATAATATTATTCCATATAAATCAGATTTATAGAAAGAAGGAAAGAGATCTGGTGTTATTTGAATTTAACATAGTAATCGACGTACGTCGATTACAATTCGACGTAAGCGTCGAATTCATCCTGGCTGGACGTCGAGAGGAGAATAAAGAAGGTGCGTCGACTAGAAGTCAGAGCTACGTCGACATTGGATACGTCGAATTCTTATTAAAGTTACTTCGACTCATTCTGATAGAAACGTCGACAACACTTCGACGTTGCGTCGAATACTATTCGACGCATATTTACTTAACCTTGATTTTTCTTTCTTAGAATTCATATTCAACTCATTTTGGGGGTTAAGACAAATCATTTTCCCAACACAAATTTATTCTCCCCCTTTTGGTATTATCAAAAGAGGGTGGAGAGAAAGTCAAATAGGAACGTGTGCAATAAATGTGTAGAGAGGGAATGAACATGATAAAGAGTTAAATGCTTAGGAAAAATACAATATATAGGAGTGAAAAAGGGAATGTGAAGAATTTGTCATAAGAAAACCACTTGTTAGAAAAAAAAACGTATTCATGATCGAGCGTACAAGTAGTAAAGAGGTGGAAAGCATGAAGAAATATATTTTTGAAGTGAACATCTATATAAGAATGGTAAAGCATAGTAGATGATTAAGAGTTTTAGATATAACAAAAATAGATGTTGTAGCAATTTAAGTACACAAAATGATTTCAGTTGCAACATAACCATACACTTGTTTTGAAAGGTAAGCAATAAAGAGTACACATGGCGTAGCGAAAAAAAATATGTGAGCATGATACAACATATCAAGTCAAGATAGAAGAATACAATGTCTTAAATTGAGAAATCAAGTACACTTGTATATTGTATTAATCATGCAAAGCTATCTAGTGCATTTACTTAAGAATTTAGAGAATACATGTAGATATGCATAGACTCCAATTCTCATGAGTAGAAGGCTTACAGGTGATAATGATGTGTACAAAATAGTGTTTTTGATAAAAGTATACATATGAGTTAAACAAAACACATGACATGTATAATGGAATAAATACAACATTATTGAAAATGCATTTTTAGAGTCACTTCTTCCCACAAAGCTATATAAATTTTTCAATGCACATAGAAAAGTAGTACAACTACCAAGGTGCTCTGCGCACACAATGCTTATTAAGACTTATCAAGGTGCAAAGTAGTGCTTGGGGAATCACAATTATTATTTTGAATTTTAGTTATTTGTGATCCGGTGTACAAGAAGAAGTAGTAAAAAAAGGTGTTTGCAACAAGGCACTTTACAATTCTCTCCAAGGTGCTCAACCTCACAATGCTCATTAAGACTTATAAGGAGGGTGAGTAGTGCTTGGTGGAGTTATCTTTGTCAATTATTCATTTGAATTTTTGCTTAACGACAAAGGTCTCCGAATTCACTTGCATGCGCAACAAAATTTTTGGAAAAGACACACTTCTTCAAAAATAGGTGCATGAAAAAGATTCTCAATTGTGGTGTAGGTAAAACTAAGCATGCATAACAATAATATTAGGTTGTTACACTACACAATCATGTAAGAGTAGATTAAATTCATATGTAGTTTATCAAAAATGTGAGTGAATAAATAATTATCAAATATAAACTATTTACTCATACATAGAGGCATGCTATGCAATACTACACATGATTTCTATAATCAATTTCAAAGCACACATAAGATAATGATCAAAGCATGATACAAAACAATGTTATTTAGATACTTGAAATAGAGAATGAAGCATTGTATTCTAAACTTGGCAAGATAGATCATATCATCCTTGAAACATTTGAAATTGCATCAGCTTTTATAAATTTTAAGTTTTTCAAAAGCAAAAAATAAAACAAATAAAAGACATGTTTTTGTTGTTTTAATTGGTTTTTCAATTTTATAGTTGTTTTGATATATAGAAAAGCAAAGCATGTTTTTGGTTGGATTTTGATTTGTTTTACAGTTTTTTTTAGAATTTTAACAGAAAATGACAGGAACTGAAAAATAAAAAAAAATGAAAAAGAAACTGGAAATTCAGAAAATACCCACCAATGTCAGCCGTAACTAGCTACCATCGCGCGTTAGCGACAGAACTCAAGTTTTTGGGAAAAACTTGGAATTTTTCAAAAAATTCTTTAGATTATATTTTTTATGTTTAGGGACACCGATTTCAGAAAAGATATCAGACACACATACACAAAAATGCGGGTTTGACGATTTTATGCTAATATGTCCAAAACCGCAAATTCTAGCCTAACGAGTCACAATACACTTTCAAAATACTTATGTTTTTCAAACGCATGAAAGTTCAAAGAGTAGATAGAAAAAAAACATAAGATAACATGTTTGAGCTCAAGTATGCATGAGTGAAATGTTCATAAACAAGCAAAATAATACTCATGCAATCTATAAAATATACGTATGTCTAAGATCAAGATACCATAATCAACATGTCTACACACTAGCCCCGTACTAAGTGACAGATGGGCATGAGGAGCTGCACGCATGTCGCAGGTTGGGGTGTAAATTCCATATGCATACAAAAGACAATGCTCAACCTAGCACTCTTTCCCCCAGTGCCTCGCAAGGCCCCACTGGAACCCTCCCCGGTTAAGGACAAGACATGACTTAGAGGTTAGGTTTCTAATGTACACAATCCTACACCCTCTCTATAGTGAGACACAAAATGTGGGTGAATGATCAAGGACATACTAAGCATTTAATCTTATGGAAAAAATTTTAAACTATGGCTTTTATGCGAGATTAATTTCTTATTATATTTGATTTGAATGCAATATAGTCATTATGAATTTTAACTTTCAATTGTTTTTCTTTAAGATTGATTTATTATGGCATCATTAGATAACTAGCATGAAAGATAGTATTGATTAGTTGATAATGCTAGAAAGAAGAGTTTGATCACAATTTTATGGCGTAAGATTTATTGCGTTAATGTTGCATGTATTCAAACCTAGTCATTCAAATTTTGGACATAGAATGAAGTGATGATTCTAGTTAATTTATTATTTTAGATATAAAGATAATTCTATGATCTTCATATAAATTAGATACATGCAAAACATAATTGATTCATATAATGGTCATGATCACAAACTATTTGATGGAATCAATAGGATCTTTTGTAGATACTTAATATTTGAGTTAAGAAGATCTATTGAATTGACAAGATTATTATACATGATCATGAATTTTAACACAGGAATTATATATTCATAATTAATTGTTCATGATGATATAAATGAGATATTATTAAATAACATTCATATTCATCCTTTTTGAATGATTAGAGAGAAATATTATAAGGCGAAAACTTAAGATAAGTATAAAGAGAATTTTTTTTTGGTTATTTAGAACGGTTTTGTGTATTTTCTCTTTGATTTTTGAGATCTTAAATAAATCACGTATATATATAGTTTTATGAAAGCATAGTGATGATAAAGGTAATACATTAATTTTCAGAAAATAATATTTTAGATAAATCAAAATTTAGGAAAATTATGTTACCGCAAGCGTTAAAACCTAACGTCAGGCGCTAGCAACAGAGTGGAGATTCTTTATTTAAACACAAATGATTTTTGCAATTTTTCAATTCCGATTTGACATGATTATGATTAAACAAACTAGGGGTAATAAAAAAGACGCAAATATATTAAATACCTAAGCAAAACTTGCGCATTTTATAAATTTAGCCTAATACCCCTAAAATACCTTTTAAATCCATTTCGAAAATTATTTCATTAGTCTTAATAATACATAACAAATTTTGGGTTTAATTTATATATGACTTTCATAGGAAATGGATCTAGAAGGATAAACATAAGAAGGATAAGTAGATCACTTGAAAAATGATATGACTTTTTATTCAACTTTATTCAATTTGATTTATTTATGAATTTTGGTTTAATATGTGAAAGTCATATCACAAGTTATATAAAGTGATCATATCATGATGGTTCAGCAAAAAGGAAAATAAACAAAAAAGTAGGTTAGGCATATCATGAAGTAGAATAATGATATTTCATTTTTAGTTGATTTCTACTTCATGCAAATGATTGGATACTAATGAATGAGAGATTTAGGTATCCAAAGAGGACCGGGTGTGACGGTTCCTTTGGGTACCCAAATACATCGTGTTTGCTTTTGGGGAGATAGTGATGAATGGGCCCTTTTGAGTGGAGTTAGTGTTTCATCTTTAACTTTGGGCCTCCATTCAAACCTTGGTTTAATATTGTTTTTATTTGTCAAATTTCCATGATGATTTTGTAAAACATTGTTTATAGGAAATTTGTGAACATTTAATTTTATGTTGGGAGAAACATGATTTTGTAAATGTCGGGGAAATGATTTATCTTAACCCCTAAAAAGGAGTAGAATATAAATTCTAAGAATGAAAAATTAGTCTAAGTAAATATGCGTCGAATAGTATTCGACGCAACGTCGGAGTGTAGCCGTCGTTCCTCTCAGAATGAGGCGAAGTAACTCCAAACAGAATTCGACGTAACCTATATCGACGTAACTCTGACTTCTAATCGACGTATCTAGTGAAGTCGATGCACCTTAGTCGACGCACCTTCCATATTCTCCTCTCGACGTCCAGCCAATCTGAAATGGACGCTTCCGTCGAATAGTAATCGACGCACGTCGATTCCTATGTCAAATTCAAAACACGCCAGATCTCTTTCCTTCTTTCTGTAGATCTGATTCTTATGGAATTATATTATTCTTTTATAGCCGTTTTGAATCAATCTTTCCTTCTAATTGATTCTTGGCTAAATTGATTAAGTTTATTATGGATATTATTTGAAATCATAATGATCTCTTTCCTTCTACAGAAATATTGATTATGGAATCTTTTCTCTCTTACTATTTATCTGACAGTTAATTGATTATTCTCCTATAGTATTCTTTGAATAAACAGAGCTATAAATAAGAGGGAAATCGGCAGAGAAGAAGAAGTGATCCACTCCATACATTTGAAATAGAGGAAAAGCTCCCAAGAGAAAAGTGAGAAAATTTGAGAAAAGTGAAAGTGTGTTGCAGCAAACAACAAGCCTTCTTCTTCTCCTTCTTCTGAGATCATACTGCTGCAATTTCTGAAACCTCTCACTGAAAGAGAAAAAGGCCTACAATCTGCTTCTCACTATAGAAGAGAGATTTCATTCACTATTTCTTGTGCTTCTAATCTTCTTGCTAAGAAGAAGATTCTTTCTTGTTTCAATTACTTCTTCTACTTCTTCTTCTTATTCTCATTTTCAAACTGTGTAAAAGAGTTTTTTGGAATCTCTCTTCAAAAAATTCAGTTGTACTGGTTCTAAGAGTCTCCTTATCAAAAGACTCAGGCTGGTTCTAAGAGTCTCCTTATCAAAAGACTCAGTACAAGATAGTGAATTCCTACCAAGGGGGTAGAAGAGTGGACTACCCAAAGTTTTGGGAACCACTATATTTCTTTGTGTTGTGCTGTGATTATCTTCTTGCTATTTTCCTTCTTTACTTGCTTAATTCTTGTTGGTGTGTGTGGGAAGCTTAAATCTGTGATTATTACACACATATATATATATTTGTTAACTTTGCACAAAGTATTTTTAAATCTCTATTCACCCCCCCCCCCCCCCCCTCTAGAGAATTCTAGTGAGGTTAACTGTGCACTTTCAGTAAATAATGGTGATTTTGACTTTGATTTACAAATACTTTGTGTTTCTTACTCCCATTATTTTTCTTAGTTAAAATATTCATATTCATATTCATATTCAACATGCTTTTAGATATTTCTTGATATTGTGAATTTTTATTTATAAATTTCATAAGCAATTTGATTTTTGTTTTTAATTCATCATTCTTGATCTTTAGATTATGCCTAGCTTTATTATAAGCTATTGTGCTATTTTTAAGAGTGGAAACAATTGAATCAATATGATTTTGATAGTTATTTCTATATTATTCAAATGTTTCATCCATCTCTTTAATTTCAAATTTATAGTCTTTACACTTAGCACAATCATTTTTCAAGGATAAATTTTCTAAACATAATCTTTCATTTTGTTCTTTTATAAAAAGAAGTTCTTTTTCAAGTTCCTTGCATTTTCTTTTAAATCATTAAATTATATACAAGGTGTAATGTTTTCAACTAAGGAGCCATGGGTAGACCTAGATAACTCAAGATTTGATTCTTCATTAATTTTTGCCTTTAAATCTTTATTTTCTAAGCGCAGTTTGTAATTAGCATTTTTTTAATTTCTTAGTTTTTCGCTTTGTAATTTGTAGTAATTGTAATGTAGAAATAGAAGTACAAAAAATGGAATTTGATTTCCTTACATTGCTTTCGGGAGAGGCACGATTTGAACATATTGTTTCTATGACATCTTTTTGGTACTCCTCTTCCGAAGATAAGATTTCTTCTTCTCTTTCACTAGATGTGCACTCCATTGATCCATCCCGTGAGGACCTTTCTTGAACTTTTGTGTAGGCTTGCATATTCTCCGATTCTTGTGAATGTTTCATACATATAGAAGGAGAATCATAAGTTCTTTCAAGAAAATCCAAATTTCATATGCGGTAGGTAAATTATAAATAAGTTTGAAAATATTTTGATCTAACACACAAAATAAACTATTTATAGATTTTGCATTTAAAACAATTTCGTTTCTAGTTAGTGCGCTAGGTGACTTTTCAATAGTAATATTCCAAACTTTTTCATCTAAGGCCTTAAGAAAATTTTTCATTAATATTTTCCACCCTTTATAATTTTTGCACATAAATAAAGGTGGTGATAATACTTTTTCATTTATATTAAAATTTTCCCCACTAGTAGAAGCGAGATCATGATCAAGAGACGCCATTATTCCCGGTTATTAAGCCGATTTGGAATAACCTCCCTCAGATACAACATGTTGGATCTGTAGGCGCCCTTAGAGGGGGGTGAATAAGGGGTTTAAACTTTTTCTGATTATTAAAGAAAATAATTCTCTGTTTCTACCGCCAGCGGTAGTGTTACCGCTCAGCGTTAGTGACAGAGAAAATACATTTAGGTTAAACCAATGAAAATCAGAGAGCACGAATCAGAGATGAAGAAACAAACATATTTTCATTAATATTAAATTGAAATAGTTATGATTACAAAATTTTTTCCCAATGACGCTTGGAAAGAGGCGACCAATGAAAACTCTTTTGGTTTTCTATACCGACCCTTCTCCCAAGGACCAGTTGGCTTTAGCCTATCTCTCCCCAGATAAGGCCTCAAGCCTCTCTAGCCCTTCCCTTACCGGAAAGGCCTCGAGCACTCCCTAGATCTACACCCTAGACCCAGTCGCCAACACGAGGCGAATTCCTCCCTAAGTCCTACCTAGACCTAGTCGCCAACACGAGGCAAATTTCCCCTAGTCCCCGCAAGGACCTAGTCGCCGTATGGCGAATTCCTCTACCGAACAGAAGATATAAAGGTTACAATTAGAAACTAAAACAAAAAATAACTAAAAACTCCCTCAAAAGAAGAACTTGATGTCGATGTAGATGCGATCAGATTGGTCTTCAAGTTCTTTGCATCCATGAATGTTGACGGAGTTCTTCGGGCTGCTTAGAGAAGGTTCTCACGAGTGCTCTGAATATATGCTTCAATTCGTTCTGGAACAGCAAGCAACAACGGATGAAGCACGCGTCTTTAAATAGAATCAGCCGCTACCGCCTGCGGTTGTACTACCGCCCTGCGGTAGCCACATTAGGCAATGATCAAGCACACAGATCGTGGCAGTTTAGGCAGCTTTTGCGCGCCAACCTTTGAGCTCCGCCTAGCGCGCCGCGATAATGCTAATGCTCTGCGATAGCGAGATAACCTTTCTTCAGCCAATATCTCCTTCCACATTTGCTCCTCAATCACATGCAAACGGGAGGTTCCAAAAACTACCGTCGGGTGGTGGAGATGCCGCGCCGCGGTAGAGAATACTAAATATGCATCCCTCCAATCATTCCTTTTTCTCAACTGTTTCCTTCCCGTCAATTGTTTCCATTTATGCTAGCTCCAGCGGTAGTGCTAACGCTCCACGGTAGAGCACATCTCTTTTCGTCAAACGCATCTTCGTCGAACGGCCTCACATTTTGTCGAACGCTATTTTCATTTCGTCGAACTCAATTTCGTCGAACGCCAGTTCGTTGAACGACATCTACTTTCGTCGAACACCATTTCATCGAGCGCATCACATTTCGTCGGACCGCTAGCGCCATCCGTAGTGTTACCGCGCCGCGGTATTAACAGAGAATCATCCTAATGTCGCTTCGACGTCTTTCTTTTTCACACTCCTTTGGGGATTGAATGTTGAAGATCATGCACACTATAAACACAATGCAAGTATGATCAAATACAATTGGATTTGTTATTGTCAAACCAAGAGATGCAAAAAGCATGTTCCAACACAAGGTACCCAACTCGACTACAAGGTACCCTTCTCGACTACAAGGTACCCTTCTCGTCTACAAGGTACCCTTCTCGACTACAAGGTACCCTTCTCGACTACAAGGTACCCTTCTCGACTACAAGGTACCCTTCTCGACTACAAGGTACCCTTCTCAACTACAAGGTACCCATATGGTTTTGTGAGGCCATATATCATTTTGATGGCTACGGTTGGCGGTATCACTACCGCCCGACGTTAACTCTCTTCTACAAGTTTTTTTCCTTATGCCTTATCTTTAGGGAGTGGGAGCGCTACTCCCACCCATTTGACCGTGACTCAAACTTGACCACCTCAGGGTCCTAGTGCTTCTACCGAGCCCGAGTCAACTATCGGTGACCCAAAGCACTCACATGATTTCTAGTGCGAATTGGGATGTTACAAATCCAATAAACGAAGAAACAATTTTGTCCTCGAAATTTAAGTTGAGGCTATGGGGATTGAAGGTCAGATTGCGAAATTCAACATTCATTGCAACTTTGGTCTAAAATCCTTTAAGATCAGTGAACCTGATACTAATGAGATTACTACTCATGTTCCCAAATAAAATTTAGTCCTCCTACAAAAGCATAATATGCTTTTAGATTTTGCATAAATAATTTGCTTCTTCCAATCCTAGACATCGTTATGCAAATAACGTGCAACACTAACAACGTTATCATGCTTAAGATGAGAACAAAGTTTCCATTTGCGATGAATATTTCTATTGCTTTGTGCAGTTAGCGATTTATAACTTCTCTCAACATGATCCAGTTCTGTATTTCCATTGCATATGCATAAGTTGTCAATCAATGCAATTATTCCAATGCATCCACAATTTAGCATTTAATGAGTCTGGCCACAAGGTCAAGCGGGTAATCAACTATATAATTCAAGATATCATATCTTTAGTGTCAAAATATCATCTTCCAGCACAAACCATCATTATCCATATTATTAACAATTGATACCAGCAAAGTTATCTCATTCAAGAAAATCACATGTAACGAATTACCTAGTGCAATGCGTTGTAAAAAGATAGTTAATAAAAAAAGATCTTCTTGTCCTTCATTGTCACTGGTCACTTGAATTGAAATTGATTGAAGTCTTCCGCTATATTGTCTTTGATCCTACTCTAAAATTTTAACATGGCTCTTTAGTTCTTACTTCCCAAGACCCCTTCCGTGTCCAGTACGCAGGTTCTCTGTTGTTGTGTTCTTAGCGTCGAGGCATATGTAAGGCCTAGGTCTTGTAGTGTGCACAACCACCTAGTATTGGAGAGCCCGATCCACTGTCATCGTCTAGCCACGACGGTTGATGCATGAGAGGTTAGCTACCCTCGAAAAGTGGGAAGTAAAATTCTATCTCGACATAACAAATCAGAGTGCATGCATAAACAATGTGTGAATCATCATACATACATTCATTGCATTACTTCACATAAAGATCCTCATCATATTAACTTGTATGAGCACCTTTATCTGATGAGTTACTTATTATTGTGGAAGACCCTTAAATTATAAACTTGTATGGGTATTTTTATAAGTTAAGTTCAATTCAATTCTTTATATACTCTGCTCTGCTTATACTCTATTGCTGACTATACTGCTAGAATACATGTACTCTTTATACACTTGATATATCTGTTGTGATTACTATTTCCTTGCCACCTGCTATATTGTATATTATCGATTATACTGAAGCTTTCTCTTTCATTCCTCTCGCCCGGTCCCTGAGAGTCGTCGGGGAAGAGGGGGGGGGGGGGGGGGGGGGAGGATTTAAAGCAACTTTGTATGTATGACTAACGGTTGCTACATCACCATTTTTAGGAGGACACCTTGCAGCAGATGGAGCAGGAGTGCATGGCGCAGGAGGACAGCCAGGCTGGGGTGACAGGGCCTGAGACTACGTTACCTTCATTACCTTCGGTGACAGATGTGAGCGAGAGTTATGAGATGTAGCTCTTCGGGCAATTCTGTACTCTGATATTTTGCAGGCGCTCTTGTAGCTGCCTGTCCTTTTATACTTGTTGGGACACTTTTACTTATTTGTGAATCAATGGCTTCTGTAGTTTTTCTACCATTGACGAGTTGGCATAATGATATTAGTTTAGCCGATAGGATAGGCGTCTTGTTGTACAGGTTAGTCCGTGTGCCGACGCTATCGCAAGACGGCTGTTCTGGGCATAAGGCTCCCCTCGGCCGTGTCTTATGCTCTGGGATGGGGGGGGGGGGGTCTTATGAATATCAGATTGCAACGATCCTGAGATAATGATTTCCATTACCCCATGGTGCCACCCCCGCTCGACTCTTCAGTTTGGGGACAAACAGAATAAGCGGAATTAGTGGTGTGCTCATGTGTGATTCACATTATGTGTGTCCATTACCGTCCTTTAAGTAGCCAACCTAACCCAAAATTCTACCTTACGTATAGATTCTGATACGTTCAGAGCCAGCAGCTGGTACCCCCGTACCTCCAGACCCTACTTCTTTCCAGCAGTCTTAGTTGGCGCAGACCTTGATGACAATCTTAGATGCCTTCAGGTCTCAACAAATGTCGGTGCAGTTACAGGCCCCGAGATCAAACTAGTTAGGCACCTTCCGAGCTCTCTCTCCTCCCACCTATCATGGGACAGAGTCGGTTGTCCACACAGAGAAGTGGCTAGACTTTGTACAGGAGTTGATGGTTGGGATCTGATGCCCTTCCAGTATGGCAGTTACGTTGGCAGGTTCAGCTCTAGATTTGCATGCCAAGAGGTGGTGGAAGTCCCTTATGGGCTCCACCTTTGAGGGGAATAACTACACTAACATAAGCTAGAGTGAGTTTTCTGGTGCATTCCTGGAGCACTTTGTCCCCTCTAAGGCCCATAATGAGCTCGAGGAGAGGTTCCTGCAGCTAAAGCAGGGATCTAGATCAATAGTGGAATACCAACATGAGTTTCAACACCTTGCCATATTTGTAGACTCCTATGACTTAGATGACCGTGTCTATGCAATGTGGCTCCACAAGGCTCTGAGAGACCCCTTTAGGCAGGATCTTCTATTCATCGCTGATTTGAGCCTTGCGCAAATCATAGAGATGGCAAAGAAATTGGAGGCTGGCCACTTGGGGGTCCAGGCTAGTTTAAGAGACTCGCAGAGGGTGCAATGAAAGCATGACCCAGTTTTTAGTGGAGGCAGAGTGCCAGAGGAAGATGAGGTGGCGGACGTTTCCATCAGAATGTCTGGATGGAGTTAGCATTACACCAACCACAGCAGGCCCAGGCATATCAACAACCCAGAGTGCATTTCAGGGAAGGTTATTTCCATTGCCATCAGTCGGGCCACATTCGACGCTTTTGCCCCAAGTTATAAGGGAATGCTCCAAATCGCCCCATGGTTCCCCCATCAGCTCAGCGTTGCCAAGGACGTGGTCGAGGCCAAGGATTCCATGGTGGAGACCATCGATAAGTCAGGGAGCAGGTCTATGCACTAGATCTCTCTTAGCCCCAAAGTCCGGAAAGAGTCATTGCAGGTATACTAGTGTTGTAAGTTCTTTTTCAAGTCTTAGAATATAGAAATGATTTAGAATTGTTAGAAGTGGAAAAAAACTTAGCCACCAAAAATTATAGAATAAATTCAGGAATAGTGAATGTATGCGGCATGTCTGCTCATGCCCTGATCCACACCGGAGCATCGCACAATTATGTATCAGAAGACTTCGTCAAGGACTTGGATTAGGTTCGATGCTACACGAGAGCTATCAGGAGGGTGAGTCTCCCTAATGGGTCGGTGATGGAATCAACAACAAAGTTCCTCCTAAAGGTGACAATTGATGGCCTAACACTCGATGCCCCAATAACTATCGTGGAGATGTCGGACTTTGACCTTGTCCTGGGGATGAAATGGCTCACCTGGAACCATGCTCATATAGATTTCCTAGCTAGGAAGGTCATGCTGAGATATGACATCCCCTACACGACCTTCAAAGGTATTATTTCGGCCTCCGATCATTTGCTTTTTTTTACTCAGGTCGTCATGGCCCATGAGCAGGGGGACGAAGTTGTTATTATATATGTTTTGAGCTGAAAGAGATAGAGGTTAACATGAATGATGTACCCGCAGTTCGGGATTTTCCCGATGTCTTCCAAGATAAGTTAACTGGATTACCCCCGCCTAGGGAAGTGGACTTCAAGATTACGCTAATACTGAGTGCTAAACCTGTTTCTCGGGCCCCATACCGGATGTCCCCTAAGGAACTAGCAGAGTTTCGGGTACAACTACAAGTGTTGGTGGACTCAGGATTTGTTCGCCCAGTTTGTCACCCTGAGGTGCCCCTATTTTGTTCGTTATGAAGAACGATGGATCCCTACGATTATGCATTTATTACTGGGAGCTCAATCGGTTGACAGTGCCGAATACCTATCCCTTACCCTGGATCGATGAACTTTTCGACTAGCTGGTGGGGGCCTATTGGATCTCCAAGTTGGACTTGCGCTCGGGGTACCATCAACTGAGGATACAGGAGGAGGATGTCCAAAAATAGCTTTTAGCTCGAGGTACGGACTATACGAGTTCATGGTTATGCCATTTGGGTTCACAAATTCCCCTTCCGCGTTCATGAGCCTGATAAACCGCGTGTTTGAGCCTAACCTTGATGTATTTGGGATTGTGTTCATCAATGACATCTTGTTTTATTCGAAGTCGGAGGAGGACCATACGAAGCACCCTGCTTTGGTATTAGAAAAGCTGCAGGAACAACAATTGTTTTCCAAGTACAGTAAGTGCAAGTTTTGGCTCCGGCAAGTTGCATTTTTGGGCCATGTGATTAGTGGATCAGGATTAGCTGTGGATCCTGCCAAGGTGCGTGTTGTAAGGGAGTGGCATCCATTGAAGTCAGCAGCGGATCTGCGGAGTTTCCTCAGACTTGCTGGTTACTACCACAAGTTTGTTGAGGGATTTTCAAATATTGCGCTCCTTCTCACCGCTTTGACCAAGAAAGGTGTGCCATTTATATGGTCACCCAACTGCAAGGCTGCATTCCAAGAGCTGAAGGATCACCTTACCTCTACACCAATCTTGTCCCTTCCATCAGGGAAGGAAGGATTCCAGATATATACTGATGCTTAATACCAAGGCATGGGAGTTGTTATGATGCAGTGTGGGCATGTGATTGTGTACGCCTCGAGACAGCTGAAGAAACATGAGGCAAATTACACAGTGCATGATTTGGAACTGGGAGCAGTGGTCTTTGCCTTAAAGATTTGGAGGCACTATATGTATGGCGTCCACAGTGAAATCTTTTCTGACCATAAGAATCTCAAGTACATTCACACGCTGAAAGACTTGAACCTGAGACAACGGCGGTGGCTGGAGTTCTTATGTGACTATGAGTTCACACTGAAATACCTCCCCGGGAAGGCGAACTCAGTTGCGGATGCGTTGAGTAGGAAGGTACCCACGGGAGGATCAGATTCTAGATTGATGTCCATGGAGATGGCCCAGATGATCTAGGAGATGGAAATTATGCTTGTTTCTAGTGCTTACCCTGAAGTTTTCACTGAGTATATAAATGCACTAAGCATAGTTTGTGACATTCGAGATTGGATACGGGCCCAACAAAAGAAGGATGCAACTCTGGCCTCAATATTCCAAGCACTCAGGGATGGATCAGCAGAGGGATATACCTTGCAGGACATCCTCGTTCATTTCCATGGCATAGTATTTATTCCTGCAGAAGGTGGGATCCGAGAAGACATTCTGAGAGAGACTCATTGCACTAAGTACTCGGTGCATCCCGGGATCACCAAAATGAATACTGATTTGTAGAAGACTATGTTCTGGTCAGGGATGAAGAGGGATGTTACTTATTTCATGACACATTGCGAGAATTGCCAGAAGGTGAAGGCGGAGTGTAAGAGCCTTGCAGAACTATTGCAGTCACTACCCATCCCCGAGTGGAAGTTCGAAGACATTTCCATGGATTTTGTTCACGACCTTCCCCGTTCTCGCTCACGGAATGACTCAGTTTGGGTGATAGTGGACCGATTGATGAAGGTTGCTCAGTTTATCCCGATGAGGAAGGAGACACATGTGGATGTTTTGGTGCGTCTCTTCGTGGAGCAGTTCGTCAGAGATCATGGAGTGCCCAAGACTATCATATCATATCGGGATGGTCGCTTCACTTCTAGATAATGGAGGGTAGTGCAAGAATATTTGGGCTCAAGGTTAACTTTCAGCACAGCTTTCCACCCGCAGACAGACAGTCAGTCGGAAAGGACTATCAGAACAATGGAAGATTTGTTGCGGTTATGCATTTTAGATAGAGGAGAGTCGTGGGAGGGACTGCTACCATTGGCAGAGCTCTCATATAATAACCATCATCAGGTGAGCATCGGGATGGCTCCCTATGAGGCACTTTTTGGTAGGAGGTGCAGAACACCCTTGTCATGGGTCCAGGATGAGGATCCAAAGGCGTTAGGTGTGGAATGCATTGATGACACTGATGCTATGATAAGGATGATCATGGATTGCATGCTAGAGGCTCAGAGACGACATGCGAAGTATTATGATACAAAGCACATGATGGTGGAATTTCAAGTGGGTGACAAGGTTTTCTTGAAAATTAGGCCGATGCACGGAGTGTCGCGTGTTCGTGGGAGGAAGAACCTCAGCCCTGGGTACTTGGGGCCTTATTCCATCTTGGAGCGGATTGGTCCCTTGGCATATAGGCTGTAGCTACCATTGGAGTTGGAGAATTTACTCAATGTTTTTCATGTGTCCTTCCTTCGGAAGGTACTACTTCGGCCTGAGCAATTCATCACCACTACTTCCAGTCCTATGGAAACTGACAAATCTGTCCAATCAGAGCATGTGAAGATGGTTGACACTGAAATCTGGATGTTGCAGAGAAAATGTGTTCCTTTGGTAAATGTCCTACGGTCCAATCATGGGATGCAAGAGTATACATATGAACCTAAGGACCTTATGCAACAGCGTTATCCGTATTTGTTCCTGCAAGGTACGAATGAATTCATGTCAAACCTTTTACTTTAAACACCGTATGCCCCAACTAAATTTTGTTGATGAAATTATCTTTTTATTTATTGGATTTATAATGTCCAGATTCACGCTAGGCCCCTTGAATGCGTGTTTGGTGAGTTGACTCAGGCTCGGGCTGCACTAACGGCTAGGCTGCACTTGAGTGGGGAAAATGTCTGCGTGGAAAAAGGTTTGACGAAGCAATCGATCGGACTCAAACTCGATGAATGTGTCGATTGGACTCGATGAATGCGTCGATTGGACTCGACAAATGCGTCGATTTGACTCGACGAATGCGTCGATTGGACTCGACGAATGCATCGATTGGACTCGACGAATGCTTCGATTGGACTCGACGATGCGTCGATTGGACTCGACGATGCGTCGAATGGACTCGACGAACTGTCGAGCGGACTCGACGACCATCCGGGTGTATATACCAGATTGGTGATGTTGCTGTGTGAAGCCCATCCGGGTGTGTAGACCGGATTGGTGATGTTTCTGTGTGAAGCCCATCCGGGTGTGTAGACCGGATTGGTGATGTTTCTGTGTGAAGCCCGTTCGGGCGTGGGGGCCGGATTGGTGATGTTCTGGGGACCCCCGAGAAGACTCTGTGGAAGATATTTAGTATTTGCTCATATTTATAAAATGTCGCCGCCTCGGGAAAGGGGTGTGGGCAATATTGCTCAGTTTGCTTCAATTGGCCGAGGTTCAGTTTGCCACCGCATGGCGAGGCGTTGGCGTACAAGTGTTACAGAGCTAAGCGAAAGATAGCGGGCTTAAGCCCAAAGCTGTGCCGGCCCAAGAAGGCCTTCTTTATTTATATTGCCGGCCTGCGTGCCGAAGTATGGAATGTATATTCCTGTAATCTGTGATGTCTGTGATGTGTATGTTTAGTTTATATTTTTTATCGTAGGCGAGCGGAGTCCACGTAGACCCCTCGCCCGGTTGGGCCCAGAGGTTAGTTTGCCTGGATGCCCCCGAGGGTCTGCTATTATCCATTCAGAACAGCGGAGTTACGTTGTTGGCACCTCAATTGGGGCTGCGTGTAGTCAGACTGTTTGTCGGGATTGCGCTATTGGCAGCCCGGACGAGGAACGCTATAGATAGACCCAAGAGAGCACCTTTAGGAGGGGGATTCGGTTTGGGATTTCCCCTTAGATGTTTTGGTTGGCCAAGAGAGTCCCCCAATGGTGCTTTGTCTCAGTCTCTGGCTTCGGAGGGGAAGTGCTTGTTAGTCTTCCGGGTGTGTGGTGAGACCTCCACGCTGAGGCCTAGGGTTCGTCCTTTGAGTTCCTAGTTTTGTGCCTAGATTGTTAGCTTGAGCGAAGTAGGTGTGAGGCCATCCATCTTTTGGGACACCGAACACCACAGAGACCAAGTCTTGTTCGCAAGATTTCGGTTTCAACAAAGGTGCACAGACAACTCCCTTAATTCACGCTTAGGTGAATATGCCAAAATCCGGTGCCCGACGACTCCTCCGCTATACTCTTGATTCTTTCGTTGTCCGTTAGCGTGAAGTTGTGAATCCAAATTACCTATACATACCTTAGGTAAATGGATCGGTGAAGACGTTTGGTTGCAACGGCTCATCTTCTACATGAAAATCGTTAGTATAAAAAGAATCAAGATTAAGCGAGTTAGAAAATTTTTCACAAGGAGGAGTTTCTTGTGAAAACACATGATTAAGCTCCGGTTGTTTATTTTCAAAAATAAAATTATTAGTTAAAAAAATAATACCAAGAGAATTAAATTCACGGGACACAATTTCTTCACAAATTATAAATTCACGAGAAAGAGAAGAAAGGGCGGGCGAAGGAGAAAAAGAAAAATTTTCATTTTCTAATTCGCCCGGTTTCTCCATGTCTTTGCGAAATTCTTGGTACAAATGCTCTTCTTGATCATGAGAATAAGCATTTAAAGTGGGAGAAATAAAATTCGGAAAATTCTCAAGATCAGAAGAAGAATAACTCTGCGGAAAAGGCGAGGAATGCAAATCATGATTGAAGGAATTTTCTTCTTCGCACTGAAAACTATCCGGGTGACCCTGCCACCATGAATAATCAACATCAGTGCAATAAGTAAATTCACCCGCATCATTATTTAAAGAAAAATTATTTTCATCATACAAACTATTATTTTCATTATAAAAATTATAATTTTCATTAGAAAAATTAATTTGATTTTCGTGAGAAAAATTTTGAAATGAAAAATAGCATTCCTTGCTAGAATGATGACCCCCACAAAAATGACAAATAATTTGGTGCATTCGTGCGACTTCCAAAAGATTTACTTTATTTTGAAGCCCGACAACTTTTGCGGCCAACTGCGATAACATCATTTTTTTTATTTTTGAAAATAAAAAATACAACCGTTACTTATTAGAAAGGAATTAAAAAAAAAAGTGAAATGGGGGGTGGAGAAAGAGAATGATAAAAGTTATACAATTTACGCTTTCAAAATATCAACAAAAAGTAATCCCCGGCAACGGCGCCAAAAACTTGATAGCTACAATTTGTATTCTCCAATCTATACTCGATTAAGGCAAGTGTACCTATCGAAAATAGCATAGGATATTAAAAATATCAAGGTCGTATTAAAACTCGGGGCTGTCGAGTACTTCTACTCACGCAAATTAATATTATTTTATCGGAAAAATATTAAAAGGGTTTTTATAAAAGATATAATTAAAGGAATGAAACATTTGATCGAGAATCCTTCTTAAGTAAAATACTTCGTAAAACTAAAATTCATAAGAAATGGATTTAGAAAAACTTGACCGTGGAGGTTCCCAAAATATGATAGAGCCTCTCTCGAGAGAACTACCACCTAACCTTAGGTTGATCGATTAAGACCCCTCGGCCAGTCGAAACCCCTAAGTTGCTTTATGCGGTGAGCCCCACTATTGGATTTGACTCCAATCCGGAAGATTTGCGCCACCCTCTCTCGAGGAATGCATACAACTCCTTTTACCGATGAGCGATCTACCTATATTTATGGATCTCTCGATACACTAAAATACGGATCAAACTTGATTATCATACCCTAGAAATATGAAACCAATAATTGAAAATCAATGGTAAATCTTAGTTTCCAAATCCAAACTATGAAAAAGAGATTACAAATAAAACTACTTAAGAATTCATCCGATCAAATGTAATAAAATTAGCCACTTATAATTAAAGAAAAGACAATTTTATAACTAAGTAAAGAGAATAACAATTGCAGGAATTGGAAATCTAAACTATGAATTGAAATTTGCAAAACATGAAGTAAATCTGCATAAAGAAAGTACAATAAGAAAATGCTGAAAAAACTAATCTAAAAATGACCCAATCTAAGCTAGGATCGGATTCCCCTAAGCTTTGAATCCTTGCCCATTTTATAGGTGAAAATCTCATCTGTAATTAATTGGTGGGCTGCTCCATGAGGTGGACCGGAAGGTTCATGAAGAGGAGCTCACGGTGAAGGGCTGCTTGCATGGAGAAATTATGCTTGCATGGAGAAATGAAGAGGAGAGAGAACTGAATGCTTGCTGTATTAAATTGGAGAGGGGATGAAACGGCTGCTTGGAGGAATTAAAAAGGGCAGGCTGCATCAAATTTGAATCCACGTGAAATGGGCTGCTCACAATTAATTGGAGGAGTTTAAATGTGAAGGCTGCATTGGAGAGAATGTGAACCGGCTGCATGCATTGAAGAGAGAGAAACAAATGGCAACATTTATAATAATAAATTATAATGAAAATATTCGGTTACATGGGGTTGAATTGAGGAGAGAGAAGTGGTAATATGGAGAGTAGTTCACGTGCAAGTTGGGTTGCATGGAATTAAGAGGAATGAATGATGACAAAAATAATATTAAAAGAGAGAAACCATTTGCATGAAATGAATTTGAAGATTGGATATATGATATGCAATAATAATATCAATAATAATAATGAGAAAATATTGCATGGTATAATAATATTGCATGAAATTTTAATGAAATGAGTTGTATGGAATTTAATTGCATGGATTAATAATGCAAGATGGCGTTACTTGGGAAAATATGGCCGGACGGCGTCATCAAATAATACAATTGGCCGCGTTCATGGACTGCGTGGGTTTAATAAAAGGTGTCGGCTATGGCACGCACGTGGCAGCGGCATGAAATTATATTGACGAGTGCAGCTTGAATTCTCGAGATCGGCCAACGCGACAACATTCGCAAGACATCATCATCCAACGCCAAGACCGCGACCGCGATATTATATATATATTTTTTGACAAAACTCCAGAAACAAGGTTGGCAGCTGGTTTTTATGTCGAGACGTACCAAAATTCCCCCAGGCCTGTCATAAAATAACAATAAAATAATATTAGCATAATTTATAATAAAAAGTATTTAAAAAGCAAATTGACATACTAATAGGTGAAAATATATATTTTAATATAGGAAAACTAATATTTTTACGTTAATAATTTAAGCTAAATTACGCGTTATCACATGGGAAAAATCTATTTTCTACACGTGACGGACTTCAAGCCTAGTTTTAGGCATGATCTGGCCATATTCAGGTCTTGCTCTCAACACGAAAGTTGTATTCCTTGGAAAGACGTTTCCAACAACTAGTTGTGCATTTTTTGGGGAGCTCGGTAGCTCCTACAAACTGATATCAAAAATTTCTGTGTAGAAGATGACCTTATTTAAGTGCAGGACAGCTTGCTGTCCAGATATGCTATGCTGGGTTCAAACCAGAATTTATATAAGTTAGGCTTAGATCTAGATCTTGGGCTCCACACGAAAGTTGTAGCCCTTGGAGATACCTTTCCGGAATGGAGTGGAACATAATTTTTGGTTTTCTGTAGCTCCGGGAAATTTAGTCTCCGTAAGCGGTGTCCAAAGCGTATATATTTTAATGTTCTAGGATTTCACTTAAATTAATCATCAGACACTTATGAAAATTGGTAGACTTCACCTTAATATTGTTGTAGATGTTCCTGTTGTGTTTTATGATATTTGGATATATATTTGTGAGACATTACTAACCATTATTGAGATTTATCATGTCATATAAATAGTTGAGAATTATCTTGCCATATTAACTGTTGAGAATTATCTTGTCACACTAATTGTGAATTGAAATCAGGTGGGGACGAAACATTTGGAAAGGTTCAAATTGTTAATTGGCATGAGCTATGATGGAAATATTTATTGGATAGCCTAGATAATACACTTGAATAACTTTATGATGTTGATCCTCTCATTGTGATAATCGGATACACATGTAGTCCTTGGGATCGTATGGGTGAAAACCCCCTAACATGTGTAACCACAGCTTAGAGTTATGATAACTGCCTTCGGGTAGTAGTAAGGGCTCGACCTAATAATTAGAATGTGATGACGTCCTAAGGTATGGTCGAAAGGGACTCAGTGAAAGCGCTTGCGTTCTTAAAAGAACGGGTGTGTTGGAAAAAGAAAAGGGCTCCGACGGAGCCCTTGGGTACTTGGGATATACGACAAGTGAGGGGTTAGCATGGGTGCGTGTGCGTGTATTTGGCACATGATGGTTACGATCCTATGTTGAGGATCTCATGTGGCAGATCTATGGGCTCACCAATTGCCACACCGAAGGGAGTTGGTAGATAGATCTTCGATGGTTGTGCTGAGCTCTTTGGTGTTTACTTCCCATGGACCCCTTCTGTGCCATTAACCTGTTTTGATGGGCACTTTGGTGCTTACTTCCCATGACCCCTTCCGTGTCTAGTTTGTAGGTTCTCTGTTGTTGTGTTCTTAGCGTTGAGGCATACGTAAGGCCTGGGTCTGGTAGTGTGCATACCTGAAAGTACACAGTTAACCTCACTGGAATTCTCTAGAGGGGGGGGGGGGGGTGAATAGAGATTAAAAATATTTTGTGCAAAGTTAATATATATATGTGTATTATCACAGATTAGAGCTTCCCACACACCAACAAGAATTAAGCAAGAAAATAAAGTAAATGCAAGAAAATAAATCACAGCACAACACAAGAAAATATAGTGGTTCCCCAAACTTTGGGTAGTCCACTCTTCTACCCCCTTGGTAGGAATTCACTATCTTGTACTGAGTCTATTGATAAGGAGACTCTTAGAACCACCCTGAGTCTTTTGACAAGGAGACTCTTAGAACCAACTGAGTCTTTTGACAAGGAGACTCTTAGAACCAGTACACTGAATTTTTTGAAGAGAGATTCTAAAAACTCTTTTACAATGTTAGATGTAAGAAAGAAAGCAGGAAAGATATATGGACAAGAATGAATCTTCTTCCTAGCAAGAAGATTGGAAGCACAAGAAGTGAATTGAATCTTTCTTCTATAGAGAGAAGAAGATTTGCAGACTTTCTCTCTTTGTGAGAGCTATCAGATTTTGCAGCAGTGTGATTTCAGAAGCAGCAGAAGAAGAAGTGGTTGAATGTTGCTGCAGAGCTTTTTCTCAATTTCTCTCTTTTCTCTTGGGAGCTTTTCCTCTATTTCAAAATGTATGTGGTGGATCACTCAACTGTCATTTTCTGCCGACCTCCTCTTTATTTATAGCTCTGTGTATTCAAAATAATGCTATAGGAGGATAATTAATTAGCATTCAGAAAAATAGAAATATGAAAATGTTTCCATAATATTTATTTCTGTAGAAGGAAAGAACCAATTCAGATTTCAAATTTTATCCAAATAAGTTAAATCAAATTAGCCAAGAATCAGATATAAGGAAAGAATGATTCAGAACGGCTATAAAATATTGACACTTATTCCATATAAATCAGATCTATTGAAAGAAGGAAAGAGATCTGGCGCATATTTAAATTCTGTCATGGAAATCGACGTGCGTCGATTACTATTCGACGCAAGCGTCGAGAGCATCCTTTCTGGACGTCGAGAAAAAAATAAGGAAGGTGCGTCGACTTCATTAGATGCGTCGACTAGAAATCAGAGTGGCGCCGACTAGACTTACGTCGAAATCTTCCTAGAGTTACTTCGACTCAACCTGAAGGAAACGTCGAATACTATTCGACGCATATTTACTTAGCCTTGTTTTTTCATTCTTAGAATTCATTTCTAGGGGTTAAGAGAAATCATTTTCCCAACAATCTCCCCCTATTTTTCTTAACCCTATTTAGAGGGAAATTGTACTAGCATATAATTAACCCAGCACAGCATTTGTAAAGATAAGAAATATATTGAGTAACCAAAAAGGAAAGAAGGAAAGAAAGTTGTATATACACCAACTCAGAAGAGAATATATATATATATATATATTGACCAATCAATGTTTTGAACATAAAAATTTTCATTAATGTTTTTAGAAACCAAATTAACACTCAGGAGGGGTAGGAGGAGTCGTTCTTTTTCTTTTGAAGACTTTGGTAGGTTGCTCTTTCTCAACAACAGATAGCACCCTCATCTCCCCCTGAGTCACAGCAGTTGAGTCCCTTTGAGTTTCATCTAGCTCCCCCTGAGTTTCAGCTTCAGGTAACACAGCATCTGGCTGCTCTTTTTCATTTTCAGCTGTATTCACAATGGTATCCAGCTCCTTAGCTCCCACTTCAGCTACTACAATTTCCAGCTCCCCCTGAGGTTTAGTTTCTTTAACTTTCTCATCATCTGCCCCATCTTCTTTTTCAGCTCTGCTTGCTTCCCCTTGCAATAGTGCCACTTGGTCTGCAGCCTCTCTTGCTATGCTGAGTACCTCTATTGTTTGTTCATCAATATGGAGCTCAGGTACTATCTCATTCCCAAGGGTTTTGAGCAGTGCTAGACTGTCAGTTTTTGAGGTAGGAAGGGATTTGTGAGAAGGAGATTTAGGATTGGAGGGCTGATCTTCATCTAGATTCTCCCCCTTCTTGACCTTCTTGGCCAAGGAGGTTAAGAAAGACCTAGTCACTCTAGAGGAAGAGAGAGATGACTTCAGATCTTGCACAGAGGAACTGACCCCATCTATTTGGGTGTGCATATGAAGGATGGAGGAATGAATCTGGGAGCAATGCTCATCTAGCATTGCTTGGAATCTTTGAGCTGTGGATTGTATGCACTGGGTGATGAGAGCCTCAGTGGATTCAGATGGTTCATGGTGTGAGAGTTGATGAGGAGGTGATGGTGGAGGAAGAGGTGATAGAGGAGGAGGAGGAGATAATGGATGTGGAGAGGGGATTCTATCATCTTGAGGAGGTATATTTGATGGAGGAGGTGGAGGAATAGAAGAAGGTTGAGCAGGTGATTGAGGAGGTATTGGTGAGGATGATGCTGGGACAGAAGATGTGACTGTTTGGGAAGGAGGAGGAGGAGGAGGAGGATGAGCAGGAGAGATAGGAGGAGATGGAGTCCTTTCAGGGATGGAACCCGGCTTAGGGATTTGCCTGGCCCATTTAGAAAATAGGGCTATAGACATCCTTTTTCCTGGAGGGATGGGAATTCCTTTTGACCTACATAGGTCAGGGAAGGAGTGGAACAGTACTTGACTCATCATTCTCATGTAGGCATTTTCTTTGTGGGAATATCTAGAGCCTATCATCTTGAGCAAACAGCTGGCCTAGTCTATTTTCTTCTTTAACACCAGAGCTCCCATGATGTTCAGTTGCTGCTTGGGCACTGCATCATGGGCAGATATCTTACATAGTAGTATCTTTCCTACTATATCTGCTAGTAGTCTATATTCCTCAAAAAAGTCTATTTTCTTTAGATGGATTGGTTTATCCCTTGAGAACTTCATGGTGGTTAGCAGATGCTTGATTTCATTAGGTGTGAGGTCTATAGATTCATCACCTAATAGGAAATGATGAAGAATTATGAGATTTCCTTTCCCTATTTTAGTTGAACAAAGATGACATTAGGATATACCTGATGGGAGATCAAAGGTGGCCCTAATGTGTTCTGCTGAGATTGAGACTGGTGTCTCATATAGTGTTCCTTGGATTTCTCCTTGTTCAGAAATCTGAACATGAGTTATGAGCTCTGTGAGCTCAGTTTCCAGAAGCTTGCACCTAGTGGAGATGAGCTTGTCCAGTCCTGCTTCAGTGAAGAGAGCTATGATGTTCTTATAGTTCTCTGCTGCTGCTTGGAAGGATTCGAGGTCGATATCGAACCCAGAATTTATCTTGGGAGCCATTGAAGATCGGTGAGAGAGGGAAAAAGAATCAGCTAGACAGAGGAGCAAGAAGGATGATAGATGCAGAATCGCGAAGGTTTTCTAACTGAAGAGTTTATTTAAGTCAGGTGAAGCGTCGAAACGGGACTCAATTCGAGGCTTATTCGGTACTTCAGTGGATGTGACTGAGAATATTTTAGTATTGCCGCTCGTTTTTATGAAGTCGACGTTACGGCGAGTGGAATTCGACGTGAACGTCGATATGGTCTGATTTGGTATGATAGGGTTTCCTATCGACGTATGCGTCGATAGTAGTCGACGCATGCGTCGATTACACCTGTTGATCTGAGTCATCTACGAAGCGTCGAGTAGAAGTTGACGTGACTTTTGATTTTTCTGAACCACTCTATGTTCTTATTTCTTGTTGTTTCTTCCTAGTCCTAAAGCTTTTCTAAGACAGCCTAGGACTAATTTTTACAGTTAGTTTGATTGATTATGCCAACATTGTTTGGCAAGGTGCCCAGTTTTGTTACATATATAGCATTTGATTATCCTATTATTATGAGAATTTGAGTTTAGAGTAGGATAGAAGTGTTGATGAGGATAAGAGTGTTGGTTAGAATAGACGGTTTGATTTGGATAGAATTCATGATTAGGATGAATGGGTCCTGAATAAGGGTTAGGATGAAAGACTTTTGGAGGAAAGATGTTTAAATTGTTCTGAATTTTTGTGCGTCGATATCCATTCGACGCATGTTGATAGTCACGTTGATTTGTATTCGACGCTTTCTCCAGATGGTGTCGATCTGATTTCGACGCATGGAAAAAGTTGCGTCGATTGGAAGTCGACGTGCTTTTGTTCATCCATCTAGAAGAGGTCGAAGCATCTGAGAGATTGCGTTGAGTAGAAGTCGACGCACTATCGTGCATGCGTCGATATGAAGTCGACGCAACTGTATCTTCATAAATTTTCATTTTGCCTTTCTCTGTTTTTACTCCTTTATGTCTTGTTTTTCTTGGTTTGATTGTTTCTTCAGATGAAGTTTGTGAGTCATCAGCTGAATAATAAGATGTTTCATCAAATTCCTTTATTTCTTTGAAGGAGTTTTCTTCCTTATCTTTTGGGTCTTTTTCTTGGTTTGTCATTTTGACAGGTTTAGTGAATTTTACAGGGCTCATCCAAGCAGGTTTGTTGGATGGAATTAGGCTGATTGAGGGATCAGCCCCTAGCCCAAGATGGTTGTGTCTTATTGTTTGTTTTTCAGTGATTTCCTTAAGAGTTTGGCTTCTCATTTTTATTGATTCTTCAAAGGCTTTTGCCTGGGTTACTTTATCCTTAAGGAACTGATTTTCTATTCTAGCCCTTTCTATTTCCTTTTCTATTCTGCTAGCTATTGATTCATAATCTTTAGAGGATTTAATTTCTGTGTTTCTCTGGTTTTAAGCTACATTGATTTGTTCTTTTAGATCTTTAATTTCTTGTTTTGTTTTTAGTTGATGTAGGTACATTCCCATAAAATCATTTCTAAAATTATCACTTTGAAAATCTATTTCATCAAACATGCTTACCTCATCCTCATCCTCAGATTCCTTAATGAGAATGAGGTTCTTTTCTTTTTCATCATCAGAAGATATGCTTTCTTCTGATCCTGTTTCACTCCATGATTTATCATCATTCTTTGAGTCTTCAAAGGCCATCAAGCATAGGTCTTCTTGCCTAGATTCTTCATTGTCACTCTTAGAGGATGAACTATCCTCAGAGTTTGTTTCACTCCAGACTTCTGCAATGAAGCCTCTTTCTTTCTTCTTCCCCTTTTTCTTCAAATCTTTCTTTTTCAGATCCTTTTCTGTTTCAGCATTCTCTGGACATTCTGGGGCAATGTGTCCACGTTTCCTGCAAGAATAGCAAATAATTTCTTTAGTGGGGGTTTTGTCATACCTTGGTTTTGACTCCCTCCTTTTTGATCCATCTGTCTTGACCCATTTCTTAAATCTTCTGGCCAAGAAACTGAATAATTCTTCTTCAGTGACAGGGGTTCCTTCTTCTGTTGCCTTTAGAGCAATGTTCCTGCTTTTTGAGGAAATTGGAGTGTTTTCTCTTCTTTCCTTCTCCTCTCCAGTTTTCAGCAACTGCTCATAGGATCTGAGTTTTCGTAAGAGAGCATCTGTTGAGATCTCTTTTTGTCCTCTTGTGTCTCTTATTGCCCATATTCTTGAGTCCCATGAACTAGGGAGACTCATTAGCAATTTGTCATTAATCTCAGTGAGAGAGATTTCTCTATCCAAGTCTCTTAGTTGATTGATGATCAGACTGAATCTGTCATACATTTCAGGGATGCTTTCTTCAGCCTTCTTTTGGAAGTTCTCATATTGATAGATCAATAGAGCCTTTTTATCTTTCTTTTCATCAGCACTTCCTTCCACCATCTTTGTGAGAGCATCCCAAATTTCTTTGGATGATTCACAGTCAACAACCTTTTGAAAAATGTCATCTGAGAGAGTTGAGACAAGTATGTTCATGGCCTTTAGATCATATGTTCTTGCCTTCTTTTCATCTTCTGTCCACTCAGATCTTGGAACAAGTGTTTGTGTGACATTGCCATTTGCATCCTTTCTATAAGGCTTTGGGGGACCTGTCATAGTAATATCAAACAAGTCAGCATCAATGGAATTCATATAAATTCTAATTCTTGTTTTCCAAACTGCAAACTTTTCAAGATTGCACATTGGAGGTCTGGTGGAAGCATAATCTTTGATTTGTGCCATATGATAAAATAGTTTTGAAAAATATATATATATATGAGAGGTAAGATCTTTTTGATCATGGAGTTATCCTTTTTAGATCAACCTGGCTCTGATACCAATTGAAAGTGCACAGTTAACCTCACTAGAATTCTCTAGAGGGGGGGGGGGGGGGGGGTGAATAGATATTAAAAATATTTTGTGCAAAGTTAATATATATATGTGTATAATCACAGATTAGAGCTTCCCACACACCAACAAGAATTAAGCAAGAAAATAAAGTAAATGCAAGAAAATAAATCACAGCACAACACAAGAAAATATAGTGGTTCCCCAAACTTTGGGTAGTCCACTCTTCTACCCCCTTGGTAGGAATTCACTATCTTGTACTGAGTCTTTTGATAAGGAGACTCTTAGAACCACCCTGAGTCTTTTGACAAGGAGACTCTTAGAACCAACTGAGTCTTTTGACAAGGAGACTCTTAGAACCAGTACACTGAATTTTTTGAAGAGAGATTCTAAAAACTCTTTTACAATGTTAGATGTAAGAAAGAAAGCAGGAAAGATATAAGGACAAAAATGAATCTTCTTCCTAGCAAGAAGATTGGAAGCACAAGAAGTGAATTGAATCTTTCTTCTATAGAGAGAAGAAGATTTGCAGACTTTCTCTCTTTGTGAGAGCTATCAGATTTTGCAGCAGTGTGATTTCAGAAGCAGAAGAGGAAGTGGTTGAATGTTGCTGCAGAGCTTTTTCTTAATTTCTCTCTTTTCTCTTGGGAGCTTTTCCTCTATTTCAAAATGTATGTGGTGGATCACTCAACTGTCATTTTCTGCCGACCTCCTCTTTATTTATAGCTCTGTGTATTCAAAATAATGCTATAGGAGGATAATTAATTAGCAGTCAGAAAAATAGAAATATGAAAATGTTTCCATAATATTTATTTCTGTAGAAGGAAAGAACTAATTCAGATTTCAAATAATATCCAAATAAGTTAAATCAAATTAGCCAAGAATCAGATATAAGGAAAGAATGATTCAGAACGGCTATAAAATATTGACACTTATTCCATATAAATCAGATCTATTGAAAGAAGGAAAGAGATCTGGCGCATATTTAAATTCTGTCATGGAAATCGACGTGCGTCGATTACTATTCGACGCAAGCGTCGAGAGCATCCTTTCTGGATGTCGAGAGAAAAATAAGGAAGGTGCGTCGACTGAGGTGAGTCGACTTCATTAGATGCGTCGACTAGAAATCAGAGTGGCGTCGACTAGACTTACGTCGAAATCTTCCTAGAGTTACTTCGACTCAACCTGAAGGAAACGTCGAATACTATTCGACGCATATTTACTTAGCCTTGTTTTTTCATTCTTAGAATTCATTTCTAGGGGTTAAGAGAAATCATTTTCCCAACAATACCCACTTAGTAGTGGAGAGCCTGATCCAATGTCACCGTCTGGACACGACGGGTGATGCCTGAGAGGTTCGCTACCCTCGAAAAGTGGGAAGTAAATATATATGTGGACATAGCAAATCAGAGTGTGTGCGTAAACTATGGGTGAGTCATCATACATACATTCATTGCAATCCACTACATAAAGATCCACATCTTATTAACTTGTATGCGCACCTTTATATGATGAGTTACTTATTATTGTGGAAGACCCTTAACTTATAAACTTGTATTGGCATTTTTATAAGTTAAGTTCAATTCAGTTCTTTATATACTTTGATCTGCTTATACTCTGTTACTGACTATACTGCTAGAATACATGTACTCTTTAGACACTTGATATACCTGCTGTGATTACTATTTCCTTGGCACCAGTTATATTGTATATTACTGATTATACTGCAGCTTTCTCTTTCCTTCCTTCCGCCCGGTGTCTGAGAGTCGCCGGGGAGAGGATGTGAAGCCATTTAGTCTGTATGACTAACGATTGCTATGTCACCATTTTTAGGAGGACACCTTGTAGATCGAGCAGCAGTGTGCGACACAGGAGGACAGCCAGGCCAGCATGACAAGGTCTGAGACTATGTTACCTTCGTTACCGTCAGTGATAGATGTGAGCGAGAGTTTTGAGATGTAGCCCTTGGTGCAATTCTGTACTTTGTTATTTTGCAGGAGCTCTTGTAGCTACCTATCCTTTTGTACTTGTTGGGACACTTTTACTTATTTGTGAATCAATGGCTTCTGTAGTTTTTCTACCATTGACGGGTTGGCATAGTGATATTGGTTTAGCCAGTAGGATAGGCGTCTTGTGGTACAGGTTAACACATGTGCTGACGCTACAACAAGGTGGATGTTCTGGGCATAAGTCTCCCATCGGCCGTGTCTTGTGTTCCGGGAGGGGGGTCTTACATATAAACTCCACTACAAGTTACCAAAGCCAAAAAAATTCATCCCAAATATTATTACTAAGTGCTTTTGTTCTGAAAAATAATAAGAATGATGGAGAAAAGAAAAATTCAATTATTCATTTCTATGTGGGAATGACGAGAATGTATTGGAGATCCTATGATTCACTTCTATGTTGGAGTGATGAGGATATTATAAAAGAAAGTGAGAGATATACATAAAAAAAATCAAAAATAAAAGTCTATAGATGGAGTTGAAAATTGAAAAAAATACACTCCACAAAAAAAAAATAAGTGTGGGGGTGTCTGCATACATTGAGTGGGGAATATTAATCATTCTTAAGAACAAAGCTCTATTTGGTGTAGTAATAATGAAGGTTGCTAACATGCTTATCCTTTCCCCTTTATTTCCTAAGCCATGATATTACCTATCAAAATACCTAATGATTTTTACCCTTACCTTTACCTCCTAAAGTTTTTTGTAAAAATTGTATGGTCTTTTTTTAGGAATAAGTAATATAAGCAAGGAGATCATATTTAGACTAACCCATATAACCATATTAAAGCAAAACGTGAAGAATCAACTACACATAAGTTAAGAATGCAAATGATGGTGTTTATATTATTTCAAATTTCATTTACGACACGATTTAATGTCCTATAAACTCCATGTTATAATATTGTGTGTATCAGGCTTGTTCTATCTAGTATGTAGAGGGGAGAGTCATGAGACACTTTGCTAATATTCAATTAAAACCAAATGAATTTCTTCACGTTGCATGTTTTTCCCTAGAATGACAAAGGATAAGTGTGGGGGTATTTGATGAATCCAAATTATATATGATGAGTCCCAAATATATACACATTTATGGACTCATCTGGGACGATTTTCTAGTCTATGCACTTCACTTTAGACATGTTTTCACTTATATTTGATTCTCCATGCTAAGTGCACCTTTAGGCCCGTTTTTGGTGTTATTTCGTATTATTCTCCTTTAGTAGTTGCTTTGCATTGTTAAGTGCCACTTTCAGTGGCTGGATTCGTGGTTGTGCTGGAACAGGTGTCGTGCAGGTGTTTCCGGTACAATTCTATATAGGAACACAGCGCACGATCACTGGTTCTATTGCGCACGACCACTGGTCGTGCGCCACTGATCGTGTGCACTTACCCCCTGAAATCTGAATTCTGTCTTCCTTATCGCACGACCACCTACGATAGCGCGCACGACCACTGGTCGTGCGCCACTGGTCGTGCGAACATTGTATTTTATAATTTTCTTACCTTGCAGGCTCCGTCCAGTCAGGCGCACGATCACAGGATGCTAGTGCGCACGACCAGTGGTCGTGCGCCAATGACCGTGCGCACTGTTTATTCCAGCGCCTATATATAATACTGTTCGCGAATTAGGGATAATCGGGCTTCCGGGAGCGGGTTTTCCAGTCCGTACGCCGCCAATTTCCATTTCCAGACACCTCCCCTTCATCTTCTCCGCAAGGGGAAGTCATCTCCAGTCATTCTAGACGTTCCTACATCACCCGGAAGCATTCTCCACTGTCCGCAAGCACTCAAGCAAGCCGTCTCCATTTCTGTTCGGCGAGGAGGATAGCAATCCGGAGGTAGAAGACGACGGAAGCACGTGGAGAGATCGTGACAGTCTCTCGACGCCGGAAGCACAGTCCGCCCGAGTCTGGAGGTAGCTTGAGAAACTGCCATTCCGGCCGTGAACGGCCGCTAGTCTTCGTCCATTGGTTGTCCTCTTCCTCTCCCATTTGTTGTACTTTTGCGAATCATTTTAAACTTGAATATCATGATGTTTGGTTTAAATGCAATGGTTATTTCTTCTCTGTCCTCCAATGAATGTTTGTGATTTGTTTCACCTCCGCGCGCTCACTCACTCACGCACGCACACATCGTGTTCGATTCGCGTTAGCAAGAGCTAGCGCCGAGTTGTGAAGAGGTATTTGCGACCCTCACTTTCCGCACTAGAGACCACTTCATTCGCATGCGCACCGGTGCACTTGGCGAAATTATTACTTGCGCGACCGGTGCACTTGCCAAAATTATCGCATCAAGTTTTTAGCGCCGTTGCCGGGGAGCGTCGTTCACAACTCAACGAATTGGAAGAGCTCCGACATTTCGCTTATGAAAACGCTCGCATCTACAAAGAGAAAACAAAAAAATGGCATGATCGACACATCATCCCTAAGGAGTTCAAAATTAGGGACCAAGTGCTGCTTTACAACTCCCGTCTCCGCCTCTTTCCAGGGAAGTTAAAATCGAGGTGGAGCGGTCCCATCTCAGTGACCGATGTCACTCCCTTTGGTGCCATCGAAATATCAGGGGATAAGGGAGACAAATTTAAGGTCAACGGGCATCGACTGAAGTTATACGATGGCACAATTATAAACAAGGAGTGTCAGTTGGTGACATTGGGAGACGAGCACCATAAAAGCGCTTACAGCTGATGTTCTGTTTATCTCTTACTTTGTGAAACTTTCTCTTATGCACTCTTATTTAATTTCTGCACTCTTTAAACAATTATAATACAGGTATTTGGTCCAGCTTAAGGACATAAAACAAAAGCGCTGCTGGGAGACAACCCAGATTTGCTGTTTTTATTTTTCTAACTTGTTTCAATTCAGTTTTCATCTATTTTTGCTGCTTTTAGTTGTACCGTTTGCAGGTGTGCTTTGTACTTCGTGTTGGCGGATGCTGCGGATTGTGCACGAAATTAACGCCAATCTTCCGGTATGCTCAATTCTGAGCATTGGGTAACACTTGTCCCTCCTAGCTTTCAGTTTTGTGATGTAATGTGTAGATTAAGTCTGGGGGAGAGCATGTGTTATCCACTATGCGTACGAGTTGCACCGCATGCTAGAAGTTTGTTTATATTTTTCATTACCATCATCATTATTCTATGCTTCATGCACCACTTCACCCACATGAGCGCGCGCTTTCCTATTTGTGTTGTTTCCAAATAAACTATTTTGGTTAGGAATGTGAATTGGGGTGTTAGCTTAGGAATTACTATTTGGAGTGCGATGTTGACTCGAGCAGTGTTCTAGTCGCACCCGCATGCTGCAGTAGAATTTGAGTAAAACTAGATTATTTCTATGCGTTTAATTTATGATTAGTATTTCTGCGTAGTTCTAGATGTGTTATACTCAAATGGTGAATGTGAACGAAATTGGTGATAACCCGGTGTTGTGTGTTCACGAGCACTAGTTGTGTGTTGCTCGAGTCGGGTGGAAGGTTTACCTTTCTCGTGGGCTAAGAACTTGCCCCAAGCGACTATTGAAGCATGGGTGTGAGCGATTCTTTGAGTTAAATATGATGTAGGCCACCTTTTGGCTAGTTTGAGCCTTAGCTTTCCGTGTCCTATTCACTCACCTTTGCAAGCCAACATTTGTGCCTATCACTTCCTTGTTACAGCTCCTCCTCCATTCACCAAGGCCTGAAGCTTTGCCCACTTTCGCAACCAAATAGATGTTTATCTGCACTCATGTTCTTGATTTGGTGTGATTTTTGGAATCTTTGTGATGTGATGAAGAAATAAATTTTATTTGCTGATTATGAACCAACCGGAGGATAAGAAAAAGAAAAAAAATACACGTTATTGAAATTAAAATCTGAAAAAATTTGTATTGAAGAGAAATCCTTCCGAGCGTATTAGAAAATCCGTTGGTATTTGTGAAGTAGGCCGTATGCACACCTAGTTCTCATAATAAGTCTGGGGGTGTGTCACACTAGCTTTGTGCGTGGTTTTGTGTGGTGCAGCGTTCCGTTGACTCAATTTGGTTGCGTAGCCTTCATTTCTATCCTTGAATATCACGCCGCAACATAAGCCCAACTTAATCCTAAAGTCCTATTGATTTATCTCGTGAGTTTGCTAGCGCCGTGGAGAGAGTGTGACCGGGCAAGCTTATGGCTCTCGACGCTGATGGATTTCAGCGGAGTTATTCCTGAACCCCGACCTTGCGTAACACCCTCCTTAGTGGCTTGTTACTTTCACACCGGGCATGATCACTCAAGTTCTTCACGATTCACCAACTGAGTATTGACAAATCTTTATTTACGCTCTAATACTTTTGTAAATTAGTTAGCATAGTTAGAATCTCTTTTTACTAAATTTCTATTTGCATGCTTCTGTTACTTCACATTGAACTCATTTGTGTAATTTTCGTTGTTAACTACCATTTTCACACTCCGCCGAATTCGTTTGCTCGGGAAGCGCAAACAGGTAAGTCTGGGGGTGTGATGAGTCCCAAATATATACACATTTATGGACTCATCTGGGCCGATTTTCTAGTCTATGCACTTCACTTTAGACATTTTTTCACTTATATTTGATTCTCCATGCTAAGTGCACCTTTAGGCCCGTTTTTGGTGTTATTTCATATTATTCTCCTTTAGTAGTTGCTTTGCATTGTTAAGTGCCACTTTCAGTGGCTGGATTCGTGGTTGTGCTAGAATAGGTGTCGTGCAGGTGTTTCCGGTACAATTCTGTACAGGAACACAGCGCACGATCACTGGTTCTATTGCGCACGACCACTGGTCGTGCGCCACTAATCATGTGCACTTACCCCGTGAAATCTTAGTTCTGTCTTCCGTATCGCATGACCACCTACGATAGCGCGCACGACCACTGGTCGTGCGCCACTGGTCGTGCGAACATTGTATTTTATAATTTTCTTATCTTGCAGGCTCCGTCCAGTCAGGCGCACGATCACAGGATGCTAGTGCGCACGACCACTGGTCGTGCGCCAATGACCGTGCGCCAATGACCGTGCGCACTGTTTATTCCAGCGCCTATATATAATCCTGTTTGCGAATTAGGGATAATCGTGCTTCCGGGAGCGGGTTTTCCAGTCCGTACGCCGCCGATTTCCATTTCCAGACACCTCCCCTTCATCTTCTCCGCAAGGGGAAGTCATCTCCAGTCATTCTAGACGTTCCTCCATCATCCGGAAGCATTCTCCACCGTCCGCAAGCACTCAAGCAAGCCATCTCCATTTCTGTTCGGCGAGGAGGATAGCAATCCTGAGGTAGAAGACGACGGAAGCACGTGGAGAGATCGTGACAGTCTCTCGACGCCGGAAGCACAGTCCGCCCGAGTACGGAGGTAGCTTGACAAACTGCCATTCCGGCCGTGAACGGCCGCTAGTCTTCGTCCATTGGTTGTCCTTTTCCTCTCCCATTTGTTGTACTTTTGCGAATCATTTTAAACTTGAATATCATGATGTTTGGTTTAAATGCAATGGTTATTTCTTCTCTGTCCTCCAATGAATGTTTGTGATTTGTTTCACCTCCACGCGCTCACTCACTCACGCACGCACACATCGTGTTCGATTCGCGTTAGCAAGAGCTAGCGGCGAGTTGTGAAGAGGTGTTTGCGACCCTCACTTTCCGCACTAGAGACCACTTCATTCGCATGCGCACCGTCCATCCGCCTCACGAACCTCGGCATTGCGGCCGTTGCACCCATCTCGCCTTGCGAAGCGGTGATTTCGACCCACATTTCTTTTATTGTTGTTAACAGTAGGAAACCCAAATCAAAACTCCACTTTTCGTGTTTGTTCCCGCTTGTGTAACAATTGTCACACAACGCATTTCGTTCACCCAACCTGCATTCCTCAAGAGACCGACACTCGCGGATTCTATTCCCAACATTTATTACTTGCGCGACCGGTGCACTTGCCGAAATTATCGCATCAATATATGATAGTTTCATGCTTCATCATTGTTTATTTCCTTTAATATGAGTTAATTATGGGACTTTATATGATATTTTGTATTTTTAACATTTTATGTAAGTGTGTAGATAAAAATAAATATTTAATTTAAATTTGGGAAGTTAAGCAAATTTGCATAAGAAGAACCAAGGAAAACAAGCATCCACTCGATCAACAAACGACCATTATTCTTATCCTAACACGTGGCTGAGAGTTTGGAGTGAAACAACACAACTTTCGAGACACACGGGCTGGTGCACACGCCTGTTTGTCGTGACCGTGTATCAACTTTATTGAAGATATGGTGTCCATACACATAGAGGAGTAAAGTGGCATGATGATTGGGACACACGGTCGTGACACACGACCATGTACCTGAGTCTGTGTGCGATGATAACTGTCGACAGAACTTCTCTATAAATGATTGGTTTTGTCCTAAAGAATATATGCCTGATTGGACCCATAAATGATGGAAAATACAGATTAGAGAGGAACATACACTATGTGAAGAATAAGAGAAGGAGAAGAACACATGAAAAGAGGCGTCTTCTTTAGTAGGTTTTGTAACACCCTCCTTGTTACATAGAATATAACAGTATGTCCGACCGGGACCCCATGCCATATTAAATGAACATGAGAGGGAGTTAAGTATTAGTTTTTAAATAGTTTCAAGCAAAACCATCTCAGTAATCACAAAGTAACACAACAGAAGCATTTATTTATATAAATTAACACCAGGTTACATAAGCCACTTCACTACTATAGGAATGAAAAAACAACAAGAGTTCTTTATATATGATGTTTACATCAACATGTGGATTACAGACATTGGCATGCAGGCCAACCACACATGAACACATGTAAACACACACTTGGGCCTTCGAGGGCCAGCACAGTGTAGCAACTGAGGCTCCAACTCGATATGTCCCGCTTGGCTCGCCGGGACCTGTAGGAACACATACACCCAAGAGTTAGCAAACAAACAACCGATCAGCTTTAGCTGACCAAGATTTATAACGACCACACCCTATTCCCGCGCCGGTGATACTCCTTACCTGTAAGCAAAAATCAACAACAAATATCTCAACAGTGCCTTTAATCACTGCATGCATCATCAACGTAGGCACTCACGGCCATACGCTTCGTGCACTCATGACACTCTTTCAGTGTACTCCCCGGGTTACACCACCATCCTAAGCCCCTCTTAATGTAGATGGTTCTGAGCTTTACCGTCAAGGTCATCATACCTTACGATTCCTTTCCCAAAATTCCTTCAGTGCACCGAGGGGCGACCTCTTCACTGACCGGCTAAGGGACGGGTTTGGTTCAGCTTTGCCCATGCTCATTTCGTCGGGATCAATTCTGCCCAACGGGGGTACGGCTTCCCCATGTTCCCTCTATTGGCAAACAAGTCCAACGAGGCTAGGCACTTCAGACCCTTATGCTTCACAATCTGCTTACTGGAGCTACCGCCAACGGTAGCACTACCGCCTAGCGCTATCGATAGAACACACATCTGCCCTCAGCTATGCTGTGCAATTACATGCTTATTTCTTTTTGGCATTACGCACCCAGTCCCCAAGACCTACTCTTCACACACACCACAAATGGCTTGTTGGATTCGACCAGGAGCTACCGCCAGCGGTAACACTACCACTGGGGGGTAGGAGACAAAACAACAATTCTGCCACCCTTTTTTGGTATTTTCTGGTGTTTGCCACCAGAACTCCCTGTAGTACACCACAATACTCAGAACCCGAAAACACAGCACATATACACGGAGTCTTCTCCGGAATGCAATAAACAATGTAAGCATCACCAATCTAGACCAACTTGTCCGGGTGAGTTTCACACATCATGCCTATGTCTGTACAACGATCTAGACTCTATATCCAATTTCTATGGGGATATTCCATATCGACCCATTAGAAGAACCATATCCACTAATTAGTGGAAATATTACAACTACTATGCCAATCAAAGGACTAACATGTCCAGATATTCAGAAGGAGAGTCATTACCCTTGAAGCTCATTTCAGTGCCATGATGTCATAGATGAGCCAGATGGAAGCGTCCAGATCACCTTCCTCTCCTTGGATCTAACTTTGGCATAAGCCTTCAAGAACTCTTACAAATCCAAAGGGTGAGTTCCTTACAACCTCCTTGCTTTACCTAGCCATTCCCTTTCTCCTTTATCATTAGCTTGAAGAGAGAGAGAGAGAGAGAGAGAGATAATGAGAAGTGACTTCTCACAAAAGTCTCTCTGCCCTTAAGGAATTCGAGCCTAATCTCAGACATAGGATCTCCAATCCAAATAAAATGGATGACCATGATTTAATGAAATAAATTTATCCCGACTACTATCACCCCGCTGTAGTGAATTAGGCGGTGGATCTTATCCGCTTATCGCTTAAACACTCTCAACAATATAATTCATCTCGATGATACTGCTTAACCCGTCGATATTATTACCACCAGTGTTAGAGCTAACGCGCGGCGCTAGCGTCACGTCGATAAAACTCATCACATTAATACATAGGTCATCTTGACGACACAGAGTTCATCACATCGACAAAGCTATCGCGAGTGGTAGGCCTACCACCTGGCATTAGCTTAACAATCGTCGAGACCTCTCGACGATAGTAGGACCTTCACATCAATAAGGTAAATTCATTGCGTCGGCTTCCCTACCGCCAGCGCTAGCACTACTGCCTGGTGGTTGGTCTTGCTACCTGATTTCTTTGCTTTCTTTAGTTTGGGAAAACTGGGGTGTTACAAACCACCTCCCCTTAAAGAAATTTAGTCCTAAATATCTAGAATTAAGAAGGCATGAAAAGATACAAAAACATAACTTGTACCATAACGGAACAGCTCAGGGAACTCCTCTAGCATGGTTCGCTCTCACTCCCATGAAAGCTCCACATGACTGCAATTGTTCCAGCGGATATTGACCATTCAGATCAATTAATTCTGCAATTGTTTGACATCAGTTTCCTCGATGCAAATAGGCTTGAGTTTCGTCTTTAGCTCATCATCGACCGACACTCCATTAACCACAAGCACTTGAGTAGGCTCTTGCATAACCTTCCTCAGCACGGACATGTGAAACACATCATGCAGACCGCTCAACTCTGTAGAAAGAGCGAGCCGATATGCAGCTTCACTATACTTGATACGCCCTTGAAACGGTCCAAGGTACCTCAGACTCAGCTTTTTCAAGCGTCGAATCCTTGATACGCCCTTGAAAGGTTTGATTTTGAGATAAACCCTACTGCCCATGGAGAACTCGACGTTTATGTGCTTGGTGTTGTAGTACATCACTTGCCTATCCTACGCAATTAACAACCGCTCTTGGATTGTTTGAATAGTTGATGTAGCATCTTCAACTTCCTTTCGCTTAAACATATTAGTTTCGCGCGTCTCTGCCTAAGCTAAGGGAGTACGTCACTTTCTACCATAAATAGCCTCAAAGGTCACCATTTTAATGCTATCTTGATAACTATTATTGTAAGCAAAGTCAATCATAAAGAGATGATCTTCCCACCTCTTATCGAAATCCACGGCGCGTATGCGGAGCATATACTCCATTGTCATATTGGTCCGTTCAGTCTGCCCATCTATTTGAGGATGAAAGGCAGTGCTAAACATCAGCTTGGGACCTAATAGTTGGTGGATTAGCCTCCAATCTTTCGATGTGAAGCGACCATCTCGGTCACTAACGATGCTTTGGGGCACACCGTTCAATCGTACTATACTATCAACGTATAGTTTTGCCTATTTGTTCACTAAATCATCCCTCTGGTTTGGAATAAAATGTGATACCTTGATTAAAAGGTCCACGATCACACAAACGACATCGTTCCCGTGATGAGATCTCGACAAACCATGCACGAAATCCATAGAGATATCATTAAACTTCCACTCTGTAACAGACAACGACTTCAGGAACCCATCACGTTTTTGACATTCCGCCTTCACAAGTGCGCAAGTCATGCATTTTGCCACGTAGGGCTATGTATTTCTTCAAACCGGGCCACCAAAACAGCTTTTTTCATGTCGTGGTACAACTTTGTGCTCCCTGGGTGAATTAAGTACTTCGTGAGTGTGCTTCGTACATCAACTCCTCCCTCAGTTTGCCAACATTCATGACACACAACTGGTTGTCTTTCCACAAAAGACCATTATCAAACACAAACTCGGCAGTAGAATCATTCACAGTCTCCGCCACATAATGCTTCATGCTTGAATCAAGCTCCATGGCCTGTCTTATTCTATCCGCGAGATCATATTGCACCTCCATCCAGTTTACGAATGCCTTGGCGCTAGAGTTCCCATCCACACAGGAAATCTCTAAGTCCTCCAAGTAACTGATTAGACACACATCATGCATCTGAATCCAGCTGGATTGCGTAGAAGCCCTCCAACTTAAAGCATCCGTGACCACATTTACCTTCCTGGGAGTGTAATGTATAATGAAGGTGTAGTCCCCCAGGAACTCCATCCACCTCCTTTGTCGCATATTTAAGTCCTTCTGGTCTAACAGATACTTCAAGCTATTATGGTCCATAAATATATTGATCTTCATGCCATATAAGTAATGTCGCCATAGTTTGAGAGAGAATATCACTGCCGCTAACACCAAGTCATGGACCGGATAATTCCTCTTATGCACTTTTAGCTTGCGAGATCTATAAGAAATAACCTGACCATTCTGAAGAAGAACGCAGCCTAAGACGCTCCCTAATGTGTTGTTGTATATCTCATAACCTTCCATACCACATGGCGAACATAAAATTGGCACCGTGGTAAGACTACTCTTTAACTCTTCAAAAGCTCACGCATATGACGACGACCAAACGAATTTCTGATCCTTCCTTGTCAAAGTTGAGAGAGGAAGATCTATCTATGAAATGTTCTCTATGAAGCGCCTATAGTAGCCGGCAATTACAAGGAAACTCTTGATTTCTGCCACTGTAGGCACCACAGGCCACTCGCGTATCACAACTATCTTCGTTGGATCCAATGTAATAACTTCACCACTAACAATATGACCAAGGACTGCCATAGAGGCTACCCAAAACACATACTTTAAGAATTTGGCATACAACTGATTCTTTCTCAGGGTATCCAGAACTATGTGCAAATGAATCATATGTTCTTCTTCAGACTGAGAGTATACCAGTATATCATCGATAAAGTCGATCACAAACTGGTCAAGACACTCTCGGAACATTCTGTTCATCAGATCCATGAACACTGATAGCCCATTCTCCAGGCCAAACGACATCACAGTGAACTCGTAGTGTCTGTAACAGGTATTAAACGCCATCTTGGGATTGTCGCATTCCCGAATTCTCAACCGGTAATACCCAGACTTCAAATCCAATTTCGAATAAATAGTTGACCCAACCAGCTAATCGAACAGGTCATCAATTCTTGGAATCGGATACTTGTGCTTTTCCATCAGCTTGTTCAGTTCACAATAGTCTATACAAAGACCCAAGCTTTCGTCCTTCTTCTTCACAAAGAGGACCGATGCACCTCAAGGGGATGAACTTGGGCATATATAGCCTTGCTCTAGTAACTCCTGCATCTGAATTTTTAGCTCCTCCATCTCTTTTGGCGCTATACGGTTCGGCGAGCGTGACACAGGCTTGGCACCTTGAATGAGCTCTATTGTGAAGTCGATCTCTCTCTAAGGTGGCGCTCCAGGGAGATCTTTTGGAAACCCATCCGGATACTCCAATACAATGGGCACGTCAGTCAAACTGGGCTTATGCCTTGAAACCTCCACTAGCACGAAGCACAACTCTGTGACCTTCTAAACTGCCTTGACTACTTAGATAACAGAATTCAACATCTTGCTTGATCCACACATACCAACAAAAGTAGTCGCACGTTCATTATTCTGTCCCAGTGTGACTTCTTTCAAAGTGCAATCAATGCATGCATGCTCCTCTGACAACCAATTCATTTCAAAGATCACATCAAACTCCGAAATCGGTAGCATCGATGCTTCCAAATCAAACTCGCGACTTCCTATCCGCACCTTAACACATCAAACTCTATCTGCATGCATCGAGCACCCATTTGGTAGCAACACATCCAATCTCTCATTCGAAATGAACGAAGGCACTCCAATTCGTCGTATGATGTCCTCAGATAGAAAGGAACGAGAGGCTCTAATATCAAACAGTGCTTGCCGGATACTTAAAGATTAGGACAAAGCCTACTACAAACAAGTTAAACAAGCAATGCACAAGGTAGTATGCATATAAAGCAACAAAAGATGTATAGTAACACATACATGTCACCACATCGCATTGTTTGATGGTCTCTTGTTGGCCAAGATTGTACACTCTGGGTTGAGCTGGAGTATGATGGGATGCAGCTGTCTCCACCGCTTTTCCTTTCTCCGCATAAGATGCAACTTCCTTTTTGCCGCTGCGACACTCCTGAGCAAAGTGGCCCACTTTGTCACAATTATAACATGTGACTGGACCACGTCCAGTAGTCGTTACTGGTTAATTAAGTGTTTTAACGGTGACTCATACACGTGCTCACCTCCCCTTAAAAGAATTCGACCACGAATTTGGAAGGTAAGGGATCGAGACCAGTAGATGACACTGACTTGTAACAGCCTCCTTGTTACAGAGAATATAACAGTTGGTCTGACCGGGACACCACACCATATTAAATGAACAGGAGAGGGAGTTATGTATTAGCTTTTAAATAGCTTTAAGCAAAACCATCTCAGCAATCACAGAGTCACACAATGGAAGCATTTATTTATATAAATTAACATCAGGTTACATAAGTCCACTTCACTACTATAGGAATGAAAATACAATAAGAGTTTTTTATATAATGTTTACATCAACATGTCGATTAAGGACATCAGCACGCAGGACGGTCACATATGAACACACGTAAACACACACTTGGGCCTTCGAGTGACAGCATGGTGCAGCAGCTGAGGCTCCAACTATCTATATCCCGCTCAGCTCGCCAGGACCTGTAGGAACACATACCACCAAGATGTGGAAAACAAACAACCGGTCAGCTTTAGCTGACTAAGATTTATAAAGACCCCACCCCATTCTTGGGGCGGTGGTACTCCTTCCCCGCAAGCAAGCATCAACAACATATATCCAGAAAGTGTGTTTAAGCACTACAAGCATCATCAACATAGGCACTCACGGCCATACCCTTCGAGCACTCATGACACTCTTTCGGTGTACTCCTCGAGTTACACCACCATCTTATGCCCCGCTTAATGTAGATGGCTATGAGATTTACCGTCAAGTTCATCATACCTTACGATTCCTTTCCCAAAATTCCTTCGGTCCACCGAGGGTGACCTCTTCACTGACCGGCTAAGGGACGGGTTCGGTTCAGCTTTGCCAGTGCTCATATCGTCAGGATCAATTGTAAGACCCCATTTTTTTCCCTTTTCAAACCCGGGGTCTTATGCCCAGAACCGCCGTTTTGTGGTGGTACCATCACTCGGTAGGGTTGCCACTACAAAACGCTGATCCTGCCAGCAATATCGATTACAGAAAAAGTAAAGTATAACAAGATTTAAAGAAGACAAGTCCACATCACATAAACAGTAAATCGTCATAAAGAGATGTCACCAGGAAGTAACTGAAATAAAAGATTGAAATAACAAGGGCTCCTGCCGTTACATCAAATCCTCACTACATAGACACTCGCGGAAGCATAAAATACTAGAATTACATGATGCTCACAGATCCTGCCAACGATGCTCCCATGCTAGACTACCTCCTCCCCATCTGCACCGGCCACTGGTGCTGCAACATCTCCTCGGTCCCCTAAAATGATAAGGTCCACCGACCGTTAGTCAAAAAGACTAAGCCAATCCCCCACCCCTCCCCCGGTGACTCCTAGGCACCGTGCGGGAGGAATGAAGCGGAGGACAACAAAGGGTGTAAACAATAGCAGGTGACAGGGGTAAGGTCTACAGGGAATGTCTACAACTATACATGTGTATACATTTGAAGCAATAAATAAATCATGGTAAAGGGCAAGTAAAGAGCAGTAAGTAAAGGCAAGTATTTAATATAAAAGTAACCATTGATTTATAGGAATGCCCATACAAATCTATAGACCAAGGGGTCGTTTAACAAGGCCTATCATATAAGAAGTCCCATAACCGACTTATACGATAGGGGTAGGGGTTGAAATGCAGTGTTTATGCTATGGCATGTAAGGTATGCAGTTAAATGTTATGTTCACACAAGTGCAACTCATACACTACGACTCTATGCGCACAGACCTTTAGTTCTCCCTTTTTGGAGCTAGAAAGACTCTCAGGATACTTCCGTAGTGGCAAACAGAAGCGGTGGGTTGGGCCTCGCCCACCTCTAGGTTGGTATTTGCACTACCTAACCTAGACCTAACGTACGCCTCAATGCTAAGAACACGACAATGGAGCTACAACGTACTCTTGCTGGTTAGACCACTAGACTTGTTTTGGTAAAGGGTTATCCACACTTACCGAGCCCATGTATTAATGTCGGAGCAACGACCATCAACACTAAGGACCCACCACCTTATGCACATGCAAACATGTTTCCAACTATCTCCGAGCCATAAGCTCCCCGACTAATTTAGTCTACTACTACAACCACCGAGCCTACCGCTCATAAGACCAAACCTACTAAAGCAACCGTGCCAATGGAGTCTGAGTGAGTATATTACCTAGTTAATCTTGTATAACGACTTAACCCTACTGTTTTATGGATAATCTTGGACTTCCCGAGGATTACCCTGTAAGGGGCTCGTTACGGTACTAGGAAATATAATGGGATGACACCCCAAGGTTCCATTTCTCAAGACACTTAATGTTATTGGTGTCTACCTGTAAGAATACCTATCTTATCATTTCTCTTGAATTAACCCTAGGTGGTCTATGCCACGCTAGGGGAAAGACGATCTTTCGTCAATCCCAAGCATGACCTTACCCTTAGCTCACATATCTCTCTTATCTCCTAAGCTCCTTCTTGGTGACCTCAACCTCTTCATCCTGACCATGAACACCAACTACATGCCACTTCCACTTGGTAGGGCCCTAAATACTCAAGTTTCACTGTTTTATCATACGCAGACCAAACTAACTATATGAAGCTTATAAGTAGAAGTACTCCAAATAATCACCCACATGACACAAGATTTTTACTGGAGGTCTACCATGGTATTATAAGACTAAATCCAGAGAATCATATTTTTTCTTAACATTTTAGCATTTATTTAAATTTCTCCAATGTTTACCAAGTATGAAAATGAACATGAAGTGTAAGGTATTATTATGACATGGCTTCCATAAAATCAAGATAAATCTATCATGCCAAAATAGTAGTAAGTACAGAGTATTCCAAAGAAACCCTATCTTGGAAATATTGTGAAGGAACCTACTGTTATTTAATTCCAAAAATTATGAAAGAAATACTAGATCTCTATTGGAACAACCCTATTACTGATTTGGGCTAGGATCACTATATGTTGAACTAGGATCAAGTTGACCCCATTGTATAGTGAAGGGTTAAGTCTTTAGGTTGTTAGATTAGCTAGAACTTAAGAAAAAATTTAAGTTCCCAGCGTTCGACAAATGGCTATCGGCACTCGACAGATGGCTGCCAGCGCTCGACGAATTCCTGCCAGCGCTCGACAGTTTTCCAGCCAGCGCTCGACAGTTTTCCAGCCAGCGCTCGACAGTTTTCCAGCCAGCGCTCGACAGTTTTCCAGCCAGCGCTCGACAGTTTACCAGCCAGCACTCGACAGATTTCCAGCCAGCGTTCGACATTCTCTGAGCAGTGCTCGACGAATTCCATCCAGCGCTCGACAAATTCTTATTTAAGGCTCAGATCGACAAATAATGATTCCAGATCAATTAATACCTTAAATATCAGTTCTCTGAACAAAGATCGACAACTTTAACGGATCTATTCAAATATCTTTGGACATATTCAAGTCAGATAAGTAGGAATATTATATTCAGTTATTATATTCTTTCTTTCCTTTATTTCAAGACAAAGAAAGCCGTTGACAATTAATGCAAAGAAATATTTCACGGCTAAGGAATTAAAGGACCTGCCAAAGTCGTTTGGTTTTTGTGGTTATTCCAAGAATGGATTAAAGGCTGATAATTCTATTTCCAAAAAGAGAAGATATCAAGATAGACTTTATTGTCTCAGCTCTCGACAGAATTAAAACATATTCCTACAGAATACAGAGAGAGAACATATACAAGAATAGAGAAAGAAAAGAGAAGAACACTCAGTCAAAATATTCTCAGTCTTCTTCTTCCTCAAGCAGCAATCATCATTTCTCTGAGAACATCTTCTTCAATGATCAAACCCTCAGATATCTGCTGCAAGTTCAATTCTTCTAAAAGAGCAACAATGAATCTGAAGAACTACTTCTTCCAGATCAATCTGCTACAGAAGATTTCTGCTTCAAGAGAAAGCTTCTCCACCATCTGTCAAATACTTCAATCAGACAGGGTGAGCTTTACAACAAATCCACTAGAGTCTTCTCTCAGCATCTTGACAGAGAAGAACACTATAAACTCTTTCTCACCTCTCCTGTACAGGGTTAATACTCCCTTCAAAAGTGTAACCCACTGGTGGCAAGACACCTGATCAAAAAATCTAGTTGGTTTTGAGCACCTGAACAAAAGCTCTGTGGTGTGTGGACACCTGATCAAAATCACCTTGGTGCTAGGGCACCTGATCAACTCTCCTAGTAGATTCCTACCAAGGGTGGTAGAAGAGTGGACTACCCAGATTTATTGGGGAACCACTATATTTCCTTGTGTCGTCTGTGTTTGTTTATTTCTCTATGCTATGCTGTGTGCTTTTACTTATTTAGTTTTTTTCTGCTTATATAGTTAATCTCACACTGCTTACACATATATATAACACTACTTTCACTCTGCTATAAAAACTAAGGAAAAGTTTTTAATACTCTATTCACCCCCCTAGAGTAACTTATGATCTAACCTCCACTTTCAATCTCTAATATGTTCATAAAGGCTTGCTGACTGAATTTCACAATTTATGGAAATCATTTTCTCACCTAAATAAATATTCCAAATAAATCTAAATATGAGCATGTTGTGAAGTAGCCTACTGATATCAGTCTCCAAAAATTATACAAAATTTTACAGAGCTTTCTAGTACTCTGAAATGTCCTATCACCAAGTTGCACATTTTTTCAGAGAGTATTGAGCCCTTAATTATATTTCTTAAGATTTAGGTAAATTAAGTGCCTTGTAAATGAAGTGCAGGTTAAATAATCTAATTAATTTTACAAAAATTACTAGAGGCCCATCATATGAATATGTTGGGAAAATGATTTGTCTTAACCCCCAAAATGAGTTGAATATGAATTCTAAGAAATAAAAATAAAGGTTAAGTAAATATGCGTCGAATAGTATTCGACGCAACGTCGAAGTGTTGTCGACGTTTCTTTCAGAATGAGTCGAAGTAACTTTAATAAGAATTCGACGTATCCTATGTCGACGTAGCTCTGACTTCTTGTCGACGCACCTTAGTCGACGCACCTTCCTTATTCTCCTCTCGACGTCCAGCTAGGATGAATTCGACGCTTACGTCGAATTGTAATCGATGTACGTCGATTACTATGGTAAATTCAAATAACACCAGATCTCTTTCCTTCTTTCTATAGATCTAATTTATATGGAATAATATTATTCTTTTATAGCCGTTATGAATCATTCTTTCCCACTAATTGATTCTTGGCTAAATTGATTAAGTTGATTATGGATATTATTTGAAATCAAAATGAATTCTTTCTTTCTATAGATATAATAGTTATGGAAATATTTCTCTCTTTCTAAATACTCTATCTACTAATTGATTTCTCTCCTATAGTGTAATCTTAATACACAGAGCAATAAATAAGGAGAAGGTCGACAGAGAACAATGAGAGGTGATCCACTCCATACATTTGAAATAGAGGATTCAGAACCAAGGAGTCTCCACAACTAAATCAGACATGGGGAGCTCTCTTCACCATCTTCATCAAGATCCAACTCAACATCCAATCAGGATTTTCAAGTGTCTTCTCAGCTAAAAGAGAAGAACAATATATCTTTTCCCTTTCTCCTTCCCATCTTGTAAAGGGTTAAAACTCCCTTCAAAAGTTTACTCCCAGTGACAGGGCACCTTAGCAAAAACCTACAGCTTGGTTTATAAGCACCTTATCAAAAGCTTATAGGTGAATTGGGCACCTGATCAAAACTCTCATTGGTGTGTGGACACCTTATCAAAATCACCTTGGTGAGAGGGCACCTTATCAACAACCTTCTAGTGGATTCCTACCAGTGGGTAGAAGAGTAGATGTACCCAGGTTTTGGGGAACTACTATATATCTTGTGTCATCTGGTTATGTGCTTGTTTTTTACTTTCTCAATCAACACTCATATATATATATTTATATATATCACTTAATTTGAAACAAAGTTAAATAAGACTTTTAATAATAAGAATGAGAACTAAAACTCAACTTTCAATTGGTATCAGAGCTAGGTTGATTTTTCACACAGGCTAACACCTGAAATCACAAAGATCACTTAGTTCTCTATTCTCCCCTTATTCTCTGAAAATGTTTTTTCTAATTTCCTAATATATCTCTTTCGATAAAATATGCTTTGATGTGTTGATTAGATGCTGATTCAATTTTTCTCTGAATAGGGTTAAGACAAATAGGGGGAGATTGTTGGGAAAATGTTTTGTCTTAACCCCCAAAATGAGTTGAATATGAATTCTAAGAAAGAAAAATCAAGGTTAAGTAAATATGCGTCGAATAGTATTCGACGCAACGTCGAAGTGTTGTCGACGTTTCTTTCAGAATGAGTCGAAGTAACTTTAATAAGAATTCGACGTATCCTATGTCGACGTAGCTCTGACTTCTTGTCGACGCACCTTAGTCGACGCACCTTCCTTATTCTCCTCTCGACGTCCAGCTAGGATGAATTCGACGCTTACGTCGAATTGTAATCGACGTACGTCGATTACTATGTTAAATTCAAATAACACCAGATCTCTTTCCTTCTTTCTATAGATCTGATTTATATGGAATAATATTATTCTTTTATAGCCGTTATGAATCATTCTTTCCCTCTAATTGATTCTTGGCTAAATTGATTAAGTTGATTATGGATATTATTTGAAATCAAAATGAATTCTTTCTTTCTATAGATATAATAGTTATGGAAATATTTCTCTCTTTCTAAATACTCTATCTACTAATTGATTTCTCTCCTATAGTGTTATCTTAATACACAGAGCAATAAATAAGGAGAAGGTCGACAGAGAACAATGAGAGGTGATCCACTCCATACATTTGAAATAGAGGATTCAGAACCAAGGAGTCTCCACAACTAAATCAGACAGGGGGAGCTCTCTTCACCATCTTCAATAAGATCCAACTCAACATCCAATCAGGATTTTCAAGTGTCTTCTCAGCTAAAAGAGAAGAACAATATATCTTTTCCCTTTCTCCTTCCCATCTTGTAAAGGTTTAAAACTACCTTCAAAAGTTTACTCCCGGTGACAGGGCACCTTAGCAAAAACCTGCAGCTTGGTTTATAAGCACCTTATCAAAAGCTTATAGGTGAATTGGGCACCTGATCAAAACTCCCATTGGTGTGTGGACACCTTATCAAAATCACCTTGGTGAGAGGGCACCTTATCAACAACCTCCTAGTGGATTCCTACCAGTGGGTAGAAGAGTAGATGTACCCAGGTTTTGGGGAACTACTATATATCTTGTGTCATCTGGTTATGTGCTTGTTTTTTACTTTCTCAATCAGCACTCATATATATATTTATATATATCACTTAATTTGAAACAAAGTTAAATAAGACTTTTAATAATAAGAATGAGAACTAAAACTCAACTTTCAGAATATAAATGCACTACCAAGGTTTCATCACCATCCAAGGCCATTTGAATATGTCAGTCTCTGTAATAATGAAAAGCCCTAAAGGGGTTATAACCTAATTTAGGGGAAATATATACTCCTAAAATTCTCTCAAAATTCCCTAGGGCATTATTACACCCCATAAAAATATCTACCAAGTCCCATGACCATTCTAGGACTTTTGACCACATGACCTTCACAAGGTTTTATGTGCACCCCAAGGGGTATAACTAGGGTTCAAGGGCATATCCACCTCTACACCACCCCATCTAACTCATGGAGGTGTTTTAGGTGATCCTAAACTAGTGGCCAAGGCATCAACTCATGATGATGTGTTTTGACCACCATACCCCAAAATAAACCCCATACCCTAATTTGACCTAGTTTGACCTAACTTGGGTAGACAAATTACCCAACCAAATCAGTCCCAATTGGACTGAGATTTTTTCCAGGGTCATATGATAACCCTAAGAAGCACCCACCAAAATTTGGAGGGCATTGGAGGTCATTTGGCCCAATAATTAATTAATATTTGATTTATGCAATTGTTACAAAAACCTTAGAAAAAGGTTATTCTAAAATCCCCATCTTTGGATATATTATGTGTGCTGGTGTGAATAGCCTATGTTTCAAATATCAAGGCTATACCATTTACCAATAGAAAGATATTCAAGAAAAGGTGACTGCCCTACCCTAGGGACCAGCCCCACCAAATTGGCTCTACAAGGAGCTACAGTGCCCCTATTGACCTAAAACAAATTTTCACTTAATCTAGACACCAAGGGCTACAACATTATATCGGGCACATTTTCATTTGAGGGGTCCTAGTATTTTTATTAATTAAAACAATATACTGTAGGAAGTGTGACAAAATGAAATAACATTATAACATAATCAATTAAATCTGTGAATAGCTGATCACAGCAGATCCGATGGTCCTCAGGCATCATCCCCATTAAATGGACGGTCCCCGACAGCCCGTCCTGGGTGACCTTTCCTCTCGATTTGCTGGCCACCCTTGCATCTTTTCGGCCGGCTAGTGCCACCACCACCTTCGTCGAGGTGGTGGCAGGTGATGGGCGGTAGTTAGCCAGCCGGTGGTGGCCGGAGGGGGGTTTTCTAGCGGGGGAAAAGGGCTCGAAAACAAACCCTTTTAGGAGCATGAGTCAAGCTCGATTGCGCTCGAATCAAGCCCCAAACTGATTGAGATCTATGCACTAGGGAAGAGAGGGAGGATCGGACCTGTGTGGGGGCTTGGTGGCGCGTATTCCGGCTAGTCACCATGGCCGGTGGTGGAGATTTTGGCGCCATGTAAATTCACACTGGGAGGGCTCGATTTCATCAGGGAAGAGAGGGGTTTCACTCCTCTCCGACCTCTGAAGGTGTTAAAGAGGTTAATTGAGCGAGGGGATGAGCCTTGTCATCAATTGCCATTAATGGCCATTAGTGGAGATTTTGGCCACCTCTAATTCTACCCTAATTCATCTCCCATGGCCATAGAAACTCCAGAAATCTGTTAGTAACTGAAGGCGGATGTGAATGCTCATCAATTTGGGAGGATTTGAAGGATCAAATGCATTAATCACCATGAATGCTCTCCTTCTCTCTTCAATTTGGGGGAAACCTCTTTTTTCTCTCTCCTAATCACCAATTACAGAAATTGAGTGGTGATTTCAGTAATTAACAAACCCACTAGGTGGTGGACCACTTTAGTTGGGCTAGCCAAAATGGATTGGGTTTAATTTGGGAAAATTAGGTTATTTTGACCTAATTTAGGACAAGGTTGACTTTGGTCAAATTGACCAAATGGGTTGACCCAATGGGTGGCTTAGGCTCCAATGGTCTCCCTTAATGGTTAGGGAGGTCTAGGTAGGGTCAGTTTGGCAAGGTGATGGTGAATTTCCCCTTAATAGGGCACTTTTGACCAAATTAGGGCTAAAGTTGACTTTGGTGAAATTGGCCAAATTGAAGGTCCCATAATGGGGCTTTTTGGTCCATTAGATCCCTAGTGACCCTATGAGGGTAGGGGCAGGGTCAATTTGTCATGGTGAAGGCCAATTGGAGACACTAAAGTCCAACCCTTGGCTTGGTATCTATAAATTGCTATATGCAGACCACCTGGGTTTCTCCTTCTCATCCAAGCTCACATGATCTTAAGCTCTTCCTATGGTTTTGTCATGACCTAGTCATGACAAAACCAACTTGGGGGTCTAGTTGTTTGGGGGATGTTACATCAATTCTGCCCGACGCGGGTACGGCTTCCCCTTGTTCCTGCTATTGGCACACAAAGCCAACGAAGCTAGGCACTTTAGGCCCTTCTACTTCACAATCTGCTCACTGGAGCTACCGCCAGCGGTAGCACTACTGCCTAGCGCTATCGACAAAACACTGCCCTCAGCTATGCTCTGCAATTGCATGCCTATATCTTTTTGGCATTATGCACCCAGTCCCCAAGATTTAGGCTTCACATCCACCATAAATGGCTTGCTGGCTTCGAGCAGGAGCTACCGCTAGCGGCAACACTATTACTGGGTGGTAAGAGACAAAGCAACGATTCCCCCCCCCCCCCCCCCCCCCCCCTTTTTGTGTATTTCTGGAGTATGCCTCCAGAACTCCCTGAAGTACACCACGGTACTCAGAACAAAAAAAACATCACATATACACGAAGTTTTCTCTGGAATGCAATAAATAATGTAAGCATCACCAATCTAGACCAACTTGTCTGGGTGGATTTCACACAACATGCCTATGTCTGTACAACGATCCAGACTTTATATGCAATTTTTATGGGGATACTAGCATCTTTGAATGGGCTACGCCCGTTCTCGATGCGTCGCTACGGGCTTCGCCCGTAACCAAGCGGGCTTCGCCCGCTTGACATTCAAGCGGGATTTGCCCGTTCTCGATGCGGCGTTGCGGCCTTCGGCTGCATTCACGCGGGCTTCGCCCGCCCCGGTAGTTATTTAATATTTAAAATTTCTAAATTCTCATATGAGGTTTGATTCAAAATTTATATGTTCAAAAAATGTATGAGATTAGTAAACATGTAGAAATAGTAATAAGCAATTGGAATTAGTATCTGACATTGAGTATCAATTTTTTTTGTTATTACAGTAGCAATTTTTAACATAATTAGAAACAATTTTCAATTGGAATTAGTATATGAAATTAAGTATCAATTTTTTGTTATGAAAGTAGGAATTTTGATATCATTACATATTGATAAAAATAACATAAAATCTCAGATACAGTAAGAGAAGCTTATAGTTATCATTACATATTGATAAAAAATCACAAATTCAACATCTGAAGAATCATTGGAATGAATGTCAATTCATAGCATCAACCTTTTCATTGGAATAAGGTTATGATTGCAATGATGATGGTTATAAGTAGAGAAACACCACTTCCTTCTTCCAAAAAATTATCAAGAATAGGTAATAAAAGAGATCAAATGAATCACATTCTTGGAAATGCTGGAACCTGGAAATGCACCACTGAACTTGGAAATGCTGGAACCTGCAATTAATGGAGTCGTTGGCAATGGATAGAAGCGTGGAGCGGGGAGAAATAATGTTAACAACGCACATGCTCCCGTTCTCGATGCGTCGTTGCGGGCTTCGCCCGTAACCAAGCGGGCTTCGCCCACTCTCAATACGCCCGCATCAAAGCACAAATAAAATACTTCGGCAAAATCCAAATAAGAGGACATAAGGTAATTAGATCCCTTCAGAATGTTGGAAACATCATCAAATCTGCGTCTCTTCAACTCCTGAAACAAATCAACCATCAACATTCAGTTGAAACGTCCTGACTCATGTAACTGGTATCAGATAGATTTCAATGCCAGAACATGAGTAGAGGTTGCATGGGCATCACGACAATCAGAAATGAGGTTGATGATGTCGAATTAATTATTTTTTCATTCTTCCTATTAAGGCATGCATGTCGAATTAATTATTTTTTCATTCTTCTCTACTAACTCTCCATAAAGTATTAGAAAATATGCTTGTGCAAAACATGTGACATATGATAAGATAATAAACCTTGAACCTAAACATGAGTGAATCTTACTGGCTCGCTTGAATCGGCTTTGAGTTGATGATGGAAAAATATATATATGATAAGATAATTATAATACACGATCAAAGAAAATAAGTTGAAAAGGACAGCATAAAGCCTTTCATACACAGTTAACCGTATATCACATAGAATAGTATAGAAATAAACCTGCAAGCGTGACAGGAGAGAATCACATAGCAGCTTGTTTTTCACTACACAGCTGGTAAGGAAACGGTTAGATAGGAAATGGCCTTAAAAATTGTAGCATAGCTGGAAATATTTTATCATAAAAGCTAAACATGAAATTTCCATGCTAAGAAATTATTGAAAATGTACCGCATTTTTGATCAGATGTAAAATATGCTAAAAACATCGGCGTACATGCATTGTTTGGGTCTTTCCACTCCTGGTAACACCATAGGTAAAAAGAATCCCTACAATTCAGTAAATCAATAAGTATTGGTGTTTACAATTCAAGAAAAGCTTGAATAAAAAGGTAAAAGATAAATAAACAACATAATCAAAAGCATAAAGCACAAAAAGGGCATGATCGAACACACAAATATAATGCAGTAAATCTACGGTGCTTTGGATTTGTTAACACTAATTACAGTAAGTATTTGTCCAACTGTTGTGCTTTGGAAAACTCCGCCATAACTATGACGGAGTTCTAAAAGCGCCCTAATAAGCCTGCAAAACACCATTAAAATCAAAAGAAGGGTAAAATTGATACCAAATATAGCAATTTCAGGAATTTACCACAGTAAAGGAAGCCTTTCAGTGATAGGTAGATTTCAAAAACTCCTTTTTGAAAGATTTCATCCATAGGAAAGGAAGTATTTCAATGATCGTGGATGAATGCTTCGGCGAGGTTTCTCAAGCACGTGAAAACCTAAAACAAAAGAAGAGGAAGAAGATGAAAATCACAAAATCAAGAACCTTTAGGTCAAATTCCGGCACTGTCTAAAAGTAACCCCATTAATCTACCCCAATATGAATGGAGAAACTTCAGGGGCATATATGTTTATAAAGCAAATATAGAACAAAGGGAGTAAAAACAGCAGCAGCAAGTAGATTACCTTCGCCATGGATTCATGAAATTCCATCGATTTTTTTATTACCTTCGCCATGGATTCATGAAATTATCTTCTGTTACCCAAAAAAAGACCAAAGAACTTGAAAATAGTAGGAGTAAATAGCCATGGATTCTCTTCCGTTACCTGAGTATAAGTTAGATTAGCTCAAAAAGAGAACAAAGAAGGAGTACAGGGGAAGCGTACCATGGCCGAACCATTTTTGAAACAGCAAGCAAATGCTTTTCTTCTTCGGCCAGCGATTCCAGAGCAGGGGTGAACTTGCTGTTGAAGTGAAAGTGGAGGAGTTTGTCTCTCACATTCGGCGAGATTGTGTGAACCCCTGCTGTTGACGACAATCAAAATGTGGAAGGGAATGCAGCAGAGGAGTGAAGAGCTTACCGGGTGTCGGCAGGGCAGTGTCGGCGTGGCAGCATCAGGGGGCATCCTCGACGGGGTAGCATCAGTGAGGCATTCTCTGCCCAGCTTAGGCGAAACCGTGTGTAGGAGGAGAAGAGAAGCACACGTTGGGGCTTAGGAGCTGTTCGAAATCGCAGATGGAGCGTCGCGAGAGAAGTGCGTCGCCGTCGTGAGAGGCTAGGGTTTTGGGAGACGGGATGAACTGCTCTGTCTGCTGCCTCACGGGCTTTAAGCGAGCGGACGTGAAGTAGCGGACGCGAAGCATTGGACGCGAAGAATATTTCAGAGAGCAATTTCAAATTTTTGAACCTCCACGCGATTCAGATGGGCAGCGTGGAGAAGGGAGACACGAGAAATAGGCGGTAGATCATTTTTTGGAGGGCCACGTGGATTGAGTTTGGGTTTCTTTAAGGAGTTTAGATTCCATATCTGTTGAACCAGGAAACCACATTTCAACCCTTAAGCCCGGAAACCATGGCTCAAGGAGTTCAAACTGATGTTATTTGCTCTTACTTCTCCCGAGGTCAATCTTCAGACCGTGCACTCAAGACAAGAAAGCTCACTCACAAATGGTGGAAAACTACAAACAAACCTCCGAGCTACAGCGAGGAGGTCCCTCCACTAACTCGAAAGATCAAGAGAACTTCCCCTCCCAAACTAGTTGCTGAGCGAGACATCTTGTAGAGTGTCATGGAGTTCTTCCCACCCACCCAAAAACAACGGTGAGCAGCAAGTCGGATCTCCCTAGCAGACTAAAGCTAACCATAGGAGAGAGAAACAAGTGAGAGATCCTCTCTGAAGGTGCCCTTGGGGGTCTATTTATAGTTTTCTTAAAATCGCCTGCGGATAGCTAATTCTCGCCTCTTGGTTTTACTAAAAGTAGCCCAAATTAGTCTGCCAACAATGGAAACCCGCTATTTGGAATGGCTAACTACATGCCAAAATAGAAACCCTAAAAAACATGTCATCAACCTAATGGGGAGTCCAGTACTCTTTATTGCGCTCGGCTCGCTATCTATAGGTACTAATCTCATTCAAAATTTTTAGTGCCCGAATACATCGATCTCACACCTTCTCCTCCGCCAAAAAAGGTCGCTGACTAGAGATCTATCAGAGGAGTTTGCCTGTACTACCCTGATTCCTGCGAGCACTGCTGCTGTTGGGATTGGTGCGCCCTCCGAGATGCGAGATCCTGGCAAGACTCCCATGCAAGAGGGATCTGAATAGTCGCAGATGCTTCCCCTTTCCTATCCCTTCGGTGGGAAACCAAATCTTCCCTCTAATCAAGGCAGTGATCCCGCCTCGCACCATCAGGGAAAGACCGTCGAGGACTCGTGATGATTAAAAAATTTAGATTTTGCAAAAGCTTTCGTAATGAATAGAATTAGGCGGGTGTTTTCGAGGAGTCTCGCGAGTATTCCTACTTCACGGAACTAACCATTGTTAAAATTTTGGAGATGGATCGAAGACAACAGCAGGAGACTTCAATTCAAAATCACAATAGTTAACCAGTGACAATGAAGGCAAGAGAATCTTAATTGACTACTATCTTATTACAATGTGTTACATACATGGCGAGACATGATTTATAAGAGCAATCATATATGAGAATAGACAACACAAATATCTGGCTACCAGAAAACTGTGACCGCTTGAACTTAACAAGATCGCTGGCTTTCCTGAGACCACGCGAATTGGACAGGCTGCCGACCTGTGAACTGCCAGACCGCTGAAAGCTCAGACCACACGAACTGCACTTTATTGCAATTGCTGAAACAAAATTGTCTGCACTTCTTGATCGCCCAGACCACACTGTCTCAAGATCACAGAGGTATCCCGCACATACTTGAAGAAGAACTGCTCAGTGCTACAAGACCGCACTCAATACCTCCTGACCGCTTAAGGTCACCTGATCAACTGAGTCCACTGCAAATAGACCAAGAACCTCCAAACACAATTCGCCCAGACAGACCGCTGGCGAGCTGGTTTATTCAAAGATGGAAAGATAGAAGAATGCTGACGGAACTTGCTGGCCGCCTAACCTGCGAACACAACAAATGGTCAACAATCTTCAGACCGCGCAACCTCAAAAACGAGGTCGGCACAATCAATCCATACTAGGTTCTTACAGTTCTTGCATATGAATGGCAACCCCTTCACCCCTATTTATAGGCAAATGAACTGATGTCGTCACCACCCATGAGGGATACAGTCACCTTCCTTATTGGGAACTCGCGGTCTCTAGAACCAGACTGCGTGGTCTAAATTAGACCTTATTACACTTAAGCAACTGTTCAAAGAAGACAGCACGCTTATTATAAAGCAGCAGACAACCCGGTCTCTTACAGGAGAAGAACCATATGAGCATCTGACTAGATCGTGAACAGACCGCCAGAACCAGGCTCATATAACCTGTCTGGTCTCCCATAAGATTGGAACCACAGCATACCCCAAGAGTGATCTCAAGCAGACCGAAGTACAAGAATGCCAAAGCGACCTCCTGTACTAGACCGCCCGGTCGCAACCCGAACAGGAACACTTGGGCAAACCTACAAATAGAAATAAATTGCCAACACCAGAGACACGCGATCTCCAGCCAGATCGCCAAATAGGATATTGCGCGGTCTCTGCGGTTTCCAATATCAGACTGCCCGAACACTCCACTTCCACTTCAAAAATTTAACACTCCCCCTTGAAGTTTGATGTGGAAGTCATCCCCAATAGACTCCTCAACCGATCAAATGGTCCCTTCTACAACAGCTTAGTAAAGATGTCTGCGACATTATCCTTGCTCTGCACATGCTCAACCATAAGAGACCCCTCCAACACCTTCTCCCGAATGAAATGATGTTGAATCTCTATGTGCTTGGTTCGCACATGACAAACTGGATTGTTCACCAGTTTGAGGGCACTCTCATTGTCACCCCGAAGCAGAGTAGGACCTCGCACCTCCCTATGAATGTACTCCACAAGCCTCCTAAGCCGGATGACTTCCTGAGCTGCCAAAGCCGAAGCTTTGTAGTCCGCTTCCATGGTAGAGACAGACAAAGAATCCTTCTTCTTTTTGCACCATGATATAGTTGTAGAGCCTGTCATAAAGACATATCCAAAAGTCGATCTCCGATCATCTGAATCTCCTCCATAATCAGCATCCATGTATCCATGCAAGCAAAAGCCTGAGTTCTTCCCATAGAAGAGACCCAAATCTGAGGTGGACTTTACGTACTTCAGAATGCTCCTAGCTGCCATAAGATGAGGTTTCCGACGCTCTGCCATAAACCGACTCACTCGGCCAACTGCATAAGAGATATCTGGCCTTGTGATCATCAAGTAGATCAAACTTCTGACCAACGCTCGGAATACCAAGGGATCAGAAAGAACCTTCCCCTCATCACGTCGAAGAATTATACCAACCTCTAGTGGAGTGGAGCTGCTCTTCCCGCCTTCCATGCCGAATAGCTTCACAATTTGCATAGCCCTTCTGGGAAACAAGCATACCGTTATGTTTCCTCTCCACTTCAAGTCCAAGGAAATGGTGGAGCTCACCCAAATCCTTCATCTCAAATTTGATAGATAACTCAACACGAAGTCTAGCTACCTCCACTTCAGAATTTCCCGTGACGATCATATCGTCAACATATAGCAACACCAAGACATGAAGCTCCCCCGTCTTCTTTATGAATAAGCTTGAATCAGAATCAGAAGCAAAGTAACCGTAGAACTGGAGGTATTCTGCTATCTTACCATACCACGCCCGAGGTGCCTGCTTCAAGCCGTAAAGAGCCTTCTTGAGCTTACACACATATCTTGGGTGTTCTTCGGAAACATAACCAGGTGGTTGATCCATGAAGATATCCTTATCAATCTTGTCGTATAAGAAAGCATTCTTTAAATCGAGTTGCCAAATCTTCCATCCTTGGTAAGCTGCCAACGCGATCGCCACACGAACCGAAGTCATCTTGGCAACAGGGCTGAAAGTTTCTTCATAATCCTCCCCATACTTCTGAGAGAATCCTCGGGCTACAAGGCGAGCCTTGTATCGCTCAATGCTACCATCAACCTTCTTTTTCAACTTGAAAACCCACTTGCAAGTCACCGAGTAACACCCTCAACCTTAGGCACCAAGTCCCAAGTCTCATTCTTCCTGAGGGCAGCCATCCCTTCATCCATGGCCTCTTCCCACTCCTTGAATCCAACGACATTCTCAAAGCAATACAACTCTCTCTCATCCAGAGGACCTGCGAAGAAACATGAGACGAAGCTCACCAAGTTTCCCCCTGTATACTGATCTGGTGGAATGATTGTCCTATTGGACCTCCTAGAGATTTACTCTAATCCACCTCTTCAATAACCTGTTCTGAATAAGCTCTCCTTCTAGGCATATTTGGAGCATAGCTCCCCCTGCTTCCAGAACCTGAATCACCTGGCCCAGAGCTAGAAACACCTGGAGCACCTGGAGAAACAGGCGACTCCACCAGAAACTCCTTGGTAGCTTCTTCAAGTCCACCATCTGACCTGCTTCCTTGTAGCTCAATAGAAGAGCTACCCAGGTATGATGTCAACTCATCAAATACCACATCCCTTGAGACCACAACCCTCCGTGTCTCTCGATCCATGCATCTCCACCCTTTCTTCCATTCATCATAACCGACGAAGACTAGCTTCCTTGCTTTCGTATCTAGCATCGTTATAAGGGCATCAGGAACATGCACATAGCAGGTAGATCCGAACTCAAAAGTGTTCCATCGTAGGCTAAATCTTGAACATCAACTCATGAGGGGTCTTCATGTTGATGGGACTTAGATACATCTGATTGATGACATAGGTTGCATAAGACATTCCCTCTGCCCAGAAAGACTTTGTGATACTCTTGGCATGAAGCCAACTTTTGCAGGTCTCCGTCAGATGATGGATCTTCCGCTCTACAACACCATTCTATTGTGGAATGTGATCACAAGAGAGCTCTCTCCAAATTCCATGCTTTCTGCAGAAGTTAAAGAACGCATTTGAGGTGAACTCCCCTCCATTGTCGGTTTGAACTTCTTGATCTGCAGGTTAAGCCGTCCTTCCACCAGCTCCTTGAACTCCAGAATCTTTTCTGTTGAAGCCATGCGGTCTCAAAGGGTTGAAGCCGAGCAGTCTTATGCCAGCGGTCTGTGCGGTCTCCCAGAACCAGACCGCACCTTCTCCTCAGAAGTACGAGATCACGTTATATGAAGATCAGCGGTCTCCAGCTCCATCAAGTAACGGTCTGATAACCGTGGTCTGTGCGGTCTCCCAGCACCAGACCGCCCCTTCTCCTCAGAAGTGAGAGATCACGTTGTCTGAAAATCTGTGATCCCCAGCTCAATCAAGTAACCATTGGATAACCGCGGTCTGTGCGGTCTCCCGGAATCAGAGCGTCGTCTCTCCTCAGGAATATCAGATCGCTTCATATGAATAGAAGCATTCTGGTCCCCCTAGTCTCTCCCTTATGGGGGAGTGTTTGCCAGAGCGGTCTCATGGTCTGTTGGCCTTCTCTGTCACATGACCTTCCTCTTGTCGTGTGACCGCCAGTCTTCTCTCCAGACCGCAGAGGTCGCTGCGGTCTCGTTCTCCCTGACCGCCTGACCGCCCAGCTTTCTTTGTGTATTGTATTTGTATTTAGTCCCATATTGTGTATTTGGTTTTTCCCTTTTCCCTCATAGTCTATATAAAGGAGGCAATACTCTTGTAATACTTAGTTCTTTGGAAATAAAAATTCCGTTATTTTCAAATTCTTACATGGTATCAAAGCTCGCAACGATCCTTGTGTTGTGAACTCTTTCTCTTCGGCCGGTCTCTCTTCCTCCAGACTGCACGATCTCCCTTGTCTTTCGGTTCTCTGCCAAGAGACCGCGCGATTTGTCTTTCCTCCAACCGGTCTCTTCTCATGGGTACCCCTTCTGATACTGTTCTCACCTCCACTCCTATGGCTACTCCAGCCTCTACCTCTACTACCTCTATCTCTACTTCTGGCAATCTTGGCACCTCCTCCAAGCTCACTGGCTCTAGTTATCCTGATTGTAGCATCTCCTTCACCTTCCTCTTACACTTTCAATGCAAACGACACCATCTTACCGATGATCCTCCTCTCAAAGGGTCTGCTACCTTTGATGATTGGGATGTTAGTGATGCTCTGGTTCGCACCTGGCTTGCTAACAGTCTCTCTGATGAGTGTCTTCCTATCATTCATCATGATGAAACCGTCAAAGCAGCTTGGAACCATCTTGCTGCCCTTTATTCCAAAGGTGCCAAAACCTCCCGCATCTACACCTTGTATGCTGATCTCTTTTCCCGCCCAACCATGGATCCCACCACAACATATCAATAGGTTCAGGCCCTTGGGGCTGAACTCCTTCAGCTTCGTCCCTTCTCTGCTGATCTTGCGGAACAACATAAACACTTCCAGGAGCTCCTCATTGTGTGTTACCTTCTCCGTCTTCCTGAGTTCTATGATATGATCTGACAACAAATTCTTGGGGAAGCTGACTCTCCAACCCTTGATGCCACCGCTGCTCGAGTCTATGCCGTTACCTCCCTTCTCCAACGACCCTTGTTGTCCTCTCCTCCTCCAGAGAGCTTTACTCACCGGGCTGAACGTGGTCACCCCGGTGGCCGTGGCGGTTCTATTGGTGGTCGCGGACCTCCTCGGTACATCTGTTCTCATTGTGGTCGAAAGGGTCACACTATTGACCACTGCTATCTCAAGCATCCTCACCTTCACCTCGCTGCTGCGACTTCTCATCCTGGTACTACACAACCGTCTGCTTCTGTTGCTACCTCCTCAGGTAGCGTGCACATGGTTACTGAAGGTAAGTGGCTTATTGATTCTGGAGCAACAAATCATATGACAGGAAACCCTCACCTTTTCTCACAGTTATTAGAACACAAGAATTTCCCGCAGTTCTAACAGCAGATGGTTCTCCCTCACATGTGTGTGGGACTGGTGTTGTTCAAGTCACTCCAACGATTTCTCTTAAGAATACTCTTTATGTGCCTACTTTTCCCTGCAACTTACTATCAGTAAAGGCTCTATCTCAACAGTTACAATGTTCTATTATATTTACTCCGACTAACTGTTATTTTCAGGATCTGCACACGAAGGAGACAGTTGCTACTGGGACTGAGAGTGGAGGCATCTACTTCCTTGACGTTCTTGCTGCTCATTCTGCTTCCACAGCCTCTGATTATCTCCATCAATGGCACCTCCGTCTTGGTCACCATCCAACTCGGCTGCTGTATCAACTTCTACCTCACCTCGCCAACGATACCTCTCCTCTCAACTGTGAAGCTTGTCAACTTGGAAAGCACCATCGGGCTTCCTACCCTGCCAAGCATGGTCGTATCTCGACTCATCCCTTTGATCTAGTTCACTCCGATATTTGGGGCCCTTCTCCTACCAAGACTGTGGGTGGGAGTAGTTTGCATTTTGTTACTTTATTGATGACTTTTCTTGATGTACTTGGGTGTATCTTTTAAAAGAACGCTCTGAACTGTTTACTATTTTCTCAACCTTCTATAATAAAATTTCCACTCAATTTGGAGTGTCTATCAAAGCTATTCGCACTGATAATGCTAAAGAATATGTATCTCATCTTTTTTCTGAGTTTTGCATGAATCATGGCATTAAACATCAAACTAGTTGTCCTTATACTTCTCAACAAAATGGGATCGCGGAACGTAAGAATCGTCATCTCCTTTACATGACTCGCACCTTACTCTTCCAGATGAATATGCCCAAAAACTATTGGGGTCATGCCATCCTCATCTCCTGCTATCTCATTAACCACATTCCCTCCGTTCTTCTCCAAGGCTCCACACCTTTTTCTCTTCTATATCCTACCTTGAAACCTTTCTCGCTACCTCTCAAAGTCTTCGGCTGTACTGCGTTTGTCCACACTCCTTCGCCAGGTTGGGACAAACTCTCCCCTCTGGCAGTTAAGTGTGTCTTTGTTGGTTACTCTCCTACTCAAAAAGGTTACCGATGCTATGACCCTCTTCTTCGCAAACAATATGTTTCCGCCGATGTCACCTTCTTTGAAAATATACCATATTTTTCTCACTCTTCTACCTCTGTGCCTCCTACAACCCATCCACCACCTCCTTTCATTCACTCCCCACCAACAACACCCTCTCTCCCAACTCTACCACCTCCTCCTCTCACTCCACCATCAATAGAGTCTCCTACCGTTTGTCCTCCTACTTCGGGGCCTCCTCTCCCAACTCTTGGGCCAGCACTATCTTCTTCCGATGATGACTCTCTTGCTAATACAGTCATTACTGCAGACCTCCCTATTGCCCTTCGAAAGGGACTTCGCTCATGTACGCAACATTCTATTCATGATGTTGTGATCTATGCTCAACTCACCCCCTCTGCCAGGGCGTTTGCTATTGCTATTTCAGATACTGTCATTCCATCTAATTATCAAGATGCTCTTGTTATCCCACAGTGGAAGGCCGCCATGGATGAAGAAATAACCACTCTTCAAGACCGTGGCATGTGGACCCTTGTTCCTCCACCTCTTGGGGTAGACGTTGTTGGATGTAGACGGGTCTTTGTGATCAAATATCGTGTTGATGGTTCTGTCGACTGATACAAGGCTCACTTGGTTGCTAAAGGTTTTACTCAGACATATGGCATTGACTTCTTTGACACCTTCTCCCCTGTTGCTCGTCTTACAACCATCAGGGTCCTCTTCTCTGTGGCCGTCAACATAAGGTGGCAACTCTCTCAATTGGACGTCAAGAATGCCTTTCTTTACGGTGATCCTCAAGAGGTGGTTTTCATGGAGCAACCTCCAGGGTATGTTGCTCCGGGGGAGACTCGTGTATGTAAGCTCAAGAAGGCTATCTATGGTCTAAAGCAAAGTCCTCGTGCCTGGTTTGAAAAGTTCAATGAAGTAATCAAGGTAATTGGGTTTGCCCACAGCTCTGCAGATCACTCTCTCTTCATTCGCAAGACCTCTCATGGAATGGTTGTTCCGGCTATCTATGTTGATGACATCCATCTCACTGGCAATGATATTGAAGGTATCACCCTTACAAAGAAACATCTCCTTCAACACTTTGTAACCAAAGACTTGGGAACTCCAAAGTATTTTCTGGGTATTGAGATGTCAAGAAAGCAGAGTTCTGTTGTCCTCTCACAACGTAAGTATGCTATTGACCTTCTGAAAGAAATAGGTCTTCTTGGTGCTAAACCTGCTAAGTATCCAATGGCAATAGGTGACGACAAACACTGCAATGACAACTCTCCACCTCTACATGATAGCACTAAATACCGTCGTGTTGTAGGCAAGCTCATCTACCTAACTGTAACAAGACCTGATATTTGTTATGTCGTTGGGAAGGTCAGCCAATTCATGCAAGCCCCAAGGGAATGTCATCTTCAGGCTGCTCTAAAGGTATTGGAATATATTAAGGGATCTCTAGGAAAGGGACTTTTGTTCCAAAGAAACAACCATCTCAAGGTAGAAGCCTACTCAGATGCTAGCAACGCTGATGATAAAGGAGACAAAAAATCCACGTCTGGGTTCTGTACTTTCGTGGGAGGAAATCTTGTGAGTTGGAAGAGCAAGAAACAAGCAGTAGTATCCAGATCAAGTGCTGAGGCCGAGTACAGGAGCATGTCCCAAACTACATGTTAATTGAAGTGGTTACGGACTCTCCTTTTAGATTTTGGAGAAGTTTACAACCATCCCTTGACAATGTTCTGTGACAATAAGGCTGCAATCTATATATCTCAAAATCCAGTATTTCATGAGAGAACCAAACACATTGAAGTGGGCTGTCATTTTATCAGGGAAGAAATCTTGAAGAAACAAATCTGCACTCCTTTCGTAACTTCAGATAAAGAGCTGGCTGATATCTTCACCAAACCCATATCTTCATCCTTCTCTGATGCAACATGCTAGGCATGATTGATATATATGCTCCAGTTTGCAGGGGAGTGTTGAAGCCATGCGGTCTCAAAGGGTTGAAGCCGAGTGGTCTAGTGTCAGCGGTCTGTGCGGTCTCCTAGAACCAGACCGCACCTTCTCCTCAGAAGTATGAGAACGCGTTATATGAAGATCAGCGGTCTCCAGCTCCATCAAGTAACGGTCTGATAACCGCGGTCTGTGCGGTCTCCCAGCACCAGACCGCGCCTTCTCCTCAGAAGTGCGAGATTGCGTTGTATGAAGATCTGCGGTCCCTAGCTCAATCAAGTAACCATTGGATAACCGCAGTCTGTGCGGTCTCCCGGAATCAGACCATCATCTCTCCTCAGTAATATCAGATCGCTTCATATGAAGAGAAGCGGTCTGGTCCCCTTGGTCTCTCCCTTACGAGGGAGTGTTCGCCAGAGCGGTCTCACTGTCTATTGGCCTTCTCTGTCACACGACCTTCCTCTTGTCGTGTGACCGCCAGTCTCCTCTCCAAACCGCAGAGGTCGCTGCGGTCTCATTCTTCCTGACCGCCTGACCGCCCAGCTTTCTTTGTGTATTGTATTTGTATTTAGTCCCACATTGTGTATTTGGTTTTTCCCTTTTCCCTCCTAGTCTATATAAATGAGGCAATACTCTTGTAATACTTAGTTTTTTGGAACTAAAAATTCCCTTATTTTCAAAATCTCACATTTTCAAAGTCTTTCGACTTCTCCTCCAGATAATATACCCAAGTATATCTAGTGCAGTCATCAATCAAGACTAGCATATACCTGCTACCTCCAAGACTGACTGTTGCGGTAGGTCCAAACAGATCACCATGAATACACTCCAATGGTGCTTTGCATCTGCTTTGTGATTTTTCGAATGGAAGACGTTGAGTCTTACCATATTGACAACCTGCACAAACATGACCTTCACCAAAAGAAGACAAGCTAGACAAACCTCTTATAAGGCCTCTTCCCGCCATAGCTTTCAACTTCTTCATCCCAACATGTCCAAAGCTTTCATGCCAGATAGCAGCGCTATCATTAGTCCTCATCTTATCAATATAGGAACTTGTCGATATCACAAATAAGTCCTTCACCCTTTTTCCAACATGAGTGACATCAGCCTTCACCGCTGACACATTTTCAAGAAACTTCACTTATGTTGGACCAAACAGAACGTGATAGCCAGCATCAACATCATTGGTCACCGAGAAGAGGTTTTTCTTCAATCCCGGAACATGATAGACACTCTTCAATGTGAGAGGACCTCTATCTCCAGTCAATGAAACTACACCCTCCTTCTCAACTGTATGTATAGTATCATCAGCAATAATGATATAACATCATTACCTGAGTATGCCTGCATAGAAGAAAACTTTGACTCATCTTCGATTAGGTGATGACCACAACTCGAGTCAATAATTCAATCATCCTGATAGTTGATAGACGCCAAATCCCGAACACACATGCTCGTCATAAAGGCTCCATTACCCCATCTATCACCTGCATTGGAAACAACTTCTTCTTTTCCTGTAGCATGTCTGGGCTGAAGATTGACTCTACAGTCTCTCTTGAAATGACCAAGCAGATTGCACCTGAAGCATCTTGGTCCTTCCTTCTTATTTTTATCACGCTTAGGAGCATGGCTCCTCTCCTGCTGATACGAAGTAGATGAACCATCATCTCTAGATGACTTCTTCTTCTTGTCCCATCTTTTCTTCTTACCTGAATATAGAACCTCGCTCTCTCCCCTAGAGACAGATGTCCCAGCCATCTGCTTTGCCAAGCTATCTTGTGAAACAAGCAAGTTCTCCAGCTCTAGCAACGTCGACTGATTGGCCCAACCTTGAATAGAAGTGACCAAGGCCACATACTCCCTTTGCAAGCCGCAGATTATGTGCCTCTTCAACCTTGCTTCTGAGATAGGTTCATCCGGGTCCAAAGCTGATATCTCCGCGCATAGGTTCTTTATCTTCAAGAAGAAAGTTGAAATGGACAAATCCCCTTGAGTTTCTTTCGCCAACTCATTTTCAAGAAACTGTAGCCGAGCTACGTTCTTCTTATTGAACAAGCCATCTAAGGCTGTCCAAATCTCAGCAGCCGACCGATATCCAATTATGTGGTCAAACAGCTCCGGAATGATAGCACACTTGAGAGTGATCTCTTCCTTAGCATTCGTTCTCTTCCAAGCCTTTACTTGCTCACCATTCCCTTCAACAACTACAACAGCTTGTCTCACATCTCCTCCGACTACCTCCCATAAATCTTCGCCAAGAAAATAGCTCTCCATGCATGACTTCCACTTCTTGAAGCTAGTCTGCGTAAGGAGCTCAATTCCAAGACCTCTTGTATAACCTCCTTCCATTGTTATCAAACTGGTTAACAACCTTTCAGAGACTGAAGTAGGATTATGTTGATGATCACTGCTTCAAACCTCCTCTGATACCATGTTAAAATTTTGGAGATGGATCGACGACAACAGCGGAAGACTTCAATTCAAATTCACAACAGTTAATAAGTGACAATGAAGGCAAGAAAATCTCAATTGACTACTATCTTATTGCAATGCGTTGCATACATGGTGAGACATGATTTATAAGAGCAAATATAGATGAGAACAAGCAACACAAATATCTGGACACCAAAAAGTGAGACCGCCCGAACTTAGCAAGATCGCCGGCTTCCCTGAGACCCCGCGAATAGGATAGGTCGTTGACCTGTGAACTGCCAGACCGCTGAAAATCAGACCGCACGAACTGCACTTTATTGCAACTACTGAAACCAAACTATCCGCACTTCTAGATCACCCAGACCGCATTGTCTCAAGATCACAGAGATATCCCGCAAACACTTGAAGAAGAATTGCTCACTACTACAAGACCTCACTCAAGACTGCCTGACCGCTTAAGGTCGCCTAATCAACTGAGTCCACTGCAAATAGACCAAGAACCTCCAAACACAGTTCGCCCAAATAGACCGCTGGCGAGCTGGTTTATTTAAAGATGGAAAGATAGGAAGAATATTGACGGAACTTGCTGGCCGCCTAACCTGCGAACACAACAAACGATCAACAATCTTCAGACCGCACGACCTCAAAAATAAGACCGGCACAATCAATCCACACTAGGTTCTTACAGTTCTTGCTTATGAATGACAACCCATGCACCCCTATTTATAGGCAAATGAATGGATGTCGTCACTGCCCACGAGGGATCCAGTTACCTTCCTTATTGGGAACTCGCAGTCTCCCGAACCAGACCACGCGGTCTCAATAAGACCTTATTACTCTTAAGCAACTGTCCAAAGAAGACAACACGCTTATTATAAACTGGCAGACCACCCGGTCTTTTAGAGGAGAAGAACCATATGAGCATCTGACCAGATTATGAACAGAACGCCATAACCAGGCTCATATAACCTGTCCGGTCTCCCATAAGATCGGAACAACAGCAGACCGCAAGAGCGATCTCAAGCAGACCAAAGTACAAGATCGCCGAAGCAACCTCCAATACTAGACCTCTCGGTCACAACCCGAATTGGAATACTTGGGCAAACCGACAAACAGAAATAGATCGCCAACACCATAGATGCTTGATCTCTAGCCAGATCGCCACACAGGAGCTCGTGTGGTCTCTGCGGTCTCCAATATCAAATCGCCCGGACACTCCACCTCTACTTCAAAAATTTAACAACCATTATCCTATCGAGTGATAAAAGTGAAGGACTTTTCTTCTTTCGAAATATTGACGATTACACGCCAGCGACAGCACCAAAAACTTTAAGTTTATAAGAAAATGAGGCTTTTTGCAGAGCTTTTGCATAATTTATCCAAACTAATCTTTCGATAAAGGCAAGTATACCTTATCGCGTATAGGATATTTTTAGAAAATATCAAGATCCTATTATTCCGGATCTTGTTGATTATTTCTACTTTTTAGGAACGCACTATTATTTTATTGAAAAAGTGTATGATTAGATTTGTAAATTTTAAAGAGCGGTAGCGATAATAATTAAGATCTGGCGTGCGTTTAGCAAAAACAAAGAAAAACAATTAAAAAGAAAAGAACACATTAAATTAAAAACTCACTCACTCTACAATAATTTAAATGACTTAATTGAAAGAAAGCAGAAAAATTATCTCATACACGCACGCACTCTACTTGAATTGAAATGACTTAATTGAAAGAAAGAAGAAAAATTATCTCCTACACTCACACACTCTACTTTGAAAAGAAAGAAAGCATAAAAGCTAAATTAGCAAAGAAAGACAAATTAAACTCATACACACACCCACTCTACAATAATTAAAAGCTAAATAAAAAAAAATAAAAAAAATTAAACTCTTACACACACACACACACACAACATAAATGAAACTAAATTAAAAGAAAACAAAATTTAAATTCATACACACACACAACTTGAATTTGAAAACTAAAATAACAAAAACAAAAAATTAAATTTAAATCTAATACACACACACACACACACACACACACACACACACACACTTAAATAAACAAAAACTAAATAAAAACAAAAACAAAAAAGAAAAGTTATTCTCATACACACACACACACTAGCATAAAAAGGAAATTAAAATGAGAAAAACTAGACATAAAACGCATACACCCTCACACACAACATTAAAAACAACTAATTTAAATGAAAGAAAAAGTCAATTTTAATCTCATACACACACCCACACAACTTAATGTAATATAAGTTTAAAAAGAAAATGAAAATATTAAACTCATGCACTCATAGACACAACAATAAGTAAAATTAAATTAAAATAAAATAAAATTTACACTCATACACTTACACACACAACAATAAGAAAAAAATACAAGAAAAAAAATAAAAACAAAATTACCAAACTCACACACACAACAATAAGAAAAGAAGAACACAATAAAGTACTTTTATTTCTAAAATTTAGATTATAACTTTTACAAGAAAGTTTAAACTTGACAAAGCTCAAATAAGAGCAAGGAAATACACAAAGTTAACTCACAAAACTCATAAAAACCTCTTATATACACTTACTTAGGTTCTAAAAAATGAACCACTAAAAAAAGAAACGCGTCCTTATTTATAGGCAAAATTTGGGATGTATTTAGCTACTTGGAAGGTGCTGGAAGGTGGGTTGTGGTGCGGATAGATGGGTAGCATCTGGCGGATTGGAGGCAGCTGGCGGGTTGGGGTGCAGATAGAAGCTTGCAGCTGGAGGGTTGGCGCGCTGGCGGGCACGCGGATGCTTCTTGAAGCTGATGGTGGGTCGGGCTGGCGGGCACGTGGATGCTTCTAGAAGCTGATGGCGGGTCGAGCTGGCAGGATGGGGTGCGGATAGATGGGTATGAAAGTGCACAGTTGACCTCACTAGAATTCTCTAGAGGGGGGTGAATAGAGATTTAAAAATATTTTTGTGCAAAGTTAATAATTATATATATATATGTGTAATGATCACAGATTTAAGCTTCCCACACACCAAAAAGAATTAAGCAAGTAAAGAAGAACAATGACAACAAGAAAATCACAGCACAACACAAGAAAATATAGTGGTTCCCCAAACTTTGGGTAGCCCACTCTTCTACCCCTTGGTAGGAATTCACTAACTTGCACTGAGTCTTTTGATAAGGAGACTCTTAGAACCAGACTGAGTCTTTTGAAAAGGGGACTCTTAGAACCAGTACAACTGAATTTTTTGAAGAGAGATTCTAAAAACTCTTTTACAAGGTTTTAAAAGTGAAATAAGAAAGAGAAGAAGAAATAGAACAAGTAGAAAAATAGAAGACAATATATATAAGAAGGAATCTTCTTCCTAGCAAGAAGATTAGAAGCACAAGTATAGTGAATATGATCTCTCTTCTATAGTGAGAAGGAGATTTGTAAGCTTTTCTCTCTTATGTGAGAGCTATCAGAATTTGCAGCAGAATGACTTCAGAAGAAGGAGAAGATGAAGGCTTTTTCTTTTGCTGCAGCACACTATTTCTTTTCTCAACTTTCTCACTCTTCACTTGCGAGCTCTTCCTCTATTTCAAATTGGATGAAGTGGATCACTAGTTGTTATTCTTTGTCGACCTCCTTCTGATTTATAGCTCTGTTTGAAATATAATGTTAAAGGAGAATAATCAATTAGCAGACAAAGAATTAGAAAGAGGTAAGAGTTTCCATAATTAATATTACTGTAGAAGGAAAAGAATTCATTCTGATTTCAAATAATATCCATAATAATCTGAATCAAATAAGCCAAGAATCAAATAGAAGGAAAGGCTGATTCAGAGCGTCTATAAAAGAATAATATTATTCAATAAAAATCAGATCTACAGAAAGAAGGAAAGAGATCTGGCGTGTTTTTGAATTACTTATAGATATCGACGTGCGTCGGTTACTATTCGATGTAAACGTCGATTTCATCCTGGCTGGACGTCGAGAGGAGAATAAGGAAGGTGCATTGACTAGGATGCGTCGACTTTATCACATGCGTCGACTGGAAGTCATAGGTACGTCGACTAGGATTACATCGAATTCTTCTAAGAGTTACTTCGACTCTTCCTGAGAGAAACGTCAACTATATTTCGACGTTGCGTCGAATACTATTCGACGCATATTTACTTAGCCCAGTTTTTCATACTTAGAATTTATGTTCTACTCAATTATAGGGGTTAAGATAAATTATTTCCCCAACAATCTCCCCCTATTTGTCTTAACCCTATTTAGAGAGAAATTGTATCAGCTTTTAATCAACAAAGCAAAGCATTTATATAGAGAAGAGATATGTTAAGCAATCAGAAGAAAATAGAATAAGAAATTATATAAACAACTTTCATGTTTAGTTGGGAATGTTTAAATAGAGTATATCATCATTGTTCAGGGGTAGGAGGAGTTTTTCTTTTTCTAGTGAATACTTTTGTGGGTTGCTCCTTCTCAGCAGCAGGTGATTCCCTCAGCTCCCCCTTAGTCTCAACAATTTGCTCCCCCTGAGTTAAAGTAGTTTGCCCCCCTGGGATGGACCTTCCTTTGAGCCTTTTGCTCTTCTTCAGTCTCTCTTTCATCTCCAATTTCAGGTATACCAGCATCTAGCTCCCCCTGAGCTTCAGCTTCCTCTTCAGCTACATCTTCTGCTCTACTTGCCTCCCCTTGCAATCGATCCACTTGTTGTGCAGCTTCTCTTACTATAATCAGTACATTTGATATCTGCTCTTCAGTATGTAGATCTGTTACTACTTCATTCCCAATGGTCTTGAGTAGAGCTACACTGTCAGATTTTGAATGATGAGGGGTTTTGTGAGAGGGAGTTTTGTGGCTGGAGAGCTGTTCTTCATCTAACTTCTCCCCCTTCTTGACCTTCTTAGCCAAGGAGGTGAAGAAAGACTTGGTGACCCTAGATGAAGAGATAGAGGATTTCAGGTTTTGCACAGAGGCATTGACCCCATCTATTTAGGTTTGCATGTGCATGATGGAAGAGTGAATTTGAGAGCAGTGTCCATCCAGCAAGTCCTGAAACTTTTGGGCTGCTGACTGGATACACTGGGTGATGAGGTTTTCAGTGGATGGTTCAGAATGTGGTGATGGAGGAGGAGATAATGGTGGAGGAGGAGATAATGGTCAAGGTGAATGTGAGGAAGGTGGAGAGGGGACTGTATCAAGTTGATAAGATGTATTTGATGGAGGAGGTTGAGGAATAGAAGAGGGTTGAGCAGGTGACTGAGTTGGTATTTGTGAAGGTGTGGATAATGGTGGTACAGAAGAGATGTCTGTATGAGGAGGAGGAAGAGGTGAAGATGGATGATCAGGAGAGTTAGGAGGAGATGGAGTTCTTTCAGGAATGGAACCAGGCTTGGGAATTTGCCTGGTCCATTTTGAGAAGAGGGCTATTGACATCCTTTTTCCAGGAGGGATAGGGATTCCTTTTGACCTACATAGGTCAGGGAAAGAGTGGAAGAGCACTTGACTCATGATTCTCATATATGCATTCTCTTTATGAGAGTATTCGTAGCCTATCATTTTGAGCAGAAGGCTGGCCCAGTCTACTTTCTTCTTTAGCACAAGGGCCCCCATGATGTTCAGTTGCTGTTTGGGTACTGCATCATGGGCAGAGATCTTGCATAGTAGAATTTTTCCTACTATATCTGCCAGTAATCTATATTCATCAAAAAAGTCAATTTTCTTCAGGTGGATTGGTCTATCTTTTGAAAACTTCATGGTGATTAACAGATTCTTGATTTCATCAGGGGTGAGTTCCACAGGTTCATCACCTAATAAGGGGATGATGAAGGATACTTATTTAGTTACTCTTTAGAAATTTATTTTCTTTCCCTATTTGAGTTGGACAAAATTAACATTGTAATGTACCTGATGGAAGATCAAAGGTAGTCCTAATGTGTTCTGCAGAGATTGAGACAGGTGTCTCATGGATTGTTCCTTGGATTTCTCCTTGTTCAGATATCTGAGCATGAGTCATGAGTTTTGTAAGTTCTGTCTCCAGGAGGTTGCATCTTGTGGAGATGAGCTTGTCTAATCCAGCTTATGTAAACAGAGCTATGATGCTCTTGTAGTTTTCGGCGGTGGCTTGGAAGGATTTGAGGTCAATGTCGAATCCTGAGTTGGTCTTAGGAGCCATTTTAGGTCAGTGAGAGAGAGGAAGGAATAGTGGGAGTGAGGAGAAAGAGGGATAAGAGATGCAGAGGTCGTGAAGGTTTCTAACTGAAGAGTCTATTTTAGTCAGGTGAAACGTCGAAACGAGACACAATTCGAGGCTTATTCGGTACAACAGTGGATGTGACCAAAATATTTTGGTATTGGCGCTCGTTTTCATGAAGTCGACGTTACGTTGAGTGGAATTCGTCGTGAGCGTCAATATAGTCAGGTTTGGGATTATAGGGTTTCCTATCGACATATGCGTCGATTTATTGAATTGAGTTATCGACGGTGCGTCGATTCGAAGTCGCGTGACTTTATTTGACAGATTCTGGGTTTTCCTTGAGAAATTATTTCTTCCCATTCCTAAAGTTTTCTAAGTCAGCCTTGGGCTTAATTGTTACAGGTAGTTTGATTGATTGTGCCAACATTGTTTGGCAATGTGGCCAGTTTTGTTACATATATAACATCTGACTATCTTTAGATTATTGGATTTTGAGTTTAGAAAGGGATAGTGGTGTTGATTAGGACAAAAGTTATGATCAGGATAGCAATTTTGATTATGAAAAGACTTTTGATTAGGATAGAAGTTTTGATCAGGATAAAAGTTTTGGTCAGGATGAAAGGCTCCTGAATGGGGGTTAAAATGGAATGTTTTTGGAGGATGGAAGTGTTCTGTCTTTATGTTGCTCTGAGTTTGTATGCGTCGATATCTATTCGACGTATGTTGAGAGTTGCGTCGATATATATTCGACGCTTTCTCCAGATTGCGTTGATTTGGAATCGATGCATGGAAGAAGTTGTGTCGATTGTAAGTCAACGCTGTTTTATTCATGCGTTGATTTGAGGTCAAAGCATCTGAGAGATTGCGTTGAGTAGAATTCGACGTACTGTCATTTATGCGTCGATATGAAGTCGACGCAATTGTGTCTTTACAAATTTTATTTTTCCCTTTTTCTGATTTTATTTCTTTATGAGTTGTTTCTTTTGACTTAGTTGCCTTCTTAGAAGTAGTTTGAGAGTCTTCATCTGTATAGTATGATGTTTCATCAAAATGGTTTATCTCATTGAGGGAGTCTTCTTCCTTATTTTTTGAGTCTTTTTCTTGGTTTATTGATTTAGTGGGTTTAGTGAATTTAACAGGGCTCATCCAAGCAGGTTTGTTGGATGGAATTGGACTAGCTGAGGGATCAGCTCCTAGCCCAAGATTTTTAAGTCTTTTTGTTTGTTTTTTTGTGATTTCTTTAAGTGTTTGGCTTCTCATTTTTATTGATTCTTCAAAAGCTTTTGCTTGGGACACCTTATTCTTAAGAAGCTGGTTTTCTATTTTAGCCCTCTCTATTTCCTTTTCTATGATATTAGCCCTTAACTCATGATTTTTAGAGCAAGTAGCTTCTATCTTTCTCTGGTTTTTGATGTCATTAATTTGTTCTTTTAGATTATTAATTTCTTGTTTAGCTTTTAATTGATCTAAACATAATTCTTTAAAATCCTTTTTGAAGTCATCACACAGAAAATCTATGTCATCAAAATGCTTACCTCATCCTTATCCTCAGATTCCTCTATGAGAATAAGGCTATTTTCTTTACCATCTTCAGAAAAGATGCTTCCTTCTGATTCTGTCTCACTTCATGATTTGGCATCATGTTCTTCTTTTGAGCTTTCAAAATCCATTAGGCATAGGTCTTCTTGCTTAGGCTCTTCATTGTCGCTTTTGGATGAGGTGCTGTCCTCAGAATCTGTTTCACTCCAAGCTTCTGCAATGAAGCCTCTTTCTTTCTTCTTCCCCTTTTTCTTAAGATCTTTCTTTTTCAGATCTTTCTTTTTCTTAGTATTTTCTGGACATTCTGGTGCTATGTGTCCAGGTTTCCTGCAGGAATAACAAATGATTTCTTTAGTAGGAGTTTTATTATACCTTGATTTTGATTCTCTCCTTCTAGACCCATATGTCTTGACCCATTTCTTGAATCTTCTGGCCAGGAGGCTGAACAATTCTTCTTCATTGACATGGGTCTCTTCTTCTGTTGCTTTCAAAGCAATGCTTTTATCTTTTGAGGAGGTTGAAGTTCTTCCTCTTCTTTCCTTCTCTTCTCTGGTTTTCAGCAGCTGCTCATAGGATTTGAGTTTTCCTAAGAGAGCATCTGTTGAGATTTCCCTTTGTCCTCTTGTATCTCTTATTGCCCATATTCTTGAGTCCCAAGAACTTGGGAGACTCATTAACAGTTTGTCATTGATCTCTATGAGAGAGATCTCTCTATCCAGGCTCCTTAATTGATTGATGATCAGACTGAATCTGTCATACATCTCAGATATGCTTTCTTCCTGCTTCTTTTGAAAGTTCTCATATTGGGAGATCAATAGAGCCTTTCTATCTTTCCTTTCATCAGTACTCCCTTCTACCATCTTTGTAAGAGCTTCACAGATTTCTTTGGCTGATTCACATTCAACAACCTTTTGAAAGATTTCATCTGATAGGGTTGAGACCAGAATGTTCACAGCTTTTGCATCACATGTTCCTGCCTTCTTCTCTTCAGCTGTCCACTCAGCCTTTGGGACAAGTGTTTGAGTCACATCACCACTTGAGTCTCTTCTATATGGCTTGGGAGGACCTGTCAAGATAACATTAAACAATTCTTCATCAATAGAATTCATATAAATCGTAATTCTTTTTTTCCAAACTGTAAACTTTTCAAGATTGCACATTGGTGGTCTGGTGGAAGCATAATCTTTGATTTGTGCCATGTGAAAAATAAATTTTAGAGATATATATAAGAGGTAGGACCTTTTTGATCAAGGAGTTAACCTTTTTAGATCAACCTAGCTCTAATACCAATTGAAAGTGCACAGTTGACCTCACTAGAATTCTCTAGAGGGGGGGGGGGGGGGGGGTGAATAGAGATTTAAAAATATTTTTGTGCAAAGTTAATAATTATATATATATATGTGTGTAATGATCACAGATTTAAGCTTCCCATACACCAACAAGAATTAAGCAAGTAAAGAAGAACAATGACAACAAGAAAATCACAGCACAACACAAGAAAATATAGTGGTTCCCCAAACTTTGGGTAGTCCACTCTTCTACCCCCTTGGTAGGAATTCACTAACTTGCACTGAGTCTTTTGATAAGGAGACTCTTAGAACCAGACTGAGTCTTTTGAAAAGGAGACTCTTAGAACCAGTACAACTGAATTTTTTGAAGAGAGATTCTAAAAACTCTTTTACAAGGTTTTAGGAGACAATATATATAAGAAGGAATCTTCTTCCTAGCAAGAAGATTAGAAGCACAAGTATAGTGAATATGATCTCTCTTCTATAGTGAGAAGGAGGTTTGTAAGCTTTTCTCTCTTTTGTGAGAGCTATCAGAATTTGCAGCAGAATGACTTCAGAAGAAGGAGAAGATGAAGGCTTTTTCTTTTGCTGCAGCACACTATTTCTTTTCTCAACTTTCTCACTCTTCACTTGGGAGCTCTTCCTCTATTTCAAATAGGATGAAGTGGATCACTAGTTGTTATTCTTTGCCGACCTCCTTCTGATTTATAGCTCTGTTTGAAATATAATGCTAAAGGAGAATAATAAATTTGCAGACAAAGAATTAGAAAGAGGTAAGAGTTTCCATAATTAATATTTCTGTAGAAGGAAAAGAATTCATTCTGATTTCAAATAATATCCATAATTATCTGAATCAAAAAAGCCAAGAATCAAATAGAAGGAAAGGCTGATTCAGAACGGCTATAAAAGAATTATATTATTCCATAAAAATCAGATCTACAGAAAGAAGGAAATTGATCTGGCGTGCTTTTGAATTACTTATAGATATCGACGTGCGTCGATTACTATTCGATGTAAACGTCGATTTCATCCTGGCTGGACGTCGAGAGGAGAATAAGGAAGGTGCGTCGACTAGGATGCGTCGACTTTATCACATGCGTCGACTGGAAGTCAGAGGTACGTCGACTAGGATTACGTCGAATTCTTCTAAGAGTTACTTCGACTCTTCCTGAGAGAAACGTCGACTATATTTCGACGTTGCGTCGAATACTATTCGACGCATATTTTCTTAGCCTAGTTTTTCATACTTAGAATTTATGTTCTACTCAATTCTAGGGGTTAAGATAAATCATTTCCCCAACAGGGTAGCCGAATTAAATCCAGGTAAAATTGCGCTGGCCTGGTTTCGATCCCGCCTCCTTCGCCGAAGTTAACCTGACCAAGTCCACTAAGCCAAGCGCTCATTTCTTTAAAACACAGAAAAACATATTTATATTATGTATATTTACATTTTTTTATATTAATACATATTATCTTTATTTTATTATCTAGATTAACTTTTATTATCATTAATTATATTTTATTTATTATCTTTTATTTATTTAAAATACATATTATCTTTTATTTATTAACTTAATAATATATATATATATATATATATTAGTATAGTATTATACATCATTATTATTAACATTAATACATTAATATATGTATACATTAAATAAAATAGATAGAAATACATTCAAAAATTTATACTAAAATAAATACATTCACAAATATATTAACTCTTTATAGTTTATATTTTCATATAGTTAATTTTATTATTATTTATTTAACTTATTAAAGTTTATATTTACACATATAGATATAGTTTTTATTTAATAAATATTTACATATATTTTTAAATACTTTGCATATACATTTAAATAGATATTTAGTATATTTTTACATATTTACTTACATGAATATTTACATACTTACTATATACTTTCATATATTTATATATACTTAAATAGTTCCTTTATATATATATATATTAGTTAAAACAAATTATTTATTCAATAATATACATGAAATATGTACAATATTACTTAAAACTATGCTAAAAACACTAAAATATGTATACTTTACTATTCATCAAATACCCCAATACTTAAGCTTTTGTTATTCTAGAGCAAAAGGAAGAGAGATCCATACGGGATTAACATAAGTTCTAATTTTTTTGCTATCATTTTATTTAATCAAAAGAGACCGAAAAATAAAAATTCGTAGTATAAAGAGATCCATACGGGATTTATGTAGGGAGAAATGTCTTAGCCAAATGAATTCTTGATTAACCAAATAGCAAACAAAATTGCAATCGTTTGTAATCGAGATTAGATCGGAATTATAAAAACCCTTGCTTTTATGAATTTTGGAGGAAATAATACAAGTTACTAATTATGCTCTCACAAGATTTTAAATTAATTCTAAGAACAATAAACTGGTTTAGGGAAAGGGGGTGCAAAGCTTTGGCAAAAAAACAGATTTGAATTGGGGGTGATGAATTTTATCCTCTCACCTTTCTTATTTTTGAATATGTTTAGGGAACAAAAATCTTATTCCCATGGCATAAAAATTTCCGAACTCAAACTTCATATAAAACCCAAAAAGTATATGTTTAGGGAGCGAAAATCTAATTCCCATGTCATATAATCTTTTTAATAATTTGGGTGCCTATGTTTACAGAATGAAATCTTATTCTCATTGACATAAGATCTTTTTTTAATTGAATTATTTTTCTTCTTCTATTTTTTATGCCAAGCTATATGGGTGAATAATAAGGGGTTTTCAAGAAAAATTCTAGAGTTTAATAAAAAGTTTTGAGAGCAACCTTAGTAGTTTGAACATTCCTGAATTTCTAAAGGCTTAAATTAAATATAATTGAGGTCTAAGGTTGTTTTTCTAACATAATACACATGCCTTTATTTTAGAAAAATTAGAAGTAGTGTTTGAAAACAAATCCTCTATTTAAATGAGAGACACAAGAAACCCTAAACCCCGGACATTTAAGTCAATCAATCTAAGATAAAAAAATGGCTAGCAAACTAGGAATTATAAAAATCCACAAATAGATACTCTCGAAACTGAATGCTTTAAGAATAATAAAAAAATAGGGTTTTATTATATTTTTAGTTTTTTCTATAACGAAATGAACTTGTTTTTTGATAATTTTGGGTTTTTGTAATTTTTTTGGATTTTCTGAGTTTTTGAATTGCGGAAAAAACTATATATTTTTGAATTTGGGGTTTTTCAGATTTTTTTTTGGATTTTCTAAGTTTTTTATTTACTAAAGAAAATTTTCTTTTTTGAATTTTACGGTTTTTTAGATTTTTTATTTTGGATTTTGTAATTTATTTTGAAATATTGTAATGTTTGGAAGAGCGGAAAAATATAATACCCCATACTTAAAACCCACATTGTCCCCAATGTTGTAATTTAAGTATGAAGAAGTGAAAACAAAAATACGGATTGTACAAAAATAAAGATGAGAAAACACAAGAAACCCTGCAGAAATATATTAGAAGCAGAAAAGTAATAAAATTATTAGATAAATACGGGGTGCCTCCCACGAGCGCTTTGTTTTCCGTCGCGTAGCTTGACTGATTTGGCGGGGGAAGATTTTTAGAAGTGGGGGAGGGGTATAGATTCGAGTTTGCCGTCCACTAGATCGCCCGCAACATAGAGTTTTAAACGGTGACCATTGACTTTAAGCTCGCCTTTTTCTGGGTCGGAGATAAGATGTGTCCCATATGGCCAGACCTCTTTGACTTGAAAGGGGCCTAACCATCGGGATTTTAACTTACCCGGAAAAAGGCGAAGGCGTGAGTTAAATAATAGGACAAGATCGCCCGACGCAAATGTTTTTGGAAATTCAATTTTTTGATTGTGGTAGAACTTAGAGCGCTCCTGATAAAATTTATTATTCTCATAAGCATTCGCACGCAATTCATCGAGTTTGTTTAATTGGAATTTCCTACTCCTGGAGGCTAGGTTCGAATCAAGGTTTAAAAATTTTAGAGCCCAAAAATCACGGTGCTCTAACTCTACCGTTAAATTGCACGCATTGTCGTAGACTAATCGATATGACGTACAACCGATGTCGGTCTTATATGTTGTACGATAAGCCCGCATTGCGTCGTCGAGTTTAATTGACTAATCTTTTCTATTTGTCGAGATGGTTTCTTATAAAATTTGCTTGATCTCTCAATTTATACCTCTACCTGGTCATTTGTTTAGGGGTGATAGGCGGAAGCACGCTTTTGCATGTCACCATATTTAGATAAGATTTTTGCAAATTGAGCATTATAGAAGTGCGTACCCCTATCACATACTATCGCGTGAGGCGTACCAAAGTGAGAAAATAATTTTTTTAGCAAGTGGACGACGACTCTCGCATCGTTGGTGAGGAGAGCTTGCGCTTCCGCCCACCGGAATACGTAGTCGACCGCCACTAGTGATGCAGGCCAACGGATTTCGAGTCAATCTACGCTAGCGCACCAACACGACAAACCAAATAAGTCAAAAAAAAATCAGCCCCAAATCAAACCAATACGAAGGTATACCAAATCTCGAGACGCAAGGCAAAATCAAGGATTGAACAATCCGATTTCGCAAGGCTTCAAGAGACCTACCCGATGCAAGTTTACGGAAGAGATTCGAACAATAATGATGCTTTAAATTTCAGAAATATAACGTGCAACCATTCAATGATTAGGATAATTATTCAGCCCCAAATTCCACCACAAACGCACTTAATTTAGATGAAACACACAAGCGAGAGGGGAAGGGATTACCCAAAACCAGCGAACAAATGCGCAAAACGTTAGTGGAGTAGTCGCTCTTCCACGGAGGTCGTTGGTGTCTTGCCGGATGGAGGATTAAAGTCGTCTTTCTCTGAAATTGCCGGAGAGGAGTCGACAAGTCAAGATGGCCTTTTAGCCTTGGCCGAACTTGAGAAGGAAAGGGTGAAGGGAGGGGCGGCCTCCCCTTGACTGGTCGAGAGAAAGAGAGGGCTGGAGGGGGCCGATCGAGAGAAAGAGAGGGAGAGGGAGGGAGACGACTGTATGTGGCCGAATAGAGAAGGGGGGAGAGAGGAGGGGGGCAGCTGTGTGTGGCCGAATAGAGAAGGAGGGAGAGAGGAGGGGTTCGGCCTCACCTTGGTCGAACGAGAGAAAGAGAGCGAGAGGTAGGGTCGGCCTCCTTGCCGATCGAGAAAAGAGAGAGAGGGAGCGGTGAAGAGCGAGAGGAAGAGAGGATCGGCAGCAGCTAGAGAGATTAGTTAGGGTTTTGTTTTTCTTTTCATCAAAATCTGTCCACCTTTCATTACCCATAATAATGTATATATAAGGTTACAACACTCCATCCTCACCTCTCATCAAGCAAAAATAACGATGGCTAAACGCAGTCCGATAATAACATAAAATTAACATGAAATTTAAAACGATAATAAAGTCTTCATGCTACTTAAATAATTAATAATTATAATTAATTAATTATAATTATTAATGATTTAATTTGTGCCTCGGGTGGAGGAGGTAACGGCGATGGCGTTCGCCATTACTGTCGCGGTGGTGGCGGCGAGCGTCGATGGTGGTCGTCGTGGCAACGTCCCGATCTTCAAGCGGGAAGCAACGTCCATCACAATCATCAAACTCCAAGTGGAGGACAGCTTCCGCATCATCAGCAATGTCATCACGAACAAGTGGTGGGACCGCGTCGCCATCAATACTCCCCCGCTCAAAATCACTCATCACCGATGAGTGGCCCGGAAGGGGAAAGTAGTCGATGGAAGCACCCACATGCACCAAACCTGGCACGTGTATACCCATGGTAGTAGTGTGGGCATCACTCATCAAAGAGAACCTGTCAGGCATCACAACAGCATCAAAGATTTCGAGGAAACTCGAACAGGTGTCAGTACGAAGAAAAAATACTAAAATCTTACCATTCGGCGCAAGAACCAAGGGACCCGCGTGGAAGATAGACACGGAAACACTCTTACTTCCCAACCCAAGAGAACATATAGTGGGAGAGAGAAACGACAAAGAAGGCCACTCAGGTGGAACATAGACATGCAAATAAAAATCCGAAAAATTGAAAAGAGGTGAAGCACCCCATGCAACGTGAAAATCCAGAATAAAAGCATCAAATCCGAAGTTCCTCATAATCATGAACGGGTCGGCGCCCCTAAGTGTTAATTCATTGACGGAGTCCCTAGACAACCGTTTGGGTGCTGACCAGACTAACTCCAAATCACTAGTTCTAGCAGCGGGCGCTCTCGGATATGAACGGAACTGCATGCGAGGAATACTAAGGGTGTTGAAAAGACTGAGCACAAAATCTAACAACTCAACAAAAGATGTCCGACGGGGCAAGGCCAACAGAGGGGCCAGAGACATAGGTAAATCAAACTGACTAAGATGAGGCTCTACCGAGGGGAGATCCAGTTCGATGACACTTAGGATAGCCAACTCCACAACAATGCGACGTTCTTTCTCAATAACGACCTTGCCCCCAGCGTTCGACTCAATCAAAGGAACTAACCCAGAAGCATCAGACACATCTAAAACTGGTTCCGAGGGAAGATCTTCTTCCAAATCACTAGGGTAACCCATCTCCTCATCGTCGCTAAGATCGTCCTGAATAAAGACGTCGTCGTCAGCGGTAGGCTCAGTCAAGGACACAAACACGGTGTTGTAAGAAGACTCAATAACTCTATCAGGAGATTTGTGGAATGAACGAGTCCTAGACTTGTGAGCTAGGTGCTTCTCAATCTCCAATGTGGCGCTATAGCAAGTGTCTAAGTCAGAGTGACAGTAGAGGAAGAGTTTACCTTGAATGTCGGGATTGAGCCCCCTACGAAACCGTGAGAGGGTGACCATAGGCATCTCCAGGACATCGTACCTAACCAACATGTCCTCAAAAAGGCGCATGTATTCTTCAACAGACCTATTCCCCTGTTTAAGGGTAGCATGAACTAGGGGTGCCGGATTTCTCGTGTGAGGAGAAGTGCGTGCATGATCAGTGTCCCTATGGCATGGAGGCGGCGTTGGGTGGTGTTTAGCCATAATTTTGGCATACAACGAGTCTAATTGGGAAACATAAACATCATGGGCCATCCTCGGAATGAGGGGTAGCCGCTAGCGGCCCGCAAAACCAAGATTAGGATGGTGTCAATTAGCAAATTAACACAACATTGCAGGCTACCGCGACAACGCGCACGGTCAACGAATGTGTGCAATGCAAGTGTATCACAAGCAAACACAATATTGTCCAAGAGTACTCCGACCAAAGAGCGTTCGATAAAGGGGTCGGGTTGGCTCCCAAAAATTTCGTACAAAATAAATTCAGAAAATAATTTAGAGCACTAGCGACCTAAGGGGACCGGGCCAAATTAGAAATTTAGCTAACCTTGCTTTGATACCAAATTGATGCAGGCCAACGGATTTCGAGTCAATCTACCCTAGCGCACCAACACGACAAACAAAATAAGTCAAAAAAAATCAGCCCCAAATCAAACCAATACGAAGGTATACCAAATCTCGAGACGCAAGACAAAATCAAGGATTGAACAATCCGATTTCGCAAGGCTTCAAGAGACCTACCCGATGCAAGTTTAATGAAGAGATTTGGACAATAATGATGCTTTAAATTTCACAAATATAACGTGCAACCATTCAATGATTAGGATAATTATTCAGCCCCAAATTCCACCTCAAACTCACTTAATTTAGATGAAACACACAAGCAAGAGGGGAAGGGATTACCCAAAACCAGCGAACAAATGCGCAAAATGTTAGTGGATTAGCCGCTCTTCCACAGAGGTCGTTGGTGTCTTGCCGGATGGAGGATTAAAGTCGTCTTTCTCCGAAGTTGCCGGAGAGGAGTCGACAAAGCCAAGATGGGCCTTTTAGCCTTGGCCGAACTTGAGAAGGAAAGGGTGAAGGGAGGGGCGGTCTCCCCTTGACTGGTCGAGAGAAAGAGAGGGCTGGAGGGGGTCGATCGAGAGAAAGAGAGGGAGAGGGAGGGAGACGGCTGTATGTGGCCGAATAGAGAAGGGGGGGGAGAGGAGGGGGGCGGCTGTGTGTGGCCGAATAGAGAAGGAGGGAGAGAGGAGGGGTTCGGCCTCACCTTGGTCGAACGAGAGAAAGAGGGAGAGGTAGGGTCGGCCTCCTTGCCGATCAAGAAAAGAGAGAGGGAGCGGTGAAGAGCGAGAGGAAGAGAGGGTCGGCAGCAGCTGGAGAGATTAGTTAGGGTTTTGTTTTTCTTTTCATCAAAATCTGTCCACCTTTCATTACCCATAATAATGTATATATAAGGTTACAACACTCCATCCTCACCTCTCATCAAGCAAAAATAACGATGGCTAAATGCGGTCTGATAATAACATAAAATTAACATGAAATTTAAAACGATAATAAAGTCTTCATGCTACTTAAATAATTAATAATTATAATTAATTAATTATAATTATTAATGATTTAATTTGTGCCTCGGGTGGAGGTGGTAACGGCGATGGCATTCGCCATTACTGTCGCTGTGGTGGTGGCGAGCGTCGATGGTGGTCGTCGTGGCAACATCCCGATCTTCAAGCGGGCGGCAACGTCCATCAAAATCATCAAACTCCAAGTGGCGGACAGCTTCCGCATCATCAGCAACGTCATCACGAACAAGTGGCGGGACCGCGTCGCCATCAACTAGAATATAATGATTATTAAAAGAAGGAGGTAGGGGGACTATGAAGTCTATACCCAATAAATCAAAGATCTCACATTCTAAATAAAAGTTTTTGGTCATTTCATCACGATGAGAGATGTTACCCGACCGCTGGCAGCTATCGCACTTACTCACAAAATTGTGAGCATCTTTAAAGAGAGTGGGCCAATAAAAGCCTATCTCTAGCGCCTTCCACGCGGTTCGGTTGGCTTCATAATGCCCCCCGGTCGGCCCCTCGTGGCAGTGTCGCAAGATTTGCAAACCCTCCTCTCTTGAAACACATCTCCGCACTACATGGTCCGCACAGACGCGAAAGAGAAAAGGGTTCTCCCAAAAGTAATTTTTCAAATCAGAAAAGAATTTCTTCTTTTGCTGTTTTGAAAAGTCTTTCGAAAGGACTCGTGCAACTAGATAGTTAGCGCAATCTGCGAACCAATGGATGAGAGTAGTTTTTAAATTAGTTATAACTAAGAGGCGCTCCTCGGGAAATCTATCGTCTATGTCAGGCTCGACGAGCGCTTCTGCGATGGGGTGTTCTAAACAAGAGAGGTGGTCGGCCGCTAAATTTTCATCCCCTTTCTTGTCCCAGATCTCTATGTCGAACTCATGTAGTAGTAGGATCCATCGAAGCAATTTGGGCTTGGCATCCACCTTAGCTAATAAAATTTTGAGTGCGGAGTGGTCGGTAAAGACGATCACTTTAGAAAGCGTGACGTATGGCCTATACTTATCGAAGGCGAAGACGACGGTGAGAAGTTCCTTTTCCGTCGTAGTGTAATTAGCTTGTACAGCTGTAAGCGTGTGAGAAGTGTAATAGATGAGATGAAAATATTTATAAACGCATTGGCCTAGTACGGCTCCTACCGCAATATCGCTTGCATCACACCTAATTTCAAATGGAAGGGACCAATCCGTCGCCACTAGAACGGGGGAATTGATAAGTTTTTCTTTTATAATATTAAACACCTCTACGCATGCATTATAAAAAATAACCGTAGATTCTTTCTCCAAGAGGTGGGTTAGCGGTTTCGTTATTTTGGAAAAATTTCAAATAAATTAATGGTAAAAACCGGCGTGGCCAAGAAAACTCCAAATAAATTTTATGTTTGATGGTGCGGGAAGTTTTTCAATAATTTCGACCTTGGCCTTATCGACCTCTATCCCTTTAGCAGAAATCATATGCCCGAGGACCAAACCCTCTCGGACCATAAAATTACACTTTTCCCAGTTTAAAACTAGGTTCATGTCTTCACATCTTTTGAGGACTCAATCTAGATTATGTAGGCAATTTGAAAAGGTGCTCCCGAATTTGAAGAAGTCATCCATAAAGACTTCCATAATGTCTTCTATGAGCTCCCCAAAGATCGCCAACATACATTGTTGGAATGTAGCTGACGCATTGCAGAGGCCAAACAGCATCCTTCGATACGCGAAGGTGTCGAAGGAGCACGTAAAAGTTATTTTCTCCTGGTCTTCGGGAGAGATAGGAATTTGGAAAAAACACCGATAAACTGTCGAGAGAACAATTGTATGGATGACTCAAAAGTTGCTACAGAATCTGAACGATAAACGACAACGTGAAGTGGTCTTTTCGAGTGGCATCATTTAACTTTCGGTAGTCGATGCACACCCGCCAACCCGTAATAGTACGGGTTGGGATCATTTAAACTTCCCTTCTTTGGCACGACTTGTACGGAGCTCACCCACGTACTGTCTGATATAGTGTAGATATCCCCGCATCCAGGAGTTTTATTACTTCAGCCTTAATGACATCACGCATGTCCAGGTTAAGTCGTCGCTGAGGCTGGATGGTTTTGCGGGAATTATTCTCTAGAAAAATTTTGTGCGTGCAAGAAGATGGGTATGTCCCCCTTATATCTAAAATTTGCCATGCAATTGCATGGCGATGCTTAAATAAAACTTCCACCAATTCAAAGGTTTCCGAATCGCTTAAAGTAGATGAAATAATAACGAGAAGTTTTAAGTTTACGGCGAGAAAAGCATATTTTAAATGGTCGGGGAGTTGCTTGAGTTCTAAGACCGTGGATTCTCCATAAGATGCTGTGATTTTTATTTCTTTTGAATCGAAAGGTTCGAAAGTTGAATCTGGCGACAATTCTTCTAAACAAAATTGATTTTGCCAGATCTAAATCGCCTAGCGTTAATGACAATAATTCAGAAAGAGAAGAACCCTCACCCTCAATCGCGAATTCAAAATTAAAATAGGAATCATCATTCGATAAGGAGTTCCACATGGAGGGATTAATGTGAAGAGTAACTTTGTCGTCTCAGACCCAAAGGAGGAGGCGACCGTTACTTACATCAATTAATGTGCGGGAGGTCGCGAGGAAAGGGTGACCGAGGATAATTTTAACCTCAGCGTCCTCCTTGATGTCGAGGATGATGTTCACCGGGAAGATAAACTTGTCAACCTTTACCAGGACATCCTCCACTACCCCTATCAGATACTTTATCGAGCTATCCGCGAGTTGGGTGCTCATTTTTGTTGGGCTAGGAATACCCAAATCGAGTTTTTTAAATAGGGAGAAAGGCATTAAATTAATACTCGCGCCTAAGTCTTCTAGGGCATATTTTATTAACAAATTGCCAAAAAGGCACGGGATGGAGTGTCATAACCCGCATTTTTCCCTCATATATATACATATATGATCAAAGTCGGGGAAAATACGCGATGTGATGCCACGCCTGGTAGGGGACAACTACCGATGCTCGGGCTTCTTTATTACATAGAACTATCTTTCAAGGAAGACATATTTAAAGTTTTAAAGTTGAAATTAGTTTATCTTCGAGATCGTGTCCCTCGGCCCAGTGGATCAACTAGTCCACTCGTAAAGTATAAATACGCAGCGGAAAATACTTTCATTTTATTCTAAGCAAGGACGACAACGAAGACAAAAATTCTGGGGATATGCAATTTACTAAGTTTAGTATATGTTGAAAGTTTTCATATACGTCGTTTAAGGAAGGTGATATTTACATAAAACCATGATATGGAATTTTAAATGCAATTTTCTTGTTACGTAAATTAACTATAATGCATCCTAACATAAAGCCTTACCATAGAGCAATTAATCAACAACAAGATGAACCAGCAGAGCAGCAAAAACAACGGTATACAACTAGAAACTACTACGGGCGTCAACAAGGTGATACAAACCCATAGAGAAACACGAGAATGTCTACAAATAAACAAAAGGACTCCTCACCGAGGAGAGAGGAAGGCACCACCTTCAAGATCCTAGGAGAAAACTCTTGTCCACTAACTCAGCTACAAACCTGGACCTGAGGCATTTCAAAGAAAGGATTGCCTTAGCCCAAAGGGGAGTAAGAAAACCACATAAAAACTAGGTAATATTATCAGCTAGCAAGAGAAAAAAGGAGTAAAAATACACCAATAAAGTCAGCTCAATAAGTGAGAACAAAGGGGAACTAGCAACAAGCATGCCTAACCAAATACATGTCCGTACCTGTGGATCAGAGGTGATGGCTACACTGGTCAAAACAAACCACGTGTCCGCCAATGCGGCTTAGAGGTGATGGTAAACCGACCAAGGCCAACAACGTGTCTTCTAGTGTGGCTTAGAGTTGATGGTCAAACTGACCAACAATACAACAATATTTCTCAAAACCAACTTACCATATCGCAATAAAAAGACACCCTCAGGAAATCACTCGACGAATTAGGTGAGAATACCCAACGAATCCAAAAGAAAGTTGGAAATCACTCGACAAATCTCACTCAACGAAAACTCTATTCGATGAGTCTAAACGACTAATTCGTCGTAACCACAAGGGGTCACTCGATGAATCCCTCTCGACGAAAACTCTATTCAATGAATCACACTCAACCAATTCAATTAAACCTCTCATGAATACTTCGATGAATCGATGAGACCACTCGATGAATCGTCGAGATCACTCGACGAATCGTCGAGATCACTCGACGAATCGTTGAGATCCCTCGACGATTTTAGACGGAAATCCAAAAATTTTCCTAAGTGCTACCAACTACAAGAATCCTACTAGACATGAATTGAATCATTAGCTTAAACAAAATACCTGGTTATACCTTTATAACTTCATGAATCATGATCAATTTGGTCAAATTAAAAGAAAGGAAGAGAGAAGAAGAGAGACTTCTTGACTTAACCGGAAGCCAATGCCGCAAAGGCTCCTACACCAAGGAAGAACTCTACGAGAGCTCTCCTAAACCACGCTCCGGCGAGAGATCGGACCACCTCCACCACCGGAAAATGCCTCGGATGAAGCCCTAACTTTTGCCTTCTCTCTCTCTAAAGGAGCTCACGAAACTAGAACAGGAAGAAGTCTTCGATTGGAAGAAACGAGAAAACTATAAATAGACAAGCAGTCTATTTTCCATAGATTCCACTGGCCAATTCCTATGCATAAATCTCATATCAGAATTCTTCTTTAGTACAGAAATTTCATTTATAAAACCTCATCAGAGTTTTTGTATAAATTTTTTATAAGAATATAAATTTATTATCAATTTTGTAGAGAACTTGATAAGAAAGCCTTTATAAAATATTTTGTATGCTAATTAAATATGGGTACCAAAATAAATAAATATTCGATCAAACGTGACCTCGCGAACGCTCGAGACGAACTACGGTGACGCACCTAAGACGGTAATGCTCTCGCTATGACTGAATTATCGATTTAAATATAAATCGAAAATTCTGAGGCGTTACATCCACCTCTTCAACAAGAAAGTTTCGACCCGAAACTTTACAACCCAAACACTAAACAAGGAAACAAGGAAAAGATAGGCTTTACCAGGAGAAATGCTCATCGAAAGGAACTAAACGAATAAATGAGGATAAGATTCCCTCATCACAGCTTCCAGCTCCCAGGTTGCGCTCCTGACATCTTGATCCCTCCAGAGAACTTTCACCATAGGAATCGTCTTCCTGCGCAAAACCCGATCATGCGTTTCCAAAATACGGACATGCTCTTCAACATACGACCGATTGGGCTACATCTGGGGCATAGAGTGTACAACCCTGTATTCGCCGAGTGGATCCCCGAGGCCCAAGGTGTCATTAAGCCCAATAACTTTTAATAGGCACTGCCCCAGGTAAGAGGGGCGGGTGAGCCGTCGGACGGGCTCAAGACCGTGGGGCGCAACCCCAGATTATTCCAAAGAGGGGGGCCTGCAGGGGAGGCGGGTAGCCTCCCGCTCACTCAACCCAAGGAGGACAGAGGGGGCGAGCCGGAGGCAGGCAACCTCCTGGGCTCGCCCCGCCCCAGCAGGAGGCGAGCCTGAGAGGCAGGCGGCCTCCCGGGCTCGCCCCGCCACAGCAAGGGGGCGAGCCGGAGGTAGGCGGCCTCCCGGGCTCGCCCTCCCCAGCAGGGGGCGGATGGAGGCAGGAGGCCTCTCGGCTCGCCCCGCCCCAGCAAGTGGCGAGCCGGAGAGGCAAGCGGTCTCCCGGGCTCGCTATTCCCTAGCAGGGGGCGAGCCTGAGGCAGACGACCTCCCGGGCTTGCCCCGCCGCAGCAGGGGGCTAGCAAGGGAGGCAGCCGACCCTCTGCTCGCCCGATACCATGGGGAGGTCTGCGTTTAGCACCTCCGAATGGCGGGATTTGGTTGTTGGCAGGCCAAATTTGGTGGCATTTTCGTAATCTCGTAGGCCAGAATGTGGCTATTGGCAGACCAAGTCCAAAAAACTATAAATAGGACCAAGGGGGCACCATTTGGAGGGACTTCTCTTTGGGCTTCTCTCTCACCAAGTTTCTTCAAGTGGGTGAAGAGAGACTTCAAAGGTGCCCCAAGCTCAGCATTGGCTTGGGAGGGGAAACGCTCAAAGATCTTTCGGGTGTGTGGTGGGACCTCCTCACTGAGCCCTTGGTCTTGTGCCTAGTTTCCTACGTCTTCGACCTAGTGCACTCCCTTGAGAGAAGTAGGTGTGAGGTCTCCCCCCTCTTTTGGGGACCCCGAACTCCACACAGTCCAAGTCTTGTTCTCAAGTCTTGGTTTCAACATTTATGGTGCGGTGAGCATGGCGAGTGACGAGCACAAGAAAATCTCAAGCCGAGCTCTATAGTCAGAGATGGAGGAGAAGGGTCCGGTTCGGGCCACTCAGAGTCGCCGGTGGCTGTGGTGATGATGGAAATGTTTGAAAATTTCAAGCGGGAGGTCCTGCGGACCTTGCAGTTAGCTTTTGCTGCGAGAGGCAAAGGCGAAAGAGGAGGCAGTCCGGAGGTCCCGACTCAGTAGATGGGCGAGAGCACTCCCGGCCAGCGATCCAGGAAGAAGGTGCCGACGGAGGCGAGTGGGGAGGCATCCGACCCCCACTCGCCCGGTCTCCAAAGAGGGGGCGAGTGGGGAGGCAGCTTTCCCCCACTCGCCCAGCCCCAAGGGGGCGAGTGGGGAGGCAGCTTTCCCCACTCGCCCAGCCCCAAGGGGGCGAGTGGGGAGGCAGCTTTCCCCCACTCTCCAAGCCCCAAGGGGGCGAGTGGGTAGGCAGCTTTCCCCCACTCGCCCAGCCCCAAGGGGGCGAGTGGGGAGGCAGCTTTCCCCAACTCGCCCAGCCCCGAGGGGGCATGTTGGGAGGCGACATTCCCCCACTCGCCCAGCCCCATAGGGGGGCGAGCAAGGAGGCATCCGGCCCCCATTCTCCCCACACCAAGAGGGGTCGAGCATAGACGATTTAGCGAGACCTCCCCAAGTGGTAGCTGTTCGGTAGTCCGACAAGTGCAGAGGTCAACGAGCCGACTCCGCGAAAGCGAACCACCCGCCGATATGGGGAGGGAAGTCCCTTTTGTGAGTTGATCCTCTTAGACTCGGTTCCAGAGGGGTTCAGAGGGTCGGAGAAGACTCACTACTCCGACAAGGATGACCCAGTCTTGCACTTACAGTGGTTTGAGGACAAAGTCTCAGTCAGGCCTATGTCAGATGCCTTCCAGTGCCAGCTCTTTGCCACCACTCTGAAAGAGAAGGCACGAGATTGGTTCCATCAGCTCCCCGTGGGGTCTATCTATGCCTTCGAGGATCTGTGCCGAGGATTCCTGTTGCGCTTCTCGACGTCGAAGAAGAGGAAGAGAGATGCTGAGGCACTCTTCAAGATCAAGCAAGAGCCAAGTGAGTCATTGGCTCGTTATGTGAACAAGTTCCAGGAAGATGCCCTGAAGTTCAGGAGGTTCCCGGGTTCACCCTCCAGCTCGCCTTCATAGTGGGGCTGCGATAGGGGTTCTTCAAAATAAGCTTGAAGCGGAAGACCCCCTTATCCTTCGAGGAATTGATGGAAAGGGCGGCGGAAGATATTGAGAGTGAGGAGGACAATCCGGAGTTCGCAAAAAGGTTGGCCAAGCTGAGTGAGCCGGAGGCAAGGCAGCAGGAGGGAGTGTGAAAGATCTAAGAAGGAAGATTGACCAAGGAAATGGTAACTTCTAAGGGGAGAGGTCCGACCCCCAGGTTGGACTCAGGGACCGAAGGCACCCCCTGCACCAACTCAGCAAGCCATGACAATTGTCGGTGGCAAAAGGAGGAGATCCAGGAAAGCAAAAAGAAGAGGAGGAGGGGATAGGGCGGTGTTACCCTACTGCGAATTCCACGAGGAGGAAGATCACACGATGTCTGCCTGCCCTGAGTTTTTGGAAATGAGGGAGGCAAGGGTTCCGATGCAGCAACAACAACAACCAGAGGGGGTCGAGGAAGACCATGCCTGGGAATAGGAAACCAAGTTCTGGTCTCCTTAGTTTTTTCTTTAAGCCCATGTAGTACGATGGTTTACTTTCATACTTAGTTTTTTTTTGCGTACAATGTGATAACTAATATGATAAAAAGTTTTCAAGGTATTTTAACTCGATGCTGGCCCGCTAACCAGGCTCCCACAAAGCTGGTAGGGCCGGGGACCGCTCGGTGGCCGGAAGTTTTTCATGCTGGAGTGCCCCAGATGATTCCGCTGCCGGGCTGATGCAGACGTTGATGCTGATGATACCATTGTGGACCCTCCACCACTGCCAGATCCGCCACCGTATGATGATGTTGTTGATGTTATCGTTGTGGACCCTCCACCACTGCCAGATCCGCCACTGTATGATGCTGATGTTGATGATACCATTGTGGACCCTCCACCACTGCTAGATCCGCCACCGCATGATCAAGATGATACACCACCATATGACGAGGATGATAGAGATGTTGTTGAAGATGTTGAGGATCCGCCATAGATCCTACCGGAGCCTTTTAGTTATTTATATGCTCATTTTGTCATGTTTTGTTGTATGTTTAATTTGGGACTGTTTATTTAGTGGCCTGCGTTTAGGCGTCCATTAGAATTTTTATTAGTTGGGCTGCGTTTAGCAGCCGTATGTGTGTGAGCCTATAAATAGGCCAAACTCTATGTTAATTTCAGATTTTTGGATGATTGAAAAAATGAATTTCCTCTAACCTAATTTCTCTATCTCCCCCTCCCTCTTTGGCCGCTGCCCCTAGGGGTTTCCCTCTTCTTCTCTTGGCCGAATCTAGGCCTTCCTCCCTCCTCCTCCCCTCTAGGCTGCCGGCCAGCCCTCTCCTCCCCTCTCGACCTACCTCTCTCTACCTATTGTTCTCCCTCCCCGTCTCCCCCCCCTTTATTCTCTCCACTCTTTGACATATTCAGATTAGCCCCCCTCCAGATCCAAGAGCGTCCGTCGTGGACCCGGTTACGGCAGAAGGCAACGACGGCGAAGTAGATCCCCTCCTTGTGGTGCATCTCTGGTGGAGGCGCGGAAGTAGTGAATCCGGGAGCGATTGCTTGGGGATTATCTGATCCCAAGCGGGGTAATGAATATTTCCAGCTCCATAGATTTTCCCTCTTAGTTATTCTTGTGGTGGACGGAATTATTTGCGTTGCTTTTCGATATTCTTGAATTTCGTGGTTTGTTTCATCGGGTTTTTGTGTTCTTGATAATTTCTTTTACGTTCGAGGGGATTGGCGATCCTCGTTTCATTCTCGTTGGGAGAGATCTCACCCCCTTTGAATCGATTGTATTTGGGTGGATCTCTTTTGTTTGACAACGGCGCGCTTGACCGGGTCGGGTAGGCCCCTTTGTTTTGGGTGTACTTTGGCTTATCGCCTTAGATCTAACTTTTCCGCGGATCTTACAACCCGTCGCTACGTAAATCATTGGAAAATAAATCACGTAGTTGCTGTGATAGGACGTTGGAAGGCCTGGTTAGATGATTGGGTCACATATTAAATTAAATCGGAGAGACCCGTTAAAGCGTAGTGTGTAGGAGTTGCCATCAAAGGGTTGTAGCCTACATCAATTTGGTATCAAAGCGAGGTTGTATCAATTTCCTAATTGATACCATCCTAATTTATCTCTTACCGTAGGACGCCGACATATAATTAATCTTGCACGATTCCTTTCCAAAACAACCAAATCTTAATTAATCTTGCACGATTTGTTTCCAAAACAATTAATTTTCAAAATCGGGCTTGCGAATAGCGGTCTAAAACTTTATTTGTTCAGCCACAAAAAACAAAATCTGAATAAAAAAATTAATTGGCACAATCCTAAATTATATCTTACCTTAGGACACTATCGCACAATAAATCCTGTACGATTTGTTGCCAAAATCACAAAATTTTCAAAATCTGGTCTGCAAATAGCGGCCCAAAAATCTCAGTTTTTATAAAACAAATCAGCAAAAATTTCTGCATATTTCCCATATATTACCACAACATAAAATCCAAAAAAATACTTTATTTGCCCTTGTTAGTAGGCTGAACCAAAATTATACATTATAAAGTTATATCTGGATAGGACCTATTTCTAAAATCTGTCTGCGAATAGCGGCCTAAAATCTGAAATATTTTCAAAAAAAAAAAACAATTTCTGGAAGATCTTGACATTATTTCCAGCAAGATTTTATAAAAAAAACTAATATCTTATATTTGAAAATCAGCGGGAAATGATTCATCTTTTATAAATTTATGATGTTCAGCACCTAGTTTTCACTAGATTATGGCTACTAGGTTAGGTCCAGGGCATTCTCCTGCACTTACCCGTATGGCTGCACCACGACCCCCTGAATATGATTTGATTGCGATCCGTGACCTTAACCGGGAGGTTAAGGGGCTGAAGGATAACATGGAGTATTGTGTTCACACTCTTATGATGACTAGAGAGACCCCCCGAACTCTAACCACAATTCCTCGTGATGGAGTGCCACACCGCACTAATAAAAGTTATTACACTGAACCTAGAGCGTTAGATAAAGGGTGGGACACCGTTGCAAGAGTGTTTAGGTTTGATCGTGACATAACAAGAAAATTTTCGAAAAATTTTAAGCACGGTGAGAAGTGGTGCAAACTAGTTGTCGACAACATTTGTCACATGAATGTCGTTTCTGAACATGCTATCACGAGGATGTGTTTGACCACCGAGCCGCACCCCCGTCCCTATCGGCTTGTGTGTTCTGACGAGAGCACTGTTTTAGTGTCTAGGCGATGTTTGGTGCCCCTCACCATCAAAGTCTATTCTGAGCGCATTTGGTGTGATGTCCTTCCTATGAAGGATTGTCATGTATTGCTAGGACGCCCATGGCTTTCTAACCATATGGTCATCCACGATGACCATGACAACATTTTAGAATTCCATCATAATGGTCAGCTTATCATTCTGAAGGCCACCCGCCTAAAAGGCCTACGATCCCCTCTAAGGACACAACTAGTCCTGAGGAACAGAAAACATTAAGGGTCTGTTCAGATCGCGGGTTTTGGTTTTGAAGAATTGGAATTCAGTAAAACCAAAAACCAGTAGGTTTTGGTTTTCCTGAATTCCAATTATGTTGTTCGGCTGCAGGAAGATTTTGAGCAGCAGGAATTGGAATTGGGCAATTATACGTATATAAAATTCTTTCTTATATTATAATTTACAATTCTTTGAGTTCTGTAAAAAAATTATTAAGAATAATCATTAATATAAATAAAAAAAATTTGAGAATGGAGAAAAAGCACCTGCAAACATTCATTATTTTGATAAAAATTAATCATTATACCTCTCACAGGAATGAAGATGAAGAAACACAAAAATAAAATGGAGAATAGGACCCTGAAACGGAGATGAAGAAACGAAACTAAACAACTAATTTGGGAAGAACAGGAATCTGAAATGGAGATGAAAAAGCAACCTGAAATGAAACCCTTACCACTAGCGACCAGAATGGAGAAGAAGGACGAAGAAACCGAGAATGAGAATAGAGAAGACGCATTGCATCACTGCGGACCAGATCTGGGAAGCTTCTCACTCTAGGGCTTCGTAGTAACCGGCTTTGAAAAAAAAAGATGACAAAGATGAAAGAGAATGGAGAAGGAGGAGAAAGAGAAATCTCACCGGCGGTAGTGTTTGCACGATGAGAGGAGACGATGTCGCGCGATGGTTCTGGGAGCGCAGCACGTCGAACGAAAAACTGGTGGAAAACCAACGGGGCGAGACAAGAATTGCGCGAAGCCTAAAAATGAAAACTGAGGTTTTCGTGAAAACTAATTCCATAGCTAATTCCGTTCAGCCGAACACCTGAAAAGAATTATTAATGCCGAAAACCAATTCTGAAAACCATTTCCTTTGTAACGAACGGACCCTAAGTGTAATAGTTAAGACTGATGTTGTCCCGGTTAGTCAAGCTCCACATAAGCTTGTTGAAGCTACTGATATCAACCCTCTGCTTGGGCCAGTCACTTATTCGTTAGCAGTGTCACATGTAATGGATCGTCCATGTCCTTATGCTTGTTTCGGGTGGGTCACTACTTATGCGATTACGTTTAATGGTAAAATGATTGTGTTAACGCCTGCCCCACCTAAGGAACATTCGGCGACCCATATGACACACTTATTCATGTGGAGAAAATTTTTTTAAGCTTATTGGATAATAAACTACCAAGCGCCACGGGTACACGTGATTCACTAGCCACTCGAGCTTCATTATGTCAATGTTTTGCTTGCCAACTTGGAAGGGCCATACACTTGAATATCCTCGATTTAAAGCAGGTGAGTCTCCTACCTGCATGGCGGCCTTCGGGCACCTTAGAGAATTTTGAGTCGTTATGGAAAGTTGAAACTTTTCGGATTTTAAAGAAATTAGGAGAGCATGATTTTCTTTTGGAGCTTTCCACCGAGTGGGAAGTCCCCTCCCCAGCATTCAATAATTCGATTTTAATGCTTATTATTTCTCCGCCACTTGCAATAATTGCCTGCTCGTTTGGGTCTACCAAAGTTTCTCTTGGATTGGGACGTGAGTTTATAGCTGATTCACTATCTTCCTCGGCCCCCAGTGGAGGTATGTCACGAGTCGATGTGGGAACTATTTTACTTTCTTTGCCTGACATTTTTTCTAGGGTCTCCACGACCGCCTCTTTGGTTGACAGGTCGATACAGGTTACTGTTCTGCTGCCCCTTCCCCTTCGTGCCCACTCACCGGTGATGAGTGGTTTTGAGCGGGGGAGGATTGATGCGGACGTTGATGCTGATGTTGATGATACCATTGTGGACCCTCTACCACTGCCAGATTTGCCACCGTATGATGCTGATGTTGATGATACCGTTGTGGACCCTCCACAACTGCCAGATCCGCCACCGTATGATGCTGGTGTTGATGATACCGTTGTGGACCCTCCACCACTTCCAGATCCACCACCGTATGATGCTGATGTTGATGATACCGTTGTGGACCCTCCACCACTGCCAGATCTACCACCGCATGATCAAGATGATCCACCACCACATGACGAGGATGATAGAGATGTTGTTGAAGATGTTGAGGATCCACCATAGATCATACCGGAGCCTTTTAGTTATTTATATGCCCATTTTGTCATGTTCTGTTGTATGTTTAATTTGAGACTGTTTATTTAGTGGCATGCGTTTAGCCGTCCATTAGAATTTTTATTAGTTGGGCTGCGTTTAGCCGCCGTATGTGTGTGAGCCTATAAATCGGCCAAACTCTATGTTTATTTCAGATTTTTGGATGATTGAAAAAAAGAATTTCCTCTAACCTAATTTCTCTATCTCCCCCCTCCCTCTTTAGCCGCCGCCCTAGGGGTTTCCCTCTTCTTCTTCTCTTGGCCGAATCTAGGCCTTCCTCCCTCCTCCTCCCCTCTAGGCCGCCGGCCAGCCCTCTCCTCCCCTCTCGACCTACCTCTCTCTACCTATTGTTCTCCCTCCTCGTCCCCCCCCCCCCTTATTCTCTCCACCCTTTGACATATTCAGATCAGCCCCCCTCCAGATCCAAGAGCGTCCGCCGTGGACCCGGTTACGATCGAAGGCAACGACGGCGAAGTAGATCCCCTCCTTGTGGTGCATCTCTGGCGGAGATGCGGATGTAGTGAATCGGCGAGCGATTGCTGGGGGATTATCTGATCCCAAGCGGCGTAACAAACATTTCCACCTTCATAGATTTTCCCTCTTAGTTATTCTTGTGGTGGACGGAATTATTTGCGTTGCTTTTCGATATTATTGAATTTCGTGGTTTGTTTCATCGGGTTTTTGTGTTCTTGATAATTTCTTTTACGTTCGAGGGGATTGGCGATCCTCGTTTCATTCTCGTTGGGAGAGATCTCACCCACTTTGAATCGATTGTATTTGGGTGGATCTCTTTTGTTTGACAACGTCGCGCTTGACCGGGTTGGGTAGGCCCCCTTGTTTTGGGTGGACTTTGGCTTATCGCCTTAGATCTAACTTTTCCGCGGATCTTACAACCCGTCGCTACGTAAATCATTGGTAAATAAATCACGTAGTTGTTGTGATAGGACGTTGGAAGGCTTGGTTAGATGATTTGGTCACATATTAAATTAAATCGGAGAGAGCCCGTTAAAGCGTAGTCTGTAGGAGTTTCCATCAAAGGGTCATAGCCTACATCACGGGCGCTCGCTAGCTGGTGGGTCAGGTTGACCACGGGGAGAGACTGGCAAGGTAACAAGTTTTTCATGCTGGAGTGCCCCGGATAATTCCGCTGTCGGGCTCTCACTAGGTGGTGGATCAGGTTGATCTCGCGGAGAGGCTGGCAATATAACAAGTTTTTAATGCTGTAGTGCCCAGATGATTCCGCTGTCGTGCCCTCGCTAGCCGGTAGGTCAGGTTGATCTCGCGAAGAGGCTGTCAAGGTAACAAGTTTTTCATGCTGGAGTGCCCCGGATGATTCCGCTGCCGGGATCTCACTAGGTGGTGGGTCAGGTTGATCTCGCGGAGAGGCTGGCAAGGTCACAAGTTTTTCATGCTGGAGTGCCCTGAATGATTCTGCTGTCGGGCTCTCACTAGCCGGTGGGTCAGGTTGATCTCGCGGAGAGGCTGGCAAGGTAACAAGTTTTTAATGCTGTAGTGCCCCACATGATTCCGCTGCCGGGCTCTCACGAGCCGGTGGGTCAGGTTGATATCCAAATGAGGCTGGCAAGATCACAAGTTTTTCATACTAGAGTGCCCCGGATGATTCCGCTATCAAGCTCTCGCTAGCCGGTGGGTCAGGTTGACCTCGCGGAGAGGCTGACAAATTAACAAGTTTTTCATGTTGGAGTGCCCTGAATGATTCCGCTGTCAGGCTCTCACTAGCCGGTGGGTCAGGTTGATCTCGCGGAGAGGCTGGCAAGGTCACAAGTTTTTCATGCTGGAGTGCTCCGAATGATTCCACTGTCAGGCTCTCGCTAGCAGGTGAGTCAGGTTGATCTTACGGAGAGGCTGACATGGTAACAAGTTTTTCATGCTGGAGTGCCCCGGATGATTCCGCTGCCAGGCTCTCACTAGCCGGTGGGTCAGGTTGATCTCGCGTAGAGGCTGGCAAGGTAACAAGAAAATTTGGCGCAGGTTAGCCCCGATGATGGCCCGCTGCTAAGCTCCCATCAAGCTGGCAGGGCCGAGGACCGCTCGGAGGTTGGGGGTTTCCAATGTGTTTAGTCCTGACGCTGGCCCGCTGCTAGGCTCCTATCAAGCTGGCAGGGCCGAGGACCGCTCGGTGGCCGGAAGTTCTCAAAGTAGTTTTTCCCCCCGAGGTGGCTCTGCTAGTCGGGCTCTCGCTAGCCGGCGAGGTGGGAAGGCCTCTCGGGGAGGCTAAGTGCTTATCCCCGGAGGTGGCTCTGCTAGTCGGGCTCTCGCTAGCCGGCGAGGTGGGAAGGCCTCTCGGGGAGGCTAAGTGTTTTTACCCCGAGGTGGCTCCGCTAGTCGGGCTCTCGCTAGCCAGCGAGGTGGGAAGGCCTCTCGGGGAGGCTAAGTGTTTTTCCCCCGAGGTGGCTCCGCTAGCCGGGCTCTCGCTTGCTGGTTAGGTGGGAACGCCTCTCGGGGAGGCTAAGTGTTTTTCCCCCTAGGTGGCTCCGCTAGCCGGGCTCTCCCTAGCCGGCGAGGTAGGAAGACCTCACGGGCTGGCTAAGTGTTTTTCTGTCGAGGTGGCTCCGCTAGACGGGCTATCGCTAACCGGCGAGGTGGGAAGGCCTCTCGGTGAGGCTAAGTGTTTTTCCCCCGAGGTGGCTATGCTAGCCGGGCTCTCGCTAACCGGAGAGGTGGGAAGGCCTCTCGGGGAGGCAAAGTGTTTTTCCCCCGAGGTGGCTCCGCTAGCCGGCGAGGTGAGAAGGCCTCTCTGGGAGGCTAAGTTTTTTCCCCCGAGGTGGCTCCGCTGGGCGGGCTCTTGCTAGCCGACGAGGTGGGAAGGCCTCTCGAGGAGGCTAAGTGTTTTCCCCCGAGGTGGCTCCGCTAGCCGGGCTCTCGCTAGCCGGCGAGGTGGGAAGGCCTCTCGGGGAGGCTAAGTGTTTTCCCCCGAGGTGGCTCCGCTAGCCAGGCTCACGGTAGCCAGCGAGGTGGGAAGGCCTCTAGGGGAGGCTTAGTGTTTTTCCCCCGAGGTGGCTCCACTAGTCGGGCTCTCACTAGCCGGCGAGGTGGGAAGGCCTCTCGGGGAGGCTAAGTGTTTTTCCGCCGAGGTGGCTCTCGCTAACCGGGCTCTTGCTAGCCGGAGAGGTGGGAAGGCCTCTCGAGGAGGATAAGTATTTTTCCCTCGAGGTGGCTCCGCTAGCTGGGATATCTCAGGAAGGCACTCGTCGAATAGGTAGGGTTGGAATTTTCTTTCCGAGCGTGAGTCCCGCTCAAAAAAAGTGGGGATTGTGTACAACCCTGTATTCGTCGAGTGGATCCCCGGGGCCCAAGGTATCATTACGCCCAATATATTTTAACAGGCACAGGCCCAGGTAAGAGGGGTGTGTGAGCCGTCGGACGAGCTAAAAACTGAAGGGTGCAGCCCCAGATTATTCTAAAGAGGGGAGCGAGCAGGGGATGCGGATGGCCTCCCGCTCGCCCATCCCAAGGAGGGCAGACGGGGCGAGCTAGAGGCAGGCGGTCTCCCAGGCTCGCCCCGCCCTAGCAGGGGGTGAGGGCGGGGCGAGCCTGATGCATGCGGCCTCCCGGGCTCGCCCCGCCCCAGCAGGTGGCAAGCCAGAGAATCAGGCAGCCTCCCGGGCTCGCCCCAGCCGAGCAAGGGGGCGAGCCGGAAGCAGGCGGCCTCCCGGGCTCGCCCCGCCCCAGCATGGGGCGAGCCAGAGTCAGGCGGCCTCCCGTGCCCTCCCCGTCCCAACAGGGGGCGAGCTAGAGAGGCAGGCGGCCTCCCGAGCTCCCCCCGCCCCATCATGGGTGGAGCCGAAGGCAGGCAGCCTCCCGGGCTCGCTCTGCCCAGCAGGGGGCGAGCCGGAGAGGCAGACAACCTCCTGGGCTCGCCCTGCCCCAGCAGGGGGCAAGCGAGGGAGGCGGTCGGCCCCCTTTTGACCCGGCCCATGGGGCGGTCTGTGTTTAGCGCCTTGGAATGGCGGGATTTGGTTGTTAGTAGACCAAACTTGGGGGCATTTTGGTAATCTCATAAGACCGGAATGTACCTCTTGGCAAACCAAGTCCAAAAAACTATAAATAGGACCAAGGGGGCACCATTTGGAGGGACATCTCTTTGGGCTTCTCTCTCCGCAAGTTTCTTCAAGTGGGTGAAGAGAGCCTTCAAAGGTGCCCCAAGCTCAGCATTGGCTTGGGAGGGGAAGAGCTCAAAGATCTTCTGGGTGTGTGGTGGGACCTCCTCGCCGATCCCTTGGTCCTGTTCCTTGTATCCTAAGTCTTCGGCTTAGTGCTCTCCCTTGAGAGAAGTAGGTGTGAGGTCACCCCCTCTATTGGGGACCCCGAACTCCACAGAGACCAAGTCTTGTTCTAAAGTCCTGGTTTCAATATAGAGTCTAGGACATGCCAGTCACTAATCACACACTTTCGTAATTGGCTCACATGTAACATATCCTGAACACCAGGAAATGAAGCAGGCAAATCCAGTCTATATGCAGACACTCCAATGCTTTCAACATTCTTGAAAGGCCCCACATACTTGGGATCCAACTAATGGTTCCTCACAAATCTCTTAACACCAGGTATCAGAGAAACCTTCAAAAAAACCATGTCCCCAACTAAAAACTCTAAATCAACCCTTCGCCGATTAGCGAACTTTAATAGCACTCCCGAGCAACACGAAGCTTCTCACGAACCTGAGTCACAACAATGCATATCTCCTTCAGGGCCACTAGACCTAACAACGACCTTTAACCCACTTCAACCCAAAACAGGGGAGTTCGGCAATGCCTCCCATACAGAGCTTCAAAAGGGGCCATCTGTAGGCTCTCTTGATAGCTATTATTGTAGGCAAACTCCATGAGCCCAAGACGCTCATCCCAATCCCCTCCATGATCCAGAACACAACACCAAATCATATCCTCCATGATTGATTCACCCTTTCCGTCTTCCCATTAGTTTGCTGGTGATAAGCTGTAGAATAATGTGATTGGTGCCTAAGGCTCCTTGCTGACTCTGCCAGAAATGAGACATATACCTAGAATCCCGATCTGACATAATGCTTACCAGCACACCATGCAATCTAATAACTTCTTGCAAATAAAGCGAGGCAATCTTTTCCATAGAATAGCCGATCTTATAAGGCACGAAATGAGCACACTTGGTCAACCTATCAACGATCACCCACACAACATCATGCCCTCGGGGAGACTTCGGTAGACCGGTAAATAAATCTATAGAGATACTCCCCCACTTCCAAGTCGGAATATCCCGAGGCGTCAACTTACCTCCATGTCTCATATGATCTGCCTTGACGTGCTGACAATAACATTTAGACACAAACTTTGCAATATCATTCTTCATACCTTACCACCAAACAATTTGATTTAGATCGCGGTACATTTTTGTAGACCCAGGGTGGTAGGCAAGTCTAGAATCATGAGCTTCATCACAAATCTTTGCCTGAATCTCATCAACAGCGGGAACGTAGAACCTACCACGATACCTTAAGCTACCATCTCATCAATCGAGATATCTGGCAACTCTCCCTTTTCAGCCCTACCTCGAAGATGATGCAGGTCTGGATCATCATTCTGATGTAACCTCATAAGAGCAACCCAAGAAGGATCTTCAATTTTCACACTAGACGGCCCAACCGTAGGCTTCACAGCTATATCCATCAAATAAAACTCCTCCACTAGAGACAACACAGAGATATTAAAGACATAAGTCGACTTTCGACTCAAAGCATCGTCTACCACATTCGCCTTGCCTGGATGATAAAGAATTTCCACTTCATAATCTGCAACGTACTCCATCCACCTGTGTTGGGAAAAACCCCTAGTGATTTAACTTAACAAATTACTTATAAGTGATTTTACCTTCTAGGTTTATTACACACATTGTATAGTAAGGGTAATTTGGTCATTAGATGTCTTAGGATGTCTTACTCATCTTAGAGTGTCAAGACTAGGTCAGGACAAGCACAATCTGAGTTGAATTAATACTTGCGTCGAATATAAGTCGACGCAACTTCGACTTGATGTCGACGCAACTTCGACTTGATGTCGACGCAACTCAGACTAGAAGTCCAAGCAACTCAATATCTCTGTCAAAGTATATCAAGTCGACGCTATGTCGAATAGGAGTCGACGTAGATAAAGGAGTATGTCGAAGTTATCTTAGAAGTCGACTCAACCTCGACTTCAATTCAACGCAGAAGGAAGTGTATGTCGAAGCCATCTGAAGTCAATGCAACGTCGACTACAATTCGCCGTAGACAATAAAGTTCAAAAAGAAGTCTTCAACTCGACGGTTGCGTCGATAAGAGAGTGAATGAAGTCGATGCAGCGTTGAATATAGCCTGAAAAGGAAACCTTTTCTGCTGTCCTTTTAGAACTTTCTCTGATGGCCCACAACACTAAAGACCATTCTACAATGACTTGTTTATTGCCTAGAATGGTGAGGAGCATTAAAGAAGATAGGAAAATCTTTCTTGGAAAGTATTCAAATAGCTGGCAGACGGGTCGTGAACAAAAGAAGAAAGAAAGATTAATTGTCCAAGACTATGCCTTTTCGGGACAATCCAAAAGAGGAGACTAATTCAAAATTAATCATGGACAATAAATAGGATGAGAAGAGAGGAAAACACGGAGCATTCATCAAATCTGCTACAGTTTGTCGATTAGGGTTCCTACTTCTTCTTCCTCCTGGAACCCTTACAAAGACAAATAGAGAAAACAAGTGCTCTCTCAGAACAGAAAACAGAGCTGCTTCTTCATCAACATCATATAGCAGCCAGATAGCAAGCAAGAGATATACAAAAGGATATGAAGAATATAACCCTTGCAAATCATCACAATCATAAGCAAAGGTTCATCATTAGCATATCCGTTGAAGTGAAAATAGAAGCTGAAAGCTTCTACAAAATTCTGAGAACAGAATTCTTCTTCTCCATCTTCTTTCTTCTTTCAACTTCCTCAACTGTACAGGATTCAGTGGTTCAAGATCTCCTTATCAAAATATCTGAGTGGTTCAAGATCTCCTTATCAAAAGATCTGAGTGGTTAAAGATCTCCTTATCAAAATATCTGAGTGGTTCAAGATCTCCTTATCAAAAGATCTTTGGTTCTAAGAGTCTCCTTATCAAAAGACTCAGGCACGGGTTGTGCATTCCTACTTGGTGGTAGAAGAGAGGACTACCGACATTTTGTAGAACCTCTATAAAATCGCGTGTCTTCTGTGTGTGTTACTTTTTTGTGTTGTCCCATATAGCTTACAACTTTTCTGCTTTACTTTAATAGCATTAATTTTATTCTGTGTTAGGTATTGTTGAAGTATAACACTTAATGTTTTTATTGTGTGTACACAAATAGGATAGAAATTTTTTTAAATCTCTATTCACCCCCCCCCCCCCCCTCTAGAGTATACTCAGAGGCACATTGTGCACTTTCAATTGGTATCAGAGGTAGGTTGATCATTAAAAGGTTAACACCTTTATCAAAAGATCTCCTACTCTCATTTGTTTACATTAATATTTAATTAAAACTTCTTAAATAAAATGAGTTCTAAGGATTATGCCTCAACAAGACCTCCAGTGTGTAACTTGAATAAGTTTACACTCTGGAAGGCCAGAATAAAACTCTATATGAACTCCATTGATGAAGAAATTTTCAATGTCATCCTTACAGGTCACCCAACCCTAGTATGGAAAGATGCTAGTGGAAAAGTCACACAAACCTCAGTCCCGAGAGCAGAGTGGACTGATGCTGAGAAGAATGTCAAGGCATGTGATGCGAAGGCCATGAACATCCTGGTATGAACTATGTCAGATGACATATTTCAAAAAGTTGCTGATTGCAACTCTGCCAAAGAAATTTGGGAATCTCTCTAGATTAATTGAAGGCAGCTCTGATGAGAGAAAAGACAAAAAGTCACTTCTCATATCCCAATATGAGAACTTCAAGAAAAAGGCTGATGAAAACATAACAAAAATGTATGACAGATTCAGCCTCATCATTAATAAGCTGAGAGGGCTTGACAAAGAAATTTCTCTGACAGAAATTAATGATAAGCTCCGCATGTGCTTCCCAAGCACATGAGACTCTAGAATATGGGCTATTAGAGACTCTAGATGCCTCAGAGAGATAACAAATGATGATCTGCTGGGAAAGCTCAAGTCCTATGAGCTTTTACTGAAAAGCAGGGCTGAGTCAGAAGCCTAGGAAAGAATATCAACTCCTAAAGAAAGGACTCTAACATTAAAGACTGCTAAATCAGAGTCCTCCACCACTGAAGAAGAGATGTTCAATCTCTTGGCTACAAGATTCAAGAGGTGGGTCAGGACAGAGGACTCAAGAAGGAAAGAGAGGAGTTCAAGCAAGCCAAGGTATGACAAAACTCCTAAATAGGAGATTATCTATTTTTCTTGCAGAAAACTGGGACACTTTTCCACTGAGTGTCCTGAGGAAGAAAAGAACAAGGACAACAAGCAGAGGAAGGAGCACAAGAAGAAATCCTTCAGGAGGAAAGATAAGAAAGGAGGGAAAGGTTTCATAGGTGAAACCTGGAGTGATTCAGACCCTGAATCAAGCTCCTCCTCATCTGATGATGATGAAGATTGTGGACCAGAAGAAGCCTGCTTAATTGCTCTGGAAGACTCCACTGCTGAGAATAAGGTAACAATCTTTGATGACTTTGACTTTTCATCAAAAGATTTTAAAGACTGCTTTAAAGAATTCTGTCAAGACTTTATTAACAACCAAAAGGAACATAAAATAATATGAATATAATTAGAAAACCTTAGGAAAGATAACCAATACTCAGTTAACTATGATCTGAGAGATAAATTATATAAGAAAGAAAAGGAATTATACATATTAGATAATGAATTCTTAGACCTAAAGAAAGAACTCACAAAGGCAAAAGCCTTTGAGGACTCCCTCAATGGAAGGAGTCAAAAGCTTAAAGATATCTCACAAAATCTCACTAAGAGATTTGATCATCTTGATCAGAAATCACTACCCTCCACTAGCACACAAATCCCTAGCAAACTTGCATGGGAAACTCCTGTAGCATTATTTAGGTCTACACCTAATAATATTTTAGAATCTTGTGAAGATCATAATAATAATAACCCCAATAAACTCACCATTTTTAATAAGGTAAACATTGGTACTCAACCAAAGATTTTAGGCAAACACCCCTTAGAAAAATCAAATAAAAATATTAAAAATCTCAATAAAAAGAATCATACGTCGAATAAAACTTGACGCAATTTTAAGATGCGTCGAATGCAACTCGACGGAGTTCAGCATATGCTTCGACATCAATTCGAAGAAAGTATGAGGGTGCGTCAAATTATATTCGATGCAACCAATACTCTACATCGAATTATTATCGACGGAACTATACAGACATGTCGAATTACATTCAACGCAACTCTAAAGATGCGTTGATTTCTTCTCGACGCCTATTTCCTGCAAAGATTTATCAAACATCTAGACTACTCTCTACCTTCATTCCTAGATGCTTCTATTGTTCTAAACTAGGACATATAGCCAAACATTGTTGGCATAGTAATGCAGCACTTCTTCACCTAAAGGGGTATACTGAAAGATCTCCTCACTCTTTCATAACTCCATATGATGATAGAAGAAAGAGACCCCAACATGTGAGGGTCTATACTAATGGTTGATTTCATGTGCAGAAGGGAGGTTGTTCAACCACAAACCAACAATTGTATCTGGACAGTGCATGCTCCATGCATATGACCGGAGCAAAAGAACTGTTGGAGAACTTCAAGGCCAAGGAAGGGCCTAAGGTAATCATTGGGAATTCCCACTCTTGGCAAACCAAAGGATATGGTTTGCTAAGGATAGGGGAAGTCTCCTTTTCTAAGGTTGGTTATGTTGAAGGTGTTGGAGCTTGAGTTCCATATTTCTTAGTTTGAGAATAACAAATCACACTTTGTATTTGATCTTGTATTTTTGTGTGTTTAGAGTATGCAGGATCTATAGGTGCAATACTCCATAGGTATAAAATAGATTGGAGATGATTCTCTGGAATATGTGCTAATGCTCGCGTTAGTAGTTAACTCCCAACGTTATCAACCGCTGAGAAGAAAACCGCTGAGACGAAAACCGCTGAGAAGGAAACTGCGTTCGACGAATGGAACCTGCGTTCGACAAACTCTGAATGCGCTTGATAAAATCTGAAGGAAGCTGCGTTCGACGAACGAGGAGTTCCGTTCGACGAAATTTCCTGCGCTCGACGAACTTGCGCTCGACAAGCTGCGTTCGATGAACGAGGAGTTCCGTTCGATGAAATTTCCTCCGCTCGACGAACTTGCGCTCGACAAGCTGCGTTCGACAAATGAGGAGTTCCGTTCGACGAACTAAACCTGCGCTCGACGACATTGCGCCCGACAACTGCGTTCGACGAACTTGAAGTTCCGTTCGATGAAATTGATTCAGTTCGATGAAAGTTTGTTCTGTCACGATCCCAACGGTTTGCACGATCCTGACGGTTGCGATTTTTCCGTTCGACGATGGGTGCGTTCGACGAAGGCGTGTTCGACGAAATCAGTCCCGTTCGACGAAATTTGGTTCTGTCACGCTTCCAACGGTTTGCACGACTTCAGCAACTGCCAGACACAATGCTTAACGCTGGCGTTAACGCTAATGCCAGGTATTAGCTCACGTGTCTATTTAAAGACCTGATTTTGTTGTTCAAGATAGCAACGCCAGGCATTAGCAACAGTGCTAAAAAGTTTTCCATTTCTTTAAAATTTGTCAGTTTATCTTACAAACAATAAACCCCTTATTCACCCCCCTCTAAGGGCGCCAACAGATCCAACACATGGTATCAGAGCGAGGTTATTCCAAAATGGTCTCACAATCGGGAGTAATGGCGCATCACGATCATGCCTTTTTGGAGGGTCAAGGGATAAGTAGACCTCCACTATTTACTGGAACTGATTATAATTATTGGAAAACTAGAAAGCGTTGTTTTTTAACTGCTTTAGATAATGACGTTTGGGGTATGGTAGAACAAAGTTATTTTCCACCAACATTTGTTGTTGGAGAAGTCACTATGGAAAAACCTAGAGATAGATGGGATGACAATGATAAGGTGAGATGTAAGAATAATGCTAAAGCAATGAATGCGTTATTTTGTGCTTTGGATAGAACGGAATTTAATAGAACTTATGCTTGCGAAACAGCTTATGATATTTGGAATCTTTTAGAAATTACACATGAAGGCACTTCGCAGGTGAAGGATTCAAATCTCTTCCAACTTGAATCCGAGTATGAGAAATTCCGGATGGAGACAGATGAAGACGTGGATTCTATGTACACAAGGTTCACCAAAATCGTCAACGACTCAAAAGTGCTTGGAAAGGTGTTCTCCAACGGCGACTTGGTGAGAAAAATTCTAAGGTCTCTCCCTCCAATGTTCAATCCAAAGGTGATGGATATCTCGGAGTCGCACGACTTGAAAAAGCTCCAAATTGAGAGCCTTATTGGGAACCTCAAGACCCATGAGGTTGAACTCAAAATTCAACAACAAGAGTACAACTTGGATCCAAAGAAGAAGAGCTTGGCCTTAAAGTCAAAGAAGGAGGCAAATGAAGATGATGATGAAGAGGACGAGGAGAGCCTTTTTGTGAAGAAGTTCAAAAGGTTCATGAAGAATCCGGAAAGGAGAAACACCTTCCGGAAATATTTCATCAAAAAGAGATCTTCATCAAAGAAAGAGAGAGGTAGTGACGAGGACGAGCATGAACGACCACCACCGGAGTGCTACCATTGTAGAAAGACCGGACATATTCGGAGCAAGTGCCCAAAATATCTGAAAGAGCGTAAAGAAAAAGGGTACAAGGGAAATGAGAAGAAGAAGGTCCTAAAAGCGGCTACATGGGATGACTCCTTCTCCGAGGTTTCAAGAGGCTCATCCACTAGTGATGAAGAAGAGGCAAACATGTGCCTAATGGGAAAGAGTAACAAGATATCCGAAGATGAATGCAGTGTCCAAAGTGACACTGAGGTAACTCTCCCTACTTCTTATGATGATTTATATATTGAATATTTACAAACATGCAAATTTTTTCTATAAAAGTTTAAAAGATATTGATCTTCTAAATTCTGAAAATAAACTTTTGTTAAAAGAAAATAAAAAATTATCTAAACAATTGGGGAAAGAAAAGGTATCTTGCGAAGAGTGCAATCACTCCTTGGCAAGAGTGAAAGAACTTGAAGAAGCTCTTTCTAAATCCCACTTCACTATTGAACTTCTTACTAAGGAGAATGGGGATTTGGAAAGAACTTTAAAAACCTCTCTTTCTAAAATAGAAGATGGAAAGAAAAGCTTTGCGAATCGGTGCGTTATGTTAGTAACGGAAAACACAGTTCTCAAAGCCCGTATTCATGATTTAAATTTGGCTATTAAAAAATTCGGAGTTGGAAAAAGATCTCTGGACATGATCTTGGCCAACCAATGCCATGGGAGTGCCAAATCTGGCCTTGGATATAGTTCTGGAAGCTATCGCCAGGCATTAACTCCTAACGCCGGCGTTAGCCATAATTCCAGAAAAATTAATTCTGGTAATAATAATTTCAAAAACTTAAATGTTACCTCATATTCTTGCAAGAGCTTACTCAAAACTTCAAAAAGGGTCTCATCCCCTTTTATAGCGTGTGCCAAATGTCATTTATTTGGACACACCTCAAACTCTTGTAAGAAAAAGGGTCGCAATGCTATAAACAAATCTAGGTGCCTAAGGTTTCCACCTATTCTATGGGAGGAACCTCTTGGGTATCCGGATCTTTACTCTCATCTCCTTTTTAGGTATGTTGACAGGCTAAGGACAAACAGGACGTGGGGTATTTGGATTCAGGATGCTCCAAACACATGACGGGAAACAAAGCAAAGTTCCTTAGCCTTGCGATGAAGAAAGGAGGGATGGTGACCTTTGGTGACAACGGTAAAGGAAGGATCATGGGCATCGGTACAGTGGGTAACGATTCTTTCTCAATCTCTAATGTTTTATATGAAGATGGTTTAAAACATAATCTAATTTCAATTAGTCAATTATGTGATAAGGGTTTAAATGTATTATTTGAATCATCTACAAATCTTTGTAAAATTATAAATTCTAAAACAAATGATGTCGTACTCACCGCACCTAGGATGCATAATGTTTATATGATTACTTTTAATGATCTTTCAAATTCTTATTTAAAATGTTTTATTTCTAAAAATGAAGAATTAGAACTTTGGCATAGGCGCCTTGGTCACTCTAGCACCAAGCTTATTTTGAAATTATCAAAAGATAAATTAATTAAGGGATTACCTATGCTTAATGGAAATTTATCTTCTCTTTGTACGCCTTGCCAAAAAGGAAAATTTTCAAAAAATTATTTTAGGAGCAAAAATGTAATTTCTACCACTAGACCTCTTCAATTAATTCATATGGATTTATTTGGACCGGTTAGCACTTCTAGTCTAGGAGGTAGAAAATATTCGTTTGTAATAATTGATGATTTCTCTAGATTTTGTTGGACATTATTTCTATCTTCCAAATCCGATGCATTCCTTGAATTTACTAAACTATGCATTCGTATTCAAAATGAACTTGATTTAAACATTAAATGCATACGTTCGGATCATGGAGGAGAATTTGAAAATGATAGATTTTCTTCTTTTTGTGATGATTTAGGAATTAAACATGAATTTTCCGCTCCTCGCACCCCACAACAAAATGGTGTAGTGGAGAGGAAAAAAAGAACCCTTCAAGAGCTAACACGCACTATGCTTTGTGAATATGGGTTGCCTAAATCATTTTGGGCCGAAGCGGTTAATACTTCATGCTATATCATTAATCGTGTCATGCTTCGTCCTATTTTAAAATTGACACCTTATGAGCTTTACTTTAAAAGAAAACCTAATGTATCTTATTTTTATATGTTTGGTTGTAAATGTTTCATTTTAAACACTAAAGATACACTAGGAAAATTTGATGAAAAATGCGATGAGGGAATTTTCATTGGTTACTCTTCAACTGGCAAGGCTTATAGAATATATAATAAAAAACTAAAGTAGTTGAAGAGTCTATACATGTAAGATTTGATGAGTTTGTTCCTTGTGTAGATTCTAATCATACAGGAAATGAAGACGAACCTATTTCCCCTTTGGAGCATGAGGATGATGAATCACTTGGAGAAAAAGAAGAAGAAAAAGAAGAAGAACAAGAGGAGAAAGAAAATGAGATAATAGATATGTTCCTCCAAGTGTGTTGCAGTTCACTAAGGATCATCCAAAGGAGCTTGTGATAGGAGAACCATCAAAAGGGGTAAGTACTCATTCTTCTTTACATGAGTCTTTTTCAAACCTTTGTTTTATATCCGAAATAGAACCAAAAAATGTTTCAACCGCTTTAAATGATGAATTTTGTTTTATAGCCATGAATGATGAATTAAATCAATTTGAACGTAATAAGGTTTGGAATTTAGTAGAGAGGTCGTCTAATCATCCGGTTATAGGAGTCAAATGGATTTTCAAAAACAAACTAGATGGTGACTCTAGAATTACAAGGAATAAAGCTAGACAAGTTGCACAAGGGTATTCACAAATTGAAGGGGTAGATTTTGATGAAACTTTTGCACCCGTTGCTCGCCTAGAATCAATTAGAATATTTCTTACATTTGCGAGTTTTAAAAGATTTAAATTATTTCAAATGGATGTTAAAAGTGCCTTTCTAAACGGGATTATAAAAGAAGAAGTTTATGTAGAACAACCCCCCGGTTTTGTGAATGAAAAATTTCCTAATCATGTGTATAAGTTAGACAATGCGCTTTATGGATTAAAGCATGCGCCACGTGCTTGGTATGATAGATTGAGATTATTTTTGATAAAGCACGGTTATAAAATGGGAAGTGCGGATAATACACTCTTCATTAAGCATGCAGATAATAATTTGATTATATTGCAAATTTATGTTGATGATATCATCTTTGGAGCCACTAATGAAGAGTTATGCAAAGAAATAATTTTAGTGATGAAAAATGAATTTGAAATGAGCTTGGTAGGAGAACTCACTTATTTTCTAGGATTTCAAATCTCACAAAAACAAGATGGTATATTTATTTGTCAACTAAATATGTTCATGATATTCTTAAGAGATTTGGATTTGAAAACCTAAAGCAAGCCAATACTCCTATGAGTGCATCACTAAAGTTAGGAAAAGATGAAGTCGGTATTTCAATAGATCAAACATTATATAGAGGAATGATATGCTCATTGCTTTACTTAAGCGCATCTAGACCCGATATTATGTTTTCCGTTTGCTTATGTGCTAGATTTCAAGCTAACCCAAAAGTACCACATTTAAAAGCGGTTAAACGTATTTTTAGATATCTAATCGGAACACCTAGATTAGGCTTATGGTATCCTCATAATAATTGTTTTATTCTACATGGTTTTTCTGATTCGGACTATGCGGGTTGTTCATTAGATCGTAAAAGCACTAGTGGCACGTGTCATTGTATAGGCCCTTCACTAATATCATGGTCGAGTAGGAAACATAATTATGTTGCCCTCTCCACCACCGAGGCCGAATATATCGCACTAGGTAGTTGTTGTGCACAAGCATATGGATGACCCAAACGTTAGAAGACTTTGGTGTTTATCTAAATAACATTGAATTAAAGTGTGACAACAAGAGCGCTATAGATCTCACAAACAATCCCGTACATCATTCTAGATCTAAACATATAGATGTCTGACATCATTTCATTAGAGATCATATTAAGAAGGAACATGTTAAAATTAGCTTTATAGGGACGGAATCACAACTTGCCGACATTTTTACCAAACCTCTACCCGTTGCACGTTTTCACATGCTTAGGTTAGAATTATGTGTCTTAGAAATGCCATTTTGACCCTTATAAAGAGCTATCAAATTATTTTATGTACTTTGCTATTTTTTTCTCTTTTAAAAAAATTAAAAATCAATAAAAATTTAAAAACTATAGGAAAACCACCAAAAACACGCTAAAAAGGCCATCATATCAACTCCATAATGTCTGAAATTTCAACTGTATGAAGGCCTATTTATATTACAAATGTATCATGAAAAATATTTTTCAAACAGTCAAAAATTGGTGTTCTGTCTCGGCGTTAAGAAGTTAACGCCTGGCGTTAGCTTCTATGCTCAGAATTTTTTTGTGTGTGTTTTTACAACTGTGTTGGTATTTTGGTGTTTTCTTTCAAAACTTAAAAACAAAAAAATTACTATAAGCTTAAATGTTGATTTCAAGGATGATTATATAGATATTGGTTCAAGACTATTTATAATGTTTAATTTAAACCTTCATGTTTCATTAAAAACATTGTTTTGATTTAATCATGCCTTCAAAATCAATTCTCTTCAAATGTGCAAAGAGTTTGAGAATAGATAACATATGTCGAAATGCTTTTACATGCCTCTAAGTATGAGTAAAGTTTTTATCTTTGATAATGATTTTCTCACTTACACTTTTTGGTTAATATACATGTGTTTTTAAATCTTATTTTTACATGGTTGTGTAGCATAAGAATTTATTTTGAATTTCATAAACAGCTTACCTACACAACATTAAATTCTTTCTTGAATTCTTTGTTTTTCATGCACTGGTATTTAGAGAAATGTGGTAAACAAAATTCAAAACAAAATATAAACTATGTTTGCTAAACAAGTGAATTCGGAGTCCTTTGTCACTAAGTCTAAAAAAGCAACAAATGAATGACAAGGATAACTCCACCAAGCACTACTTGAACCTCCTGATAAGTCTTAATGAGCATTGTGAGGTTGAGCACCTTGGAAAGAATTGTAAAGTGTCTTGTGCAAACAAAATTTTCACCACATCTCATAAAACAAAACTATAGTGCATTGAAATTTGTGAAAGTAAAGTTGTTTTTGTTCAATTTAATTTATGTTCTTACATTACATAGTTTCATGTGGTTTGATTTCTACACTTGTATGCTTTATTAAAACACATTTATTGTACACATCATTATCAATTATAATACTTCCACTCATGAGAATTGGACTTAAAGCTTACCTATATTGTTCTCTACAATCATGAGTAAATACACTAGATAGCGAAGTATGATCTTTACAATGTTCATGATTACTTGAAATGCAAATTATTTTACATTGTAAACCTATATTCCATTGATATTATATATTCTTGCTTGCTAACTTTAAATATTCAAAACTTCAAATGTCTTTGCAACTTGTGTATTTCAATTCAAAACATCTACTTATTTGATTTACAACGCTTATTATGTTTTGTTCTTACAAATTCTTAACGATGTTCAAATATTGCTTTCGCTGTGTTCACTTTCAAAAAAGTTGCAATTATCTCTACAGAGTGCACAAAAGAACAAATTCCTACTACTCATCTCTATCTCCTTTTGATTATAACAAAAGGGGGAGAAGAGACTAACTTCAAGAAATAACTTAGAGAAATCTATTATTTAGGGGGAGTACATTATGACATGCATTCATGTAGGGGGAGTATCCACATAGGGGGAGTATGCATGATTATCATGCTCATCATATACTATAAACACTACACTATTTTTATTTCTTATTAATGGATTTGTTATTATCAAAAGGGGGAGATTGTTGGAGCTTGTGTTCCATATCTCTTAGTTTGAGAATAACAAATCACACTTTGTATTTAATCTTGTATTTTTGTGTGTTTAGAGTATGCAGGAACTATAGGTGCAATACTCCATAGGTATAAAATAGATTGGAGATGATTCTCTGGAATATGTTCTAACGCTCGCGTTAGTAGTTAACACCCAGCGTTATCAACCCCTGAGAAGAAAACCGCTGAGACGAAAACCGCTGAGAAGGAAACTGCGTTCGACAAATGGAAGCTGCGTTTTACGAACTCTGAAGGCGCTCGACGAAATCTGAAGGAAGCTGCGTTCGATGAACGAGGAGTTCCGTTCGACGAAATTTCCTGCGCTCGATAAGCTGCGTTCGACGAACGAGGAGTTTCGTTCGACGAAATTTCCTGCGCTCGACAAACTTGAGCTCGACAAGCTGTGTTCGACGAACGAGGAGTTCCGTTCGACGAACTGAGCCTGCGTTCGACGACATTGCGCCCGACAACTGTGTTCGACGAACTTGAAGTTCCATTCGACGAAATTGATTCCATTCGACGAATGTTTGCTCTGTCACGATCCCGGTGGTTTGCACGATCCAGACGGTTGCGGTTTTTTCCGTTTGACGAAGGGTGCGTTCGACGAAGGCTTGTTTGACGAAATCAGTCCCGTTCGACGAAATTTGGTTCTATCACGCTTCTGACGGTTTGCACGACTTCAGCAACTGACATACACGATGTTTAACGCTGGCATTAACGCTAACGCCAGGCGTTAGCTCCCGTGTCTATTTAAAGACCTGATTTCATTGTTCAAGACAGCTTTTTCTGGAAGCCTTCACTCCAATCGTTTGAGAGAGCATTTCATCCCCGAATTCAGAGAGAACTCCCAACACCACCATTGAGGAACAAGAGTGAGAAGGAGATTTGCAATGGTAAATTTGAAGAAGGACGCTCGCTTCAACTCCGATGATGATCAAAGCGTGTCTTCAACATCTCCTTCAGCGCTCTTCAATATAGGGAGTCTTTTATTCTGATTTTTAACTTTATCTTTTCATGTACTTGTAACCGTAGTGAAATCGCCGCCTTGCGTGTGGAGACTAGGTGCTTGTGCGGCTTAGGGTGTAATTCGTCGCCTTGTGCATGGCGACTAGGTCAAGGGTAGATCTAGGGGGTGGCTAGAGGCCTTATCTGGGGATAGATAGACTATAGCCAACCGGTCCTTGGGAGAAGGACTGGTGAAGGAACAAAAAAGAGATTTTCAACTTGTCGCCTCAATTTCAAGCGTTATTGAAATATTATCCTTGTAATCATTTTGTGATATATAAAATTCCTTTTTCAGTATATCTATTTTTCTGGATTTGTATTTCATTTGAGATTGTGCAAGTAAAATCACTTTGATTATTTCTGCCAAAATATTTTCTGGAGGGATAACGCCAGACGTTAACTAGTCAACGCCAGACGTTAGTAACAGTGCTAAAAAGTTTTATGTTTCTTTAAAATCTGTCAGTTTGTCTTAAAAACAGTAAACCCCTTATTCACCCCCCTCTAAGGGCGCCATCAGATCCAACAGAAGGACTTGAACATAATCTAATCAGTATTAGCCAGATGTGTGATGGTGAATACAAAGTTGTATTCACTAAGTCTTTGTGTCATATAGTTAGCTCTAGAACTGACCAATTAGTATTGACTGGGCTTTGGAAAGGTAAGGTCTAGGTTGTAGACTTTGAGTACACAAAGTCTGAGATCTGCTTATTCAACTCCCAGTTAGAAAACATTGAGCTGTGGAATAGGAGACTTAGTCACCTTAATTTTAATACCATTGCCAAACTCTCCAAGCTCAACCTAGCAAGGGGCTTACCAACTAGTAAGTTCAATAAAGACCATCCCTGTAGAGCCTGCCAACTAGAAAAGCAGATCAAAGCATCGTTCAAACCAATTGGTAAGAATGATTCCACCAGAATCCTATTCCAACTGCACATGGACCTATTTGGTCCCATCTCCACTCAAAGCTTAGCAGGTAAGTCTTATACTTTAGTCATTGTTGATGAATTTTCTAGGTTCAACTGGGTGTTCTTTCTAAAAGCTAAGTCAGACAACTTCAAGATCCTCTCAAGATTCATTAGACAGATTCAATCTGAATTCAATACTCAGGTTGCGATGATCAGAAGTGATCATGGTACTGAGTTTGAAAATCAGTTAATGTGTAGATTATGTGAGGATAAAGGGATGAGACAAAGCTTTTCAGCTCCTAGAACCCCCCCAAAAAATTGGATGGCTGAAAGGAAAAATAGAACCCTAATTGAATAAGGAAGGACATTATTGGCTGAATCCAAGTTGCCCAGTCCTTTTGGGTTGAGGAAGTAAATACATCCAACTATGTTCTGAATAGGAGTCTCATCCACAAGACTAAGTTGAAGACTCCCTATGACTTATTGAAGGGAAAGGCACATATAGTCACTTACTTTAGGATATTTGGGTGTACTTGCTTTATCCTCAACAACGGGAAATGTCACCTTGCCAAATTTGACAAGAAGGCTGATGATGGGATATTCTTGGGATATTCCTCATCAAGAAAGGCATATAGGTGCTATAATAAGAGCTCTCTCAAAATTGAGGCGTCTGTGCATGTAGTTTTTGATGAAACTAACATGTTTTATAAGGGGGAAGGAAACTTCCACTAACACTATTTTGCAGGAAGAAGATCAGCTAGCAGAACAAGTTGAAAGGCTAAGCATAATGGACCATCCATCAGTGTATCAAGACAAAGGGAAACAAATGATTTACACTGATTCAGATGAAGATTCTGCAGCAGATGAAGAGGAAATCACAGCACCTGAGGTGCCAGCAATAGAGATCACTCCAGAGAATGAGGATGAAGTTCCAACTGTCACTGAGCAAGTGATTCCTCGGGTAGAAGAGACTATCCTAGATAACTCAACAAGATCTAGGATGACCCTAAAAGATCATCCTTCAACTCAAGTTATAGGAGACTTGATAGTGGGAGTCAAGATAAGGAAATAGCTCACTAGTGAAACAATGCTGCGATGCTACCTCTCTCTGTATGAACCCAAGAAGTTTGAAGAAGCAGATAGTGATCCTCACTGGATATCTGCTATGCAAGATGAGCTAACCTAGTTTGAGAGGAACAAGGTTTGGAGATTGGTTGAAAGACCAAAGAATTACCAAGACATTGGCACTAAATGGGCACTCAAAAACAAAATGGACTCAACAGGAGTCATAATCAGAAATAAGGCCAGACTTGTGGCCCAAGGATACAGGCAAAAGGAGAGGATTGACTTAAACCAGACATTTGCTCTAATAGCAAGGCTGGAGGCCATCAGAATGTTTCTGGCATATGCAGCTCACATGAAGATCAAAGTGTATCAAATGTATGTGAAGAGTGCTTTTCTAAATGGAACTCTTCAAGAAGAAGTGTATGTGGAGCAGCCCCCAGGTTTTGTCAATCCAACTTTTTCCTCTTTTGTGTATAGGTTAGATAAAGCATTGAATGGTCTTAAGTAAGCTCCAAGAGCTTGGTATGAGACGCTTTCCACTTTCCTTTTGGAACACTCCTTTGAAAGAGGGAAAGTGGAGTAACTCTCTTCACAAGAGCACATAAGAATCAGCTATTGCTAGTACAAATATATGTCGATGATATTATATTTGGTTCAACTGATCAATCTCTCTAGAAAAGGTTTGCTTACCTAATGCAATCAAGATTTGAAATGAGTAGAATGAGGGAGTTATCTTATTTCCTTTTTCTTCAAGTAAGACAAAATGCAGATGACATTTTCTTATCCAAATCCAAGTATACTAGAGAACTCATCAAGAGGTTTGGGATGGAAAATGCCTCTGTTATGAAAACGCCCATGGCTACTAATGCTGTTTTGGATAGAGATGAAAAGGGTAAGTCCTTTTTCCATAAGACTTACAAAGTAGTCATTGGCTCTCTTCTCTACCTAACAACTAGCAGACCTGATATAATGTTTGCTACCTGATGAGTAGTATTTATGCGTATTTTAATTATAGTATTTAGTTTAGTTTTAATTTAAAAATGCAAATATTATTTATATTTTAGTTTAAAATCACTTCTTTTATAATTTCTGTTCTAAATGTAGTTTTACTTTTATTTTTGCAGAATTTTGGGAAAAATTGGAAAAAATCACAAGTCATACCCTCAGTCACGCCTGTGACTAAGGGCGTGTATCCTAAAGATCTGCGTTCGACAAAATTGGAGTTGTGTTAGATGAAAACTCTCTGCCACTGCGTTCGACAAAATTGGAGCTGCGTTCGACGAAAGCTCTCTGCCCCTGCGTTCGATGAAATTGGAGTTGCGTTCGACGAAAGCTCTCTGCCCCTGCGTTCGACAAAATTGGAGCTGCGTTCGATGAAAGCTCTCTGCCCCTGCGTTCGACGAAGCCTGAGCTGAGTTCGACGAACGCACTCTGCCACGCCGAATTCTAGCCCACGCTGCATTAATTGAAGTCGCCCAGGTACACACCGGTGACCCGAAATGTCATGCCTGTGACTTTCCCGCGTGATCCCTGCACACCGCCGAGCCGCAAGCCAGCCCATGCTGCATTTAATGAAGCCGTCCAAAGTCCCGCCCGTGACCCAAGTGACACGGGCGTGTAATGTCCGAATTTCACCCGTCGTCACGCAAAGTCCACACCACTGTCAGATCCAATGTCTACAATGTTTACACGCCCTAGGTCACGCCCGTGACCGAGGGCGTGTAACTTGAAATTTTTGCCTATAAATTCAGAGGCTCTCCCTTGAGTTGGGTGTTCAGATTTTTGGAGATGGGGAGGTGCTGCTAGAGCTGTTAGTGAGCTTTTCATGTTCATGTTCATGTTTTTCCTTAAGCTTTCATGTTCTCTTTTTCATGTAATGTACTAGTTTTTATTTCTTTCATGCACTAGTTAATTAAAGCTTGTAATCTTAATTTCCCTTGCTTTGTACTCTTTAATTATGGTTTGTAATAGTTTTGGTTTTCAATAAATTTAAGTTTGCTCTCTTTCATGTTCTCTTTCTCTTTAGCAATTTCTCTTTCATGCAATGGTAATTTTTCTTTCCTTTCATGCAATGTTTAATCTTTTCATTTAGCTTGCAATTTGTCTATTTTTAGTTAAGTAAAACAACCTCCAAAAAAATCGTTCGATAAGATAATGGTGATTTTCCTCGAAGTAGAAGTAATCAACGCGCCCCGTGGAATACGACCTTGATATTCCTAAATATCCTACACTATAGACGATAAGGTACACTTGCCTTAATCAGATATAGTTTTGGAGAAAATCTTCAAACCTTCACTTAATTTCAAAACACAAAATTTCTATATCAAGTTTTTGGCACCGTTGCCGGGGACTTTGCGTAGATATTTTGAAAAGAGGATAGCTATTAATTTTATCATGCTTCTTTTTATTTTATTTTATTTTTTCTAACTTTCAAAAAGAAAAAAAAATTAGTTTTTCCTCTTCCTTTCTTCTCTTTTTAGTGTATGACCCGAGGTAGCACTTCGATTATTCATTTTGATCCAGAGATCGAGCGAACCTTTTTGAGGCAGCGCCGTTCTCGTGATTAGGAAAATCAAGTAGAATTCGAAGAGTCGATCGGGGACACTAACACAGTGAAGATGGATCATAATCTTAATCCTTCTAATCTTAACGAGCCAAATCCTAATGAGGACGCGCAACGGACCATGTCCTACTATGCGCGGCCGAATTTGGAAGGCACACAGTTGATTATTGTTCGCTCCACAGTGGCGAACAATAATTTTGAGATCATGTCCAACATCATACAAATGGGGCAACAATCGGTGACCTTCGATGGTCAACCGGACGAAGATCCAAATTCGCATATTTCTTACTTTCTTGAAATTTGTGATACTTTTAAAATCAATGGCGTCACCGATGACGCCATTCGATTGCATCTTTTTTCCTTTTTCTTTGCGGTCTAAGGCCAAGTAGTGGCTGGGCTCCCTACCTAGGGGGTCCATCACTACATGGGCCGAAATGGCGGAAAAATTTCTCAATAAATATTTCCCGCCTTCAAAGACCGCTAAATTGCGCACAGATATTGCGTCATTTATGCAAATTGACTCGGAGACTCTCTATGACACATGGGAGCGCTTCAAGGAGCTTTTGCGTAGATGCCCTCACCACGCACTTCCCACTTGGCAACAAGTGCAAATTTTTTATAATGGCTTAAATCTCTCAACGAGATAAATGTTTGAAGCGGCCGCCGGGGGGACATTAAATAACAAAACCCCGAACACCGCTCAAGAGCTTTTTGAAGAGATGGCCATGTGTTGGGGAAATGATTTACCTTAACCCCTAGAATTGAATAGAATATAAATTCTAAGTATGAAAAATTAGGCTAAGTAAATATGCGTCGAATAGTATTCGACGCAACGTCGAAATATAGTCGACGTTTCTCTCAGAATGAGTCGAAATAATTCTAAGAAGAATTCGACGTAATCATAGTCGACGTACCTCTGACTTCTAGTCGATGCATTTGATAAAGTCGACGCACCTTTGTCGACTCACCTTCCTTATTCTCCTCTCGACGTCCAGCCAGGATGAAATTGACGTTTACGTCGAATAGTAATCGACGCACGTCGATATCTATAAGTAATTCAAATTCACGCTAGATCTCTTTCCTTCTTTATGTAGATCTGATTTTTATGGAATGATATTATTCTTTTATAGCCGTTCTGAATCAGCCTTTCCTTCTATCTGATATTTGGCTAATTTGATTAAATTATTATGGATATTATTTGAAATCAGAATGAATTCTTTTCCTTCTACAGAAATATTGATTATGGAAACTCTTATCTCTTTCTAATTCTCTGTCTGCTAATTGATTATTCTCCTTTAGCAGTATATTTTAAATAGAGCTATAAATAAGAAGGAGGTCGGCAGAGAATGTGAACAAGTAATCCACCATATACATTTGAAAAAGAGGAAGAGCTCCCAACTGAAGAGTGAGAAAGATGAGAAAAGAGATAGTGTGCTGCAGTAAAGAAAAAGCCTTCTTCTTCTCCTTCTTCTGAAGCCATTCTGCTGCAAACTCTGAAAGCTCTCACAAAAGAGAGAAAAGCTTACAATCTCCTTCTCACTATAGAAGAGAGATCATATTCACTATACTTGTGCTTCTAATCTTCTTGCTAGGAAGAAGATTCTTTCTTACATATATCATTTTCTGTTCTTCTACTTGTTCTACTTCTTCTTCTCATTCTATTTTCAAATTGTGTAAAAGAGTTTTTAGAATCTCTCTTCAAAAAATTCAGTTGTAGTGGTTCTAAGAGTCTCCTTACCAAAAGACTCAGTTTGGTTCTAAGAGTCTCCTTATCAAAAGACTCAGTCTGGTTCTAAGAGTCTCTTTATCAAAAGACTCAGTGCAAGTTAGTGAATTCCTACCAAGGGGGTAGAAGAGTGGACTACCCAAAGTTTGGGGAACCACTATATTTCTTTGTGTTGTGCTGTGATTTACTTCTTGTTACTTCTCTTCTTTACTTGCTTAATTCTTGTTGGTGTGTGGGAAGCCTAAATCTGTGATTATTACACATATATATATAATAGCACAAAGTATTTTTAAATCTCTATTCACCCCCCCCCCCCCCCTCTAGAGAATTCTAGTGAGGTTAACTGTGCACTTTCAATTGGTATCAAAGCGAGGTTGATCTAAAAAGGTTACCTCCTTGATCAAAAAGATCCTACCTCTTTTTATATATATATATATCTGTAAAAATTATGTTTCACATGGCACAAATCAAAGATTATGCATCCACCAGACCACCAATTTGCAACCTTGAAAAGTTTGCACTTTGGAAAACAAGAATTAAAATTTATCTAAACTCTATTGATGGAGAATTATTTGATGTTATTATGATAGGTCATCCCAAGCCATTCAAGAAGGACTCAAGTGGAAAGGTCACACAAACACTTGCTCCAAAGGCTGAATGGACAGATGAAGAAAAGAAAGCTCAAGCATGTGATGCCAGGGCTATGAATATCTTAGTCTCAACCCTCTCAGATGAAATCTTCCAAAAGATTGCTGAATATGAGTCAGCTAAGGAAATATGGGAAGCTCTCAATAAAATGGTAGAAGGTAGTGCTGATGAGAGGAAGGATAAAAAGGCATTACTCATCTCTCAATATGAAAACTTCCAGAAGAAAGAAAATGAAAGTGTTGCTGACATGTATGCAAGATTCAGCCTCATAATAAATGAGCTAAATACACTTGAGAAGGACATATCTCTCACTGAGATAACTGACAAATTGCTAACTTGCTTCCCTAGCTCTTGGGATTCAAGAATCTGGCCAATTAAAGACTCCAAAAGTCAAAAAGAAATCTCAACAGATGTCCTGTTGGGTAAATTAAGATCTTATGAACAGCTGTTGAAAATAAGAGCTGAGAAAGAAGAGAAAGAAAAGGCTCCTCCACTCTCAAAAGAAAAGAGCATTGCTTTGAAGGCTACTGAAGGTGAACCCTCTACAAATGATGAAGAGCTAATCAGTCTACTGGCCAGAAGGTTCAAGAAGTGGATCAAAACAGAAGGATCCAGAAGGAGAGACTCAAGAACCAGGTATGACAAAACTCCTAATAAAGAGATTATATGTTACTCTTGCAGGGAACCTGGACACATTGCACCTGAATGTCCTAAAGAGATCAGCAATAAGAAAGATCTGAAAAGAACAGATCTAAAGAAGAAGGAGAAGAAAGAGAATGGGTTCATTGCTCAATCATGGAGTGATTCAGAATCTGAAGGGAGTACCTCATCTGAAGATGATCAGAAAAAGGCTAAGCAAGAGGAAACCTGTTTGATGGCTACTGAAAAGCCTGAAGATACATCTCTGGTAAATAAATTTGAAGATATAGATTTCTCTTCCACTGACTTCAAAAATAGTTTCAAAGAATTCTGTTTAGATCTAGTCAAATCTGAGAAAGAGGTAAAGGAACTAAGAAATGAACTAAACAATCTCAAACAAATAAATACACAACATAAAAACTATGAGCTCAGTCTAGGACTCTCAGAGGAACAACTAAATAAAATTAATACTGAAAATCAAGCACTAAGAAATGAGCTAGCAAAGGCAAAAGCTTTTGAAGACTCTCTAAATGGCAGAAGTCAGAAGCTCAAGAATATCTCTAACAATCTCACTGATAGATTTAGACAACTAGAATATAACACTGACTTAGAACCCAAACCTCAATCACCCAGCAAATCTGTGTGGAGACATCCTATTCACTTCACTAGGGAAAATCATTTGACAGGAGAAAGATCACAAGAAAATTCAGAAACAACCACTGTTTTTAACAAAGATAGTCCCACTATATATGAAGGAATCCTAGGAAAATATCCTCAGAAAAGAAATAAATTTGCGTCGAATTATTATCTACGTACGTCGAATTCTACTCAACGCAACTCAAATAATGCATCGATTTCTAATCAACGCAGACACCAAAATACGTCGACTTCCAATCGACGCAATCTCTCCTATGCTTCGACTAAAAGTAACCACAGAATGAAGGAAGCGTCGACTTTCACTTGACACAACTTTAAACATACGTCGAATTCATATCGACGCAACCAATCTAACAGAAATGTCTCCTTTTCCAAAAAGTCTTCTCAATCCATTTCCTTTTATTATGAACACTATTTCTGCAACATTACCAAAGACAATTGGTATGATAAGCCAATACCCCTAAAGGAGGAAGGATATTCTGAAAAACCCACTTATTCTTTCATTAAACCTTTCAGTGTTGGGAAGAAGGGACCCCAGCTTAGGAGGGCCTAAACTAATGTTTAAAATCTTATGTGCAGATGTATCACATCTCCAGGCTGGTGTGGTACTTGGACAGTGGATGCTCCATGCACATGACAGGGTACACAAACCTATTAATCAATTTTAAGGATAGACTTGGACCACCAGTGACTTTTGGAGATTCTAGCTGTGGCCAAACCAGGGGGTTTGGAGATTTCAAAGAAGGGAAAGTCACCTTCAAGAATGTGGCAGTAGTCAAAGGACTGAAGCACAATCTGATAAGTATAAGTCAGATATATGACAGTGGTAAGTATGAGGTAAAATTCACCACACTATTTTGCCATATTATTGATATCAAGACTGGTGCCATAGTACTTAATGGAATTAGAAAAGGGAAGGTATATATAGTAGATTTTAGCTCCTCACCCACAGAAGTTTGTTTGTTCAACAATATTATTAACAAAAGTGAATTATGGCATAGGAGACTGAGTCATCTAAACTACAAAACCGTTAGTAAACTATCAAAGAATAACCTAGTAAGAGGCCTACCAAAGGGTAGATTCTCTAAGGACTCCCCATGTAGACCTTGCCAACTAGGAAAACAGACCAAGTCATCCTTCAAACCAATTGGTAAGGATGACTCCCCTAGGATTCTCTACTTACTGCACATGGATCTCTTTGGTCCCATATCCACTCAGAGCTTAGGTGGAAAGTCTTATACCTTAGTTATTGTAGATGATTATTCTAGGTTTAGCTGGGTATTCTTTCTAAGGGCCAAGTCTGAAACCCATAAGATTCTCTCAAGATTCATAAGACGGATTCAATATGAGTTCAATACTCATGTTTCAATTATCAGAAGTGATCATGGGACTGAATTTGAAAATCAGTCAATCAGTAGTTTCTGTGAGGATTTAGGTATTAAACAAAGTTTTTCAGCCCCTAGAACTCCTCAACAAAATGGAGTTGCTGAAAGAAAGAATAGAACTTTAATTGAATCAGGAAGGACCTTACTTGCAGAATCAGGATTACCAAAAACCTTCTGGGCTGAAGCAGTCAACACTGCAAACTATGTTCTAAATAGAAGCCTCATACACAAAACTAAGTCAAAAACTCCATATGAACTCCTGAAGGGAAAAACACCCATTGTTAAATACTTTAAAATATTTGGATGTGCTTGCTTTATCTTAAATAATGGGAAGGGTCATCTTGCCAAGTTTGACAAGAAGTCTGATGATGGAATATTTCTTGGGTACTCATCATCTAGTAAAGCTTATAGATGCTATAACAGGAGAACTCTCAGAATTGAAGAATCTATGCACATTATATTTGATGAAACTAACATGCTGTTTAAGGGGGAGGAAACTTCCACCAATCCTTTTCCACAGGAAAATAGCAGCATAGAGACTCAGCTTGAACAACTGACTCTAGAGAACAGAGACACTGGGAAAGAAAACCAGCTACAGGAAACAAGTGAGGAGTCTGAACAAGAGCATGAAGAAGGTTCAGAGAAGGGCAATCAAAACCAACTCCCACAAGAGAACATAGTTCAGGAAGAACAGTTTGACAATGATCCCATTGTTAATGAGGAAGAAGAGCATCTGACAAATTCAAGCAGGATAGGGATCAATATGAAAAATCATCCACAATCCCAAGTAATTGGAGACCCCAATACTAGAGTTAGAACAAGACACCAAGTCTCCAATGGGATGATGCTCCAATGCTTCTTATCTCAAGTTGAACCAAAGAAATTTGAGGAAGCAAACTGTGATCCTCACTGGATTATAGCCATGCAAGAAGAACTAAGCCAATTTGAGAGAAACAAAGTGTGGAACTTAGTTGAGAGACCAAGAAACTACCCAGTCATTAGTACAAAATGGGTATACAGAAACAAACTAGATTCCACTGGAGTAATTGTCAGGAACAAGGCAAGACTTGTAGCACAAGGATACATACAAGAAGAAGGAATAGACTACAATCAAACCTTTGCTCCAGTAGCAAGATTGGAAGCAATCAGACTCTTTCTCGCCTTTGCATCCTTCATGAAGATGAAAGTCTACCAGATGGATGTCAAGAGTGCTTTTCTGAATGGTGACCTTCAAGAAGAGGTGTATGTAGAGCAACCACCAGGTTTTGTCAATCCCTCCTCACCTAACTTTGTTTATAGACTTAACAAAGCACTTTATGGTCTTAAGCAAGAACCAAGAGCCTGGTATGAAACTCTCTCCAACTTCCTTTTAGAAAATTCTTTTGAAAGAGGAAAAGTAGATAAAACAGTTTTTACTAGAACCCATAAAAATCAGCTCCTTCTTGTTCAAATCTATGTAGATGACATCATCTTTAGCTCAACTCATCCCAAACTTTGTAAAAGATTTGCTGATTTAATGCAATCAAAATTTGAAATGAGTAGTATGGGAGAACTCTCTTATTTCCTAGGGCTACAAGTGAAACAAAGCAGTGAGGGAATCTTTGTATCACAATCTAAATTCACTAAAGAGTTAATTAAAAAGTTTGGTATGGAATCAACATCTACCATGAAAATACCTATGGCAACTAACGCCATTATAGAAAAGGATGACAAGGGAAAATCAGTAGATCAAAAGACATATAGGGCAATCATAGGATCCCTTCTCTATCTAACAGCTAGCAGACCTGACATTATGTTTGCAACCTGCATATGTGCTAGATTTCAGGTTGATCCAAAAGAATCCCATCTCACCTCTGTAAAAAGGATTCTTAGATACCTAAAGGGAACACCTGAACTAGGTCTATGGTACTCAACAGAAACAAATTTTGAATTAATAGGATTCTCAAATGTAGACTATGCTGGATGTAGGGTTGATAAAAAAGCACATCTGGTACTTGCCAATTCCTAGGTGACAGATTAATATCATGGTTCTGTAAGAAACAAACTTCAGTCTCAACCTCAACATCTGAAGCTGAATATATAGCTGCTGGGAGCTGTTGTTCACAAATCCTCTGGATGCAAAATCAGCTTCTTGACTATAAATTGGAAGTCAATAACTCTAAAATTTATTGTGATAGCTCTAGTGCCATATCCATAGCTTCCAACCCAGTTCTTCATAGTTGAACCAAACATATAGAGATCAGACATCACTTTCTTAGAGACAATGTAGAAAAAGGTAAGATAACCTTAGAATATATTCCTACAGATAGTCAAAGAGCAGACATTTTTACCAAACCCTTAGATGAAACTAAGCATACTTACTTTATCAACACCTTGGGAATGCTTGATGGAAGCTTGTAAACATCATTGTTGGGGAAATCTAAAAGAGATCAGAACAACTAAGCAAGTACTTACAGATACGTCGATTAACTATCGACGCACCATCGAGAGGAACTCGACGCTAGCATTGATTTCTTAAAGACAAAGATACGTCGATCCCTTATCGATGCACTGTCGATCTAATATCGACGTAAGTCTGCGACCATGTCGACATGAAATTAGGCTGACAATGTTTTGATGGAGCGTCGACTACATATTGACGCATACGTCGACATCAATGACCAACATCACAGATGCTCCGACACATTGACCATGCGTCGACTCCAATTCGACGTAACGTTGACTTCATAATAAAATAGGAAACAAATATTCCCTTCTTCTTTTGACGATTGGTTAACTAATATAACGACTCCAATTCGACGTAACGTTGACTTCATAATAAAATAGGAAACAAATATTCCCTTCTTCTTTTGACGATTGGTTAACTAATATAACTTGATTTCTGTTTCCTTTTCGACGTTTCACCTCCTTTAAATAACACTTCTTATTTCATAACTCATACTCTCACAAACCGCCAAAATCTTCGTCTTCTACCTCTCTCTATCTCTCTGCATCAATGGCGCCAACCCCTGCTCAATCTGCTCTCCTCAAAACAATAAATAATGCTCTGGAACAACTTCTGAATGACTTCCAGACACGTCTGACCACCTTCTTCAATGAGTGGGCCGACTTGCTCACCACCTGTGAAGCCAAATTGGCCAACCTCTCTGCCTCTCTTCCTGAGCTTCATGTTCTTCTTCAAGAACAACCTCTGTCGCCAAAAGGGTTTACATCCTTTCTGAAGGATATAAATCAGGGGGAGAGTTGCTCCAGAAACCCCCCTATCCAGGTTTTTCTTAAAGCTCAGGGCTAACTCTTCTCCAATCTCTAAATACTATCTTTAAGTATTAAATCAACATCATTTTTCTTCTTTTACCATAGGCTCAAATCTTCTCCAATCATTCTGATTACACCTTCAACAAACACCTTGGTGAATCCTCCTCCTATCATACAGAAGGAGATCATGCTGTGGATTCAGCATTCAGAATAGATGCCCCATGTGTTCAGTGGGAGATTGTTGCAGTACAGAATATAGAAGTCCAGGGGGAGGAAGAAACAGCTTTTTCTGATGACTTAAAAGGGCTAGTCTGGATTGAGGCACCCTTGTGTGAGGAAGAATATCAACATCATTCTCCTGGCTTCTCTGCCAGCTACATCAAACTCAAGACACCCTTACTTGAGGATATTCCTCCAGAGGACATTTTGCCTGATGTTCCCTCTCCTACAAAAGTCCCTTCTCCACCTTCACCTTCTAAAGAAAAAACTACATCTCCACCTCTGCCTCTTCCACCACTTCAACCTCCATCTCTACCTCCTCTACTACCCTTACCTCCACAAAAGCTATCTAAGGAAAAACCAAGAGAACAAATGAAAAGAAGAAGTGAACCCATCCCTCATTGGCAAAAATTTTCCAAAGAAGAAAGAAAAGAATATGCAAATGAAAAGAAATATAGAAAGGTTGTTGAGGAGATAAAGATGTTTGAAAAAATGCCTAATATCACTCCTAACAGTCCTGTAAAGGAGTACCATGATCCTGACATGGAAAAGTTGCATGAAGAAATAAGAGAAAGAGAGCTGTATGAATATGAAGCAGCTATGAAAGAATTAGAAGATAAGAGGAATGTCTGGTTGGAAAAGATCAAGAAAGGGATGACTAAAGAACAGATTCTTGCAGAATCTTCCATCAAACATCCAAAGAAATTGTTTGATGTTGAAGCTTATCAAAAGAAAAATCCTCAGGCAGGGCTCATCCTAGAAAAAGGACAAAAACATAAGAGGGGTGTAGGGTGTGCAGAAGATATTTACAATCCCAATAAGAAGCCCAAAAGACCTGTAAGATTAGACAAGTGGCATTACTCACCCTAGAAAGGGAAAGGAAAAATGACTGAGATCCCTGAGAAACAGCAATCAGAGAAGAGAAAATATAGGCCAAAGGTTGACAACAAAGGACCACCTGAGCCCAAGCCTACTCAAAAGAAACCCCAAGACATTACAATTGAGATGATTGATGAAAAGGCAGCAATTATCATCAGCAAGGGCTATTCAATAAATGATACTCCCCCTGATGCTGACAAAGTCCTGGAGAAACTGCACACAATCATCAGAAATGTCCAAGAGCATCCTGATAGAGCCAGGGGCTATATTTTTGATGCTATTGAAAATTTATCTAGAAAACTCTATTCTGCCTTTGTTAATTTCATGTATAACAAGAAGTTTCTAGTTTAAATCTTGTGAAAGACAATTACTTGTTATATGATTTCTTCTGATTGCTTAGCATATTTCTTCTCTATATAAATGTTTTGCTTTGTTGATTAAAAGCTGATACAATTTTTCTCTATATAGGGTTAAGAAAAATAGGGGGAGATTGTTGGGGAAATGATTTATCTTAACCCCTAGAATTGAATAGAATATAAATTCTAAGTATGAAAAATTAGGCTAAGTAAATATGCGTCGCATAGTATTCGACGCAAAGTCGAAATATAGTCGACGTTTCTCTCAGAATGAGTCGAAATAATTCTAAGAAGAATTCGACGTAATCATAGTCGATGTACCTCTGACTTCTAGTCGACGCACCTTTGTCGACGCACCTTCCTTATTCTCCTCTCGACGTCCAGCCAGGATGAAATTGACGTTTACGTCGAATAGTAATCGACGCACGTCGATATCTATAAGTAATTCAAATTCACGCCAGATCTCTTTCCTTCTTTCTGTAGATCTGATTTTTATGGAATGATATTATTCTTTTATAGTCGTTCTAAATCAGCCTTTCCTTCTATTTGATATTTGGCTAATTTGATTAAATTATTATGGATATTATTTGAAATCAGAATGAATTATTTTCCTTCTACAGAAATATTGATTATGGAAACTCTTATCTCTTTCTAATTCTCTATCTGCTAATTGATTATTCTCCTTTAGCAATATATTTTAAACAGAGCTATAAATAAGAAGGAGGTCGGCAGAGAATGTGAACAAGTAATCCACCATATACATTTGAAAAAGAGGAAGAGCTCCCAAGTGAAGAGTGAGAAAGCTGAGAAAAGAGATAGTGTGATGCAGCAAAGAAAAAGCCTTCTTCTTCTCCTTCTTCTGAAGCCATTCTGCTGCAAACTCTGAAAGCTCTCACAAAAGAGAGAAAAGCTTACAATCTCCTTCTCACTATAGAAGAGAGATCATATTCACTATACTTGTGTTTCTAATCTTCTTGCTAGGAAGAAGATTCTTTCTTACGTATATCATTTTCTGTTCTTCTACTTGTTCTACTTCTTCTTCTCATTCTATTTTCAAATTGTGTAAAAGAGTTTTTAGAATCTCTCTTCAAAAAATTCAGTTGTAGTGGTTCTAAGAGTCTCATTACCAAAAGGCTCAGTTTGGTTCTAAGAGTCTCCTTATCAAAAGACTCAGTCTGGTTCTAAGAGTCTCCTTATCAAAAGACTCAGTGCAAGTTAGTGAATTCCTACCAAGGGGGTAGAAGAGTGGACTACCCAAAGTTTGGGGAACCACTATATTTCTTTGTGTTGTGCTGTTATTTTCTTCTTGTTACTTCTCTTCTTAACTTGCTTAATTCTTGTTGGTGTGTGGGAAGCCTAAATCTGTGATTATTACATATATATATATATAATTGCACAAAGTATTTTTAAATCTCTCTTCACCCCCCTCTAGAGAATTCTAGTGAGGTTAACTGTGCACTTTGACCATGAATGCGTACCAATGGAACATGCCCCGAGCGCGGCCTAACAAGCCAGCCGAAATTTTTGAAATCGACGCAAACGCAAATTTGGCTTTACAATTTGAGCGCTTAACAAAGCAAGTGGCGGAGATGTCTGCTTCCTCCGCCACTCCTCCTTGGGCAAATAACATTTTAATTGAGGAACAGGTTGACTACATGGTAAATCTGCCTCGGCCTTCCTATAACCCCAACACCGCCCCGTATAATAATACTTACAATGCGGGTTATAGGAATCATCCGAATTTCACATGGAGCAACCAAGGAAATGCTCAGTGTCCTATGAATCTAAATCAACCCCTCCCTAATCAACTTCTTAACTTAACTCCGCCTCTAAATTTAATTTCTCAAAATTGTAATCCACCCGGTTTTCCACCGCAACAGCAAAAGCTCTCTACGCTTGAAGAGGTTTTTGCAAAATATGTTGCTACAAATGAAACGAACATCCGGAATCTTATCGGATCGATCAAAAATCTAGAGAACCAAGTGGGCCAGCTCGCAAGGATGATTTCCGAGCGTCAGCAAGGAGCACTATCGGGGAATACGGAGAAAAATCCAAAGGAGAGCGCGAACGCAATTACACTCAGAAGCGGAAAGGAGGTGGTTTCAAAACAGGACGAACCCAAGGTAACTTCCTCCCCTCCCCCTCCTACTCTTAATTTACCTTCAAATTTTCCCGCTACGTTAGCTCCGCGCGCTTCTACTTCTAATATTCCATATCCGTCTAAGTTTAAAAGTGATTGCGACGCAAAAAATTATAAAAAGTTTTTAGACATTTTAAAGCAAATTCATATTAATGTACCCTTCTGCGAGGCTATCTCTCTAATGCCTAAATATGCGAAATATCTTAAAGAGTTGCTCTCCAATAAGAAAAAATTAGAAGATATTTCGCATATTTCTTTAAACGCAGAATGCTCCGCGGTTGTACTCAAAAATTGCCTCAAAATACAAATGACCAGGGACGGTTCTCCATCCCGTGTTTATTTGGCAATTCGTTAGTAAAACACGCCTTAGAGGATCTTGGGGCAAGCATCAACCTTATGCCATTTTCGTTATTCAAAAAGCTAGGTCTAGGAAATCCTAGCCCCACTCGAATGAGTATTCAATTAGCGGATCGTTCTTTAAAATATCCGGTAGGAATAGTGGAGGACGTGCTCGTCAAGGTTGACAAATTCATCTTCCCGGTGGATTTTGTCATTCTTGACATTGAAGATGATTCCGAAGTACCCCTCATACTCGGCCTCCCCTTCCTTGCCACCTCCCGCGCTATTATAGACGTAAGTAACGGAAAGCTCCTCCTATGGGTTGGAGACGATGAAGTTACTTTCGACATAAATTCCTCGATGCGGAACACACAAGAAAATGATGATTCGTGTTTTTACCTGGAAGAGTGTTGTGAGTTCTATTCATCCCCCGAGTTAGTCTCATCGGCAAGTAGTAATCCCGAGCTCGTCGAGCTCTTTTGTCTTGAAGAAGAAATCTCTCACCCCACACCACCCGAACCACTATGTTTAGAAAAACTAAAAATCAAAACATCTTATGAAGAGCCACCCATATTAGAGTTAAAACAACTCCCCCTCACCTCCAATATTTATTTTTAGAAAAAGAGTCTAAGCTACCCGTCATCGTTTCATCCGATCTTAGCAACTCAGAAATTTCTGAGTTGTCTATAGTCTTAAGAAAACACCGCCACGCAATTGCGTGGCAAATATCGGATATTAAGGGTATAAACCCTTCCTTCTGCACTCATAAAATCTTTCTCGAAGATAATTCTCGTAACTCAGTCCAGCCTCAACGACGAGTAAACCCGAACATGAAAGAAGTCGTTAAGTCGATATTTCCAAATCCCGATTTCGCCCGACGACCAAGAGACAACCACTTTCACATGCCCCTTTGGCACCTTCGCTTATCGAAGGATGCCATTTGGTCTTTGTAACGCGGCAGCTATATTCCAAAGGTGTATGCTGGCAATATTTGACGAGTTAGTAGAGGAGGTGATGGAAGTGTTTATGGACGACTTTTCCGTGTTCGGAAACTCATTTAAAAATTGTTTAAAAAATCTCGAGCGCGTGCTGCAGCGATGTGAGGAAACGAATTTAGCGCTTAATTGGGAGAAATGCCATTTTATGGTCAAAGAAGGATTAGTCCTTGGCCATAAAATTTCGGGCAAGGGGATCAAGGTCGATAGGGCCAAGATCGAAGTAATTGAAAAACTCCCCTCTCCAATAAACGTAAAAGATATTAGAAGTTTCCTAGGCCACGCGGGGTTCTATCGGCGCTTTATACAAAAATTTTCCAAAATCACAAAGTCGTTAACCCATCTTCTCAAGAAAGAATCATCTTTTCTTTTTAACGATGAATGCCATTTGGCCTTTCAACTTATCAAAGAGAAACTTATAAACTCCCCGATTTTAGTCGCACCAGATTGGTCGCTCCCTTTTGAAATCATGTGCGACGCGAGTGATATTGTGGTTGGTGTCATTTTAGGCCAACGGGTGAGTAAGTATTTCCACACGATTTATTATGCGAGCAAAACACTCACGTCGGCACAAGCAAATTACACCACTACCGAGAAGGAGCTTCTAGCGATCGTTTTTGCCTTCGATAAGTTTAGGTCATATATCACGCTTTCTAAAGTTATCGTCTTCACAGATCACTCCGCGCTTAGGTATCTCTTAAGTAAATCGGACGCCAAGCCTCGTCTTTTGCGATGGATCCTCCTCTTGCAGGAGTTTGATTTAGAGATCCGGGACAAAAGGGGAGCCGAAAACTTGGCGGCTGATCTTCTTTCTCGATTAGAAAATCCCTCCTCGGAATCATTAATAGAAGCCGACATTAATGATAAATTTCCCAAAGAGCGCCTCCTCACTCTCGAAAATATAAATTCATCTTCCACCCCCTGGTTTGCGGATTTGGTTAACTATTTAGTAGCCCGGGTCCTACCAAAAGAGTTCTCGAGTCAGCAAAAGAAGAAATTCATTTCTGATTTAAAGAATTATTTTTGGGAGGACCCCTTTTTATTCCGCGTTTGCGCGGACCAGGTGGTGAGAAGATGCGTCTCAAGTAAGGAAGGCCTTAAAATTTTATGTCATAGTCATGCGGGACCCACCGGTGGTCATTATCATTCGAACAGAACTGCGAGGAAGGCGTTGGAGGCGGGCTTTTGTTGGCCCACGCTCTTCAAAGATGCTCACACCCTTGTGAGTACTTGCGACAACTGCCAGCGGTCGGGGAACATCTCTCGCCGGGAGGAGATGCCCCAAAATATTTTCTTAGAATGCGAAATTTTCGATCTTTGGGGTATTGATTTTGTTGGTCCTCTCCCTCCATCTTATTCAAACAAATATAATCTCGTTGTGGTCGACTACGTCTCGAGGTGGGCGGAAGCGCAAGCTCTCCCCACCAACGATGCGCGAGTCGTCATTAATTTCTTACAAAAATTATTTTCTCGATTTGGCACGTCGCGTGCTATTGTGAGTGATCGGGGCACCCATTTTTGCCATAGTCAATTTACAAAAATCTTAGCAAAATATGGTGTAACGCACAAATTATCCACAGCATATCACCCACAAACGAGCGGCCTAGTCGAAGTTGTTAATCAAGAATTAAAACGGATTTTAGAAAAAATTGTTTCGATTAATCGGAAGGATTGGGCAATAAAGCTCGATGACGCACTATGGGCCTATCGAACGGCGTACAAGACCGCTATCGGTTGTGTTGAAACCAATTTCTCGGCCTCTTGTGGAGCTCGGGGCCCTCACCGAAATGAGGGGCAGCTAGCCCTTACTGATTCCCCAGAGAAGGTAGACTGAAGATTAGAAAAAAGACTAGGACCTTAGTCACAGCGAGGAGGTCCCTCCACTAACCCGGAAGATCATTGAGCGGTTCCTCTCCCAAGCCAAAGCTGAGACTCGGGCACCTTGGAGAGCTCTGGAAATGCTAACCAAAGAAAGCCTGAGGAGAGAGAAGCTGAAGTGAAGTCCTCTCCAAAGGTGCCCTTGAGGTCCTATTTATAGGTTTTCTGGTCTGGCCTACAAATAGTAGGATCCCGCCTTTTGATTTTACTATCCGCACTCCAAACGGGTCTGCTAACAGCCAAACTCCGTTGTTTGGAATGGCTAAAGGCAGACCATCGAGGGTAAAAGGGTAATTTGGCCCTATCAACCTATGGCATTGGAACTACGAGAACATTACTGCTTACGATCTCGCGGGCCTTCTCGCGAGTCCTACTCGCGATGCCTCTTTTAGGCGATCGCCCTGTGAGGACCTCACTGGCCTATTCTGGCGGTATCTGCCGAGGTCCGGTCTCACGAGCCTTCCTGCGAGACCGTCTCCTCGCTTCGTCGAACTCAACACACCTTTCGTCGAACGCAGGGCACTTCGCCGATCACAGACGAGCTCGACGAAATACAGAACGTCAAGTTATTCGCTGACCGCTGAGACGGGCGGTTCGTCGACCGTTGCTTCCCTGCTGTAATTTGCCGAGTGCTGCTATAGAATATATTTTGTTCGTCGGGCGCCGTCCGACGAATGCTGAGCTCCGTTTGACATTTGTCGAGCGTAGAATTGAGCTCGTTGGATGCTGAGGATCTAAACTCGCGAGCCTTCCTGCGATATCGCCTACTAACTTTGTCGCGCACTGAACACGTTTCGCCGAACACATCTTTACTGAACAAAGGGTCTCTTCTGCCAACGGCCTGCGAGGTATTGGCTTGCCCTCCCTCGCTTGGCCCCGTCCCTTGAAGATATATGTCGAGGTCTGGATCTCGCGACTCCTCTTGCGAGAACGTCTCCTGGCTTTAATGAGCATAGAACACTTCGTCGACTTCTGATGATTTCGCCAAACGGAGCTGAGCTCGACGATGCCAGGTGAGCTCGACGACACGGGAGAGTTTTTCGAACGCAGTACTTCTTTCGTCGAACTCAGGAGACTTCCTCAAACTGCCTGCGAGCGTTTATTTCACCGACCCTTCTCGCTCGCCTCTCCGCGAGCCCTCCGAGAGTGACTTCTCCAAGGCATCTCTCGCAAGGTCTTTGGCCCTAAGGCCTCCATCTCTTAGTACTTCCTTCATCTTGTTGCTTTCTTAAACTGTGCCTCTTCGCCTGGCGAATATCGGGGTTGTACACAATCCCCGCTCTTCGCGAGGATATTTATGCTCGCGAAGAAACATCCAACCCCTGGTATTCGCCAGCCCCTTGATGATCTTTCAGGAATCTTTGGTAGGGCCCACCCTGAGGGCTATAAATATCGTCCCGAGTCCTTAGTGGCGTGCACCGCCACTTCCTTTTCTTTCTTTTTGCCCCGTACTGTGGCTTCCAGGAGATGCCGCTTTCCGAAGAAGATGAGGCTCGCCTGAGGGATGTGAGAGCCGACGGGCTACCCTCCACCACCAGGGTCCCCGCCTGGATGAATCGGCCACCTCCCACTCAGTCGCCGAAGACTAAGAATGCGAAGGCGGCTTGCCGAACCGGGGACGGCTCCGTGCTGATGGACTCCTCCTCGGATAGCCGTCCCCACGAGAAGGTAAGAGCCATCCCTTTAGCTTAAGTTAATAAGTTTGCATGTGATTTATGTCTATTCGCAGGACGCCCTGCCGAACGAGGACGCCGACGAACCTGCTGGTGGGTCTCGCAAAAGTCCGCCGGCGGATACAAATCTTACTGGGAAAAATGACGCGGGTACGCCCTTAGTTTCGCATGCCAGCCCTCCCTTTGTCAACTGACCTTCATCCCTTGCTTCGTACAGTCTCGCCCCTGAAGTCCCCGGCTCGCCCGGCATTGAGGCCTCCATCCCCACCTACTCCCGACAAAACTGTGGATAGGCCAGGGTTCCAACTTTTGACGAGCGAGGAGCCCGGCGGTCCTGTGCCGCCAAAGATCCCTCCTATCAACAGCGCTGCCTACCTTCCTGGTCTGGGTAAATCTCTCTACCCCCACTACGGAAACGTCTTCCAGGGCCTCCCTGAGACTTCTCGTCCCTTCCGGGTAAGCTTTCTGACGGCCCCCCCGGCCCTGCGCGAACTCAAGCACGCTATCTAACCTTTTCGTAATATTTCACAGAGAATTCTGGAAATCCGCCTACCGATTCCGAGTTGGGCGACGACGAGATGTCCCCCCTTCCTGACCAAGTGGAAGACTTCTTAGGGGATCCGCGAGATCCTGAGATGATGAAACAACGAGCCGTAGAGTTGCTGAGAAAACATGGTCGGATGCTGATGGACCTCAACATGCAGGCGAGACGGAACTGAGAAGCCGCCGAGGATAGGCATGCCGTAATGATGGAAGAGTGTGCGAGGATCCGGGCCGCGAGACAACGCGATCACGATGAGAACGTCATGATGCCGGAGGTGCATATAGCGAGGATGAGGGATTACGCCTTCCTCATTGACCGGGAGGGCCGCGCGGACGAGGATTACTATAATTCTAGGGTACCGCCGCGTTCCGGGTCACGAGGTGGGGGTAGGTGGAAATGGTTGCCCCATGATTCTCGCAAACTTTTACGTTGTCGCGAACTATTATTACTTGTTTATGAGTGCCATTATTCTAGACGATTTCGCAATGGCTTGCAACCCGTATATTTGCCACTCATATATTGGCTTTATTTCGTCTGGTAATAATTATTACTAGCTTTTTATTAGTTCTCGATCGCTGCCAATAAGTCCATTTTATTCTCATGTCATGTTGTGCTCGCGAGGACCCTCTGTTCTCGCAAAATGTATCTCGTGAAAATGTTAACCCCGCAAGCCTTTCTCTCCCGCGGCCGTGATGTGATGTTTTGGCTAACCACGCCCACCGGCGCTTGGGCTTCTTCCTGCCATTTTACTTTTGCTATAAATAGGAGGTCATAACTGAGTCAACCACCGCATTTACTGTCAACCTTCTTCCTCCTCCGCTTCAGAGCTCTCACTCCTTCCCGTTCTCGTTCTACTTCCTTTCTCACAGGTTATTGAAATGGGTGGCGATGCTAACGAGTCGGAGGGTCGGCGAAAGATCGCTAAGACTTTCGCCGAGCACAGCTTCTTACACTGCAACCTGACAGACGAGGAATATTTCAGTGCGGTCGCCGACTATGTCACCCCTCCATTCGAGGCACGCCGTCCTAGCGAGAACGACGTGATCAACGCGCCACTTGTCGATGAGCTAGCCATCCCCACCGCTCATTTCGCGGTCGGCTTGCGTCTCCCCTTGTGGCCAGAAGTTCGCCAGGTAATGATCGCTCTCACTCATTTCTTATTCTCTGCTGGTCAAGCCTCGCTCATTATATAAACTAATCTTGGTTTTCTCGTTGCTCACCAGGTGCTCAAGCATTACGACGTTGTTCTGGGTCAGCTTACACCTAACGCCATGGAGGTGATCACAGCCTTCGCCTGCTACCTACGCGAGGAGCGCATCGAGTTCAGTCTTCCGGCCTTTCGGAAGCTGTTCTCCTTCTGCGCCTATAAGGACGGGACCGCCTACTTCGTGGGCTCGGGTCCTAAGGTCGACGAGACCGTCAACAAGGCCCACTTCTGGGCCCAGAAGTTCCTCTTCGTCAAGGGGAACTTCGGCAATATCCCGATCTCGCCAGTCCAGCACGGTGAGACCACCTACCGGCCCACTACCCTCGGAGGACATGACGCCCTCCTTTATCAGTTCTTCTGTAAGAAGAACTTTGAGGTTGTTCATCTTCGCCGCAACCTCGACTCGCTGCCTCCATTGCTCGCTGGGGAAGGTAAAGATCTCGCTCAATAACTACAACTTTAATCCTAGTAACTCCGTATTTATTGACATTTCAACACTTTTTTAGGAGAGCGGGATCTCCCAATCCATCCCCCCTACGCGAGCAATCGGAAGACCGACGCTACCCTTGCTCTCGCGACCATAGGGGCGGAGGCTTGCCGAGGCGCCGTCACACCAGGTGAGCCCTCCTCTCGCAAGAGACCGGGGGCTTCTAGTAGCCATGTCCTTCCCCCAAAATCACCACCGAAGAAAAAGAGTAAGAAGAGCAAGGTCTCGCTCGCCTCCTCGAAGGGGAAGGAACCTCGCGAGGCCGCTTTCGATGAGTTCGACCAAACCGGCCTCTCCGCGGGAGGTGAGGACGACGAGCCCAGCCAGGAGGCTGCCAGAACCTCTGCTCCGCCCATCCCCATCAACCATTATAACTTCGGTCTCGGCCAGAGGCGCCGAGATGAGACCGACGAGCTCTTGGTGAACTAGAAGCCCGAGACGAACCGGGCGGACATCTCCACCATCCTCCCTACCTGGGTGGAGAAGGAGACCGTCAGCGGCCACGCCTTTGATTTCTCGTTCATCCTCTATGGACGCGAGGACGCGGGGGCTTATAAGGACGAGACGGCGAGGACTCTCGCATTTGAGAGCGCGAGGTCCCAGTTGCGCTATGCCAAGCTCGCCCACATGAAGGGGAGGTGCTGCTTACAACTGGAGCTTTAGAACGTGGAGCTCGCGAGGGCCTATCAGGGGCTTCTTTCCGAGAACGCACAGCTGAAGGAAAAGCTGCTCGCCATGGAGGGCATTGTGGTGAGTTACCTAGACCTCGTCACCCTCCTTTCCTTCGGCCATTTCATTCCCTAAATTTATCTTTCTTGCAGGATGTCGAGGTCGCTGGAAGAGCCGACGCTCGCATCCAGGAATTGGAGGGCGAGGTGGCCGGGCTAATAGCCCAAAATTGTGAGCTCGCCCGTGCCGTCGTTCCCCCTTCTCCTCGCCGTCTGAAGGAAGAGCGGCGATCGCGAGACGAGGAAATTTGCTTGGAGTCCACCGAGTCAGCTCGCTACATCTTCCAGACGATGAAGGCGGCATGCCTCCTAGCCGACGACGCGGCCGTCATGACTCTGGAAGACATTGTCCCAGAGCTCTTTATCCCGCTTCCGTCAGTGAAGAGCAGCGATGACGAGGAAGGGTTCGCGAGTGATTCCTGAAGCTCGCCGCCATTCCCATTTTTGTAACTTTCGATCGGCGAGATCGCCGCGAATTGTAACCGAACTATGGAATGTAAATGCAGATTTTGCTTTGTTCATTGTGCTTGCTTTTTCTGTTTTGTTATTTTCGTGTGTTGATATCCCGTTCTCGCTTACCTCGATATTCATCTTCGCAAAAGTTATTCTCGTGATGTTCGTTCTCTCATATTATGTTATCGAATAGATATGCCTATGACGTTTCCGGCCGCTCCGGCCTTTCGTCGTTTGCCTTAGAATCATTACCCTTTAGGTATGCATCTTCCTTTAGGTTTCGCTGAATACTTTCCTTTTCGGCGAGAGCTCACCTCCTACCCTGTGCCGGCGACCTCTCTGCCGAGCACCGGATACCCAGAGTGCTTAGGGTTGATTCTCGTCACTCGCATACTATCGTGCAAAATCTTTCTTCTCGCCAAGCGAGCAGGCTCGCCGAGCGAGAAGGCCCGGGTCAGCGCCGAAGGCTCGCCAACCTGAGGCATATAATCTTGACACTATGAAGAACTCATCTCCTTGCCAACTTCCCCAGTGATCAACTTGCATCTCCCGTCTAATGCGAGCCCGGGGGCGGGATGGACCTGATGCATTCCAGCATCGATATAAGTTACCTTGCCAGCCTCTCCAGAGATCAACCTGAAACCCCCCGTCTAGTGAGAGCCCGGAAGTGGAATCGATCTGGGGCATTCCAGCACCAATACTTATCACCTTGCCAGCCTCTCTAGAGATCAACCTGAAACCCCCCGTCTAGTGAGAGCCCGGGAGCGGAATTGATCTGGGGCATTCCAGCACCAATACTTGTCACCTTGCCAGCCTCTCTAGAGATCAACCTGAAACCCCCCGTCTAGTGAGAGCCCGGGAGCGGAATCGATCTGGGGCATTCCAGCACCAATACTTGTCACATTGCCAGCCTCTCCAGAGATCAACCTGAAACCCCCCATCTAGTGAGAGCCCAGGAGCGGAATCGATCTGGTGCATTCCAGCACCAATACTTGTCACCTTGCCAGCCTCTCCAGAGATCAACCTGAAACCCCGCGTCTAGTGAGAGCCCGGGAGCGGAATCGATCTGGGGCATTCCAGCACCAATACTTGTCACCTTGCCAGCCTCTCCAGAGATCAACCTGAAACCCCCCGTCTAGTGAGAGCCTAGGAGCGAAATTGATCTGGGGCATTCCAGCACCAATACTTATCACCTTGCTTGCCTTCGCATAACAATTATAATTATCAAGTGAAGAAGTAAAATATTCAACTAGTATCATAATAAAACATTCAAGGGTAGAATCGCTTCAAATCGTCTCCACTTCTGGCTCGGCCGAGAGGTACCCCTTCCAAATCCCGGAGGTGATACCCCCCCCCCCCGTCTTGAGCACTTCGCTTACAATGTATGGACCCTCCCAATTGGGGTTGAGCTTACCTACCGCGACCCCTCTCCCGGTCGCGTCGACCTTCTTTAAGACCAGATCTCCTTTCTGGAAGTGCTTCACTCGGATGTGCTTGTCAAAATATTGGGTCATTCGTCGCTTGATTTCCTCCGCCTGATGGTGGCCTGATCCCGAGTTCCTCCACCAGGACCAAGGATAGCCTTTGTTCCTCATCATTAGCCACTAGCCACTCTTTGCCCCCCTCACCTGCGGCGATCTCCCTGGGGGTATTTACTTCGAACTCTATGGGAAGGACTGCTTCGGACCCATGAGAAAGTTTGGACGGGGTCTCGCCGGCGGCGGTGTTTGGGGTAGTCCTTAGGGCCCAGAGAACGGATGGTAGCTGCTCTACCCAGTTCCCCTGGAGGTTTTCCACCTTCTTCTTTAGGAGGTTGACGATTACTTCGTTTTCCGCCTCCACCTGGTCGTTGCTTCTTGGGTGGTGAACCGATGCGAACCTGAGGTCGATGCCAAGCTGGGTGCAGAAGCCAACAAATTCTTCGCTAGCAAATTGTGGCCCATTGTCCGTCACTATGGCCAGGGGGAGGCCGTGCCTGCAAATTATTTCTCCCCACACAAAATTCCTCACAACTTGAGATGTTACCTTGGCGAGCGCCTTCACTTCTACCCATTTGGAGAAGTAATCGATCATGACCAGTAAGAACCTTCTTTGGCCACTAGCTTGAGGGAAAGGGCCAACTAGGTACAGCCCCCATATGGCAAAGGGCCAGGGAGCTGTGATGGTCCGAAGTCTCTGGGCTGGGAGGAGTTGGAGTGGAGCATAGAGTTGGCACTTTGAACACCTCCTTGAGAACTCCTCCACGGCTTTGCTAAGGGTGGGCCAGAAATAGCCTTGCCTCAACATCCTCCCCTCCAGGGTTCGGCTCCCGGAATGACTGCCACACTCCCCGGAGTGAATTTCTTCCAGGACTTTCGGGACCTCCTCCTCGGAAACACAACGGGCCAGGAGTCCCGAGAGAGTCTTCCTGTATAGCCCTCCTGCATGCAAGGAATAATAAGCTGACTTATACCTGAAGCATCGCCTGTCTATGTCTCTTTCAGGGAACTTCCCTGATGAGAGGAAAGTGATGAAGGGATCCATCCACGAGACCCGCTGATCCACCTCCATCAATTCTCCTTCCTCGATGGTGGGTTAGAAAAGTTCTGAAACCGTTCCTCCTGCTCGGGGACCGAATTTGGCTGAGAGATCTGCGGGGGTGCTCTCCTCCCTTGGCACATGCTTGATGAAGAAAGTGCGGAAATGCCCGATGACCCCCTTGACTTTTTCCAAGTACCGCAGGAGGGTCGGATCTTTTGCCTCAAACTCTCCCCTGACTTGGCATGCTACTACCATGGAGTCCGTCGAGACCTCCACATCTTGCACCCCCAATTCCCGAGCTAACCGCAGGCCCGCTATTACCGCCTCGTACTCTACTTGGTTGTTGGTAATCGGGAAGTGGATGTTTAAAGCTTGCTCGATCTTGTCCCTTGGGGGCTCACCAAGATGATTCCCCCTCCATAGGAGTGCTTTCCTGACGCTCCATCCACCAACAGCTTCCATGCCACTGAGGGGGGAGATTCATGCTCCCCTACTTCGGTTGTGTAGTCAGCCATGAAGTCTGCCACCGCTTGGGCCTTGATCGATGCCCTGGGCACGAACGTAACATTGAACTCACTCAGCTCCACGGACCATTTTGCCAATCTTCCCGAGTGCTCCACCCCTTCTGTTGGAACAACCCTATTACTGATTTGGGCTAGGATCACTATATGTTGATTAGGATCTGTATTGACCCTATTGTATAGCCTTAGGGTCAAGTTTTAGGCTGATTAGATTAGCAGAACTTAGGAAAATTCAAGCTCAACACATGACGAGTGGTGTTCGACGAATGACCAGATTCGTTCGACAAATTGCTTCCAGCAGACTGAAGAAATTCACAGTTCCAGCACTCGACATTTTCTGAGCGGCGCTCGACAAATGACTATCAGCGGTCGACAAATTCTAAGCCAGCGCTCGACAAATGACTAGCAGTGGTCGACAAATTCTAAGCCAGCGCTCGACAAATGACTAGCAGCGGTCGACGAATTCTAGCCAGCGCTCGACAAATTGCTTTCTGATGTTCAGATTTATATTCTCAGTGGATGTCAGTTCTCTGAACACAAATCAATAGAATAACAGATATATTTATTTCTCCTTGGACGTATTCAGGCAGCCATGTAAGGATATCTCTCTTATTTATTATATCCTTATCTTCCTTCTATTCCAAGAAGAAGAATAGCCGTTGACATTTAATGCCAAGGCATCTTTCTCGACAAAAGGAATTGAAAGGACCTGCCAAAGTCATGTTTGGGTGGCTACCTAGTTCCAAGAAGGATTTAAGTCAGAAAAATATATTCCTTAAATAGACAGAGGATTTGCATTTTGAATAAAAAGACAAGCAATCGAAAAGAACAAGAGATCAACCAAGAGAGTCGTTTTTCAGATATAAAAACATAGAAAAACTTCACCATCCCAAAAAAAGTCTCTCTGTGATGATATAAAAAAGAGAACAGAAGTAGTTTAAGAGGAGGAAGAAGAAGAAAATAGTTTTATTCTTTCCAGCATTCTTCCTCAGCAAAGCAGCATCCTCTTCATTCTGAGAACAAGATTCAATCTCTCAGATCTGCTGTAAAATAAAGTCTTTCAAAAGCAACAACAATCTGAAGATTAACCTCTTCCAGATAATCAGCTACAAAGACTTCTGTTTGTGAAAGCTCTGTTCTCAAAGCTGTCATCAACTCTCATCAGACAGGGGGAGCTTTCAGCTTCAACACCTTTTGTCTTCTCTCAGATCATTGACAGAGAAGAACACTCTATACCTTTTATCTCATCCTGTACAGGGTTAATACTCCCTTAAAAAGTTTACCCAGTGGTGGCAAGACACCTTATCAAAAAATCCTTGTGTGGTTTTTAAGCACCTTATCAAAAGCTTATTGGTGTGTGGACACCTTATCAAAAACCCCTTGGTGCCTGGGCACCTTATCAACCCTCCTAGTGGATTCCTACCAAGGGTGGTAGAAGAGTAGACGTACCCAGATTTATTGGGGAACTACTATAGCTCCTTGTGTCTTCCGTGCTTGCTTATTTCTGTGTGCTTGTGCTGTGTGCTTGTGCTGTGTGCTTTTTACTACTTCTGCCTCTATCTTTAACTCTCATTGATTACGTATATATTTACTCAGTGTTTTAAATTCCGCTATAAAACTAAACAAAAAGTTTTAATACTCTATTCACCCCCCCCCCCTCTAGAGTAACTTAAGATCTGACCTCCACTTTCAATTGGTATCAGAGGGGTGTTGATTCTTTACAGGCTAACACCTGAATCACAAAGATCAACCAGATCTTAATTTTTCTAAGAGTTTCCTTCTCTAGAATTTTATCTTATTTAAAAACTCATGGCACAAAACAAGGAATATTCCAGCACAAGACCTCCTATATGCAATCTCAATAAGTTTGCACTATGGAAAGCAAGGATTAGGCTTTATATGAACTCCATTGATGAAGAGATTTTTAATGTTATTCTAACAGGGCCTCCAGCACCTACAGCAACAACTAGTACTGCAGCAACAACAGACAATACTGCTGTTCCTCCTCCTGAGTGGACTGAAGCTCAGAAGAAGCAGAGAAATGTAGATGCAAAGGCCATGAATATTCTGGCCCTAACTATGTCAGATGACATATTCCAGAAAGTTATTGAGTGCACCTCAGCAAAAGAAATTTGGGAATCTCTCAACAACATGGTGGCAGGCTCAGCAGATGAAAGAAAAGATAGAAGATCTCACCTGATCTCTCAATATGAGAACTTCAAGAAGGGAGAATCAGAAAATGTTGCTGATATGTACAACATGCTCAGTCTCATAATAAATGAGCTAAAGTCTCTGGACAAAGTGATCTCACTCACAGAGATTAATGACAAAATTCTTATTTGCTTCCCCAGCACATGGGACTCCAGAATCTGGCCAATCAAAGAAGCCAGAAGTCTCAATGAGATCACCACTGAAGCTTTGCTGGGCAATCTCAAGTCTTATGAGCAGCTCATCAAAACTAGGGAAGCTGAAGAATCTACTTCATCCCCAGTACCCAAGAAGGAAAGAAGTATAGCCTTCAAGGCTGTAGAAGATAAAGGAAAAGCTCCTAACAAAGAGGAGTTTATGAATCTGTTTGCCAAAAGATTCTACAAGATGGCTAAGAAAGACATCAGAAAATAGCTATCCAGAAATCATGACAAGCCAAGGTATGACAAAAATCACTCTAATGAAATTATATGTTTTGGTTGCAGGAAACTAGGACACATTGCTCCTTAATGTCCAGAGAATCAACACAAGAAGGACAAGAAGGAAGGAAGAAAAGAAAAGGAAGAAAAGAAGGGCTCCAGCAAATCTTCCTCCCACTCTCACAAAAAGAAGGGAAGAGGATTTGTAGCAACATCCTGGAGTGAAACAGAATCTGAATCAGAATCTTTATCTTGTTCTTCTGATGAAGAAGAAACAAAAGAAAATAGCCAATACTTAATGGCTATTTATGACTCAGACAATGAGTCACAATCAGCATCATCATCCAGCTCTAGTGATGATGAAGAAGAAAAAAGTTTTTGCATGATGGCAATCAATGCCTCAACCAACAATTCTGATGAAGAGAAATAAGAATCAGAAATAGAAGATGATATTGATCAAGTATTATCTGACTTTGATTTCACTTCTATTGAATTCAAAGATGATTTCAAAATTCTTTGCCAAGACTTAATAAAATTTGAGAAAGAAGTAATCTCTCTCAGAAATAAGTTGGTTGAAATGAACAATATAAGTGAAGAGAATGCAAATCTTAAGAAAGATTTGGCTGCTTCCAGGGAACACATTACTACTCTTGAGAATAAGTTATCTGAAGCCAAAGAGTTTGAAGAATCCCTCAATGGGAGAAGTATCAAACTGATGGACATCACAAGCACTGTCAATGCTAGATTTAATAATAGCAAACTGGGCTTGGGTGCTTCATCAAGTGATCCATCTCTGATTAAGAGAAAAATCCTCTCCACACCCATAAAATTCATTTCTGCTAAAAGCAAAGAGGCTGCAGAAAGAAATAAAGACATTTCAAGCAAGTCTGTTAAGGATAAGAGAATTCAGAAGAATTCGTCGAACGAAGCTCGACAAAAGGATTCAAATCTGTCGAACGGGGCTCGACGAAAATTGAGAAAAAATTTTCAGTATAGTTATAATATGAACAGTAGTCGACAAATTTATTCAAATTCCTCGAACAAGCATTATACAGAAAACTCTAAGAATTCTAATCCTAAATACACTAAAAATCCTTTTACAGAGTGGACTATACCTCCAAGGAGATATCATCCACAAGGCTATAAGGATCACCCTGAAATGACATTTATCTCTGAATTTTGTGGTAACATAAAAGGACCCAAGGTAGTCTGGGTCAAAAACAACTAGTTTATGTTTTTGTCTTTGCAGGTACACAGCTATCCAAGATTAAATAAAAAATGGTACTTGGACAGTGGATGGTCAAAGCATATGACAGGAAACAAGGCTAACCTGAACAACTACAAGGCAAAACTTGGACCCAAAGTGATCTTTGGAGACTCCAACTATGGACAAACCAAAGGCTATGGTCAAATTAAAGTTGGAACAGTGACATTCAAGCACGTAACCAATGTCAAGGGTCTGAAGCACAACCTCATCAGCATAAGTCAGTTATGTGATGAAGGTTATCAGGTAACATTTAATAAATCAGAATGCATCATTAAATCATCTGATAATGTTATTGTTCTATCAGGAATTAGACAAGGAAATATATATTTAGTAAATTTTAACTCATCTAAATCAGAAATTTGTTTATTTAAAGAGTTAAGCAAATCTAGTGAATTATGGCATAAAAGATTAGGACATGTAAACCTTAGGACCATTGCTAAACTAGCTAAGGATAATCTTGTTAGAGGCTTACCATCAGGATCATATAAGAAAGAAGGTCTTTGTAGGGCATGTCAATTAGGTAAGCAAACCAAAAACAGCTTTAACTCATTATCTAAAAGTGATTCACCTAGAATCCTATACTTGCTACATATGGACCTTTTTGGACCTATAGCAATAAAGAGCTTAGGGGGGAAGTCTTACACTCTAGTTATTGTGGATGACATCTCTAGATTCACTTGGGTGTTCTTTGTGAGAGAAAAGTCAGATAACTTTAAAGTTCTTACAGACTTTCTTAAAAGCATACAGATTGAGTACTCTACTGAAGTTGCATTGATCAGAAGTGATCATGGCACTGAGTTTGAGTCTCTTATCATGCAAGAATTCTGTGAGATGGAAGGTATCAGGCATTGCTTCTCAGCTCCTAGAACTCCTCAACAAAATGGGATAGTTGAAAGGAAGAATAGAACTCTAATTGAATCAGCAAGAACATTGCTTGCAGATGCTAACTTGCCCCTATCTTTTTGGGCTGAGGCTGTCAGCACAGCAAATTATGTTCTGAATAGAAGTTTGATACACAAACTTAAGGGTAAAACTCCCTATGAATTGCTTAAAGGGAAGAAATCTAAAGTTGATTAATTTAGAACTTTTGGATGTAGATGTTTTGTTCATAACAATGATAAGAAATATCTTAGAAAATTTGAACCAAAATCTGAAGAAGGAATCTTCTTAGGATATTCAATAGTTAGCAAAGCATATAGGGTATTTAACAAATCCTCTCTTAAAATATAATTGTCTTTGCATGTTTCCTTTGATGAAACGTGTTGGACCTTGAGGCGCCCTTAGAGGGGGGGGGGGGGGGGGGGGGGGGGGGTGAATAAGGGCCTTTTAGAAAATATGATTTTTACTTAAGAATTTTAAAACAACTTTTACTTTTCTAAAAGTTACTTATAAAAATTTCAAACTAATGTAATTTTTAGAATAAATTCAAACACAAATTTCTAAGTTAAAGATTAAACAACCATATTTGCAATTAAAGAAAAAATCATAACTTTATAATTATGAAAATCACATACAAATAATATGATCTTAACAATGCTTAAGATCAAGGCACAAATATGATAATAACCCTTTCACAATTTGTGTTTACCAATCCTTCTCCCAAGGATCGGAAGGCTATCACTTGTCTCTCTCTAGACCAAGCCCAAGCCTATCCTCTAGATCTTCCCAAGATCTAGACGTAGCACACAAGGCCACGATTTCCCACCAAGCCACGCAAGGACTTGGACGCTCCACACAAGGAAGCGATTTTCCCCTAAGCCACGCAAGGACTTAGACGTCACGCACAAGGAGACGATTTCCCTATCAATACAAAATGAAATGTATATAAATGAAAATACAATATGAAAAGAACAACTCCCTAGAAATTCAGATCTCTGAAAGGAGGGTTGAAGCCTCGAGATGATCGTTGATGAAGAAGCACGCCCGATCTCGTCTTAAATCTCAAACCTTCTAAGCACAAATGGGAGTTGATGAGGTTCTGGAGCTCTCTGGTTCGTATGCACTCAGGAAGGGACTTGAAATTATCAATGCTTGGAATGCACGAACAAAAGGAGCCAATATATAGAAATTCGCCGTCTCCTAGGCGACATCTGCTGTCGGAATTTCCGACAGCGCTAAACTGCCGCTCGTAGTTCCATCGTGCGTGCAGTTGCTGTAACCTCCGAGCTGTCGCCTGGGCGACATCGATGTCGGATTTCCGACAGCGCAAAACTACCGCTCGTAGTGCTGTCGTGCGGGTAGTTGCTGTAACCTCCGAGTTGTCGCCTGGGCGACATCGATGTCGGATTTCCGACATCGCAAAACTGCCGCTCGTCGTGTTGCTGTGGGGGAAGTTGTTGTAACTTCTCTGCTGTCGCATGGGTGACATCAGCTGTCGGAAAATTCCGATAATGAAAATTTCATACTCTCAAATTGAGCTCCAGCAGAATTGTGAACATCTCATACCTATTACCTGCACACCATTAATAAAAATAGAATCAAATACAAATGGGACTTTGTTATTATCAAACCGGAAGAGTGCGAAATGCATGCTCCAACAATCTCCCCCTTTTGATAATAACAAATCCGTATAAAAAGAAATCATGTCTATTTAGGTTGTTGATTTTAACATGTGATGTGTGCACAAAAATAACATGATATATTCCTCTTAAGAGTAATCTCCCCCTAGATGAAAGCTCCCCCTAAATGAATGCTCCCCCTAAATGTTATAGTAAATTGAAATGATGTATTGTTTAGGTTGACTATTTAGGTGTAATAGTTCTTTGATTTCTTGAATATACTTATAATTCTCCCCCTTTTGGTATTAGCAAAAGGTAATGAATGAGTAGATCTTAAGGGAAGAGAGAGGATGGAGAAAATAAGAGTAAGCGGAAGCACTTGTTGGGAAAATGATTGAAGTTCTTGAAGTAATAGTAATATGTCATAGTATTGAATAAACTCATGAATAGGCGGTATAGCCATATGAAGTAATAAAATAAAATAACTTAAACATGATTAAGGTCATTTTAAAGTATCATGGAAAGACACAATTGTGTATAGAAATTTGGAATATTTTCGGTCCAATTCTCATGAGATGAATGTTTATATAACATAATGATGTGTACAAGTGATACTTAGATCAAACAGATGAAGTTATTTAATGTACATGATCATTGGAATAGAGAACATAATATAAGCATATAAAGACAACTTTGACCTTGAAGAGATAGCATAATAAGAATAGAATACCATTTTTCTTTTGCACAATACACTTTACAATTCTTTCCAAGGTGCTTAACCTCACAATGCTTATTAAGACTTATCAGGAAGGTAAGTAGTGCTTGGTGGAGTATCCTTGTCTTTAATTGAAACTCCCTTTTTTTGTGATCACATATTTTGTGATATCATAATATCGAGATATTTATAATTTTTTAATTGACCAAGGATCTCCGAATTCACTTGAATCGCAAAAGTTGGTGTATATTTTGTTGTGCTAACAAATCAAGGTTGAAAGTAGTATTTATGAAGTGCCATTGTATTATGTTAAAGCAAATATGATTCATGTATATATTAAATAGAAAGACATATGTATGGATCAAAGAAGTGAACGTGATAGTTCATTATTATATATAAACAATTTCTCATACTTAGAGGCATGCAAAAACAATGTCCAATAGTCTAAACAACTAAGTAGGAGTGTCAATACGATGATAGATTGGAAATGAAATCATATAATTATGTAATAGCCATTTTTTAAAAAAATAAAAAACACATGGTTTGGCATCAATTCATGAGTTGAGCATTAATAGACATATAACTATTGGAAAACTATAAATGGACCAAAAACTGAAGATTAAGCAAATCGGGAGCTGTCGGAAATTTCCGACAGTCACTGTCGCCTGGGCGACAGCTAAAAATATAAATACGGCTTAAAACCGAGTCAAACCCTATTGTGCATCATTTTCTGGACTGAAGGGCGAGAGGAAGCTGTCGGAGTTCGGCGACAACCCTAGATTTAAGGTATGGGGTTTTTTTGATTTTGAAGTTTTTGACTCAAAGCTTTTAGAGATTTGTGATTTTGGAAAGAAGAGAAGATGGAAAATGTGTTTTTCATTTTACCTTTGATGAATGGTGTAGATCTTTGAAGTTTTGTGTATAAAAGGTGTAGATCTAGTGTAAATCAAGTGGATCTTGGTGGATCTTGGTGAAATATGTTTGGATTTTGTGATTTTTTGGGGGTTTAAGTGTTATATTTTGTACATGGTTTAATTTCAAAAAAAATGGAAGATTTTTCTTTTGTAGAAGGTTGAAGAAGATGAATAGTAAGGATATGTGAGAAGATGTAGTTTTGTTCTAGAAAGAAAAATTTTTTTAACAGAAATATAGCTTGATTTTGAGTAGATCGGGAAGTGTAGTTGAAAAATTTAAAGAAAATTTCACTGGAGTACTGTCGGAATATTCCGACAGTCAATGTCGCCTGGGCGACATCGTTCCAGTCCACAGAACTTGTTTAATTCATTTTTGTTATGTTATGTTTGCAGAATGGCTTCCAGTTCTAAGGCACGAAGGAGTACGTCTGAAGATGCGCATAGTTCGTATCAAGTTTACCCTGGGATTGAGAAAGCAATATTTGGGGTATCAAAATATGTAGAATTTTACTCTCCGAAGCACGATCATATCTATGATCGTCTTGCGAATGCAGGTATAATTTCAGTAATCACAGCAGATACGTTCTCATCCTTTTTGATTCGAGAATTTTATAATCATTTGGAAGACCCGAGTTACACTGAATTAGATGGGGGAGTGAGATCTAGAATCCAAGGTCAACAAGTGGAAATAACACATGTTGATCTTAGAGAGGAATTCGGTCTTCTTATGAGTGAACATATGCCGGATATAGTGGAAAGCTATAGAAAGGATAGAGATTGGACTCTTGTAAACATGAGTTTATATGGAAGTCAAAAGAAGACCCTAATCACTGAAGTTTCTTCACTCACTCTGGATGCATATTTAGTCCAAGATATATTAAGGAACTCAGTTATGTTAAAAAGTGGAGATACAAGAAGTATCACAGCACAGTTGACGATGATTACATACTTTATTATGGAGGAGGAACCTTTTGATGTAGAGGACTTCATCCTTTCCCAGATTCGGTATTCTTTTAGATTAAAACACCCAAAATGGGTGAAGATTCATACTTTTCCAATGGGGGCAATAATTCAACGTATACTATGTAAGAAGTATGAATGGATAGTTCAAGATTCGTACTTTGATGATTGTTTTCCTGAGATATACTATACGGGAACTATGAGAGTGAAGAAGACTCAGAAAAAGCCTCATCCTAGAATTGAGATTAGAGAGCCTACAATGCCTAGGGCAGGATCACTACGAGAGTCTATAGATGATCTTCGTGATTCATTAGAGGATCACAAGAAGGAAGTGAAGAAAGATCGTAGTAGAATGCAGAAGTTTATGAAATTTTTGGTGAAAGGTTTGAAGTTAAAACCTACTCCGGAAGAAGCGGCCCAATGGCAAATTCCAGATGAAGAACCGCCACGCCAATCGGTGAGGCGGACTCGACGTGGTAAAGCCGTAAGACGAGGACCTCCAGAAGATTGTCTAGAGAGCAGTGGGGCTAGTTATGAGGATTCTGAGTAGTTTTCATCAGGGTGCTGCTTCTGACTGATGTCGGAATTTTCCGACATCCACTGTCGCCTGGGCGACAGTGAATTTGCCCAGATTTCATTTTCTGTTATCTGAACTTGATCCTATGTTGATTTCTACTATTTTTTGTGTAACAATTTTATGTAATATTAATTATGTGAGAATTTCTCTTAAGTAATTCAAATTCTATGGTTTGATTTAAAATTTAGTCTTTCTTTTTAAAATGTATAGGTATTGTGATTTTTTTTTTAATTTTATAGGTCATAAGTAGTGATATAATCATTGTGAAATGTCTAGGATTCCCAATTCTAGCCTAAGCATAGAAAAACGGGAATCCGGTAACGGTTTAGTGAATATATCCGCTAGTTGATTATCCGTGCCTATAAATGAAATTTTTATGTGGTTATTTTTAATATGATCTCTAATAAAATGATCTCTCATATCAATATGCTTAGAACTTGAATGATGGACCGGGTTGTATGTTAAATCAATTGCACTTTTATTATCACACCATAATTCAATAGTTTGTTCTTTAATATTAAAGTCTTCTAAAGTTTGCTTCATCCAAAGAGCTTGTGCACAACAACTACCAAGTGCGATGTATTCAGCCTCGGTGGTTGAGAGGGCAACAGAATTCTGTTTCCTACTCGACCATGAAATGAGTGAAGGGCCTAAAAAGTGACAAGTACCACTAGTGCTTTTCCTATCTAGTGAACAACCGGCATAATCAGAATCAGAGTAGCCAAAAAGAGTAAAATCATCGCTATGAGGATACCATAAACCAAGTTTAGATGTGCCAATTAAATATCTAAAAATTCTTTTTACCGCTTTTAAATGTGATTCTTTGGGATCGGCTTGAAATCTATCACATAAATAAACTGAAAACATAATATCTGGTCTAGAAGCAGTTAAATATAAAAGTTAACCTATCATGCCTCTATATAAAGTTTGATCTATTGATATTCCATTTTCATCTTTTTCCTAATTTTAAAGATACACTCATAAGAGTATTTGCTTGTTTGAGATTTTCAAATCCAAATCGTTTTAAAAACATCATGAATATATTTTGATTGGTTAATAAAAACTCCATCATGTTTTTGAACAATTTGAAATCCTAAGAAATATTTTAATTCTCCTACCATACTCATCTCAAATTCACTTTCCATCATTTTTACAACATAATTACACAACTCTTCATTAGTTGCTCCAAAAATAATATCATCAACATAAATTTGTAAAATAATTAAATCATCATTTACTTGCTTAATGAAGAGTGTACAATCAACACCACCCATTTTAAAACCATTTTGTAATAAATATATAGTCAATCCATCATACCATGCTCGTGGTGCTTATTTTAAACCATGCTTGTTTTAAACCATACAAAGCTTTTAGCAATCTATATACGTGATAAGGAAATTTTTCATTTATAAATCCTGGGGGTTGTTCAACATAAACTTCTTCTTTAATCAACCCGTTTAAAAATGCAGTTTTAATATCCATTTGCAATAATTTAAACCTTTTATGACTAGCAAATGCAACAAAAATTCTAACTGCTTCCAATCGTGCTACGGGTGCAAATGTTTCATCAAAATCTACCTCTTCAATTTGATTATATCCTTTCGCTACGAGCCTAGCTTTGTTTCTAGTGACCATAGAGTCACTATCTAATTTGTTTTTGAAAATCCATTTAACTCCTACTACAGGATGATCACTAGGTCTATCTACAAGAATCCAAACTTTATTTCTTTCAAATTGGTTAAGTTCTTCATTCATAGCTAGAAACCAAGATTCATCATTTAAAGCGGTGGCAACATCTTTTGGTTCTATATTTGAGACAAAACATAAATTTGAAAGACTTTCATGTAAACTAGAACGTGTACGTACCCCATTTAATGGTTCTCCAATAACAAGTTCTTGCGGATGATCTTTTGAGAACCTTAGCTCGATTGGAGGTACATATCCTTGTTCTTCTTCTTCTTCACCATCTTTTTCATCTTCTTTCTCTACTTTTTCTTCATCATTATCATCATCATTTTTCTTCAGATTTTGTTCCACATCTTCTTCATTTTTCTCATTACCTGCAACTTTAGTATTTTCTACACAAGAAATGTTTTCATCAAATTTTACATGAATAGATTCTTCAACCACTTTAGTACGTTTATTATAAACTTTATAGGCCTTGCTAGTTGAAGAATAACTAATGAAAATTCCTTCATCACATTTTTCATCAAATTTGCCTAAGTTATCTTTTGTATTCAAAATAAAGCAATTACAACCAAAAACTTTAAAGTAAGATACATTTGGTTTTCTTTGAAAATAAATTTCATAAGGAGTTAATTGTAATGTAGGACGAATCATGACACGATTAATAATATAGCATGCAGTACTGACCGCTTCGGCCCAAGAATATTTTGGCAATTTAAATTCACAAAGCATAGTACGTCCTAATTCTTGAATTGTTCTATTTTTCCTCTCCACTACACCATTTTGCTGTGGTGTGCGAGGAGCGGAAAATTCGTGTTTTATCCCAAATTCATTACAATATGAAATGAATTTTTCAATATCAAATTCTCCTCCATGATCTGATCTAATGCATTTTACTTTTAAATCAAGTTCATTTTGAATACGTGAAATTATTTTTACAAATTCATCAAAAGCATCAGATTTTGAATTTAAAAACAATGTCCAACAAAATCTAGAATAATCATCAATAATAACAAACGTATATTTTCTACCTCCTAGACTTTGTGTAGAAATTGGACCAAACAAGCCCATATGTAATAAATGTAAAGGTCTAGTAGTAGAAATAACATTTTTGCTTTTAAAAGATGATTTTGTAAACTTTCCTTTTTGGCATGGTGAACATAATGAAGAAAGCTTTCCATTCAAATTTGGCAAACCTTTTATAATTTTATTTTTAGAAAGCTTTACTATGCGTTTGGCACTAGAATGTCCTAGTCTCCTATGCCATAATTCAAGTTCATCATTCTTTGAAATAAAACATTTAAGTGTAGAATGAGATAAATCATGAAAAGTGATTGTATAGACATTATTTATTCTTGGTGCAGTAAGTACGATTTCGTTTGTTTTAGAATCAATAATTTTGCAAAGGTTTGAGCTAGAGTCAAATAGAACATTTAGATTTTTATCACATAGTTGACTAATAGAAATTAAATTATGTTTCAAACCTTTAACATATAAAACATTTGAAATTTTAAATTCTTCGTTACCTACTACACTAATGCCTTTGACTTTACCCTTGCCATTATCCCCAAATGTCACTGTTCCACCTTTCTTCATCTCCAGGCTAAGGAACTTTGATTTATCGCCCGTCATGTGTTTTGAACATCCAGAGTCCAAATACCACACGTCTTCCTTGTTCCTAGCCTGCACGCACACCTAAAAAGATGATGAGAGTAAAGATCTGGTTACCGAAGTGGTCGATCCCATGGTATAGGTGGACGCCTTAGGTACCCAGATTTGTTTAACGTTAACTTTTCCTTTCTTCCAACATGAGCCCGAGATGTGACCAAATCGATGACATTTGGCACATACAATGAATGGTGAGGAACCATTTTTCAATGGTTTCTCTGGACTCTTGCTGGTGGAAACATCTTTATGTGTGGACTTAGAAAAATTTTCATTTTGAAAAACAGGTTTTCTGAACCTGGAGCTGTCGCTGGTTCCGACAGCAGCTGTCGGAAATTTCCGACAGCTTCCAGAGCTTCCAGAAACGTATCCTAGCCCAAATTTTGCTGTCCCATGACATTGGTTGGCTAAAAGCATATCCAGAGATTTTTTCAAACACCAAATTTTCCAATTGCCATGTTCAACTCATTTACTTTGGACTTTAAAATTGAATTTTCTTTTACTATCATGCCACATCTATTTGCAACACTTTTCTTATAATTCTCTAATTGAGAATGAGAGGTTTTAACAATTTTTTCTAAGTCTTTTTTCTCTTTTAGAAGTTGATCAATTTTTTGATCGGACTTAGAAATAGTGTTTTCAAGTTCTTTTAGCCTTGTCGAAGAGTGATCACAATCTTGACAAATTTCCTTCTCGTTCCCAATAGATTTCAAATCATTTGATAACTTTTTATTTGCTTTCAAAAAAACTTTGTTTTCACATTTTAAGAAATCGATTTCCTTTAGACTTTTATCCAAAAATTTGTAAGTTTTCATAAATTCAGAATATAAATCATCATAAGATGGAGGAGTTACCTCAGTATCGCTTTGGACACTGCAATCGTCGTCAAATGACGCATTTTCTTTCCCCATCAAGTAGACATTTGCCTCCTCTTCCTCCTGTGTTGAGGAATCACTTTCTTCACCAGACGAAGAATCATCCCAAGTCTCTGCCTTTAACACTTTTTTCTTGTAGCTTTTATCGTGCCTCTTTGCTTTTTGCTCTTTCAGGTACTTTGGGCCCTTGCTTCTGATATGACCAATCTTCTTGCAATGGTAGCACTCCGGTAGCGGGCGCTCCTCTTCATTCTCCATTTTTCCTTTTCCTTTTTGGTAGGAAAAATCATTCTTTTTGAAATTTTTTTAAATGAATTTCTCCTCTCCGGATTTCTCATAAACTTCTTAAAGTTCCTCACAAACAGTCCTTCCTCATCTTCCTCACTTTCTTCAGATTCAGTTTCAACTCCCTATTTAGATTTCAACGCCAAGCTTTTCTTTTTGGGCTCCAAATTGTACTTTTGGCTTTGAATCTTCAACTCCACTTCATGGGTTTTTAGATTCCCAATGAGACTCTCCAATTGTAAGGTCTTAAGATCATGTGACTCAGAAATTGCAGTCACTTTAGGATTGAACTTCGGGGGAAGTGAACTTAAGATTTTCCTCACTAAATCTCCATTGGAGAAAACCTTACCCAACACCTTTGAATCGTTCACGATTTTAGTAAATCGTGTGTACATTGTATCAATTTCTTCATCCACCTCCATTTTGAATCTTTCGAATTCTGACTCCAGTTGAAATAGCTTTGAATGCTTTACCTGCGAAGTACCTTCATGAGTGATTTCTAAAAGATTCCAAATTTCATATGCAGTATCACAAGCACAAACTCTATTAAATTCAGTGTGATCTAGTGCGCAAAATAAAGCATTCATGGCTTTTGCATTGTTTTTACATCTTAATTTATCATTGTCATCCCACTTGTCTTTGGGTTTGACCATAGTTACATCTCCTACATCAATTGTTGGGGAAGAATAACTCGTCTCGACCATATTCCAAACTTCCATGTGGAGAGCTATTAGAAAACACCGCATTCGGGTTTTCCAATAGTTATAGTTCGTGCCCGTAAAAAGTGGTGGCCTACTAATTCCTTGCCCCTCAACGAACGCATGATCGTTGTGCGCCATTACTCCCGGTGGTAAAACCGTTTTGGAGTAACCTAGCTCTGATACCACGTGTTGGATCTTGAGGGGCCCTTAGAGGGGGGGGGGGGGGGGGGGGGGTGAATAAGGGCCTTTTAGAAAATATGATTTTTACTTAAGAATTTTAAAACAACTTTTACTTTTCTAAAAGTTACTTATAAAAATTTCAAACTAATGTAATTTTTAGAATAAATTCAAACACAAATTTCTAAGTTAAAGATTAAACAACCATATTTGCAATTAAAGAAAAAGTCATAACTTTATAATTATGAAAATCACATACAAATAATATGATCTTAACAATGCTTAAGATCAAGGCACAAATATGATAATAACCCTTTTACAATTTGTGTTTACCAATCCTTCTCCAAGAATCGGAATGCTATCACTTGTCTCTCTCTAGAACAAGCCCAAGCCTATCCTCTAGATCTTCCCAAGATCTAGACGTAGCACACAAGGCCACGATTTCCCACCAAGCCACGCAAGGACTTGGACGCTCCACACAAGGAAGCGATTTTCCCCTAAGCCACGCAAGGACTTAGACGTCACGCACAAGGAGACGATTTCCCTATCAATACAAAATGAAATGTATATAAATGAAAATACAATATGAAAAGAACTGTGAAAATTCCGACAGTGAAAATTTCATACTCTCAAATTGAGCTCCAGCAGAATTGTAAACATCTCATACTTGTTACCTGCACACCATTAATAAAAATAAAATCAAATACAAACGGAACTTTGTTATTATCAAACCGAAAGAGTGCGAAACGCATGCTCCAACAAAACTAACATGTTTTACAAGGAGAAGAACTCTTCTACCAAGAACACTTTGCAGGTACCAGCTCTATGTGAAGAGCTTAAAGGGTTAAATCTCCAGACAGGAGATTCACTACATCCATTACCTAAAACTCTTGAAGACAGTGAAGAAGAAGATCATCCAGATCTTGTTGATTACCTGAATCAAGCAACAGCAGAACATCCTCCACATGATGTAATAGCTGAACAAATTCCCAATGTGGATAATGTTGCTGAACCAACTCCAACTGCTGACCACATCACAGTTAGAGATCATCCAATTTCACAAGTGATTGGTGATATCACAGCAGGTGTTCAAACAAGGCATCAACTACACCAAAATCAGATGCATACTTGTTTTCTATCACAAGTTGAACCTCAAACCATAAAAGATGCAGAACAAGATCCAAATTGGATCCTTGCAATGCAAGAGGAACTCAACCAGTTTGAAAGAAACAAGGTTTGGGATTTGGTTCCAAGACCAAAAGGCCATCCAGTTATTGGCACCAAGTGGGTCTTTAGGAACAAGCTTGATGATCAAGGAAATATTGTGAGAAATAAAGCAAGATTGGTAGCTCAAGGATATTCACAGGAAGAAGGCATAGATTATGATCAGACATTTACCCCTGTTGCAAGGCTTGAAGCTATAAGGATTTTCTTGGCCTTTGCTGCATTCAAGAAGTTCAAGGTATATCAAATGGATGTGAAAAGTGCTTTTCTCAATGGAGACATCAAAGAAGAAGTCTATGTGGAACAACCATCAGGTTTCATCTCTCCAACTCATTCCTCCTATGTATTTAAACTTAATAAAGCTCTCTATGGTCTCAAACAAGCTCCCAGAGTATGGTATGAGACTTTAACTAACTTTCTCTTGGAAAACAATTTCTGTAGAGGCATTGTAGACAAAACATTATTTTACAAAGTACATAAAAATCAAACTCTACTAGTTCAAATATATGTAGATGACATTATCTTTGGATCTACTGATTCAAATATGTGCAAAAGATTTTCCAATCTAATGCAATCAAGATTTGAAATGAGTAGTAAGGGTGAATTATCATACTTCCTTGGTCTTCAAGTGAAGCAAACCCCATCAGGAATCTTCATCTCTCAATCTAAGTATGCTAAGGAATTAGTGAAAAGATTTGGAATGTCTGATTCTTCTACTATGAAAACACCCATGGCCTCTAATGCTGTTATTAATACTGATGAATCAGGGAAACCTGTTGATCAGAAAATGTATAGGGCAATTGTTGGCTTTCAACTCTATTTAACTGTCAGTAGGCCAGATCTAATGTTTGCTACATGCATTTGTGCTAGGTTTCAAGTTAATCCTAAAGAATCTCATCTTACTTTTCTAAAAAGAATTTTAAGATATATAAAGGGTTGCCCTAATCTAGGACTTTGGTATCCAACAGCATCTGAATTTGAATTAACTGGATTCTCAGACTCAGAGTATGCTGGATGCAGGGTAGACAGGAAAAGCACATCAGGAACTTGTCAGTTTCTTGGTGATAGGCTTGTGTCTTGGTTTTGTAAGAAACAAACATCTGTGTCTACATCAACGGCTGAAGCTGAATACTTAGCTGCTGGCAGTTGCTGCTCACAGATATTGTGGATACAAAATCAGCTCCTAGACTATGGTGTCAACTTAAATAATTCAGTTATATTTTGTGACAACACTAGTGCAATATCTATAACACAAAATCCAGTTCTCCATAGTAGGACTAAACACATAGAAATTAGGCACCACTTCCTTAGGGACAATGTGGATAAAAACAAAATTTGCCTACAATTCATTTCTACTGATTTGCAAAGAGCTGATATTTTCACCAAGCCCCTGGATGAAAAGAAGCACGTCTTCTTTATAAATCAACTAGGAATGATAGATGGAGACTCAATCTGCTAAAAATTAAGTATTTCTATTTATCTCACAAATTCGTCGAACGAAGAACGACAAATTTGAATCATTTGTCGAACGGTGGTCTCTGAAACCTCTTAAACGCAGAGTCAGTTAAGGCAATTTCATTTGTCCAACGACGGTCGACGAAAAAGATGTTCTCGTCGAACGCTTTCAGACAAAGAAATAAAGCCTTCGACTTCTAATTTTATTAGGTTTTGTCGAACAGTGGTTTACGAATGCGCCCTCATTCTTCGACCCTTCTATATAAGCTTTATTTTATCATATTCTAAGCTTTGCGCCTACAGAAATCGTCTTTCCCTCCAGTTCCTCTCTGCACTTGATCTTCAACTCTCTTTGCAGGAACAATGGTGATTCCACAGGCCTCTCTGCACCTAATGAAGTTTGACGTAGGTTTCGACATTGACATGGACTCGTTTGCACAGTCGGACCAAATCTTCAAGGATATTCTTCAAATGCTGGATGAACAACATCTAAGGAAGTTTCTAAGCACCAGGCAGAAGATAGCTGTTGCAGAGATAAAAGAATGGGTTTACACTGCAAAACCAGTCGATGAAAGCCTGTCGGGAACAATCTCAGGTCATCATCTCTCTCTCTCACCCACCATCCTTTCTGAAATCTTTGGTTTTGAAAATGGTGAAGATGACTTAGACATAAGCTCAAATGAATTTGATGAAGCTTTAGTCAAAATGGGCCATTTGACTGGAAACCCTAGCCACCTTCTAAAAAAGAAAATTCACAGGACTACAAGTTCTTAGCAGATATTGTTGGAAAAGTCTTGCTGAGCAAGACTTCTGGGCATGACTATATCAATAGGCACCAATTTCTGTTAATGGTGGCCTTAATGGAGAAGAAGAAAGTCAACTGGGGATCAATTCTTTTTGAATTGATTAAAAAGAAAAACTCTAAAGATAATGTATGCTTTGGAAGAGTTATAGGGATTTTTCTGCAGGAAAAGCATCCAGAGCTTCTGGTGTCACCAAAAGTGACAATAAATGCCAGCAAGAGGCTGACCTCAGCACTCTTTGCTAAATGGGATAGGGTAATTCCCAAGAAGAATACAGGAGCTGATGCCTCTAGAAAAAGGAAAACTTATGAGGACACAAGGACTGATCAAGTCACTCCCTCTACCCTTCTAGAAGCTCCTTCCTCAGTTCCTTCTTCCTCTCATATCCCCTCTCCTCCTACTCAACAATCTCCTGCACATTCTCATTCTTCACCACCTCCTTCAACTGCAATATCACCCATCAATGATATTCCACTTTCAACTGCCCACATCAATGATGTTCCACCTCCACCTCTATCTCTAGAATCACTACCTACCACACCTCCATCTCCAATACATAATGAATATCATTCACCCATTCATTCTCCTAGTTCAATCCATCTAGACATTCCCACACATACCACCAACATCAGCAATATCATTCCTCCAATCTCATCTCCATCCACTTCACAACCATCCTTTATTCATCCACCAGATTATCCATCCCACAACCTCTCCTCCATTGCTGATCAGGTTTTTGATCATATCCTTCCTAAAATAAGCCAGCTCCTGGATGCAAAATTTGCTCCAGTTCTTCAGGCAATTTCTGCTCTATCTGCTAAGATAGCTTCTCTTCCTTACACTACTGTTGTCCCTTCTACAAGGGGCCTAGATTCAGGCTGCCCTGAAGCTAGGCAGGGGGAGATGTCCTATGAAGAAGCTCCAGAAACAGAAGAAACTCCAGAAGATACAGAAATTACAGTTTTTGATACAGATATGCTTGACTAATGTACAATATCAGATACACAAGTTATAGAAGATAAAATAGTATATGCATTCATCCATCCTGTGATCTATATAGTTTATTATCAAAATTTGATGTCACATATACTTCAAAGGTTTCACCAAAAGTATACATAGAAGATCTATCAAAGGCTCTGATATGCCTTCCTCAGAAGTCTCATTCTGATATCATACAAAATTACATCTCCTCTATTCCTTCATCCACTGATCAAGATATTCAAATGAAGGATCATTCTGTAGAATATGAAGATGAACTTGCAGAATTCCTTGATGATACACAAGATCACCCCACTCCACCAGATACAACAGCCTCACAAATTACTTCTTCACCTCCAATTCCTATATGGAATGAAGAACCAATGCCAAGCTTTGATGAAATCTGGAAAGAAGCTGATGCAGAGTTTGACAAAGCTGAAGAAGAAAGATTAAAGGCTAGTGAAGCAATCAAGAGAATTGATGATTTATATAATAAGCCAATCTCATCTTCTGACTCTGATGATGATGATGATGACAACAGTGATTCTGATGATACACTTTCAAAGAAAAGAAAGAAAAGAACAGCTAAGTCAAAGGCTGCTCCCAAGCTCCAAATCCAAATAATGACATTCCTTTGTACATTTTGTATAATGTTCCTCTTGATGAGAAAACTCCTCACTGGATGAAGCTCTCCAAAAATGAGAACAACAGGAGGAAGAAATTCAAGAAGACTGGCTACATCCCTGACAAACCAGTCACGCACAATCATCCTCCTCCTCCTCCTCCTCCAGCAGCTGGTGCAGCAGGATCAGCAGGTGTATCATCTTCCTCTCAGAAGCCAAGCTCTCAACATTCAGGGAGACCTGGTAGTTCTAATGGTTCTTAAGCCTCTGGATCAGCCAGTGCCCCTCCTTCATCTTTCAAGAAAGTCAAACGATTTCTTCTTCTCAAATATCTTCAGAATACAAACTTCACATTTCTGATGGATCTCTTCACAGAGATAAAGTACCCCCAAAGGTCATTCAAGATAAAAATTATTCAGAAGATATTTATTACTTTCCAGATCCAGAAGAAGAGAAAATCTGTCAGATGGCAAGACTGAGAGAAACAATTGCATCTGCACAGATTAACAAGGCTAAAGCAGAAGGCAAAGACTTCTCAAATATCTCAACCATGTCAGAATACAGAAGAAAAGAACTTTAAAAATACAAACCAGTTAAAGCATTCAATGCTGAGGAATATATTGATATGCACCCAGAAGCATTTATCTCTCATGTCAAAGAACAGAAAATCATTGGAGTTCAAGATTTGTTTATCAGCAAAAAGAAATCAGAAGACCCTAACAGGAAAATCATATTCAAGCCACCTTCTCAGGACCAAAAGTCTTAAATAAATTGCTTGGTTATGAATGTAAAGTTTCTAAACTCAGATCATTTTTTTTATCTTATCTGATGATCTATTTTAATCTATCAGATATATTTCATTTCATTATTGCTCTATTGATTATACTTTCTGCCGTGTCTATTCAATTATTTGTCAAATAGTATCCCAACCCAAATAGGGGGAGATTGTTGGAACAACCCTATTACTGATTTGGGCTAGGATCACTATATGTTGATTAGGATCTGTATTGACCCCATTGTATAGCCTTAGGGTCAAGTTTTAGGCTGATTAGATTAGCAGAACTTAGGAAAATTCAAGCTCAACACATGGAGAGTGGTGTTCGACGAATGACCAGATTCGTTCGACAAATTGCTTCCAGCAGACTGAAGAAATTCACAGCTCCAGCACTCGACATTTTCTGAGCGGCGCTCGACAAATGACTAGCAGCGGTCGACAAATTCTAAGCCAGTGCTCGACAAATGACTAGCAGCGGTCGATAAATTCTAAGCCAGCACTCGACAAATGACTAGCAGCGGTCGATGAATTCTACCCAGCGCTCGACAAATTGCTTTCTGATGTTCAGATTTATATTCTCAGTGGATGTCAGTTCTCTGAACACAAATCAGCAGAATAACGGATATATTTATTTCTCATTGGACATATTCAGGTAGCCATGTAAGGATATCTCTTATTTATTATATCCTTATATTCCTTCTATTCCAAGAAGAAGAATAACCGTTGACATTTAATGCCAAGACATCTTTCTCGACAAAAGGAATTGAAAGGACCTGACAAAGTCGTGTTTGGGTGGCTACCTAGTTCCAAGAAGGATTTAAGTCAGAAAAATATATTCCTTAAATAGACAGAGGATTTGAATTTTGAATACAAAGACAAGCAATCGAAAAGAACAAGAGATCAACCAAGAGAGTCGTTTTTCAGATATAAAAACATAGAAAAACTTCACCATCCCAAAAAAAGTCTCTCTGTGATGATATAGAAAAGAGAACAGAAGTAGTTTAAGAGGAGGAAGAAGAAGAAAATAGTTTTATTCTTTCCAGCATTCTTCCTCAGCAAAGCAGCATCCTCTTCATTCTGAGAACAAGATTCAATCTTTCAGATCTGCTGTAAAATAAATTCTTTCAAAAGCAACAACAATCTGAAGATTAACCTCTTCCAGATAATCAGCTACAAAGACTTCTGTTTGTTAAAGCTCTGTCCTCAAAGCTGTCATCAACTCTCATCAGACAGGGGGAGCTTTCACCTTCAACACCTTTTGTCTTCTCTCAGATCATTGACAGAGAAGAACACTCTATACCTTTTATCTCATCCTGTACAGGGTTAATACTCCCTTAAAAAGTTTACCCAGTGGTGGCAACACCTTATCAAAAAATCCTTGTGTGGTTTTTAAGCACCTTATCAAAAGCTTATTGGTGTGTGGACACCTTATCAAAACCCCTTGGTGCCTGGGCACCTTATCAACCCTCGTAGTGGATTCCTACCAAGGGTGGTAGAAGAGTAGATGTACCCAGATTTATTGGTGAACTACTATAGCTCCTTGTGTCTTCTGTGCTTGCTTATTTCTGTGTGCTTGTGCTGTGTGCTTTTACTACTTCTGCCTCTATCTTTAACTCTCACTGATTACATATATATTTACTCAGTATTTTAAATTACGCTATAAAACTAAACAAAAAGTTTTAATACTCTATTCACCCCCCTCTAGAGTAACTTAAGATCTGACCTCCACTTTCACCTTCCATGACTTTGCGAAGTGGGTGATCAGTCACTACCTTGATCGAATGTGCTTGAAAGTAAGGTCGGAGCCTCCGGGCCGCCACCACCAATGCGAAGGCCAACTTTTCCAGAATCGGGTATCGGAGCTCTGCCTTCCTCAGCACTCGGCTGACGTAGTAGATGGGGAACTGTTTTCTCCTTTCTTCCCGGATAAGTACTGAGCTTACTGCCTCGGATCCCACACCCAGTTATAGGGATAGATCCTCTCCCGTCCTCGGCCCTTGGAGTAGAGGTGTTTGAGTGAGTTGTTCTTTCAAGGCCTGGAAAGCCTCCTCACACTCCGAGGTCCATTCGAATTTTTTGTTTCCTCTCAACTCTTTAAAAAAGGGGGCACACTTGTCTCCCGCCTTGGAGAGGAACCTACTGAGCCCGGCCAGCTTTCCAGTGAGGCTCTGAACCTACTTCGAGTTTCTGGGCGATCCCAACTCCATTATTGCTTTGACTTTGTCCGGGTTTGGCTCCACTCCCGCCAGGGTGAGCAGGTGGCCTAGGAATTTCCCTCGGCTAGCCCCAAAGACACACTTCAAGGGTTTGAGTTTCATCTTATACTTCTGCAAAGTCTTAAAGGTCTCTTCAAGGTCTCGGAGGTGGGATCCAAGGTCCCGACTCTTTACCATGAGGTCATCGACGTAGACCTCCAAGTTTCTCCCCTTTTGTTCTCGGAAGACCCTGTCCATCATTCTCTGGTATGTGGCACCTGCATTCTTGAGCCTGAAGGGCATAATCTTATAACAATAACACCCATCCCCCGTGATGAAGGAGACATCTTTGATGTCCGGGGGATGCATACGAATCTGATGATAACCTGAAAAAGCATCTAGAAAAGACATTATAGGGAAACCGACGGCTGAGTCAACCAGCATGTCGATTCTAGGCAGAGGGTAGCAATCCTTGGGGCATGATTTATTAAGCAAGGAAAAGTCGATACACATTCTCCACTTACCTCCCCCCTTCTTCATCATGACTACGTTAGAGACCCAGCCTGGATACTGGATCTCTGATACAAACCCTGCCTGAATGAGCTTACCCACCTCCTCCCGGATGGGTCCTTCCAACTTGTCTGCTATGGCCCTCCTCTTTTGACGGATGGGACGGGTGCCGGGGTCGAGATGGAGGCGGTGGAAAGCCACATCTGCATCGATCCCGGGCATCTCCGTGGTGCTCCAAGCGAAGACATCTACATTCTGCTGAACGCAGGCTAGAATCTGCTTCCGCTCCTCCAGGCCGAGCTCCCCGCTGATCCTGACTTTCTCCACCACCCCGGCTTGGGTGGTGACTTCGAGCTCCACGACCTCCTCTACGGCCTCCAACCGGGACTGCTCTCCCCAATCTCCTTCCTTCTCTTCTCCACTAGCGAGTTCTTCGACCTCCCCCTCCTTTCCTTTTTCTCCAACCACCATCACCTCTTCTGCCCCCCTTCACGAGGCCTGACCCCCTACCTCTTCTTCCTCCATCGGCTCACCTGACCTCTGCTCCATATCCTCCTTCCGACCCTCTCCTTCAAGCTCTGCCGGCTCACCCACCTCCTGGTCACATTTTTCTGCCTCTCCCATCCAAAAGATGGTATTGACCGCCGTCACGTAGCATTGCCTCGCTACCTTTGGATCTCCTCTGATATGGACTTGGACTCCTCCATCATTGAACTTTAGGCACTGGTGGAAAGTGGAGGGGACACAGCGGAATGCGCTGATGAGCGGCCGTCCGAAGATTGCGCTATAGCTGCTTGGAGCATCCACTATTACAAAGCAGTAGTTCCTGTACTGCCCCCCCCCCCCCCCCTAAGACCACGTGGAGTCCTACTCCCCCTTCTACTTATTTTCTCTCCCCGGAGAATCCGAACAACAGACCATCCGAGGCCAACACTCTTCGCGGCTCCACCTCCATCCCATCAAATGCCTTTTTGAAAATGACATTGACCGACCTCCCATTATCCACCAGGATTCTGGAAACTGTGAAGTTCTCGATCGCTGTCTGAATGACCAACGCATCGCAGAATGGGTCCTCATAACCCGGTATGTCCTTCTGGGTGAAGGAAATCTTCTCTGTCGGGGGTGGGGCCAGGGATGTTGAAGACACGCTACGACGGTAGATAGTATGGAGGCTCGCCTTCCAGGATGCCTCAATCCCTACCCCCCATGGATCACTCTGATCCCCCCTCGGGACCCCAAATCGGCTCGGTCTTCACACCTTTCCTCCTCCTCCTCCTGAGACCCAACCTCCTCAATCCTTACCGGTTGTTGTTGTCGCGGCATGGGCACTCGGGCCCTTTTTGTCTCTAGGAACTCTGGGCAGGTGGTCGTCGCATGACCTTCCTCATCATGGAAGTCACAATACGGCAGCGTCACCTCTCCCGCTTCGCCCTCCGCCATCTTATTCCTTCTTCTTCTTCCTGCTCCCGCTTCTTCTCTCGCCTCTTCTCTCCTTCCTCTTCCGCCTCTTCCCTGCCTGATTGTCATGGCTTGCTGTGGTGGAGGAGGCATCGTCCTCGGACCCTGCCTCCATCCCAACTGATGGGGTCTTCTTTGACCCCCATTTAAGTTACCCCTCCCCAGGGCGTAACCCCTTCCCTGGCCTTGCATTCCTCCGCCATGATGCCTCCACTCCCCCTCCGGGGCCCTGGGCTCTTCTCCTCTCCTCACCTCTTGCTGCCTGACCTCCGGCTCACTGAGCTTTGCAAGCCTCTTGGTGAGTTCCGGGTTGGCCTCTTCACTCTCGATTTCCTCCGCCACCCTCTCCATTAACTCCTCGTAGGAGACGGGGGCCTTCCTCTTCATAGCCATTTTGAAGAAACTTTCCATTAGCCCGACCGTGAAGGTGAGCTGGAGTACAAACCCAGGCATCTCCTGAGTGAGCAGCACTTCTTCTTGGAACCGATCCGCGTAGCGGGCCAACGACTCCTTCGGCTCCTGCTTCACTTTGAAGAGGGACTCGACATCCTTCTTCCTTTTCTTCAAAGTCGAGAACCGCAATAGAAAACTTTGGTGCAAATCTTCAAAGGCGTAGATCGACCCTGTAGGGAGCTGATGGAACCAGTCCCTGGCCTTTTATTTAAGGGTGACGGCGAAGAGCCTACACTTGAAAGCATCTGACATCGGCCTGATAGGGACCGAGTCCTCAAAAGACTGGAGATGTTGGACAGGGTCATCCCTGCCGTTGCAGTACACCCTATCCCACTCTCTGAACCCTGCCGGGACAGGTGCAGAAAGTACTAACTCGCAGAAGGGACTTCCCCCTTCTGCCACCCTTTCTCGCTCCACACGCCCCCCGAGCTCTCTCGCCAGACTCAGGTTCGCGGGGACTGTGCTCGCGAGAATGGTGTTCGCCTGGACCACTCCCGCAGTCACTACATCCTCCGGGCGCGCGCTCCCCTGCGATGCGCTCGCCGGCATAGAGCTCACCGGCTAAGAGCTCGCCAGCACGAAGCTCGCCGGGCTGGCGAACAGCACTCGCCCCTCCAAGTCTTGGACTGAACCTCCTGCGATTTCCTTTCCGGCCCTCCCCCCGGGGCATTATCGGCAACCGCTGCGGGGGGAAGGCTCGCCTGAGGTGCTGGGGTCGCAAACTCACTCCGCAGCGCCGCGACTGTGAGCCCTGAGAGTGGAGGTTAGATCTTAAGTTACTCTAGAGGGGGGGGGGGTGAATAGAGTATTAAAACTTTTTATTAGTTTTTAAAGCGGAATTAAAATACTGATGTATATATGTGTGTAATGCATAGTGTGTTATATAATTTGAATAAAGAAGATAGCACACAGCACAAAAACAACACAGAAAATTACAAGCACAGGGGACACAAGGAAATATAGTAGTTCCCCAATAAATCTGGGTACGTCTACTCTTCTACCACAGCTGGTAGGAATCCACTAGGAGTTTTTGATAAGGTGTCCACACACCACAGAGCTTTTGATAAGGAGGTCAAGGTCAGGGGTTTTTCATAAGGTGTCCACACACCAATAAGCTTTTGATAAGGTGCTTAAAAACCACACAAGGATTTTTTGATAAGGTGTTTTGCCACCACTGTGTAAACTTTTGGAGGGAGAATTAACCCTGTACAAGATGAGGTAAGAATGTTTAGAGTGTTCTTCTCTGTCAATATTTCTGAGAGAAGACAAAAGGTGTTGAGGATGAAAGCTCCCCCTGTCTGATTGAAGTTGTTGACAGCTTGAGGATGAAGCTTTCTCTAAAATATAAATCCTCTGTAGCAGATTAATCTGGAAGAAGTAAATCTTCTGATTCTTGTTGCTCTTTAGAAGACTTGAACTTGCAGCAGATCTGAGAGAATGATTGTTGTTCTCAAAGAGATGAAGATGCTGCTTTTAGGAAGAAGAAGACTGAAGGTATATGTTCTCTGTATGTGTTTTCTTCTTCTTCTCCTTTTTATAAATCCTTCTGTATACTTGTTGTTTTAAAGAACTGTATTTCTGAGAGACCAAAAAAAAAGACTATGAAAGATCTGTCTCTGTAAAGGAGTACGACTGTTTTTTTGTATATACTTCCTTCTTTGATAGCTTTTTTTATTTGAAATTCAAATCATCTGTCTTTAAGGAATATATTATTCTGGCTTAAATCCTTCTTGGAAATGTAACAGCTACCAAAACGAATTTGGCAGGTCCTTTTTTATTCCTTTGACGTGAAAGATTCCGTAGCATTAAATGTCAACGGCTATTCTTGTCTTGGAATAGAAGGAATAAAAGTATATAATAAATGAATAAGATATCCTTACTAAACTAACTGAATACGTCCAAAAGTACTTGAATAGATCCGTTAAGGTCATCGATATGCATTCAGAGTGTTGACAAAATAACTGATATAAATAATCTGGACTTGTATTTGTCGAACTGAGCTTTAATACAGAATTTGTCAAGCTCTGGCTGGAATTCATCGAACGCTGCTTGTCATTTGTCGAACGCTGCTCAGAGAATGTTGAGCGTTGGAACTGGCTATAATTCTTCAGTCTGCTGAGAAGGATTTGTCGAACAAAGCTAGACATTCGTCGAACGCCACTCGCCATTATTCGAATGCTGGGAACTTAAATATTCCTTAAGTTCTAGCTAATCAATCAGCTTAAAGACTTGACCCTTAAGCTATACAATGGGGTCAACTTGATCCTTAGTTAAAAACATAGTGATCCTAGCCCAAAATAGTAATAGGGTTGTTCCAACAAGCACGAAGGTGTCATGCACCTCCCTCCTGAAATCCGCGAACATCCTCGGCGTCACCACCTGCGGTGACTCGTTGAACTCCTCGCCTTGATCCTCGCCTCCTGTCATATCTGCTCCTTGGAACTTTCTTGGACCAGCCACGCTCCACGCTCACCGCACCAAAATGTTGAAACTGATTTCTCGGCCTCTTGTGGAGCTCGGGGCCCTCACTGAAATGAGGGGCAGCTCGCCCTTACTGATCCCTCGGAGAAGGTAGACTGAAGATTAGAAAAAAGACTAAGACCTTAGTCACAGCGAGGAGGTCCCTCCACTAACCCGGAAGATCGTTGAGCGCTTCCCCTCCCAAGCCAAAGCTGAGACTCGGGCACCTTGGAGAGCTCTGGAAATGCTAACCAAAGATAGCCTGAGGAGAGAGAAGCTGAAGTGAAGTCCTTTCCAAAGGTTCCCTTGAGGTCCTATTTATAGGTTTTCTGGTCTGGCCTGCAAATAGCAGGATCCCGCCTTTTGATTTTACTATCCGCACCCCAAACGGGTCTGCTAACAGCCAAACTCCGCTGTTTGGAAAGGCTAAAGGCAGACCACTGAGGGTAAAAGGGTAATTTGGCCCTATCAACCTATGGGAATGGAACTGCGAGAACATTACTGCTGACGATCTCGCGGGCCTTCTCGTGAGTCCTGCTCGCGATGCCTCTCCTAGGAGATCGCCCTGTGAGGACCTCATTGACCTATTCTGGCGGTATCTGCCGAGGTCCGGTCTCGCGAGCCTTCCTGCGAGACCGCCTCCTGGCTTCGTCGAGCTCAACACACCTTTTGTCGAACGCAGGGCACTTCGCCGATCACAGACGAGCTCGACGAAATACAGAACGTCAAGTTATTCGCTGACCGCTGAGACGGGTGGTTCGTCGACCGCTGCTTCCCTGTTGTAATTTGTCGAGTGCTGCTATAGAATATATTTTGTTCGTCAGTCGCCGTCCGATGAATGCTGAGCTCTGTTCGACTTTTGTTGAGCGCAGAATTGAGCTCGCTGGACGCTGAGGCTCTAAACTCGCGAGCCTTCCCGTGAGATCGCCTACTAACTTTGATGCGCACTGAACACATTTCGCCGAACACCTCTTTACTGAACAAAGGGTCTCTTCTTGGCCTGCAAGGTATTGGCTTGCCCGCCCTCGCTTGGCCCCGTCCCTTGAAGATATATGCTGAGGTCTGGATCTCGCGACTCCTCTTGCGAGAACGTCTCTTGGCTTTAATGAGCATAGAACACTTCGTCGACTTCAGATGATTTCGCAGAACGGGGGTGAGCTCGACGATGCCAGGTGAGCTCGACGAACACGGGAGAGTTCGTCGAACGCATTACTTCTTTCGTCGAACTCAGGAGACTTCCTCAAACTGCCTGCGAGCGTTTATTTCACCGACCCTTCTCGCTCGCCTCTCAGCGAGCCCTCCGAGAGTGACTTCTCCAAGGCCTCTCTCGCGAGGTCTTTGGCCCTAAGGCCTCCATCTCTTACTACTTCCTTCATCTTGTTGCTTTCTTAAACCGTGCCTCTTCACCTGGCGAATATCGGGGTTGTACAGGTTGTACACCGTATCGAATGGTTTATGGCAAGGCATGCCACCTTCCGGTCGAACTAGAGCACCGCGCATTTTGGGCGCTTAAATTTTTAATTCTTGATTCCACTTTAGCGGGCGAACAAAGAGAATTCCAAATGAACGAATTAGATGAGTGGCGAGCGAATGCGTATGAGAGCAATAAATTATATTAGGAGCGAACAAAGTTTTATCACGATAAACACATAAAATTTCCGAAAACTTTTTCGCCGGGCGACCTCGTCCTCCTTTATAATTCGCGCCTTCGCCTTTTTCCGGGAAAACTAAAATCCCGATGGACCAGAACCTTTATTGTTAAAGAGGTTTGGTCCTATGGGACAATCCTAATTTCCCACCCGGAAAAAGGTTCCTTCAAAGTTAACGGGCACCGCCTTAAGTTATCATCTTTTCATCCTATAATATGATCGGCAAGTGGGTCAAGCTACGCGACCTTAAGCAAAGCGCTTTTGGGAGGCACCCCAATGTTATCTTTTTATGTTTTCTCTTATTCTTTAACATATTTTGTAGGTAATCGCCGCTTCCCCGCGCAAGCTTCAAAAAAAAATCAGGCAAGCCCTTTCTCCTTCTTCCTTCTCTTTCTTCATGCATTTCTTTTTGTTTTGTCTTGCACTTTATTTACTTCTTCTATTTCTGTTTAACTTCATACATAGTTTTAAATATTGGGGACAATGTTTAACTTTAAGTATTGGGGTGTAAATTGTTCTTTGTAAATAGTTGTCAAATTAGAAAATTTTCAAAAAAAAAATATTTTCTTATGTTTTCTTCTATTTTAGCACTTGTAAAACCCCAAAACTCAAAAAAATTTAGAAAATCAAAAAAATTTAAATCTTGGAAAGAGATGTTTGGGACCTCACCTCATCTCACCTCCTAGTACTGTGAGAACCCTTCACGGGGTATACCTCGGGAAGTCCAAGAATTAACAAAAAAACTTAAGCTTTTTAGTATAGCTTTTTATTGTTTATTTCTTATCAAAAGTCCAAAAAAAATGATAATTTCAAAATTAAAAAAAAAATATGAAAAACTTAAAATACACAAAAAAATATAAAATTCTTATACCTCTCCTATTTGTTGTTTTTGTGAGTTCTTAGAAATCTAGTTGAGGATGTTCATAAGCATGTTTAGGTTTTTAATTAGCTAAAATTTTGCTTATCATAGTTTGTTAATTTTAAATTTGAGGTAATTTTGCTTTAAGAATCATCTTATGATTTTAACTTGATTAGAGAATTTTTTTAGCATGACTTCTCTTTTTATTTCTAAATGGCTTTATTTTGTAGTGAATTTGCTAAACCTCTTTAGATATCAATTATATTTTCTTCTAACTTTTAGATCTTAGGAAATTTAATTTTACTAGAATTCGCTCTCAATATAATTTAAAGCTAGCTAGATTTAATTTCCGTCCCTACCACCTTTGTTGGCATAAAAAATGAAGTTTAAGAGATCATATGTCATGGGAATAAGAGGATAAAATTCATTATTCCCTAAACATATGCACCCAAAATCATTTAAAAGATTATATGGCATGGAGTAAGAGGATAAAATTCATTACTCCTAAACATATACATTTTGGATTTTTATTAGAAGAGAAAAAAAAAAGAGAAAAAAATATTCATGATGAGGATAAATTCCATTAACTCCATTCAAAAAATTCTCTTCTTTTGCCAAGTTTTATGAAATCCCCCTTAGCAAATTATCATTGTTCTAGATTTAGTTATTATGGAGAGAACAATATTTAGTAAGTTACTTTTCCTTAAGTTTCTTGTAAGATAGAGTTCTTCTAATTTTAATTTAATCTCATTTTATAATTTCTACAATATTGTTAAACCAATTAATTTTCTTGAGAAGTCCTTGCCTAAACATTTTCCCCTCTTTTCAAATCATCATCATAATTTAGGACTTAACTCCTCCTTGAATTTACTCTTAACTTAACTTTTTGTTTAAATGAAATTTTAGTTTAAAATTCAAAATTTTAAGGATGTCTTATAAATTATGTCTCACACTTTTGCTCTGGAATAGCAAAACCTCAAGTATGGGGATATTTGATGAGTACTATTTATGCGTATTTTAATTATAGTATTTAGTTTAGTTTTAATTTAAAAATGCAAATATTATTTATATTTTAGTTTAAAATCACTTCTTTTATAATTTTTGTTCTAAATGTAGTTTTACTTTTATTTTTGCAGAATTTTGGGAAAAATTGGAAAAACTCACAAGTCACGCCCTCAGTCACGCCCGTGACCAAGGGCATGTAACCTAAAGATATGCGTTCGACGAAATTGGAGCTGTATTCGACAAAAACTCTCTGCCCCTGCGTTCGATGAAATTGGAGCTGCGTTCGACGAAAGCTCTCTGCCCCTGCGTTCGACGAAATTGGAGCTGCGTTTGACGAAAGCTCTCTGCCCCTGCGTTCGATGAAGCCTGAGCTGAGTTGACGAATGCGCTCTGCCGCGCCGAATTCTAGCCCACGCTGCATTAATTGAAGCCACCCAGGTACACGCCCGTGACCCGAAATGTCACGCCCGTGACTTTCCCGCGTGATCCCTGCACGCCGCCGAGCCGCAAGCCAGCCCATGCTGCATTTAATGAAGCCTTCCAAAGTCTCGCCCGTGACCCAAGTTACACGGGCCTGTAATATCCGAATTTCTCCCGCAGTCACGCAAAGTCCACGCCACTTTCAAATCCAATGTCAGCAATGTTTACACACCCTTGGTCACGCCCGTGACCGAGGGCGTGTAACTTGAAATTTTTGCCAATAAATTCAGAGGCTCTCCCTTGAGTTGGGTGTTCAGATTTTTGGAGATGGGGAGGTGCTGCTAGAGCTGTTAGTGAGCTTTTCATGTTCATGTTAATGTTTTTCCTTAAGATTTCATGTTCTCTTTTTCATGTAATGTACTAGTTTTTATTTCTTTCATGCACCAGTTAATTATAGCTTGTAATCTTTTTTTCCCTTACTTTGTACTCTTTAATTAAGGTTAGTAATAGTTTTGGTTTTCAATAAATTTAAGTTTGCTCTCTTTCATGTTCTCTTTCTCTTTAGCAATTTATCTTTCAGGCAATGGTAATTTTTCTTTCCTTTCATGCAATGTTTAATCTTTTCATTTAGCTTGCAATTTGTCTTTTTTTAGTTAAGTAAAACAACCTCCAAAAAAATCGTACGATAAGATAATGGTGATTTTCCTCGAAGTAGAAGTAATCAACGCGCCCCGTGGAATATGACCTTGATATTCCTAAATATTCTATACTATAGACGATAAGGTACACTTGCCTTAATCGGATATAGCTTTGCAGAAAATCTTCAAACCTTCACTTAATTTCAAAACATGAAATTTCTATATCACTACCTTTATATGTGCGAGGTTTCAGGTTGACCCAAAGGAATCCCACATGAGTTCTGTAAAAAGAATACTCAGATATCTAAAGGGTACGCCTGAACTTGGCTTGTGGTATCCATCTGAATCTGGATTTGGAATAATTGGTTATTCAGATGCAGACAATGCGGGATGCAGGCTGGATAGAAAAAAGTACTTCAGGAACATGTCAATTCTTGGGTTCTAGACGAATTTCATGGCTTAGCAAGAAGAAAACCACAATCTCCACTTCTACAGCTGAAGCTGAGTATATAGCTGCAGGAAGATGCTGCTCACAAATATTGTGGATGCAAAAATAGTTGTTGGATTATAACTTTTCCCTTGCCAATTCCACAATATATTGTGACAGCTCTAGTGCTATTTCAATAGCTTCCAATCATGTTCTCCACAACAGAACTAAGCACATAGAGATAAGGCACCACTTTCTCAGGGACAATGTAGAGAAGGGCAAGATCAATCTTCAATATATATCCACTGACATTCAAAGTGCTGACATTTTCACTAATCCACTTAATGAAAGTAAGCACAAGTTCTTCATCAATGCACATGGTATGTTTGATGGAGCATTATAGGTCACACTTATTATGTATAATGATCTATTTTTTATAGAAAGTTATTGCTGGGAAAAACAGTAAGGATTTTTGAAGAAAAACATAACTATTTAATCAGAGCTGCGTCAAATTCAAATCGACGTACCGTCGACTTCTACTCGACGTCATCTTCGAGAGCATCCTGGGACAGCTCATTCGAATAGCACTCGATGTAACGTCGAATACCTATCGACGCTTACGTCGACATCATTGTTGATGATTATATTTCGGAGCCACGTCAACTTCCACTCGATGTTACATAGACTTCAACTCGACATTCCGTCGACGTGCCAAAACGCCTGCATGATAGACATGTTTTGGCGTGCTGAATTTAGTTTTTTTTTACGTTGCTCTGAATAAAACACTAAGTTGCGACGATTCATCTACTCAATGCAAATTAAGCATTTAATGTTATTGTGCTTTTCGACTCTTTCCCTCTCTTGCTCTCCTCCTCTTCCCTTTCATCGTCTTTCTCTCTGTTTCAGTGCAGGTGTTGGGTCCAGCATTCCTTCATTTGACCCATAGCGCCATTCCTACTTCCTTAAAGAAAAAGTAGTGCCCTTCCCATAAGTCCGGGCTTTTGGGATAGTTGGTTGCACTTGATCCTATAAGTGGTATCAGAGGAGATTGCGGGTTCGAGACCGGGGGGCGCTGATAATTCCTGAAATTTCTCTACCTGTTTGGGTCCCAGCGGGTCAGGCGGTCGCGGCCATGTGTAAATCCACCTCTGAGCCATGCGGTGCGCCACCTCTGAGCCATGTGGAGCACCTCAAAGCTTATGGGTCATGCTGGACGATGGGAGGATTGTTGGGTCCAGCGTTCCTTCACTTGACCCATATCGTCTTTCCTACTTCCTTAAAGAAAAAGTAGTTTCCTTCCCATAACTCCAGGCTTTTGGGATAGTTGGTTGTGCTTGATCCTACAGCAGGTACTCGGAGGACATCAAAGGCATCTCCTCAAGATATTGCCGAAGCAGTTGATCAAGCCTTCGAGACCTTACTCTCTCATTTCAGCTCCCTCTATATCGATTTTTCAAAAGACTGTTATAGAAATATTTGTGCTCAGCATAGAAAGCTATAGTATCTTACTGCTCAGATCAAAGATCTAGATGAAAAAGTAAGGTCGGTGAGTCTCACTGCTGATGCTTTTATATCCTTCTTCAACGATATACAGCAGGGGAGAAGTTTGTCAGTAGGTCTCCTCAAGATTTTGCTCTACAAGACATAGTGTACACCACAGTAATCTCACTCTCCTTTATCTCTAAAGGGAGCCAGCCATCACATCTAAGCTACAGCTTGACGGTTCAGCAACTCAGGGGGAGCCAACTCCCCCAAGGATCCTGCCTTCAACACAGGTGGAGTCCTCAATTCAAAGGGAGATTCCCCTAATCTCAAATGATCAGGTCTACCTAAAGACTCTACAAGAGTTACATGTGGACACTGAGCCATCCATTCCTGATGCACTTGCATTCAGGGTTTCTTCTGAAAACTCTATAACCGCATCTTCTCCAGTCAAGGTGGCTGATCAGGATCATGCTCCATCTGATCCAGCTCAGCTTTCACCTCCACCTGCTCCAATTCAAGCAGCTAAACCAATTCTCCCAACACCTGTCTTCAGAGGAAGACCTCCATATAAAGGTAGAGGAAGAGTAAGAGGGGGCAGAGAAAAGCTGCCAATCTGGGAAATGTATTCAAAAGATCAAGAGAAGCAATATAAGAAAGACAAATCCAATCACAAAAAATATAAGAGGATTGAATTCCCAGAGAATAAAATGGAAACATAAAATGATCCAAAGCTCTACAAAGCTTTAGAGGAGATTGGAGATAGAGACAGATATGAATATGAGAAAGCCCAAAAAGAGATTGAAGAAAAGAGGAACAGGTTCATTGATATTTTGAAGAGAGGAAAAGAGCGAGGTTGTTGAACAAGAGGAGTTGGCAAAAGCAATCCCCATCAAAAACACCTTGTTTGAGCCCACTAAGTATACTGCAAGAAATCCTCAAGCCAAAATGTTTGAGGGAATAGGACAACTTCACAGGGGGTATTGGATGTAATCCAGAGGATGCAGTGCAGCCACCCTAGAAGAAAAAGAAAGGATAATAGCTACCTGTGAAAAAGAAGAAGATTATGTTCAAGACAGCTTCAACCTCTGGCAAACCACAATCAACCTTTGTTGTACCAAATCCTGATATAGACTCTGGGTCAGATGATTTAGATTTGGAAGTCATAAACTTGATGACAGCTAAAGTTCTTGATATGGGCTTCAATTCAAAAGATGTTCATCCCGAAACTAAAACTGATCTGGAAAAGTTGTTCAAGCGTCATAAGAGGATTCAAAAGAACCTAGAGAAAGTCACACCAACAAATTTCAAATATGTGGAGAGGAAATTCAGAAAGGTCCATAAGGCCTTATCCACTTTTCTTAAGGGAAGAAAGTAGACTATTCCTTGGGTAAACTCTGATAAACACTTGTTGATATTAATCAGATGCTTTTCTGTTTACCAGCCCATTTATTTATATTTATATTTTTTGGGGGTATCTTATGTATAAGTTGCTTGTTTTAAGCTTTATGTAAAAGAATGTGCAAAATCACTTCAAAATAATCTGTAAAATTTGCTAAGATAATTATGGGGAGATTGATTTAACTTAACAAATTACTTATAAGTGATTTTACCTTCTAGGTTTATTACCCACATTGTATAATAAGGGTAATTTGGTCATTAGATGTCTTACGATGTCTTACTCATCTTAGAGTGTCAAGACAAGGTCAGGACAAGCACAATCTGAGTTGAATTAATACTTGCGTTGAATATAGGTCGACGCAACTTCGACTTGATGTTGACGCAACTCAGACTAGAAGTTCAAGTAACTTAATCTCTCTGTCAAAGTATATCAAGTCGACGCTACGTCGAATAGGAGTCGACATAGATAATGGATCATGTCGAAGTTATCTTAGAAGTCGACGCAACCTCGACTTTAATTCAACGCAGAAGGAAGTGTCTGTCGAAGCCATCTGAAGTCGATGCAACGTAGACTAAAATTCGACGCAGACAATAAAGTTCAAAAAGAAGTCTTAAACTCGATGGTTACGTCGATAGGTAATCGACATAACATTGACAACATAGTTCAACTAGAGCTAGAAGGAATTCGAAGATGCTCCTACCAGAACTCGAAGGTGCGTCGATAGGAGAGAGAATGAAGTCAACACAGCGTCGAATATAGTCTGAAAAGGAAACCTTTTCTGCTGTCCTTTTAGAACTCTCTCTGAAGGCCCACAACACTAAAGACCGTTCTACAACATCTTGTTTATTGCTTTTAATGGAGAGGAGCATTAAAGAAGATAGGAAAAGCTTTCTTGGAAAGTATTCAAACAACTGGCAGACGGGTCGTGAACAAAAGAAGAAAGAAAGATTAATTATCCAAGACTATGCCTTTTCAGGACAATCCAAACGAGGAAGCTAATCCAAAAATAATCATGGACAATAAATAGGATGAGAAGAGAGGAAAACACAGAGCATTCATCATAATCTACTACAGTTTCTTGATTAGGGTTCCTACTTCTTCTTCCTCATGGAACCTTAACAGAGACAAATAGAGAAAACAAGTGCTCTCTCAGAATAGAAAACAAAGCTATTTCTTCATCAACATCATATAGCAGCCAGATAGCAAGCAAGAGATATACAAAAGGATCTGAAGAATATATCACTTGCAAATCATCACAATCATAAGCAAGGGGTCATCATTAGCAGATCCATTGAAGGGAAAAATAGAAGCTGAAAGCTTATACAGAATTCTGAGAACAGAATTCTTCTTCTCCATCTTGTTTCTTCTTTCAACTTCCTCAACTGTATAGAGTTTTAAGAATCCCTCTTCCAAAGGATTCAGTGGTTCAATATCTCCTTATCAAAATATCTTAGTGGTTCAAAATCTCCTTATCAAAAGATCGGAGTGGTTCAAGATTTCCTTATCAAAAGATCTTTGGTTATAAGAGTCTCCTTATCAAAAGACTCAGGCACAGGTTGTGCATTCCTACCTGGTGGTAGAAGAGAGTACTACCCACATTTTGGGGAACCTCTATAAAATCTTGTGTCTTCTCTGTGTGTTAATTTTCTGTGTTGTCCCATATAGTTTAAAGCTTTTCTGCTTTACTTTAACAACATTACTTTTATTCTGTGTTAGGCATTGTTGAAGCATAACACTTAGTGTTTTTATTGTGTGTGCACAAATATGATAGAAATATTTTTAAATCTCTATTCACCCCCCCCCCCCCCCCCCTCTAGAGTATACTCAGAGGCACACTATGCACTTTCAACCTGCGCTGACGCAAATTAAGCTCCTTTTGAGAGAAAACATTAATCAATCTCTTTTGGTCTGAGTAGATCTTGCAGGCCACTTCATATAATAGATGCCTACATAGCTTCAAGGCATAGATCACAACTACAAATTCCAAGTCATGCATAGGGTAATTCCTTTAATGAACCTTTAATTGCCTAGACCCGTACGCAATCACTCTCCCTTTCTGCATCAGAACACATCCGAGACCAACTCGAGACGCATCTACGTAAACTGCAAACTCTACCTTCTCAGTAGGCAGAGCCAAGAGAAGAGCATAACACAACATCCTCTTCAAGTCTTGAAATGCTTCTTCACACTCATCACTCCAGAAAAAATTGCGTTCTTCTGAGTAAGCTGCTTAGTCAACGGCGCATACAACACCAAAAATCGTTGCACAAACCTTCGATAATACCCTGCTAACCCCAAGAAACTTCTTATTTCCTTCGGCAAGGCCAGTCTTTTCCATTCCAAGACCACATAATTCTTTGCTGGGTCCACTGAAATCCCCACTTATTCACGACATGGCCCAAAAAAGATACCTGAGAATGCCAGAATTCACACTTGCTCAACTTGGCATACAACTTGTGCTCTCTCAAAGTTGATAGAACCAAATGCAAATGCAGAGAAAGATCTTCAGCGCTTTATGAAAACACTAGCACATCATCGATAAACACCACAAGAAATTGATCCAGAAAGTCTTTGAATACTATGTTCATCAAATCCATGAAGGTCGAGGGTGCATTTGTCAACCCAAAAGACATCACCAAGAACTCAAAATGTCCACACCGGGATCGAAAAGTAGTACGTGATATATCTTACTCACAAATCCTCAATTGGTGATAACCCGAACGGAGATCAATCCTCGAGTAAACACAGCTACCATGAAATTGATCGAACAGATGAACAATTTGCGACAACGGGTATCTGTTCATGATTATCACATTATTCAACTCCCGATAGTCAATGCACAGACTCATCGATCCATCCTTCTTCTTTACAAACAGAACAGGGGTACCCCAAGGCGAAGAACTAGGCCAAATGAAGCCACACGGCAAAAGCTCGTCCAACTGGGTATGCAGCTCCTCCAACTCACGCGGCGCCAAACGATAGGGTGCCTTTGCAATCAGATGAGCACCAGGCTCGAGGTCTATAATAAACTCTACCTCATTCTCCGGAGGAAAACCAGGTAGACAGGCGGGAAACACATTCAGAAACTTTCGCACCACTAAAATACCCTCAACCTGAGGTACTCTACAAGCAGCTTCTAAAAGAGATACAAGGTAGGAACTACTGCCGGAGTCCAAATATCTCCGAGCACACATGGCGGAGATAATCAGGGAATCATGATGTGGAAAACCATACACACTCAGGGGCTGGCCATTATCCATTAGAAGATTCATGCGCTTAGCCTTGCATTGGATGACAACATTATTTTTGGATAACCAATCCATGCCCAAAATCACATCGAAATCTTCCAACTCTAACACCTTGAGATCGGCAACAGCTAGGAACCCTCCTAATAGAATTGGAAACCTCTTGACACTCTGGTTTGCTACCACAGAATCACCAGATGGAAAACAGATGTAGAGCAGCTCGCTGACTTGATCAACTGTCCAGCGTTGACAATCAATGAACCTTTTCGCCACAAAAATAATGGGTGGAACCCGAATCAAAGAGAACACACACCCATCGATTCCTTACCTTAAACTCGCCTAAAGAACTATCACAACACAATGCTAACGCAAAACCAAAAGAGCCATACAAGAGAAGATAACGACTAGACCGAAAACTAACCTAAAATTACTTGGGTAGAACATTGGGCTTCTTCCTTAGTCACGACATTCAACACAGCTTTTCCCTGATCCGTCTACTGCTGCTGCTACTGCGACGACAATGCTTGAAGAGGAATGGTCTGGATAGCATGTAGGAACTGTGGGCACTGATACTTCACATGCCCTTTCAGACCGCACTGGAAGCACGATCTATCCTTCACCAGGCAGTGGGCAGCCTCATGCCCCTTTCGGCCATAGTGAAATCACACTTTCTATTTAGACCAGCAATGGGCAAAATCATGCCCCTTCCGCTTGTACGACTCACAGGTAACCTTATCTTTCGACTCACCTTGGATTTCTAGCACTTGGAGTGGCCTCTGCGTGGATAACCACTTAAAGCACTTCTCAAACGGGTGACCCATGCGGCCACAAAAACTTTATGCTGGCCTGCCCTTTTTTCTTGGAGCAGGGATACTTCTCTCCTCACCCTTTCGCTTTTCTATCCTTAACTATTTTCCATGGTTCTTGGCGTTATCAATCGCCTCAACCTTCAGGGCAGCTTCTACCGCATCTGAAAAGGTCTCAAATCGGTAAGCACACACTAGCTGCTGAATATCTCTATGCAGCCCTCCCAGAAACCTTTTCACCCTGCCCTCTTCAGAACCCACAAGATCCAGAGCAAACCTAATCAACTTACTAAACTCGATCTCATACTCCCCAACTGAGAGCTATCTTTGCATCAAATGTAGAAAATCGTTCATCAGACGGTCTTGCTCGACTAAAAGCAGAAATTTCTTCAGCAACACTCTCTTAAACTAGTCCCACAAACACCCATCTACAAGACCTTCCTTTGCTCGGATCCACAACCTTTTGCAAGGCCCTTCAACTGAAAGGCGGCGACCATGACCTTCTCATCCGCCGAGATCCCTGAATAGGTAAACATCTCCTCCATACCTATAATCTAATCATCCAATGCCATAAAGTCAACTCTTCCGTCATAGGTCGGTGGTCCTAATCGCTGGATGTACGAAATAACGTTCATCTCTGGTGGCAATAAAACCGAAGGCACCAGAGGAGTGAGAGGAATCGCTACAGGCTGACCTACAGCCGGGTTCTGCGCCCTCGGCTGTTGCCCAGCGGCGGTAGTCAACAACGACTGAATTTGCAATTACATTGCAACCAACTGCCTTGACAGAGCCTCATTACTCTATCGTAAACTTTCGATCACAACCTCACTCTGCACGCCGGAAGACTCACCCTCAAATTGGGGAGTCAACCTTGTCTCAACACACTTCAGAGGGATCTACAAATACGAACAAACAACTCATCAAAACCCTAGCTTAGAACTAGAACTACTCAACTTAGATCAGACCATACCGAAAAAGACACCTGCTATTGCTGCTACATTGCTCTGGGGTTTTGATAAATGATGTCATGCTTTAAATTTGGGATGATATACTGATGAGACCGGTTTATATAGTGATTTCCGGGCTCATCTGGGTCATTTTTCTCGCCAATGCACTTCACTTACTACTCATAAATGCTTCTATTGATCACATTTCGTATTTCCACTCTTAGTGCACATTTATGCATATTTTGGTGTGATTCCTTGTATTCCAGTGGTCCTGGATATTTTCATGCAGGTTCAAGGGTTGTGCGACACTCGGGATTGGTTCAGTGGGAGTTTCGACTGAAAAAGCCACTGGTCGTGCGTTTTCCTTTGCGCACGACGAGGCGCACGACCACTGGTCGTGCGTTAATTCCCCTTATCAAACAGAGAAGTTCGCACGATCACTAACCTTCTTCGCACATGACCACTGGTCGTGCGCCACTGATTATGCGCATTGAAAATCTCCACCTTTCTATAAATAGTTGCTCCACGAAAACAGCGAGGGACACTTCGTTTCTAGGTCTTGTTGAGCGTCGTTTTTTGCGTTTTTTCGTTCTAAGCCTCCTCTATTCTTCTGGGGACTTCAAGGAAGAGATTGGATCTTACTTTCATCATCAAGGAAGGTTTAAAGAGCATTGGACATCGCCGGGTCGTGACACGCAGAAGACGGGCCATTGAGAGGAAGTGGCAACCCTCCTTTACCCCAGACGCAGTTGCGGAATGAGTTTGGACGCGGATTGACAACCCAGCGATTCCTACCGTGAATCCCAACAAGGCTTTGGAGTCAGTCGATTATCTTACACTTTATTCTTTTGAAATGATGTTTGTATTCTAAACTCTCTATTTTGTGGATGAAGAACATGATAAATCTAGATTTGTAACTTTTATTTCATGTTTATGAAATTCCTTTTGATTTATTCATGTGTATGAGGTACGTTATTGTCATTCATTTTATTGATTTCATTTCGTGTTGCCTACTCCTCCATTTGCAAGCTTACCGGCCATCCACATAGCGAAGTAGTGCGTTCAAGGCCTACATAGTTTTCCATTCCGCCTGGCGAAGCAGTACGCTCAAGGACTGCATATTAGGACATTTACTTTTTCTGCATTAGTTTTAGAACAAACATACAACTCCCATCGTTACTCCAACCTAAAAGACATCAATCTCAAGTCTTTCCTCGAACGTTAACTCCACCTTACGGTGTTCCTCGAGAGATTCGATATCCTGGGGATTTACCTCCTCAATTCTATTACTTGACAACGACCGGTACACTGTCGTTCAGACCGCATCTTCGCACCCGCCTATAGCGGTGTTGCGGTTTTGCGCATCAAGTTTTTGGCACCGTTTCCGGGGAACACAGTCGTGTGAGTTTTCTGGAGCGGGAGAACTGAGAGATAGAAGTTCTCCCATTTGTAAATTGCATCTTTTATTTTATTTCAGTTCTTTTTATTCCATTTTCTTGTTTTACATAGGTTGCTTAGTAAATTATTGTTGGGTTTAGTATTTTGCACAATAGTGTTTTTCTTTTGAATCTTGTTATCTTAACACAATGTGGGCTTCATTTAATATTCGTTGTCGTTTGTGCGGAGATAGATCTCATGCTAGTGATAGATGTCCAAAGGGAGATAAAATCCCTAGCACTCAAGGCCCAGTATATGGAGCACGGACTTCGTCTGGTACTCCATATGGTGCGCGTAAGTCCTATGGCTACTCTTCTGCTCCGCACGTGCCCCTTTTCCATTCAGCTCCGGTCCAATTGAGCCGAAGAAAAATGCAAAATAGTGCTTGTTTTGTAGGAGCATGGATCATGCCTTGAAGGATTGTGCTGCATTTCTTCGCCAATTGGACGAGGATGACGAGCACACCTTCCACCTCTGATTATGTTGATGTACCGCCTTCAAGTTTTGAAGGGAATGATGCAGACACGCTCATCAGAGTTGTGGCTGATCTAGGCTCTGACATGGCTGAGCCCATCTCCCCTGTGCATATATCACCGTGTATGGATTCGATTCTTTGTGAGGAATCGGTGCTTGACTTTTATCCAAGCACTATTCCTCCCCCTATTGTGCATACTACTATATTTGTCTCTGACTACATTACTGAGGATGTTACGTAAGATAAGGAAGGTGATTTATGTGTTGTGCCTATTCTTATGGAGGAGGATATTTTCCAAGGTGATGAGGATTCTACCTCAGAACCGGTGGAGGAAGTCCAAATCGTGGAGGAGGTCACTGATGAACCTACTGAGCCCTGCAGCATTGTCGATAATGCTGACATTATTTTACTTTCCCATCCTGATGGGAGTGAGACCTGGATCACTCCCCCGATTGATTTTTATTCATGTTCTTCTTCTTGTTTATTTCTTGATCCCCTTTCTCTATCTGAGCCTGTGCAGGTTGAGTCTTCACATGTACCCCAGGAGGACTTGGAGCATGATGCTCAAGTCAATGATGAGGGCATCCTCTTATGTGAGGAGGTTGATCCCCCCTCCGTAGAGGAAGCTCCACTCATTGCCTTCTCCTCATGCTGCCTCTCTGGAGATGACACCATGCTGGGCAAGGATTTATTTTGTGGTGAGACGAGTGAGGACCAGCCTTCCTCCTCTTCTTACTTCCTATTTCCTCTACCTGTGTTAAGCAAGTATTATTATTTAGGTAGGGGAGTAACTGTTCTGTCGCCATATCGGTACCCGCCACCGACACGCTTATTAGAATAGTTACCTGTTCATTTCCTTTTTCATACGCCCATTAGCTAGAACTGTTATGTTTTTAAATAATTCGTGCTGGGAAGACAATAACCCAGTATTTATCTTACTTTTTCTTGCATTTTTATCTTTCGTTAGTAAGAATAGTTAATTAAATTTCTATTCAGTTTTAGTTTTTCTACGTTCTTTTATTTTTGCGGAGCTCGCCCCTGCAGGTACTTTCTTTTTGGAAGGCGGCGGTTGCGATTCTTCGTAGGGCATCTTTTCCCTGGATTTACTTGTGTCTTCTGGTATGCTCACTTGCTGAGCATTGGGTACTCTCTTCCCCTAGCTCTATTTTTGATTTTCAAGTTATACATTATGTGGTTTTGCTTATTTTAAGTCTGGGGGAGATTCGTTTTATGTGCCTGCTCACGTGCACTAGTGCTTAGCATACTAGAAGCATCTATTTAAGTTATTGTTCATTTTCATTGCACTTCACATCACCCACATGAGCGCGCGCTTAGCTGTTGGCACGTCGCGAGTCGAATTTGTCTCTTCTGCGTGATTTGGAAAATCATCATGTTGGCTTAGGATTATGAGGCGGAGTAAAATGTTGACTCATGTAGTGCTCCTAGTCGAGTGCTCATGCATCTCATAAAAATTCGGGTAGATTCAATTTCTTTTTATGCTTTTAGATTATATTTTTTATTAGCGTAGATATTGTTTACTCTACTCAAAAATTGGTGAATCTGGTGTGAATCAAACGGTAGCATAAGAATATGTGTAGATGTTCGCTAGACGTGTATTGCCCGAGCCAAGAGAAAGGATTATCTTTCTTGGTGGCTAAGAACTTTCCCCAAGCAATTCTTGAAGCATGGGTATACGATCAATCAATTGCGTGAATGTGATATTGGCCATCATTTTGGCCCGGTTGAGCCTTTGTGCCTATTCCTATTGCTATATCCTCGTTATCCCAGTTGTGCCTACCCGTTCTTTGATTCAGCCCCACTTTTATCTCACCAAAGCCTAAAAGCCAATCCTAGTCGCACGCACAAATTTGATCACTGGTTGTATATCGTTTTCATGATTGGGGTGTTGATTTGGTGATATTTGTTTTTTTGAAAATGTGGATGCGCTTCATTGCTCATTTTGCTGAAGATGTTTAGAAAACGAAAATAAGAAAAAGAAAAGAAGTGAGAAGAAAAGAAAAGGAGATGAGCTTAAGTGAAAAAAAAATCTTTTTGTACAAACTTATGATTGGGAGTAGGCGGTGCACACACCCATGTAGTCAAGTTCAAGTCTGGGGGTGTGGTGTACCAGCGTGTCTTTTTGTGGTGCTTGAGGATAGTTTTCTGTGCTAGCTCCTTTGGGTTTAGTGCTTGAGCCGTCGTTTTTATCATTGTATACCTCACCTAAACCCAAGCCTCATCTAAAACCTAAAGTCCTATTGATTCACGCATTTGAGTCAAACATGTGTCGTGGAGAGAGTGTGAACGGACAATCTTATTGTCACCGACATTGATGGATTTCAATGGAGGTTGTCTCGAGCCCCGATATTTGGCAATGCTCGCCTCAGCGTTCAGTTTACTTTCTTCCTATGTACGACCTTATGATTCACCGTGATTCACGTTTTGAGTAATTGTAATATATAAATACGCTCCTAGAAAAGAATAAACTAATATGTATAATTAGAAATTTTGTCTACTGTATTTCTACGTGCATGAGCATGCGACTTCGCATGGTACTCCGCCCTTGCAGTTTCTATGCCAACTTTGTATTTTCTCATCCGCTTGAGGGATTTGTTTGCTCGGCATGCGCAAATAGGTAAGTCTGGGGGTGTTATGAGTCCGGTTTATATAGTGTTTTCCGGACACATCTGGGTCGTTTTTCTCGCCAATGCACTTCACTTAATACTCATAAATGCTTCTATTGATCACATTTCGTATTTCCACTCTTAGTGCACATTTATGCCCATTTTGGTGTGATTCCTTGTATTCCAGTGGTCCTGGATATTTTCATGCAGGTTCAAGGGTTGTGCACCACTCAGGATTGGTTCTGGGGGATTTTCGGCTGAAAAAGCCACTTGTCGTGTGTTTTCGTTCGCGCATGACCAGGCGCACGACCACTGGTCATGCGTTAATTCCCCTTATCAAATAGAGAAGTTCGCACTATCACTGACCTTCTTCGCGCATGACCACTGGTCATGCGCCACTGATCGTGCGCATTGAAAATCTGCACCTGTCTATAAATAGTTGCTCAGCGAAAACAGCGAGGGACACTTCGTTTCTAGGTCTTTTTGAGCACCGTTGTTTGCGTTTTTGCGTTCTAAACCTCCTCTATTCATCTAGGGACTTCAAGGAAGAGATTGGATCTTACTATAAACATCAAGGACGGTTTAAAGAGCACTGGACATCGCTGGGTCGTGACACAAAGAAGACGGGCCATTGGGAGGAAGTGACAACCCTCCTTTACCCCGGACGCAGTTGCGGACCGAGTTTGGACGTGAATTGACAACCCAGCAATTCCTACTGTGAATCCCAACAAGGCTTTGGAGTCGGTCTATTCTCTTACTCTTTATTCTTTTGAAATGATGTTTGTATGCTAAACTCTCTATTTTGTGGATGAAGAACATGATAAATCCAGATTTGTAACTTTTATTTCATGTTTATGAAATTCCTTTTGATTTATTCATGTGCATGAGGTGCGCTATTGTCATTCATTTTATCGATTTCATTTCGTGTTGCCTACTCCTCCATTCGCAAGCTTACTGGCCATCCACATACCGAAGTAGTGTGTTTAAGGCCTACATAGTTTTCCATCCCGCCTGGCGAAGCAGTGCGCTCAAGGCCTGCATACTAGGACATTTACTTTTTCTGCATTAGTTTTAGAACAAATATAAAACTCCCATCATTACTCCAACCTAAAGGACTTCAATCTCAAGTCCTTCCTCGAACGTTAACTCCACCTTACGGTGTTCCTCGAGAGATTCGATATCCTGGGGATTTACCTCCTCAATTCTATTACTTGACAACGATCGGTACACTACCGTTCGGACCGCATCGTCGCACCCACCTATAGCGGTGTTGTGGTTTTGCGCATCATATACTGTTATCCTCTGACTCTTATGCATATCATATGTTTGCATGAACGTTTAAATTTTCCATTTCAAATCATGTGTGTACTGTTGGATCGGTAGGCACACTTAAGGGCGGGTGAATAAGTGTTCTAAAACTTTTACATTGTTTGGAAATACTTGAAATATTAGGAGATCAAAATAGTTCAAAATAAATACAAATTATGAGAAACAAAATAGAGACATGATTTTATTATTGTGAATAGTAGGATTAAAAAACTTGACTTCTTATAACGCTAGAAATCGAAGGCGAATAGTAAAAGTCTTTTTCATTTTCTATCCCGACTCGTATCCGCACGAACCGGTTGCTTTAGCCTATCCTTCCTGGATACGGCCTCAAGCCGCTCTAGCCAATCCTCCCTCGGATACGGCCTTGAGCACCCCCTAGATCTACACCCTAGACTAGTCGCCAACATGAGGCAAATTCCTCCCTAAGTCCTACCCAGACCTAGTGGCTAACATGTGGCGAATTTACTAAGAGATTACAAGTATGAAAGTAACAACAATATTAAAAACTCCCTCTTGTTGAACTTCTGAAGTTGGAGACGAAAGACCGCTGTAGAATAAGCATGGTTGAAGGATCGTCGGTCTGATGCGGCGTGCGGAAATCCTCCTTCAGAAACTCACGGAACTTAGGGTGGGAGATCAAATCTCGGCAGTATAATGCTCTAGAATTTTGGCAAAAGAACTCTCTCAAGGATGTGTGTTCAAAATGAGAGAAGAGTGGTCCTTTTTATAACCTTGGAGCTAGACCTACTCTTGGCGTTATCCTTGTTTAGGCAATATTATGCGTGTGCATATCTTCATTCCAAGGAAACCTTTCTAAAAATCCGTCGCTACCGCCAGCACTATCCGCTACCGCTTGGCTCTATTGCCTTCTATACTTGTCGCCCAAACATGCCTAATCAGAGCTAGCACCTGCGCTAGGTGCTACCGCTGACGTTAGTGGACATGTTGGAATTATGGCTTCAAATTTGGGGGAAACCTTCTTATGCTATCCTTGAGTCATATGGACTTGTTTCATGCACAATTAAACACACAAGATCAAATACACATAGGATTTATTATTCTCAAACCTAGGATATGCGGAATACCATGTTCCAACAAATTCCCCCTTTTGATAATAACAAATCCATTAATGATAAATCAGAGCATTAATATATAAGCATGATGAAACCTACTTGTGTGTGTGTGTGTGAGTGATGACTTAGGACAATTGTCATTTTAGGTATTTAGAATTGCTCCCCCTAAATACATGCTCCCCTTATGTGCATGCTCCCCTTATATGTAAGCTGTCAACTTAAGAATTAATCATGTTTAGTTCTTTCCCATTGTATAGCGGTTTTTATTTAACATGTTGGTTCTCCCCCTTTTGTTATTAGCAAAAGTGGGTGAGGAAGCAAGAGACATAAAAAGAGGATTTTTGATAAAAAGGTTAAGGCATGATCGAGCTTTTTAGAGGAAATGAAATGATAAGGAGTTTTAAGCATAAAATTTTTCATTTAGATAAATCGGAGTTTTTAGCATAAAAATAATATGGGTGTTAGAATAACCAATATGATTTTACCAAGCAAGTTTACCCCTTTTTGAATGAAAGGAATTTTATGATTCAAGTGATGATACACACAAATGAAAAGACTTTAAGTAAGCATGAAAGCGCAAAGTAAAAAGTATATGGTAATGATGTGGAAGACTTATAGAAATACAAGAAACATCTTTTTGTAATCATGATAATTCATAAGAAGAGATATGAGTTAAATTCCAAAAAAAGGAAGATGTTTTTGTAAATCAGTATTCATTTAAACTCTTTAAGTTTGACAATAACGTAACCAAGCATGAAAGGAAGATATCACAGAGAGAAACTACTACAAAGTTATTTAAATTCACAAATTCAAAACATACCAAACACTGTAGAGAGCATGCTAGGTTAACTAGTGCATACATATATAAAGAATAGTATAGAATTTACATTAGGATCCAATACTCATGAGAAGAAGTGTTATGGAAGATAATGATGTGCACATAAGTGTATTTTGAATAGAGTAAATAAATGATTTAATAAAAAAATACAAGACATATGTAGAGTAAAGTGCACAATAAAACACAAATAATTTTACTTCCACACACTTCAATGCACATAGAAAGGAATAAGTGGTGTAAAGAAAAAGCTTATGGTTTGCACAAGACACTTTACTATTCTTTCCAAGGTGCTTAACCTCACAATGCTCATTAAGAGTTATCAGGAGGTTCAAGTAGTGCTTGGTGGAGTTATCTTTGTCAATTTATTTCATGATTTTTTTTGTACAAAGTTCTCCGAATACACTTGTTTTGCAAACCAATGAAATTTTGAAAGAACGGCCACTTTTCTTAATTTTTAATAGTGCAAATAAATGTAGTGTAGGTAAGATACTTGTGCAATTTTAATTTATTATACAATTACAATACACAAGCAAGAATTCTTAGATTAAAAGCAAGTGTAGACTATGCAAAAATAGGTGAGTGAATAAAAATCATTATCAACCATAAAATATTTACTCATAATTAGTGGCATGCTAAGCTTGGTTCTACACAACTTTTTTAAAATAATTGATGCACATCTGATTAGATATATCAAAGCATGATAAAAACAATGTTCAAATTAGTTTGAAAAGGATGAATTACAACATTGTAGAAGGTCTAAATGATAGATTAAACCTATTAAATTTTTTTATTTGAATCGTTTAGGAGTAAGCAGAAGTTGCATCAACAGAGTTATAGCCAAACAACCACAATGCCACACAGCAACATAAATCTTTATTGAATCACAAAACTTGATTACAGTGCGAGGTATACATGGCGAGACATGATTCATAAGAATCACGAAGGAGAGAAGAACAAAAAACACCAAAAACAAATCTGGCGGCTTGACAAGCAGAGACCGCACAGACCGCTGAACTCCAGAGATCGACTGGCTTGACCTGAGACCGCGCAAACAGAAAATAGATAGGATGCCTGCACTGCAAGACTGCCACCTCAGACCGCATGAACTGGAGCTTATTGAATTGAACGAAGAACAGAAGCTGTCGCCAAACCGTAACTCAGATCGCCTAACCGCCAAAGGTCGCCTGATCGCTGAGCTCGCTGCGAATAGCACATGAACAACATAAACCAGTCCGCAGACAAGCCACTGTCGAACTGTTTATCCAAGCCGGTGGAAAATCGCTAAGGAAGGAGACCGCAACCTGCTGAACGCAAATAGTTCTCGTTATGAATGATGGGCCATACACCCCTATTTATAGGCGACATGATGGATGTCGTCACCGCCGCAAGAGAGGTACAGTCACCACTCGTCAGATCGCCAACGGTCTCACAGAGCAGACCGTGCGATCACACCACTTGGACAACATTCCGTCCAAGACCGCAGATCAGTAGACAGACCGTGCACAAGACGCGCGAACACAAGACTACGCACAAGCCGCGCAGACATAAGACACCCTTCCTTAGATCGCCAAGAGCAAACAAGGAACATATGGCCGACTCCAGACAAGTTGCCAGATCACCCAACATAAGCCGCCCAGTCACAGCGGTTACATAAGAACAGACCGCCCGATCTTTTACAAAGAAGATAGACAAACCAAGCAGAACAACCCGGGAAGAAACCGCAAAAAACAGGAACAGACCGGCCAACCAGCAGACCGCCAGGACCAGACCGGAAAACCAGCCCGGCAGAGCACCAGCGCAGACCGCGCGGTCTCTGCGGTCTCCAATATTCCGACCGCCGGCCACCTTCCACTTCACTTCAATAATTTCAACACTCCCCCTTGAAGTGGGAAGTGGAAACTAGCCCGAGTAAACTCCGCAACCGAGTAAACGGTCCCTTCGCCAGCGGCTTTGTGAAGATGTCTGCAACATTGTCCACACTCCGAACATGCTCGACCATAAGAGATCCTCCCAACACCTTCTCACGAATGAAATGGTGCTCAATCTCAATGTGTTTGGTCCTCGCGTGACAAACTGGATTATTAACCAGCTTGAGAGCACTCTCATTGTCCCCGCATAGCATAGTGGGACCTCGAACCTCCTCATGAACGTCCTCCACCAACATCCTGAGCCAAACAGCTTCCTGAGCTGCCAAGGCCGAAGCCTTGTATTCCGCTTCTGTGGTAGATACAGACACTGAGTCCTGCTTTTTGCTGTACCAAGAAATAGCTATAGGGCCTGTCATAAAGACAAAACCAGATGTTGATCTTCGATCATCCACGTCTCCCCCGTAATCAGCATCCATGTATCCAAGCAACTCCAAGCTTAACCCTCTCCTATATAGGAGACCCAAATCAAAGGTCGACTTCACATATTTCAAAATTCCTTTTGCCGCCAGAAGATGAGGCTTCTGTGGCTCCGCCATGTACCGACTCACTTTGCCAACTACATAAGCAATATCTGGCCTCGTGATGGTCAAGTAGATCAAGCTCCCAACCAGATCTTGGAACACCAACGGATCAGATAGAACTCTCCCCTCATCCTTCTGAAGTTTATGATGTTGTTCCAGAGGTATAGAGCTGCTCTTCCCTTCCTTCATGCTGAATTGTTGAACGATCCGCTCCGCATATCTAGCCTGAGAAATGAGCACTCCGCTCTCCCGCCTCTGAACCTCGAGTCCAAGGAAATGGTGGAGCTCACCCAAATACTTCATCTCAAATCTAATAGCAATCTCGGCTCTCAGCCTTGCTACTGCCTCCTTCGAGTTCCGGGTGACGATCATGTCATCCACATATAGCAGAACAATAACCCGAAGCGCCCCCTCCTTCTTGATGAACAAGCTAGAATCAGAGTCTGAAGCAAATAACCCGCAGAATAGAAGATACTCCGCGATCTTCCCATACCACGCCTGAGGCACTTGCTTCAACCCATACAGGGCTTTCTTCAGTTTGCAGACGTAGTACAGACACTCCTCCGAGATGAAGCCCGACGGTTGGATCATGAAGATATACTTGTCAACCTCTCTGTATAAGAAGGCATTCTTCACGTCGAGCTGCCAAATCTACCATCCACTGGATGTCGCCAAAGCAATAACAAATCGAACCGAGGTCATCTTTGCCACTGGACTGAACGTCTCATCATAATCTTCTCCATACTGTTGTGAGAACCAGCAAGCCAGAAACGATCCTTGTATCGCTCGATCGTGTCGTCAGCTTTCTTCTTGAGCTTATAAACCCATTTGCATGTCACAGGGGTAATGCCCTTGGGCCTGGGCACTAGAGACCAAGTCTCATTCTTCTTGAGAGCATCCATCTCCTCCTGCATAGCAATGTCCCACTACTTCACGCCTTTGGCCTTCTCAAAGCTCGACGGCTCCCTCTCATCCAAGGGACCAGCAAAGAAACATGAGACAAAGCTCACCATGTTTCCTCCTGTGTATCGATTCGGTGGCTTGATTGTCCTCTTTGACCTCCTAAGAGGTTGTTCCTGACTAGCCACCTCCTCAGCTGCTTCTTCTATGCTAGCTCCTCTTCCAGACGAGCTTGGAGCATCGCTCCCCCTGCTTCCAGAACCTGAAGCCTCCATTTATGAGCTTGACACAGCTGGAGCTCCTGTTGAAACAGGCAACTCCACTTGAAGATTTTCCGCAGCCTTCCCTTTTTCATCAACCCTGCTCTCCGGTAGTTCAACTCCTGAACTCCCCTTGTCGGAAGTCACCTCATCGAACACCACATCCCAAGATACCACTGATCTCTGTGTCTCAGGATCCATGCATTTCCATCCTTTCTTCCGCTCATCATACCCAACAAAGACTAGCTTCCTTGCTTTCGCATCTAGCTTTGTTCGAAGAGCATCAGGGATATGCATATAACAGGTTGACCCAAACACCTGAAGGTGTGCAACACTTGGCTTCTCCTTGAACATCAGTTCGTGAGGGGTCTTCATGTTGATAGGACTTAGAGGCATCTTGTTGATGACGTATGCCGCACAAGACATCCCCTCCACCCAAAAAGACTTTGGGATACTCTTGGCATGAAGCCAGCACTTGCAGGTTTCCGTCAGATAATGGATCTTCCGCTCTGCAACACCGTTTTGCTGTAGAGTATCGGCACAAGTAAGCTCTCTCCGAACGCCGTGCTTCCTGCAATAACTTGAGAAGTCACCAGAGGTGAACTCCCCACCATTGTTAGTTCTCAATTTTTTCACCCGCAGGCCTAACCGAACATCTACCAGCTCCTTGAACTCCACGAACTTCGCAAAGGCTTCCGACTTCTCTTTCAGAAAATACACCCAGACATATCTGGTGTAATCGTCAATCAACACCAACATATATTTGTTGCTTCCAAGGCTTGGGGTGGCAGTCGGTCCCATCAAATCACCGTGAATGCACTCCAACGGCGCTTTGCATCTTGTTTGCGATTTATCAAATGGATGTCTATGGGACTTACCAAACTGACATCTCGCACAAACATGACCGTCTCCATAGGAAGACAAGCTAGGCAAGCCCTTGACAAGGCCCCTTACCGCCATATCCTTCAATTTGTCCATGCGTATATGCCCCAACCTTTCATGCCAGATAGCCGCGTTATCATTGGTCTTCATCTTGTCAACATAGGTACTTGTCGATAACACAAACAAGTCCTTTACCCGCTTTCCAACATGAATAACATCTCCCTTTATCTCCAGTTTGGTTTTAAGAAACTTCACTTCTATTGGGCCAAACAGAACGTGATAACCAGCATCGACCACATTGGTCGCAGAGAAGAGATTCTTCTTCATACCCGGCACGTGATAAACACTCTTCAATGTGAGTGGACCCTTATCACTGCTCAGAGACACAACACCTTCTTGTTCTACTGCATGAACAGAATTATCAGCCGTAATGATAGCATCGTTACCTGAGTAAGGTGCCAAAGAAGAAAACTTTGATTCATCCCCGGTGAGGTGATGCCCACACCCTGAATCCATGATCCAATCTTCTTCGAAGTTGATGGCAGCCAAGGCCTTAACGGGCATGGCCGTCATATTGGCTGCAAAGGCTCCTCCCCATCCAGCTTCATCAGACTTTAGCTTCTCCTTCTCCGCTGCATGTCCCGGCTGAAGATTAACTCGGCAATCCTTCTTGAAGTGGCTGGTCTTATTGCACCTGAAGCACCTTGGTCCCTCTCCCTTTTTCTTTCCATCAGATTTAGAAGCATAACCCCTATCCTGCTGACATGAAGTAGAGGGTCCATCATGACCTGGCTTCTTCTTCTTCTTCCCATAGAATAACACATCACTATCTCCTCCAGAGATAGAAGCCCCCGCCATCTGTCTTGCCAAACTTTCCTGCGAAGCAAGTAAGTTTTCCAGCTCTAACAGAGATGGCTGATTTGCCCAACCCTGAACTGATGTCACAAAGGCAAGATACTCCTTCCGCGACCCGCGGATGATATGCCTCTTTATTTTTGCCTCAGAGATGGGCTCATCAGGGTCCAATGCAGAAATCTCTGCTGTGAGGTTCTGCATCTTGAGAAAGAAGGTAGAGATAGAAAGATCACCTTGAGAGGCCTTCGCCAACTCATTTTCAAGAAACTGTAGCTGAGCTACATTCTTCTTATTGAACAACCGATGCGATGATTCGGCAAGTGCACCGGTCGCGCAAGTAATAATAATGGGGAAAATCCCCGAGTGTCGGTCTCTTGAGGAACACAGTAAGGTGGAGTTAGGTTTCGAGGAAGGACTTGAGATTGAAGTCCTTAAATCGGATGGAATGCGGGGGAGTTGGGTTGGCTTTTGGAAAATAAAATAAAAGCTATCAACTACTCCTATGCAATGCCGCTATGCAATGCTTCGCTTGGCGGGATGGAGACTAGGCAGGCCTTGAGCGCGCTGCGTCGAAAGGGCGGATGGACGAGTAGGCAAGCGGAATCAAATTGTGCAGGCCTTGAGCGCACTGCTTCGTTAGGCGGGATGAAATACACGGGCCGCGATGCCACGCTTCGGTAGGCGGATGGACGAGTAGGCTAGCGGAGTGAGGGTCGCAAGCACCTCTTCGACAAGCATGCCACTAGCAATTGCTAGTGCGGCACACGAACGTGACGGCGGAATGGAAATGGACGGCGGCGCACCTCAAGCAACTCAAATAGATAAATTACACAAACACATAGACATGAAATATATATGTAAATATAACTAATTCAAGTGCCACTTCATCATAATAATGAGATCTAAAACATATACACATCAATAAGAGAAGAATAAGGCAAGAAATCGACCGAATCCGAAGTCTCGTTGTAGATTCACGGTTGGAATCGCCGGGTTGTCAATCCGCGTCCAAGCTCGGTCCGCAACTACGTCCGGGGTAGAGAGAGCTGTCACGACTCTCCAATGAACCCGTCTTCATCGTCTCACGATCCGGTAGAGGTTGCAAACTTCCTCTTGCTTGATGGCAATGGCGGCTAGGTCTTCCTTTGGAGCTCTTGGATGAAGGAGGAGGCCGAGAGGAAACTCCGGCTCAAGATTGGCGTGAAGAACAAGCCCGGAGCACCTCTAGATGGTGGGCGACGATGGAGGGGCGAAACTGGCGCGGAACGGCGGAGCTGGGCGTGAAAACGGCGGTCGATCTGACCTAAATCGCGAGCAGCAGAATTTATAGGCGCTGGAATAAACAGTGCGCATGGTCATTGGCGCACGACCAGTGGTCGTGCGCACTAGAATCCTGTGATCGTGCGCTCTACCTGGACGGAACCTGCAAAGACAGAAATTATAAAATAAAATGTTCGCACGACCAGTGGCGCACGACCGGTGGTCGTGCGCACTATCGTAGGTGGTCGTGCGCACTGGTTGAAACAGAACTCATGAAATTGATGATAAGTGCGCACGAACAGTGGCGCACGACCAGTGGTCTTGCGCACTAGCGTAGATGGTCGTGCGCACTGCACCAAACAGAACTCATAAAAAAGGGTTAAGTGCACACGATCAGTGGCGCACGACCAGTGGTCGTGCGCAATAGAACCGGTGATCGTGCGCAGTGTTCCTGTGCAGAATTGCACCGGAAACACCTGCACGACACCTGTTCCAGCGTACGACACCAGTCTAGACACTGAAAGTGGGACTTAACATCGCAAGAAAACTAATAACAAAGAAAGATACGAAATTACACCAAATAGGGCCTATAAGTGCACCTAGCATAGAATGACCAATATGAGCTAAAACAGGGCTAAAGTGCAGTGAAAAGACTAAATAGATGGCCCAGATGAGTCCATAAAAGTGTATATGATCAGGACTCATCAACAACCCATCCAAAGACGTCCAAATCTCAGCAGCAGATTTAAATCCAATGATGTGGTCGAATAGCTCTAGTGAGATAGCCCTCTTGAGTGTGAACTCTGCCTTTGCATTAGTCCTCCTCCAAAGTCTCACCTCTGCCATATTATCTCATGCTAGAAACACTTCTTGTGTGTCTTCTCCTCCAACTATCTCCCATAGATCCTCGCCAAGTAAGTAACTCTCCAAACACGAACTCCACTTCTTATAGTTAGTCGATGTGAGGAGTTCAATACCAAGCCCTCTTGCGTATCCAGCTTCCATGGCAAACTATGTGGTCTCTTCTTCACAAAGACGATGGAAACTCAAGTTGATCACTGCTTATTCACTCCAACAACCTCACTCTGATATCATGTTACAATTTTTGATTTGAATCGTTTAGAAGTAAGCAGGAGTTGCATCAACAGAGTTATAGCCAAACAACCACAATGCCACACAGCAACACAAATCTTTCTTAAATCACAAAACTTGATTACATTGCGAGATATACATGGCGAGACATGATTCATAAGAATCATGAAGGAGAGAAGAACAAAAAACACCAAAACCAAATCTGGTGGCTTGACAAGCAGAGACCGCACAAACCGCTGAACTCCAGAGATCGCCCAGCTTGACCTGAGACTGCATGAATAGAAAATAGACAGGATGCCTGCACTGCAAGACCGCCACCTCAGACCGCACGAATTGGAGCTTATTGAATTGAACGAAGAACAGAAGCTGTCGACAGACCGCAACTCAGATCGCCTAACCGCCAAAGGTCGCCTGATCGCTGAGCTCGCTGCGAATAGCACAAGAACAACATAAACTAGTCCGCAGATAAGCCCCTGCCGAACTGTTTATCCAAGCCGCTGGGAAATCACCAAGGAAGGAGACCGCAACTTGCTGACCGCAAACAGTTCTCGTTACGAATGACGGGCCATGCACCCCTATTTATAGGCGACAAGACGGATGTCGTCACCGCCACAAGAGAGGTACAGTCACCACCCGTCAGATCGCTAGCGGTCTCACAGAGCAGACCGTGCGATCACACCACTTGGACAACATTCCGTCCAAGACTGTAGATCAGCAGGCAGACCGTGCACAAGACGCGCGAACACAAGACCGCGCACAAGCCGCGCGGACACAAGACACCCCTTCCTTAGATCGCCAAGAGCAAACAAGGAACATCTGGCCGAGTCCAGACAAGTCGCCAGATCACCCAGCAAAAGCCGCCCGGTCACAGCGGTTATATAAGAACAGACCCCCGGTCTTCTACAAAGAAGATAGACAAACCAAGCAGAACAACCCGGGAAGAGACCGCAACAAACAGGAACAGACCGGCCAACCAGCAGACCGCCAGGACCAGACCGGCAAAGCTAGACCGGCAGAGCACCAGCGCAGACCGCGCGGTCTCTGCGGTCTCCAATATTCAGACCGCCGGCCACCTTCCACTTCACTTCAATAATTTCAACAAAACCATGCTTGATATTCACAATAAAGTCCGTACAGTTTTTTTGTTGATATTTTTACAATTTAAACTCTTATAATTGACCTTGGACTTCCCGAGGTATACCCTGTGAGGGGTTCGCACTGGTACTAGGAGATGTGATGGGGTGACATACCAAATCTCCCTTTCGCAAGATACATGTAAATTGAAAAGTTAAGTTCAAAAAATAATTTTTAATGTTTTATATTTTTGTATTTGATTTTTGCATATTGAAATAGAAATTAAACAAATAAATAAAGAGAAGGGAGAGAAAACAAATATTTTTTGTAATTTGGCTTTTGTAATTTTGTATTTTAATTTTTCAAAAATGAATTATAGGCAGAAATGCAAAAATAAGTAGTACATATAATAGAGCATATTTTTAGAGATTTTAAAAAAATTGAAAAATATAGAAGATCAGACAGGTGCGCTAGCACCGGCGCTAGGGCTAGCGCGGCAAATAGTACACTAAATTTTAGTATTTTGAAAAAGCTAAATTTTGATATTGATTAAGTGTCCAAAGATTAGTTTTATGTAGAATTCGGAAGATTTGACGATGTTTAAATAGGTAAAAATTGCATAAAATGATTACATATGTGATTTAACCTAAAAGATCTAGGACACCTAATTCTAGTCATAGTAATCGAAATCCTGCATCGGGAAGAGGTTTAGTGAATATGTCAGCAAGTTGGGAGTCCGTACCAATGAAACTTACTTTTATATTCTCTTTCTTAATATGATCCCTAATGAAGTGATGGCGAACATCTATTTGTTTAGATCTAGAGTGTTTTACGGGATTATTTGTAAGATCTATGACACTTTTTTGTCACATTTGAGATCAATGTTTTTGAGATGAAAACCAAAATCCTCTAGAGTTTGACTCATCCATAAAGCTTGTGCACAACAACTCCCAAGAGCGATGTATTCATCCTCTGTGGTAGAGAGTGCAACCGAAGATTGTTTCCTACTAGACCATGAAACTAAAGAGGGTCCGAAAAAGTGGCAAGTACCACTAGTGCTTTTTCGATCAAGTGAGCATCTGGCGTAATCCGAATCGGAATAGCCGTGTAATGTAAATGAATCATTGTGTGGGTACCATAATCCTAATTTAGATGACCCGGATAGATATCTACAAAAATGTTTTACCGCTTTAAAATGAGATTCTTTTGGATTAGCTTAAAAGCGAGCACATAAACATACGACAAACATTATATCTGGTTTATATGCACTTAAGTGAAGAAGAGATCCTATCATACCTCTATATAATGTTTAATCGATAGAAATTCCAGATTCATCTTTTCCTAGTTTTAACGAAGCACTCATAAGTGTAGAAGCTTGTTTAAGATTTTCAAATCCAAATCGTTTAAGCATATCATCACTACAACAAACTGCACTTATAGTAAGGACCTAAATCGTTACAATAAGTGCCAAAAATCGTTACAAAAACTCTTTGGTAACGAAAAAAACTTTAAGTAACGGTCCTCCTCTAAAGCTCGACGCTAAAGGTTCTTGTAACGAATGTATGCATGTCGTTACAAATAAATTAATTGTAACAAACAATATTTTCTCACCAAAAAGAGATTCTTCCTCACAATAAATTGGTCACAATAAATATTATTTCGTTACGAATGTTTTTTTTTTCCTCACAAAAAAACAGTTACGATTAAAACTATTTCGTTACAAATGTTTTATTTTTTCCTCACTAAAAATAAACTAACTTCGTTACAATAAAGTATAATAAACATTATTTCGTTACAATAGATTAAACAATAGTAACAAAAAAATCGTTACATTTGTTTTCCATTCTTCTTACTACAACCAATTCATTTAAATATCAAAAATATTTCATTTCTATTTTTTGTGTACCTGAAGATTTATTACAAATAATAATCTTGAAAACACACATATATTTAATAATTCGTAACAAGATCAACATGTATTTATTCACACCAAAAAGTATTACATAGAGTACAAGTTATTATCATCTCTTCTAAAATAATACAATATTACATTACAAGATCAACATATTTCTAATAAATCTTCCGTCATTTTTCGAAAAATGAATCGTCCGTCACTTTCTGACTAATGAAACTTTCGTCATTTGTCGGTCAATGCTCGAGCACCCTACAAATAAAAGAGAGCAATTAAGATCACCTTACAAATAAAAGAGAGCAATTTATTTTGATATTTGTACTTGCACTGCCTACTCAATTTGATTGCTAATGATTTCTTTAATAGGTAAATGTAAACAAAAAGATAACCATAAGCATAGAAAAATAATGAGTTACTAAAAATGACCTCAAATGGCAGAACATATTATTATAGTTATATTTGGTTGATCACTATCTTATATGACCATGGATTATTCAAGATACTCTAACACCATAATAAAAGATTGCAGTAATATTCTGTGATTACTAATTGTACATCGATTTAAAAGTCAGTGCAGAGCCAAGCACAAATAGCCATTGAAGAAGTTGAGAAAGGGAGTTATACTTACATGCCTCCAGACAGCAAAAGAAATACTTATATTTGATTGAGGCTTGACCTTCTCAGTGGGTGGTGTTCGCCTTCTCAAAGAAATGCTCTATATTAAACTGATTCCCTGGCTTGGCAACATGTTTTAGCATCTTCGAACCGCCCTGGAGGTTTTGGTGAAGATGTAGTATTCCAAATTAAATATCTTCTAATAATAATAGACAAGTTAAGAATCCTGAAAAACAAAATGACTAATTCGACCTGAAACCTGGAACCCACAAAGATTTGTTCATGAGATTTCAGCACTTTAATCATTCCTCCTCTCCCATCGGGGCCAACAGCAATCAAATCCCCACTACCACTAGATGACTGGATCTGCCTGTACCACCTTCCAGCACTTCTGTTTGCCCCTTCGGTATCGACAGAAGCAGAAAAGCTAGGTTTACCTACAAACGTATTCACCAGAGACGGAAACAATACAAAACACATCAGACCACAGTTTGGGAGTGTAAAAATATAGAAGATTAATTGTACTGAACTATTTTTGAATTAATGAGAATAATAATCAGCAGAAATAATCATATTAGAGGGATATTAGGATAATAATTTAGTTATACAGACTTGTAATTATCAAAATTATAATCACATTTATTCATTAAACACTTATGCCTAAAATGCTTAACAATAATGTGAGTGCTTTTGAGTTAAAAAAATTAGAGGGAACATCGCAAATAACTAGCTTGTAAGTTGGCTCTCATTTATAGAATGAATAGAATTAATAAGTCTAATAAAGATCAAAATGAATTGGATGCCCAAATTTCCATCATTGACTCCAAAAAAACATTCTTAAAAAATAAGGCTGAATATGATGTTTACCTTTCAACTACAACGAGGAAACACATATATGACACCAAATCACTATGAAAATAGGTAAATAAATAGTTGTTATTTGATCTCATACCTTGTAGATATTTAAACTTAATAAAGCTTGCTATATTATTTATTGGCCTGCAGGAATATTTGAAGCTTGGAAATTGTTCCAGCTGCCATTATTTCTAATGCTTCTCTTTGCCGCCAATCAGCCTAGGCGTTAAATATAATCAAAATCATCAACAAATGAGAATTATTTATGGATTCATAGTTGGAAATATTAAATCGAAATTCCTCCCTCCAAACCCACCCCACTTCAGGTCAAATGAAGTAGTGAGATCTTCTGTCCAACTATTTCTGTTATCATTGAGTAGTAATTTAACATGGATATGATAAATTGGTATTTGTCGTAGTAAATATATACATGCTCTAATTGATTTGAAAACTACATGCACACTGAAAAAATATGAATAACATAAATAAACACAACAATAACCGAGTAACTGGAGCATGTGCAATCTCAATTAAGGTAACATCAATAATTCCTATTTATAGAGATGAAAGTAATCATAAATTAAACCTATGTCTGAAGATAAATTTGTTTGACAAATCTAGTCTATAGATGAGATCTGAGCATTAAGGAAATTTAGTCTATGGACAAATGTAGTAAATCATAGAAAATTGTACTATGAGTTGAGCAATGAAATTTTTTGAGAATTTTGTAGCAAAAATTGAGCCTACATTGGCATATAGATGAGATCTGAAGTCATAAATTACCTTCACTTGGAGCAATGCTTGGAAAAATCAAAGGTGAATATCTACCATTGCCATGTAATTTCCATTGCCCTACATGAAGGGAACACCTTAGCAGAGTTATTGTGAAGCTAAATCAGAGGAAAAAGGGCTAAAGATGAAAGAGATGAAGTACACACTCACATTCATACATACACAATCCATACACACACCCTATAAAAACAAACACATCAGATGTTAGGTACTCATGAATGATGAACAATAATATTTCCTTAACCATTACTAAGTTGAACCTGCAATGACATAAAGTAGATATAAATTGTGGCCTAGCTAAAACACGAATTTGCCTTGCTAGATTTTATGGAATTATTTGAGGGAATTTATCATACTACCTTGAACTCTTGAAGGTGGTGGGGAACCTAAGGTTTTTTTTGTTTTGGGAAGAATAATATATTATATTAAGTCTTAGAGGAAAACATGACATTGTTTGAGGAAGCATTCCACGGATATATTTCCACCTATCAGCAACACCGGAAAATATGAAACGTAGGTCCTCTAGTTTAGAGCAGGTAACAAATATTACAAATAAAAATCACACCCTCCATGCCTCTTTTAATGTCTATAGAGTTCAAACTTACTAAGGGCTAATGAAGAGATCCACAATTCAAGTTCTAAGAACCAAGAGATGACCCTTAAATCAATAGCTCAAGGTATTTAAGTTTAGGAGGAGAGGCATCATCGAAAGAGGTGAACTACAGAATTATAGTTGGAACCTCAATCATCATCTTATCTCTGCTTATATTGTCCTCTAGACCCCTGCCTCACTACAACAAAACAGGTCTACCGCGGCGTTTTTTTATATCTTTCGCGGCGCTTTTCAAGCGCCGCGGAAGCTTTCGCGACGCTTTTCAAGCGCCGCGGAAGCTTTCGCGACGCTTGAAAAAACGCCGCAAAAGCGCCGCGGTAGAGACCGCCGCGAAAACTCGGAGTCATTAGCGGCGCTTTTACAAAAACGCCGCCAAAGGTCGCGGCGTTTTAAAAAAAAATATAAAAACCATTCTTCACTAACTGATCTATGAGATCCAACGAGACTCTAATCCATTTTAATAAAAACAAAATACAATATTTGATTCAATCCAATTGTTAATACTGTTTGTTTAAATTGAGTAAATGTTTAAATAGTGAATAAATTAGCAGAGTTCATGTGAATTGAACCAATAAATACTAATTTTCAATCTACATTCAAAGCAACGATATGCTCGAAAAATCTTATAAAAAGAGTGGTCTGTGCTAATTTCTTTCTTTGTTGCATTGTAGACGATCAACAAAGACTAAATTAAAAAATTTGCAGATTAATCAAAAAATATACTATAGCTAAGGCATGTCCCTTGAGCATTTCATCAAACAGCTCGTGAGCATGTGGCAAAAAGTATTTAAGGAATATAAACTTGAAGATATATTGAAAGTAGAAAAAATATTTCTTCATGAAAAAAAATGTTTCCAACATAGAAAGTAGAAAAAAAAATGTCTTCAGTAGTGAGCTTTCAGGGAACTTGGTAAATGTCTTACATCATTTTCTCATCACGTGGAGCTAAACATAAAGGATATCAAAATATGCAACAGTTCCCTGATTCGCCGATCCACCGATCCGCCGATTCGCTAATCCGCAGATGCACATTCAAGATTATTTATCTCAGGAACATCCTGGAAAATATCAAGGGAAATAGACTCGAAACCAGAAAAGAATATCAAAATATTGAAGGGACCTATGGGAAAAACCTTTGAAGCAACCCCGAGAGATCGAAGATCACGCTCAGCAAATGATTTTCTGCAAGAGAGCATTTATTTAATTTAAACAAAATTATTGGAACAAGTAGAAAAAATATTTGGGCTGATCTTGGATGTTGTGAACATCAGGATTAGTAGGAGATGGCCATTAGAGGTGGAAGAAGAAATCACAGAAGAAATATCAGACTTACCCGTCGACAGGAACAAAAGCTTGATTCGCCATCGTGGCTGATCTTGGATGTTGACATCAGGGCTAGAAGGATAAGAGTGTCAATGAAGGAAGAAAAAATGAGGGAAGAAAGATCGAGCTTACCAGACGACGGGGAGAGAAATTTGATTCCCTCTAACGGCGAAGCAAGAGAAGATGAAGAGCTAACAAAATTTCCCTAAAATGGCTAGGCGGGTGAAGCGGGAAACGAAAATTTCCCAAAATTTTAGGGGGAAATCTGCGGCGGCGTTTTTCACAACTACCGTAATGCCGCTCACCGTCATCGCGTCGGAGAAATCCAGAGCATTGCGATTCACGGATTAGGGCTCGCTTGCGCTTGCGACGTCTACTGGCGTGAAGAAATTAGGAGGGGTTTGGGAAATTAGGCGGGATCTGAAAATTTTTGGTGGGAAAATTGGAAAGTGAGCGGAAATTAAGAAATGACTAAAAAATGATATGTTTTGAATGAAAAGGAGGGTTATGAGAGGGTGTTTCTGGCAGAATAAATGTTACACCATTCAACTTTTGTCTTCGAGGGTTATGAGAGCAGAAATTAAGAAATGATCGTGTTGCGCCCGCATTCGCGCATCCTCTCCCGCATTCTAGCGGGCAATGCACGCATAGGAGCACAAATACTTTTATTCAAAACATATATATGAGTCTATGTGGGTTTTGTGTTTATGTGGGTTTGTGTTTGTGTGTCTGTGTATATATGTCTATGTGTATGTGTGTATCTGTGTTTGTGTTGGTCTGTGTCTGTGTTTGTGTCTGTGTATGTGTGTGTCTGTGTGCGTGTGTGTGTGTGTGTCTATGTGTCTGTGTGATCTCTAGCTATGTGTGACCGTACCTGTGTGCGTCTGTGTCTGTGTGTCTATGTGTGTTTGTGCATGTGTCTGTGTGTCTGAATGTGTCTGTGTCTGTGTGTGTCTGTGTGTCTGAATGTATGTGTGTGTCTGTGTGTCTGTGTCTGTGCGTAATCTATATTTGCTTGTGCATGTGTGTGTCTGTATCTATATGTATGTGTGTCTATGTGTTTACGTGTATCTGCATGTGTCTGTGTCTGTGTGTGTCTTTGTTAGTGTGTGTTTGTGTGTGTGTACACAAATGTCTGTGTGTGTCTGTCTTTGGTGTTTGTGTGTGTGTGTTTGTCGTGGTGTTATTGTGTGTGTGTGTGTGTGTGTCTGTGACTGTGACTGTCTGTGTCTGTGTCTGTGTCTTTGAATGTCTGTGTATGTATATGTATCGGTCCATGTGTCTGTGTTTATGTCCATGCGTTTGTGTCTGTATGTGTCTGTGTCTGTGTACGTACGTATGTGTGTCGGTCCATGTGTCTGTATATGTGTCCATGCATCTATACAAGTCTGTGTCTGTGTCCATGTGTTTGTGTCTATGTATCTATGTCTGTATGTACACGTGCTTGTCTGTGTCTGTGAATTTGGGTTGTGTGTGAGTGTTTGTCTGTCAATGCATGTTTGTCTGTGCTTGTGTGTGTCTGTGTTTGCGTATCTACGTGTGTTACACCCCAGTCTGTATCTGCGTCTGTGTGTTTGTGTGTGTTTGTGTCTTTGCTTGCGTGTCTATGCGTGTTTGTGTTTGACTATGTCCGTGTCTATGTCAGTCTGTATCTATGTATGTGTCTGTGTTTGTGTTTGCGTGTCTGTGTTTGTACGTGTTTGTGTGTGTGTGTGTTTGTGTCCGGTGAGAAAATTAAATTAATATTTAATTATTTTTTATTCAGTTGGTCGAGCGCCTGAGAGCGGATGAAATTGAGCGGGGTAATTCTTACTTTTAAAAAATACATAAAAATACATAAATTTTATTTAAAGCTCATGTGCACTGTCGGGTAATGTCGAGGCGGAGGTATTGTCGAGCGGGAAACATGTGCCTCATGTGCACTGCTAGTTGATCGAGCTCCTGAGAGCGGACAAAATTGAACGGGGGTAATTGTAATTTTACAAAAAACATAAATCTTATGTAAAAAGTAAATTTTATTGAACAACGCATTGTATTTATGAATTGATTTGACATGTATTTATGAATTTCATTACACTTTTATTTTCATTAAAGCACGTGTCATCCATCAATCAATATATATATATGACATATATTTTCATTAAAATGCTAGCTCCCGAGCAAAAAACGTGTGCGCTGACAAATTTATTTATGCTCCCGAGCAAAAAAGATAGAGCTAGTGTAATGCGCGCGACTGAAAAAAAAAACGTGTGCTCGGGAAATAAAACGCGCATCCGAGTGAAAAGCACGTGCTCGAGCGAAAAATGGGCGCTCGAAGGGTACAATTATTTCACTCATGCGCACAATAAAAAAATATGCGTACATGCGGGGCCAGTGCGCGATCGTTATTTTTATTCAAAAATTATATTAATATGTTTTAAATTTTTTGATTTGTTTTGTGCAAAATTTTATGGAGAGAAATTTCTCTCCATATATTTCGTTAATGTGAGTCTGAGAGGGAAGAAAATAAACAAAACTTAATAAACTAGAGGAAGAGAACGGCGCGCGACGACGGCCGAGAAAGAGAACGACGATGGTGGCAGCCGTGGAAGAGAGAGGTGACGGCGGCGGCGGCCGTCGAAGAGAGGGGAGACAATGGCGGCGGCCGTACGTGAAAGACATTGCTACAGCTCGCAAATGGATGTTTGTGTTTTTGGTTGTCCGTGTCTGTGTGTGTGCATGTGTCTGTGTTTGAGCCCCGACACATGCAATACGCGCTAGCTCTCAAGCAAAAAAGGAAAACTACACGCACAAGAGTGCTTTTGGGTGCGTGCGAGTGCATTTGGGTGCACGCGAGAGTGCATTTGCGTGCGCGCGAGAGTGCATTTGCGTGCGCGCGAGAGTGCATTTGCGTGCGCGCGAGAGTGCATTTGCGTGCGCGCTAGAGTGCATTTGCATGCACGCGGTTTCATGCGTGATTTTATTTTAATTCCAAAATTATATTAAAAAATTAATGTCATATTAATTTGCATTCATTTTTACATTTAATATATTTTAATTTTTAGTTTTGTTTTATTCAAAATTTTATGGAGGGAAATTTTTATCCGTATATTTCATTCATTCATGTGAGAGAGAGAGAACTGAATGAGAGAGAGGCAGAAAAACTTTTATAAAAAGTTAAAGATTTATAAAACCCCCCGTACGCGCAAAAATACATGTCGCAATAGTACCAAATATCTGCGACAGCCACGCACGGATGTTTGCGAGTTGTAGGAGTACTGTCGTCGCGTTAGAGCACTATCGAGGTGGGGTACTGTCGCGCGCATACAATATTTTTTTTATTTTTTTCAAAAAAAAAAATTAATTCAAAACTTTGATAAAAAAATTGTACAAAAATAGAAAATAAAATATGATATATTTTTTGTAACAAAACTTTAATAATAAAATATTACTATTAGTAAGGACAATATCTTTGTCACAAAAAAGTTTCATGATGTAGTTACAATTGATACTTATTGTGAGAAAAGTTTTCTATTTGTAACGTAACATTAGTGTTGTTACAAATACTTACAGTTATAGTAACGAATTAATTATTATTGTAACAAAATTTAAAATATTCGTTACAAAAAAATACTTTTTTGTAACAACAAAAAAAATTTGTTACTAAATATAACTATTAGTAACAAACTGTGTTTCAGTTACATTCCAGTCCTTACAACAGGTGCAGTTTGTTGTAGTGCATGAACATATTTTGTTTGGCAAATAAAAATACCATCATTTCGTTGCGAAATTTGAAAACCAAGAAAATAAGAAAGTTCTCCTACAAGGCTCATTTCAAATTCATTTTTCATTTCTAAGACTACTTCATTAAACAACTCTTCATTTGTGGCTCCAAAAATTATATCATTAACATATATTTGTAAAATAATTAAATCATTATTATTGTGCATAATGAAGAGTGTGTTGTCGACACTTCCCATGACCTAACCGTGCTTTAATAAAAATGACGTAAGTCTTTCATACCATGCACGGGGTGCTTGTTTTAAACCATAAAGCAATTTTTCTAATTTATATACATGATTTGAAAATATTTCATTTATAAAACCGGGGTTGTTCTACATAAACTTCTTCTTTTATAAACTCGTTTAGAAATGCACTTTTAACATCCATTTGAAATAGTTTTATTCTTTTAAAACTCGCAAATGCCAAAAATATTCGTATAGATTCTAAGCGAGCAACGGGTGCAAAAGTTTCTTCAAAATCTATCCCCTCGATTTGAGAAAAACCTTGAGCGACTAAGCGAGCTTTATTTTTTGTAATTCTAGATTCACCATCTAATTTATTTTTAAAAATCCATTTTACGCCAACAACGGGATGATTAGATGGACGTTCTACTAGATTCCAAACTATATTTCTTTCAAATTGATCTAACTCTTCATTCATAGTCAAAAACCAAAATTCATCACTTAAAGTGTTTGAAACGTTTTTAGGTTCAATTTCGGAGATAAAACCAATATTTGAAAACATTTCATGAAGAGAAGATCGAGTTCTTACCCTAATAGATGGTTCCCCAATAACTAGCTTCTTTGGATGATTATTTGAGAAGTTTAAGATGCTTGGAGGCACATATTCATCTTCCTTGGCCTCCTCCTCCTCTTTGGAAGGTTCCTCTTCGTCGTGCTCCAAAGATTGCAAAGGTTCATCTTTTGCATAGGAAGTTTTTCTATACAAGAAATAAATTCATCAAATTTTACATTAATAGACTCTTCAACCTTACTCATTCTTTTGCTAAATATTCTATAGGCTTTACTAGTAGAAGAATATCCAAGAAATATTCCTTCCTCACATTTTTCATCAAACTTTCCTAAGGCATCTTTTGTATTGAGAATAAAACATTTGCATCCAAATACTTTAAAACACGATATGTTAGTTTTTTTGATAGTATAGTTCATACGGTGGGATATTTAAAGATGGACGAATCATGACTCTATTCATTATATAACATGATGTGCTTACGGCTTCGGCCCAAAAGAACTTAGGTAATTTATATTCAGATAGCATAGTACGTGATAGTTCTTGAATTGTCCTATTCTTTCTTTCCACAACACCATTTTATTGAGATGTGCGAGGAGCAGAGAATTTGTGCTTAATACCTAACATTTTGCAAAAGGATTTAAAATTTTCATTTTCAAATTCTCCTCCATGATCCGAGCGAATGCATTTTATTTTTAAATCTAGTTCATTTTGAATACGAGTACATAATTTTGAAAATTCGCAAAACGCATCAAATTTGGAAGAAAGAAATAGAGTCCAACAATATCTAGAGAATCATCTATTAGAACAATGTATATATTCTACCACCAAGACTTGCGGTGCTAACGGGACCAAAGAGATCCATATGGATTAATTGGAAAGGTCTTGTAAGAAATTTTCTTTTTGCTTTTAAAAGAAGATTTTTTAAATTTTCCTTTTTGGCATGGAGGACATAGTGAAGATAAATTTCCATTTAATCTGGCAATCCTCTAATCAGTTCCTTTTTGGCTAATTTTAAAATGAGCTTTGTACTGGCATGACCTAAACACTTATGCCATAGTTCTAACTCGTCATTTTTAGTTATAAAACATTTTATTGATGATATGGAAAGATCATGAAAGGAAACTACATATATGTTGAGAGTTCTAGGGGTAGTTAGTAAAACAACTTTTGTGTTAGGATTAAAATTTTTACAAAGATTTGTGGATGACTCAAATAAAACATCTAATCCTTTATCACACAGTTGACTAATAGATATTAAGTTATGTTTTAATCCTTTAACATAAAGAACATTATGTTGGTGTTTCCAAGGTGATCTAGAAGTGATCAAGCATCTAGTCTCACTGCCAACGCGATATGAGCCTATGGGGTTACACACAAGAGTGTTTGGAGAAGTTGGAGGATGAATTGTGTTGGCCTTACTCATATTGGATTTGAGTGAAGAACCAATCCTACGACTTATTGGAGTTGGGTCGAGTCACCTGAATGCTCCACAGGTATTGTGAATACTGTATGGAGCGTATTGGCAAGTCTTCGAGACGAGTCATCGAGAATGTCTCGACGACTCTTACCTCAGTTCATCGAATGCATGAATCCATGTTGACTTGACGAATCCATGTTGACTCGACGAATTAAATGTTGATTCGACGAATCCATGATTGACTCGACGAATCTGACAAACTCATGTACTCGACGAATTGACTTGTCCTCGACAAAAAGTGAAAAAGTTCACTCGACGAATTGAATTATACTCGACGAATTCTACAGTGAAAGGTTCACTTGACAAATTCTGTTTTACTCGACGAATTCAATTTGTTACTCGACTAATTTCTTCAGTGAAAGGTTCACTCGACGAATTCTGCTTTTCTCCAATATATGTCGTGGGTGTGCGGATAGCATCTCTCTTGCCTGGCTATAAATAAAAATGATTCTATGACTTAAGAGTGCGATCCCTTTTGCAAATTAGAGAGCGACGAAAGCCTTCTGAAGTTCCACCGAAGTGCGATCCCTTTTGCGATTCAGAGGGCGATGGAAGCATTCTGAAGTTCGACTAAAGTGTGATCCCTTTTGCGATGGAAGATTCAGAGGGCGATAGGGCTGATGATCTCTTGGGTATAATACATAGGGATGTATGCGGACCCATGAGTTCTATGGCTAAAGGTGGGTTCTACTACTCCATTACATTTTCTGATGATTTCAGTAGATACGGATACGTGTTTCTTATTAAGAACAAATCTGAAACCCCTGAAAACTTCAAAGTGTTTAAGAATGAAGTAGAGAACCAATTGGGAAAAAGGATAAAAGCACTCCGATCTGATCGAGGTGGCGAATATATGAGTCATAAGTTTCGTGATCATCAAAAAGAGTGTGGTATTGTATCACAGCTCACTCCGCCCAGAACACCTCAACATAATGGTGTTTCTGAGAGGAGGAATCATACCTTGTTAGACATGGTGCGATCGATGATGAGTCATGCAGATCTGCCCGTTTCTTTTTGGGGTTTTTCTCTAGAGACTGCTGCTTCACACTAAATTGAATTCCAACGAAAATGGTTCAAAAGACACCATATGAGATATCGACTAGGAAGCGTCCTAGTATGTCATTCATTAAGATTTGGGGTCGTGAGGCATGCGTACGATGTCAAATGCCTGACAAGCTGGAACCCAAATCAGATAAATGTTATCTGGTGGGGTATCCTATTGATACCAAAGGGTACTACTTCTACCTGCAGTCTAAGGGCAAAGTGTTTGTCGCAAGGACTGGTGTCTTTTTGGAGAAAGAGTTCTTATCCAGAAAGACTGCAAAGGTAGAACTTGAAGATATTTAAGAACCACAAACAATGAATGAACCAGAATTGGAACATGAGCCAGGACTACAAGAAGTAGTAGCTGGAGAACCTGCTCAAGAAACATAAGATCTGGTAGACCGTGATTTGAGCATGAGAGATATGGATTTCTCATGTCTCAGATAGGTAATGTGTTGCTTATGGATCATGATGATGAGACTGCAACCTACCAAGATGCTATGAATGGACCAAACTCCAAGAAGTGGCTTGAGGCCATGAAATCTAAAATGGACTCCATGTACGCTAACCAAGTTTGGAGCTTGGTGGAACCACCTGAAGGGATACGACCCATAGGGTGCAAGTGGGTCTTCAAGAAGAACACTGACATGGATGGGAATGTACAGACATTCAAAGGTCGGCTGGTGGCTAAAGGTTTCAGGAAAATTCATGGTGTTGACAATGATGAGACCTTTCCCCCTATTCCCATGGTAAAGTCCATCAGAATTCTACTTGCTATTACTGCGTATTATAACTACAAGATCTGGCAAATGGATGTCAAAATGGCTTTCCTTAATGGAAACTGATGAGTCCCAATTATATACACATATATGGACTCATCTGGGCCGATTTTCTAGTCTATGCACTGCACTTTAGCCTTGTTTTAGCTCATATTTGTTATTCCATGCTATGTGCACTTCTAGGCCCGTTTTGGTGTTATTTCTTGTTTATCTTAGCTATTAGTTTTCATGCATTGTTAATGATGGAGGCAAGGACCCGCCGGATGGTTGTGTTCGTGTTCGTGATTCCACGTCGAAGCACTACTTTGATCGCGGCGGCAAATTTGAAGACTATGATGGAAGATGCCGCGGGATTATTGGAGCCGGCTTGATGGTCTATGTTCGAGTCGGCACGGTTCATGTTGGAGCACTCTTGGTCCATGACGATGGCGGATGACGGCGCCACTCCACCCATGACGTGCGCTATCGCCGCTTGAATTAATAGTTATAATTATAATCATTTTAATTTAATTAGTATTGTGTGTTATTTCATGTTTTGTATTTTTATTTTTGAACTTTAGTTATGGGGTGCATGTAACATGTGGTGTGCATGTAACCATGTTTGTTGGGCTTCTTGTAGCCTTTTCCCTCCTATGTAAGGCTCTATATAAGGCCACAAAATGATGTTAATTGGGGATAATTGAATGAAAAAAAAAATAGAATTCCTAAACCCTAACTCTAATTCCCTCTCCCTGAACCTCTCTTTCTCTCGTGGTCGCCCCTTCCCCTCTTCCCCGTCGCTGGTTCGGCGCCCCCCCAAAGAGCCGCACCTCCTCCTCTTTCCTCTCCCGACCCCCTCCCGTCGCCCTTCTCTCTCTCGCCGCCAGGAGCCCGCTCCCGCCATCTCTCTCTCTCGATTTCCTGGGAGCAGCAGCCCCTCTTCCCTTCCTCCCCTCCCTCTAGGTTTTCGGCCAGCACCTAGGCCGACCACCTCCTTCTCCCCTTCCCTTCCCTTGGCCGCCCCTCCTTCTCCCTTGCTCTCCCCCCTCAAGGCCGACCACCACTCTCCCCTTCTAATTTCGGCCAGCTCCAAGGTTTTCCCTCCTCCATACATCCCCCACCTCACATGCAGCCCCTCAACCTTGAGGATTTTCGGCCAAGAGACAAGCTAGGTTGGGAACTTGTAGTTTTTGCTCGTGGCGGTCGGATTTGAAGGCGACGGTGCTCTACAACTTGGACTCTCCTCCGGCGACCACCTCCGTGAACGACCTAGGATTTCTACAACCCGGATCTACGATTCCGGAAGGGTAACGCGTTACTACTCATTGTGATAATTTCTCTCAAGTTATTTGTGGTGGTATAGATCTGTGACGGATTTTCTCGCCGCTATTTGCTCGCATTTATTTTCATTTGGTTAGTGGAACGCTCTAGTATTTATCGTTTATTCGACGAGGAGTGGCGATCCTCTTTTGCTCTTGTTGGGGGAGATCTTCCTATTTTCCGAAGTCTTGCTTTCGGAGGATCTTCTTTGGTACAACACAATCGCTTGTCCGGACGCAAACATTCGTCCCTTTAGCTTGACGGATCCCGGCTTATCGCCGACGATTCAATCTTGTCACGGAGTTTCTATCCGTACGCGTACGAAAATTAATAATAAGTTTAGTCGAGGGCTGCGTTTAAGTTGTGTTTGGGAAGAGCGGAGCGTTGAAAGTTGTTGTTCGTAGTCGCGAGAGATCGCCTCATTTCGGTGGCCTACATCAATTTGGTATCAGAGGGAGGTTGTGTTGATTTCTCAATCGACACCATCCTTACTGTTTTTTCCGTAGGCCATTCGCCCTCACTTGGGTGTGCGCCGTTTTGCCAAAATCTGAATTTTCTAGCATTGGTGTGCAAATAGCGATTTTCAAAATTTCGTCGGAATCAACAAAAAAAAATTCTGTAGGTTCTTAGTCAAGATATAAGAATTAAAATAAAAAAATATTTCAGTTTCATTAAGGTTTAGGTGGCTACAAAAATTAAACGCTCGTAATTTTTATACTGGACAGCACCTAATTTTTTCACTAGTAATGACTACTAGGCTGAATCCGGGGTATCCCCCGCCCCTTTCACGTATAACTACACCACGGGCCTGCTCTATGAAGATAATTAGGTTCAGCCGTGACCCGATGCACCAATTTAAATTAAATTTTAAACACGGTGAGAAGTGGTGCAGGCTTGTTGTCGATAGCGTCTGCCACACAAATGTTATCACGGAGAACGCGGTGTCTAGGATGTTGGTGACCACTGAACCACATCCTCACCCATATCGGTTCATATGCCCTGATGAGAGCGTTGTGTTAGTGTCCCGGCGATGTTTGGTGCCCCTCGCCATCAAAGCCTATTATGAACACGTCTGGTGCGATGTCCTTCCCATGAAGGACTTTCATGTACTGCTAGGACACCCTTGGCTTGCTAGCCATGATATTATATACGATGATCGCGATAACACCTTAGACTTCATGCATCAAGGTCGGCTTATATCTCTTAGGTCCACTCCACCTAAGAAGCCCACGGTCTCATCTGGAGACACTTGTAGCTCGACCGAGGCGACACCACATAGGTTAGACACTCATGGTGATTTTGACACCCTTAGTCAAAATCTGCCCCTTGTATATGTTAGCCCATCTGGGGCAAGCACACCGAGCCAAACCTTAGGACCCGACCCTATTAGTCTTAGCCAGCCCGGGGACATTATAGCCCCTGCTGAGTTACCCACGGTTGAGCTAATATTTGAGTCTGAGGTTAGTCTGATTAGCCACCCTCCACATGATTCTGATAGCCTTAGGGAGCCGTCTGTTGGCCATCCCGATGTCATTCTGTAGGTTGAGGATACTTTTGTTAGTGGGTTGATTGATTCGGGTACTGATGTTGAGGTAGTTGAGGAGGTAGGACTAGCCTTATCTACTCCTCGCACTTTTGATCTTGGGATGAGTGCTCGTGATATTTTAGTGTCGTTCAGGGGAGAGGACAGACGGTCCAATCCATTTTCTGTCATTAGTACTCGTGTCAGCACATTTTCTGCACTGTACTCTAGACTAGTGTTAGCTCCACCGCTGATCCCTCACCCCTTTGTGGTTACCTGGGTTCCCCCTACGTCAGTCCCATTCTTGAAATACGGCATGGAACCCGTTACCCCCGCTGGGCGTGTTGAGTGGTTTTGTTGGGTTATTCTTCCTATGTTAGCTGACCCTACTACGCAAGATCACCCTAGGCTTTGTGATCATGACACCACTCACGTTAGGAGTGCTAGCATACCTGTATTAAATTTGGGGAACGAAGTCACGAAATTTTCGAGCCCTTTTCCACCCACGGACCCACCACACCTTAGGACGATCATTGATTTAAGTTTATATTATGACTTATCATATGTTCCACGATGTCTTCACTCACCTAGACTTGATGTTACATTGCTAGCCGACCCACTTGGGTCCATTCACTCTATTTTCACCACACCCCATGGAGCATCCCGCCTTATGCTCGGTTCGGTTTTAGTGGAACCTTACCCTGGACAGTTGCCTCTTGGCAACTTAGAGAGCGATGTTAGTAGTTTCGGTACTATTCGTCGAATATTTGTAATGCTAGAAACTTTCGCTACTCCCTCGAAAATTTTTGCTGAGCAGGGCCCCAACCCCATTTTTAGTGTTTCGAGATGTCTTTCACTTTTTCTAGAGCCACTACATTTAGCTTTCTTCTCGTTTCCCACCACTAAAAATTCTGATGGGTTGAGAGGTGAGTTGGGTAGCATGTCGTTCACTCTCATGGTGATCTCTGGAGGTATGAAGTCTTTTGATGATTTAGCACTTTCCCCTTCTTTTTCCAATGCTATGATCAAGGCCTTTGGGCTCTACTTTTTGCTTGACAGGTTGACACAGGTGGACATTTCTTTGGGTCCAAGCTGGGCCCCTTTCTACTTCCTGCCGCCCTGGCCGGATGGGCCACCCTCACGGCCCGCTCCCTCGGACGTACTTCTACAGGTTGCTGCTCTGCTACACCGGTTCCTTCACCCCCACTCATCGGTGATGAATGTTTTTGAGTGGGGAGGATTGATGGAGGCAAGGACCCGCCGGATGGTTGTGTCCGTGTTCGTGATTCCACGTCGACGCACTACTTTGATCGCGGCGGCAAATTTGAAGACTATGATGGAAGATGCCGCGGGATTATTGGAGCCGGCTTGATGGTCTATGTTCGAGTCGGCACGGTTCATGTTGGAGCACTCTTGGTCCATGACGATGGAGGATGACGGCGCCACTCCACCCATGACGTGCGCCATCGCCGCTTGAATTAATAGTTATAATTATAATCATTTTAATTTAATTAGTATTGTGTGTTATTTCATGTTTTGTATTTTTATTTTTGAACTTTAGTTATGGGGTGCATGTAACATGTGGTGTGCATGTAACCATGTTTGTTGGGCTTCTTGTAGCCTTTTCCCTCCTATGTAAGGCTCTATATAAGGCCACAAAAAGATGTTAATTGGGGATTATTGAATGAAAAAAAAAGAGAATTCCTAAACCCTAACTCTAATTACCTCTCCCTGAACCTCTCTTTCTCTCGTGGTCGCCCCTTCCCCTCTTCCCCGTCGCTGGTTCGGCGCCCCCCAAAGAGCCGCACCTCCTCCTCCTCTTTCCTCTCCCGACCCCCTCCCGTCGCCCTTCTCTCTCTCGCCGCCAGGAGCCCGCTCCCGCCATCTCTCTCTCTCGACTTCCTGGGAGCAGCAGCCCCTCTTCCCTTCCTCCCCTCCCTCTAGGTTTTCGGCCAGCACCTAGGCCGACCACCTCCTTCTCCCCTTCCCTTCCCTTGGCCGCCCCTCCTTCTCCCTTTCTCTTCCCCCTCAAGGCCGACCACCACTCTCCCCTTCTAATTTCGGCCAGCTCCAAGGTTTTCCCTCCTCCAAACATCCCCCACCTCACATGCAGCCCCTCAACCTTGAGGATTTTCGGCCAAGAGACAAGCTAGATTGGGAACATGTAGTTTTTGCTCGTGGCGGTCAGATTTGAAGGCGACGGTGCTCTACAACTTGGACTCTCCTCCGGCGACCACCTCCGTGAACGACCTAGGATTTCTACAACCCGGATCTACGATTCCGGAAGGGTAACGCGTTACTACTCATTGTGATAATTTCTCTCAAGTTATTTGTGGTGGTATAGATCTGTGACGGATTTTCTCGCCGCTATTTGCTCGCGTTTATTTTCATTTGGTTAGTGGAACGCTCTAGTATTTATCGTTTATTCGACGAGGAGTGGCGATCCTCTTTTGCTCTTGTTGGGGAAGATCTTCCTATTTTCCGAAGTCTTGCTTTCGGAGGATCTTCTTTGGTACAACACAATCGCTTGTCCGGACGCAAACATTCGTCCCTTTAGCTTGACGGATCCCGGCTTATCGCCGACGATTCGATCTTGTCATGGAGTTGCTATCCGTACGCGTACGAAAATTAATAATAAGTTTAGTCGAGGGCTGCGTTTAAGTTGTGTTTGGGAAGAGCGGAGCGTTGAAAGTTGTTCTTCGTAGTCGCGAGAGATCGCCTCATTTCGGTGGCCTACATCAGTTAAGTGCCACCTTCAGTGGCTAGATTGGTGTTGTATGCTGGAACAGGAGTCGTGCAGGTGTTCCCGGTACAATTCTGTGCAAGAACACTGCGCACGATCACTGGTTCTATTGCGCACGACCAGTGGTCGTGCGCCGCTGATCGTGCGCACTTAACCCCATTTTTTGAGTTATGTCTTGACCGAACGCACGACCACTTACGATAGTGCGCAGGACCACTGGTCGTGCGCCACTAGTCGTGCGAACATGTTACTTTATAAATTTCTTACATTGCAGGCTCCTCCCAGGCAGGCGCACGATCACAGGATTCTAGTGCGCACGACCACTGGTCGTGCGCCGCTGATCGTGCGCACTGTTTATTCCAGCGCCTATAAATTGACCTGTTTGCGAATTAGAGCGGGATCGCGGAGAGCAACTCCGTTCAGTCCGCCGTTTTCGCCCCTTCCGCAGGTTTTTCGTCCCCTAGGCATCCTCCATCATCCAAGAGCTTCAAGGAGGAGATTCTACACTCATCTTCATTGCCAAGGAAGGAGCTCTTCGCATCAGACGTGGCCGGATTGTAAAACACTGGAGAAGACAGGTCCATTGGAAAGTAGTGACAACCTTCTCTACCCCGGACGATAGTTGGGACCGAGCTAGGACGCGGATTGACAACCCGGTGCTTCCTACCGTGAATCTACAACGAGCCTCCGGATTCGGTCGTATCTCTTGCCTTTTCTCTTCCTTATGTTGATGTAATGTTTGTAATCTCTATATTTTGATGATGAACACTATGAATCGTGCTTGTAATCTTAATTTCATGTCTATGTGAAGTTATATTTTGTTCATATGTGTACGAGGTGTGCCACCATCCATCCTCCATCCCGCCGTCACGTTTGGTGCCGCACTAGCAATTGCTAGTGGCGTGCTTGTCGAAGAGGTGCTTGCGACCCTCATTCCGTTAGCCTACTCGTCCATCCGCCTACCGAAGCGTGGCATCGCGGCCCGTGTAATCCATCCCGCTTAACGAAGCAGCGCGCTCAAGGCCTGCATAGTTCGATTCCGTTTGCCTACTCGTCCATCTGCCCTTGCGACGCAGCGCGCTCAAGGCCTGCCTAGTCTCCATTCCGCCAAGCAAAGCATTGCATAGCGGCATTGCATAGGAGTAGTGATAGATTTTGCTCTTCATTTTCCACAAACCAACACCCCCGTTTCCGCATCCATCCGACTAAAGGGCTTCGATCTCAAGTCCTTCCTCGATAGATAGCTCCACCTTACTGTGTTCCTTCAAGATTCGATACTCGGGGATTACTCCTCGTTTTATTTTACTTGAACGATCGGTACACTGCCGTTTCGTGCCGCAGTCTTGCTACCGCCTATAGCGGTGTGCTAAGATCTGCGCATCAAGTTTTTGGCGCCATTGCCGGGGAACACAGTCGTGGAGTTTTCTGGAGAGGGAGAACCTGAGAGAGAAGCCCTTCCATTTGTAAATTGCATTCCTTTGTTTTATTTCCTCGTATTCTATTTCCTGTTTTTAATTAGGTTGCGTTAGTAATTTTTGTTAGGTGTGGTATTTCGCACAATAGTGTTTTTCTTTTTGAATCGTATTATCTTCGCACTATGTGGGCACATCTTAATATCAGTTGTCGTTGGTGTAGAGCTACCTCCCACTCTAGTGATGAATGCCCTACGGAGAATGGTGGGCATAATTCTTCTCGCCCAGCATATAGAGCACCGACTTCGTCTGATACTCCATATGGTGCGCGTAAGTCTTATG